>CM043114.1:4545235-5186318 GCA_023701765.1 Hylyphantes graminicola | reverse complement strand
AAAACACTTTGAGACACTTACTAATCAAGAAGGGGGACAAAGAATGGAATCATAAAAAACAAATTCGTCACTTGACCAGGGTTCTAAATTACGAGCCGTAATTGGATGTGTTTGCCGTAATTAGCCATAATTGGCTATGCCTCGTAATTTGAGCCTTGGTCAAGATACGAGTTTTTTTTTATGATTCCGTTCTTTTTCAAAAAAAGGAAACTTGTCTCTTGACCAGGGTTCGAAATTACGAGGCGTAATTAGCTGTGTTGGCCGTGATTAGCCATAATTGACGATGCCTCGTAACTTAGATTATGGTCAAGAGACGAGGTGTTTTTATGATGATTCTTTTTTATGATTATTTTTTAGGATTCTACTTTTTTTATGATTCCATTCTTTTTCCCCCTTCTTGATTAGTAAGTGTCTCAAAGTTTTTTGCATTTGGATTATTCATTCAAGCTACAGACCACTCCGAATAGGGAGCGTTATTTTATAACCACCCTGTACATAGTCGTTGCAAATGGGAAAAAAAATATGTTTTAAAAAGAATGTGTAGAAGAAGGTTAGTTTACAAACGAAAGCAGCCTTGCATCGATCGGGTTGACTTGAGCGTTCCTAAGCCAACCATATGATCCGCAGGGACTAGCTTAATGAATATGCTACACAAGTATTTACTATATGGAATAGTTATATAATAGAATAGATATAATAGTTTGTAGGGCATAGTTACCAACTATGCCAAAAACATTGTGCATATTATAGATAGAGACGATAACAGTAATTTTTCACAGTTTTTTAATTGTTTAGTTTAGAGTGAATTATTGTCGCACTAGAGCTACACAAGGGCTAATATCGCTATTCTAGATTAGAACAATTTTTGTTAATAGCCAATCAGGATAGCCGAATTAGGTTATCCAAAGTAGCCACTCCAGTGTTTATTGCGTCGATATCTTGCGAATCTAGATGTCTTTTGACTTTTCGTAGACCACAAAATGCCTATTTTCATCTACTCTCCCCACGTTCTTCAAGCTACAATCGCCCTTCCCCTTTCGCAGCTCTTTTACGACGCAGAAATTGACGAGACTTGAGGTCGTAAAAACTTTACCCCCTATACCCCTATCCTAACTTGTACTTTGTTCCAATAATAGCTTTCTAATCAGTGCAGCGCATTGAACAAGGAATACGCCAAGAATTCGAAACGACCAGACTTGAGCGCTTTTACGTGGCAAGAACTGCTTTTATAGCTGAGTGAGCCAATTGCTCTGAAAATGTATTGTTTCTCTGGTGCACTGGCTTATTTTTTTTTTTTTTTTGGGGGGAATTGAACTTTGATGAATGATTTCTGTACATTGTTATTCTTATTTACTAAGAACGCTATTCAACGAAAATATGGTTACAGGGTTCTACATCGCTAGAAATTTTCTGGCACGTGGTTGACGTGGTATAAATTTTAAATTGTTATTTTTAAAAATCAGAAAAAAATCCAAGAAATTCCAAGTTGATATTCATATTCAGGAAATTTCATCTCCTTTTCTGACACAATTCCTTTTTAAAACAATTACATTATAACCATAATAATCTGCATCACCTTTTGCAGTTTTTGAGTTAGAACCTAAAACGAAGTTTAATAGCTGGCTTACAGTGTGCAGATGTTGGTAATTGACCTTGTAGTATAGCTCAATCTTATTGAACCAAAAAATAACTTGTAGCCTTTTTAATATGGACATACTACCACTAACTGTAAATCGGAGTGTGCTCAATATGGTTTATGTCGATTCATTAGGGTAACGAGTACAGTGATTGGCACCCTCACAGTGATTGAATTCCTCATTCATTATTGAAAACAATAAGATGTTGAAGCCCAAAATAGATGTGACAAAGGTTTTTAAAATTCCCGCCATTAACGTTTGTCATGTTGTCAACAGCGCACCAACAATCGGAAAAGCAATATGGCCGCTAAAGACCGCGTCCAATCACTGTCTTAAGGGAGCCAATCACTGTACTTGTTACCCTATAATACAGGGTAGTTATAATATAACGCTTGCTATTCGGAGTTGTCTGTTGCTTTAATGAATAATCCGAATGCAACAAAAACTGAGACACTTACTAATCAAGAAGGGGGGGGGGGAATAATGGAATCATAAAAAATCTTCTAAATTCTAATTTAAAAAATTCTAAATTACGAGGCATAGCCAATTATGGTCAATTTCGGCCAACACATCCAATTACGCCTCGTAATTTCGAACCTTGGTCGAAAAACGAGTTTGTTTTTTATGATTCCATTCTTCCCCCCCCCCCCCCCCCTTCGTGTTTAAAAAGTGTCTCGATGTTTGATGCATTCGGATTATTCATTCAAGCTAAAGACCACTCCAAATAGCGAGCGTTATATTATAACCACCCTATATGCTTTAAGAAAACGACAAACATCTCCTTGGCTCACCATGGCTCATGTTCTCCGTGATGTGCAGCCCGGAGTTCTGCTGCCTGAAGACGAGCTCCTCGTTGCTCATGGTGTACACTCGCGAGATGGTGGCGGTGCACTTGAGCTTCATGTTGCCGGCGTGGAAGTGGTGCTCGCTCGCCACGAACCGCAGGCTCAGGCTCGACGACTCCAGGCCACTCTGCTCCTGCACCCGGGACTCCTGGGTCTGGTAGGAGCTCTGAGAGAAGATAAGACAAGTCAAAAATCCATGGATCCAACCACACGGAATCCATGGACTGAAGAGTAAACTCCGCAATTTTTCCCTCTAAGGGATTTATTTCGCCCATGGCAGAATTGGAATTGCAGGATTATTTGGAGGAGTTTCGTAAACCCTCCAATCAAGAAGGGTTTGACGTTTTATATATATGGATTCGGCAATTCCATGAACTCCAACTTCAATCGGCTTCGTAACCCAAAATCCACTTGCAGTTGTCAAGAAATATAGGAAGTCATAGGCAGCTACGTCACGATACGTCATCAAAACTCCGATTCGAATGCAAACGCCTTATTTTACGAAGGGGGATTGATTGCAGAGGCTTTTTTTTTTTTTTTGGGGGGGGGGGTTAGAAATCCTGCTCGACCACTTTTTCCTCAAAGGTATTCCGTGGATTTGATGGCTCATGTAAACTAGCCTATTATGGGCATGTGGAACGGCCAAGCAAGAGATAAAATGTTGCATATTGAACCGACAAACTAACTACACTGCAGCTAATTTGTCTAAACTAGAACGGACACGCATACAGTGGAGCCAGTCCTAGGTCAAGCATTGTGATAATTCCCACCAAAATTCAGCATATTTCTAAACAAAATGTTAAAAATACCCTTGATTACCCTTACAATAAATCGAAAGTTTCTGCGTATTGGAAAAAATGCAAGTTTAAGGATAGTCTTGAAAAGATTATAAACGATTTCTGATAAATTTATAGGACTGACAGGCCATGCCATGGAGGAGGAGGACTGTCCTTTCTTATTAGAGATCTTAAATATCGCGAAATCAGTATTCAACCGTTTCCGAACTCAGACTTAGAAATGCAGGGTATATCAGTTAATTGGAAGAGTAAACCCGTGAATATTTTTAATGTCTACCACCCACCTAATCAAAAAAGCCTGCCTGCGGGTTTGCTGGACATTCCTGATCATGACACCTTTCTTATTGGTGACCTTAACGCCAAACACCCCTCTTGGGGGTGTTCTGCCGACAATCATAGAGGAGTTGAACTCCTTGAGTTGTTAGACGATAATGCCTTTTTGACGCTCAATGATGGCACAGCTACGCACTCCTCCTATAGTTATAATACCAGTGAGGCTTTGGATGTCTCTATAGTCAGTCCAGATATCTATAACTGCTGTAAATGGCAGGTTCTTCATTCTGTGGGTAGTGATCACTTCCCTGTTCTTATTGAACTAAAGGGAAGTCAGAGAACAAGAAAACACCCAACAAAACTTTGGAATTTTAAAAAGGCGAACTGGGCGACTTTTAGCGATCTCGTCGAAAATTACTTATCCAGGAAACGTGATTTTGGCAGTGTTGACGAACACTGGTCCTTTTTCCAGAGAGCTGTGTTAAAAGTTGCAGGCCAATCTATACCAAGAGGCTTTAATAGGAGGGCTACTCCCTTTTTTGGACCTCAATCGGCTGAGCTGAATGGTCTTATTACAAAAAGAAATCTCTTACATGAAGAGCTCAAGACTACTCATAATGGCACCATTAGAACTAATCTCAATAAAATTAATGCTGAGATCAAATGCCGATATATGGTCGATAAGAGGAATAAATGGACGAACTTGTGTAACAAACTAGACGTCAGGACTCCTACCTCCAAGTTGTGGAAACTCGCCAAAAGCATAGTTAAAGTACAACCTCAAAAAGAGGAAGGTAATGCCCTCGTCGACCCAAACAGTCATATCCCCCTTGAAGACAGGGCGGCAGCAAATCTGTTGGGAGAGCACTACCAGAAGACTAGTCGTCTTCGTTTTGATGAAAATGACCGGACAATTAAAAAACGAGCTAAAAATGTTATTCATGGTTGTCGTAGCTCAAATAGAAGTATTCCATTGTTTAGTACTTGTTTCTCTCAGCAAGAACTTGAACTAGCCATAAAAGATCTGGACCTTTCCAAATCACCAGGACCGGATGGCATTCATGGAGTCATGATTGATCATCTCAGTTCACGGGGAAGACAATTCCTGCTGGACATTTTTAATCACTCTTGGAGTTGCGGTACACTTCCCCGAGACTGGAAGAGAGCCTTAATAATTCCTATCCAAAAAACTGGCAAGCCTGCAGACTCTCCCGAGAATTATAGGCCAATAGCTCTGACTAGTGTCTCATGCAAGCTTATGGAGAAAATGATCCTATGCAGACTGAATTTTTACCTACATTCCAATGACCTACTCCCCCGAGCACAATATGGATTTCGTAGGGGTCACAGTACTACGGATCAGATCCTTTATTTCAGTCAATGTATAAGGGATGCTCAAAATATGAAACCCACCAACCACACCGTTGCTGCATTCTTGGACTTATCCAGGGCCTTCGACAGAGTCTGGACCAACAAACTTATTGTTAAGCTCTATGAAACCTTCAACATTGGGGGCAGAGCCCTCGCCTGGATCTCGGATTTTCTGCAGAACAGGTTCATCAAAGTAAAATATGACAACACCCTCTCCGACAATTTTAAACTTTTTCAAGGAGTCCCTCAGGGCTCAGTTTTGAGTCCCACACTTTTCTCACTGTTTCTGGGGGGACTGGAGGAGAGGCTGAATGGAGCGTGCAAGATTGGCATATTTGCTGATGATATCGTTCTATGGGATTCAGACTCGGACGTTAAAAAGCTGGAATCAAATCTTAACCTAGCACTTGCAGAAGTCCAGGATTTTGCTGCAGAACATAAACTAACATTCAATGTTTCCAAATCAGTGACGAGCTTTTTCACCACCAATAAACATATTTACAATTATTCTCCCCAGATATCTCTGAGAGGTATTCCTCTCCCTTATGAAAAGCACCCTAGATATCTGGGTTTTGTACTAGACCCAGAATTTACTTGTAACAAACATATTGAGGCCCTGGTGGCCAAGAGTAGAAAGCGACTGAACATCCTTAAATACATTTCTGGCCGCGACTGGGGTGCAGACGCGGCTACGCTAAGGACAACTTAAATCGCTCTTGTAAGACTTATATTAGAGTATGGTCAACAAATCTATTCGAGTGCGTCAGTATCCAATCTTCGAAAACTTGATCGAGTTCAAAAGAGTGCGGGACGCATAATTACAGGTTTGCGACATTCCTGCCCTGGTGAAATTGTGTTATTTGAGTCAGACCTTCTGCCACTTAATATGAGAAGAGAGACTTGTCTTGTGAAGTATTTTAGTAAACTACTTAGTTTTGGGGCCCAACACAGAACTGCTGACTACCTCCTGCATTGGACCAATAATCAGAGACTAAGAAGAGATAGCCCTTTTTCACGTGCAATTTCCCTGAATTCAGTCTATCAAGATGTCGAACAGCACTCCCTCAAGTCTTGTGTCGATCCTTCACGTGGGATTCCAAGAGTACACTTTTGTCCGGATCTGGCATCAAGCACAAATAAAACTTCAGACGTTCCTGAATTGCTTCAGCAACTGTCTCTCGAAATTATCAACAACATCCCAGAGGAGGGCCTTCGTGTTTATACAGATGGTAGCAGGGACGATCAGAGTCGTACTGGAAGTGGAGTCTACATCAAGAGACCTGGAGGCGATACCAACATAAAAATGAGAAACCCGGATTCTTGTTCTGTTTTCCGATCGGAGCTTCTTGCTATTGAGGCAGGACTGAAGGCAATTGAAGGGGACTCGCGGTTAGACCCCATCTGGATCCTAACGGATAGTAGAAGCTCTATCCAATATTTGAGTGCATGGCCCAAAGTGGGCGATAGAGCTGGAACAGCAATCTTGCAACTGCTCAGTAAACTTTCCGTAAAGCGAGATATTTATTTGCAGTGGATTCCGTCTCACGTTGGTCTTTACGGAAATGAGATCGCTGACTCGCTGGCAAAACTTGGCACAAATGAGCCCCTGCCGGATAATTTGGCACTCACATCCTCAGAAATTCACTCCATTAGAAAGAAAGGTGTCCTGCTTAACTGGACTACTCCCCCAGTACACATCTGGTACTCTGTGGATAAGCCGGGTCGTGCTTTGACCTTCAGGGGTGATAGAGGTGATCAGACCGCATACGCTAGATTCATCAGTGGTCACCTAAAGTGCATGAAGTACGAACAGCAACAAAAGGTCTACCCCACTTGCAACAAATGTCTCTCCAGTGCAGCCAGCCCGGCCCACCTCCTTAGCTGCGTGAATTTTGCAAAGGAGGATTTTCTGCGCGACCCGGTCTTGTTTTTCGATTTCCTGAGGGTGAATGGACTCATGGACATGGTCTAGCTCCGCTAGACCAGTGGGGATGAGAAACAACAACAACAACATATTGAACCGACAAACTAACTACACTGCAGCTAATTTGTCTAAACTAGAACGGATACGCATACAGTGGAGCCAGTCCTAGGTCAAGCATTGTAATAATTCCCACCAAAATTCAGCATATTTCTAAATAAAATGTTAAAAATACCCTTGATTACCCTTACAATAAATCGAAAGTTTCTGCGTATTGGAGAAAATGCAAGTTTAAGGATAGTCTTGAAAAGATTATAAACGATTTCCATTTTTGAGAACTTCTATTGTATACAGTATTTATTAGAACTAATATAATGACGAGTATTTTTAATTCTAAATATTCAGGTTTTTTGCCAATGTAATCAAGCTTGATAATATAACCTTAATTTTAACTTTAATAGCAAAATTAAAAAACTAATTAATTTGAAATAAGTACACCCTATAAAACAGTTATTAGATAAAAAATCTATGTATATACTCAATTATACACTTTTAACAAGTAAATAATGCTTAATATAAGGTGTATTTCAACGACTATATTGACTTTTAAATCGAACCCATTCAAATTCAATTTTCTGGACCCCCAACTAATTAATTCGGCACTTCCGCAAGCATAAGTCTCCTTTAATTACTTTCACCATCCTTTAACTGAAAAGTATTAACGAAGTTAGTTGGAACCCAATTCGGAACAGTGACCTGTTCATCCACCGGTGCAGTGTTCGTTATTAAATTTATGCGAGGACTCCAAAACAACATCAATTAATTTGCCATTTGTCCTCCGGTGAGCGCGTATCCTTGACAACTTGGCCCCCAAGACTTGATGGATGAGGCAAATACTCCAACATGACAGATTGGAGACGTGGCGCTTGGTCAAAAACTACACCAAATAGAGTAAATGAAGTGAAGCCATTTCCCTCCCTCCGCATTAGGCCCAAGCAAGATCCCGGAGAAATATTTTTTTCTCTATGAAACGCTAAACTAGAGTTGCTATAATGAAATTAATCTATGCAAATTTAAATCATTCGTACAAAGATTGGGACTGCTTTTTGGTGGATGAAGCCCATTGCAGTCTTGGTGGCTTATTCCCCAGTACGGTCATGCGCAGGTAAAAAGTAGTAACTACAACACTGAAATGAGCCATTTTTGCTCTGAATTTATCAGTTATTTATTATACTTTCTTAAAGGTTATAGCTTTTGATTGCCTGCAACAATAGTCCAAGCCATTAGTCTAGATTCTGCCGATTACCTGACACGGCAGCAGAGCTGAGAACCATTTTTTATCGAACCATCTAGGTAGCTATCATTACCTCAATTTGAGCCCCAGATTAAAATAAATCTGAGGTCTCTGTGGATGTCAAAATGTGTCATTATTTAATAATACCAAGAGAAAACCCAAACCAAATGAGTACTCAGGGAATCTTTTACATGCCACATACGACATGATTGCCATTGATTTTCTCGTCATGAAAATCTGCCGAATAAGCTAGGGCTGGCTATCGAACCCACGTTCTTGGGATTATGAGGCGTTCCACTGAATAACAGTAGGTGAGCCGACTTAAAGAGGGATGTTAGAACAGGCACCAATTCACTTCTCGGAATATAAACTAAAACTGTAAAAATTAAGATTTTTTAAAGAATAAAGATAGACTTAAATATTTAAGACAACATTGAGTTATCTAGGTTTAGAAGAATCATTCTACGATTTATCGACTTTCAAACGCCATCACTATTCATTATCGCCAAGCATCTCAAGCTTATTCTAACCCACCATGGATGCAACAACTTGTAATGTTTAACGTAGGGATATAAGTTTTACTGGGTGTCCCAAAAATCAACATTTATTTTTGAAATTGAGTAGCTAAAGCCTGTATGATAAACAATTTATAAAGTTTGGAGGTTTGTTGGTCGATGGTACAAAATTATTTGTATATGATGAAATTTGAAAAAAATTGGTAGAAATTGGTTGTGAGAAAAATGCTGATCTATTGTATGATAAAACTCTTTTCCATATTTAAAAATGTAGGTAACTTTGAAATTTTGTTTGAGTGCAGAAAAGTTGTATTTTAGTAAAGATTTCAAAGCAAGATTAATTAAATTGAGATTTATCTCAGTAAGAGTTGAGATTTTTCCCACTAAACAAGTAGCCTTTGCATTGACAATTTGATCCCTACACTTGACAGATTCCAGAAACACATGCATTGATAGATTCGACTACTCGTTAAACACGACTGCATTTTGATTTAGTTTTCCAATTTTGATATTTTTTAAAATCGTGATACTTTAAAAACAGGAAATTGCTAGAAATCTAAATGGTTTTTTATTGTTAATTTTTGACTTACATAAGAAAAAACGCCTTTTCCTGCCTAAAATGATTTGCAATTTTTATTTAGAAATATTTGAAAGAAACTAGGTTAGGTGCGAATTATCGTCACACTATAGGTACAAGGGGGCTATTGGTTACTGGCGTCGTAATTTGGAACCACAGTCATGCAGTGAGTTGACAAAAGAGCAGGGAGGGGGGAGACTAGGACTCTGTAACGAATTTCAATTAACGCTCATGAAATCCATGCACGCATTTAAGTGAAATAATTTTTACACTTTGGGAAATTTAAATTCGTTGAAACCTATTCCTTTGAATTCTATGGCTAGTGATTTTTTTTCAAAAAATTAGTATGTCTTAAAATATTATTAGGTACCGGGAACTCGTATATCAAATTTGAAGTTCACATCTCTTTTAGTTTGAGCTGTAGAATGATTCAGACAGACTGACAGACGTGTCAATGTTCAACAACCACTTTTTCGGAATGGTAATCCTCCAAAACGTATAAAAACAAATATTATCCTTTCAGATTTTCGACCCCATCGCAATACTTTCATTATCTCATATATTTCAAATTAGGTCATTGAAAGTAATATGCTAGAGTATACATTACATTTTCAGTATAACTATGTGCGTATTTTTTCTACCTATGCATCCTTTTCTGATAAAAACAAGAATTATTTTATAAACTATTACAAATTAATGTATCAGAGGTTTAAAATTAAATCTAAAATACTACAATAATTAATATATAAGTACAAAAAAAATTCAATAATAATCAATCGCTTGTAAACACAGTTACAAAACGAAACATCACATTTTATTTATGGTTGATTTTTCCTCAATTACCTAAATCGTTCCCGGCAACCCTTTCGGAAAGGTACCTTGGCTCCAGGAAAGTCCAATACATAAAACCGCCCCTTACCGTAACACTCCACTCTTTATGGACCCTAAAGACAATTTCCCCACCCCGTTATTTTAGGTAACAGTTGTCGCCCTGCGCTATTTCCATGGGCCGTTTATACGACCTCCAACGCCAATAAAGATTAAGCTCGCCAAACAATTTGGGATCCGACGCCAAATCAATAGGTTGTTATGAAAAAAGGGTAACTGGCGTTCGATTAGAGCATGACCTGCTCAGCTTAAAAGGTATAAGAAGGTCTTCGGGAAGACACGCCAGCCGTCCAGTTCGGAATTTCGGTTTATCCGAGAAAAAACCTCCTCCGACGCCTTCTGAAAGTCGACAATAATTTTTGAGTTCCAAACACGTGTTATTAACATATTTCTAGCATACTCGAACAGTCGATACTAACAATTGGTAGTATAGCGTGTTTCCATGATTGTGGTTCTATAAGTTAAGTAGGCTGCGACTATAGTCACTCACACAGACATTATAGTTGGTTGGCAGATATATATTTTCAGGTTTGTGTGCTTGGTCAGAGACCCGCTTATAAACCTTCGTCAAGTAAACAGACACAACACACACAATAATACGTGACAGATACTGCCATATATTGCCAACTCCGCAATTTAGGCATGTCCCTGAAGGGAAGGGAAATTGTTCCAGGGACCGGTATCCGTGGGAAACTGCACCATGACCGAACACAGGACTTTAGGACCCACAGATTTAACGAGCGCATACTCCGCATGTACTCGGTGAGTTTTCAGTGGCATCAAGACTCGATCTCGGGACCTTCCGATCCCGAGACGACTTGTTATACATTAGTAGAGACAATATCTAGGGTAGTCATAGTTTAGTCATCTCAAGTCTATTGACGTGTAGAGTATCTCGTGTTCGATACCAGCCAATTAAAAAGTACCAGAGTACACTTCTTTAATTGGACGGCTCAGATAACAAGTGAGTCAAGTCCATAAAATGCTTCTTTGTGCTACAGACTTTTGAAGTAGAAGCCGCTAGGCAGTAGCAACTGAAACAAAAAATCAACTGCTGTTGACTATCGCATAATATCTGAACTACGATTTTTTTTCCATTATTGCACTGACATTCTAAAGTACATGCACTTCTGCTAAATCGAAAATGGTAAAAGGTGGACTTGGTTCGCTCTCCTGGAACCCTCCAATTGTAAGTCGGAAATTTCTATGTTCTAAAGCGGAAATCTGATGAAGTGCCAGTCGAGAACCTTTTTCAATTATGTTGCAATTTGCAAGTTAGTGGAAATAGGAAGCTTTTGCTACCATAAACAATTATTGCGAGCAATAATAGCAGCCAAACCCGTGCTCTTATACAATTTGCCCAAAGTTATAAAGACACAGGAGGTAATGTTGTAAAAAATTATTTTAAAAGAAGCATTAGAAAAAGCAAGTAAATATTTAGTTGGTTGGTTGGTAGACATATATTTTCAGGCTTGTGTGCTTGGTCGCAAGGACCCGCTGATAAATCTTTATAATTCTATCCCGTGTTTCTTCTAACTTCTTCTTTAAAATCTATTACGACGATAATTCAAACTAAACTATACTTCTTTAAATTCTATACCATGTAGGGGAATGCGGGGGAATGGCACCATCTTAAGAGAAATTGAAATTTCATGCAGATATGTGTTGTAAATTAATGTAAATTGTAAAGAGCATAGCATACTACAGTTCATAACCTATCTTTTGGTGATTTTTTATATATTTAAATCTTTAATAAAAACTGAATAATATTGCTTTTTCTAAAAGCTTGCACAGTGGCGGGATTACCCCGGTACCTTGGGTAATGCCACCACACCACTGTGGTTATGCCGGCACATTAATAAACAAAGCAAATAATCTATAAATAATGGTAAATGATATAATGAAGCAATACATATAGTACCAAAATAGGCTTAATTTACCTTGGAATTGCATTTAATTTTCCATTTGCAATTGGACTGGAAAGTTTTTTTTATTATTTTTTTATTTTTAAGTTTCGTTGGTCAGTTTGGCCATTTCAGTTATTCTTTTCCGGATACGTGGCATATGGAACGAAAACTAATAGGTTGTACAATGTACGGCCAATATATGAAATTTCTATTTTACAGATTATGCCGCTATAATTTTGTTGGGTGGCGGCATAACCCAGGAGTGATGCGGAGGTATTACCCCGGTAAGACAAAATGGCATAGACGGCTTGTTTAGGGGAAGTTAGATATCCTAGAGTCCAAACTAATAACGTGATAACGTAGCCAAATAATTACTCATTTCAAAGATATGTAACTGATTTATCTAATTTAGAGATAACAGTCACTTATCTCTTAATTTCAGAGGCCCCAAAATTAGATGAAAATCATTTAAAACTGTATTTTTTAAAATTAACTTTACACCAACTCACCGCACAGCCTTTAGCGTCTCTACTACAAATTACTTTGTTTCCTGCTGCAGGTCAGCACTAACAGCCCCCCTTCTACACACACCGCTGGCGAGATACAAGTAGCGGCATTGCCCATGACGGCGGGATTCTCCCGCCCTCCCCTGCATTTTCGGAAAATTTAAATTTATTTTTAGCTGAAGCTAAACATATATGTGAATATTTAAGCTTTTATTAGGAATCTGCAGCTTTCAATCTACCAGAAAAACATATATATTTTGAATTTCGTGTTTCATGCAACTTGCTCATTGCTACTAAAGTTCATTTAAAAAAAGTTTCATTGGGTGACGACTCAGATGACTGTGGTTCACCTGACTGTGGTCACTTGACTGTGGTTCCAAACTACGACATCCATCGCCCATAGCCCTCGTGTAGCACTAATGTGATAATAACTCAACCCACATACGTTTCTCTCAAACCAACCGAACGAACCGACCCGTCGTTTGGCGAATTATGATAGAGTCGGGTCTTTGTCCTTTACGACCGTCCCTGATAGCCGCCTTCTTATTTACGGCAAGTGGGCCACTAAATCCGGCTTTTAACAACGCTTTTCGGACGCCCAAAGTTGGGCGCCAATTCACTGCCTATGAATCGACGGGTTATTAAATAATATCACATAATCCCTACGTAAAGCATAAGGAAGAAATAAAAGATAAGTCTCGCGGGAATTATTCCTAAAGGGGATTATTGGTATTTATGGCTCGCCAGGAATTAATTCGGTTAAGCCGAATTAATGGTATTCGGCGGCGACGGCTTTAAAAAATGTTGTGTGGTTTAATCAGGTTTATCTTATGAATATAAAGTATTTTTATATCAATTTGCTGGGGCCTGTTAGATCAATATCTGTTTATATATTGGCTCGTTAAAAGTTCCATCTTTCGAAGTCTATTGTTTATTTCTTTGGTTTAATAATAATTACCGCTTCAAATGACGCGTCACACAATTGCATATTACTTCGTATATGTCATTGGTTTTTAGTATATTGACTTACATCTTTTAAGTATTATGGTTAACAATTTTTAATGTAGTATGTTTTTTGATTTTTTTGATGTTTCAATTTAGAGGGTGTGAAACCCGTATTCATGAGTTTCTTTTTTTGGTTTGACTTTTATCCACTTGGGCAGCAGCTTTTATGTAAAAAAAAACCATTGATTATTTTTAAGTGATCATTTTTCAAAAAAAAAAAGTCAAAATTTTTTTCAGAAAATAAACTAGGTATCCACGCCCAACAATGTCAATCTCAATACCCGTACGAAGTCTTTGATGTCGTTCTTTTGTGTGAGTATTGAACCAAAACTAAACAATTAGCATGCTCAGGCTTTACAAAAATCCAGCTCTCCAATTCTCGAATGTTTAACCAAAGAAAAAATTTAATGTTTTCAAGAATATCTCCGAACATTACTTACGTCTATTTTTTCGCTGACAAGCCTGTCGTTTATGTACCAGTTGAGTGTGGCGGCTGGTTTGGAGCTGGAGGAGGTGCAGTTGACAGAAACGATGTCTCCGACCCGGTACCTGGCGAGGCCGCCCGTGATCCGAGGGCCCTCCGTAGGCAACACTAAACAAAACAAAATTGTAAAATAATAAATTCAACAAAAAATAATGCATATTATTGTATAGAAAAGAGTGTCTTAATTTTCTGCGATTTAATGTGTCTCTAACCGTGCTTTTTTATTGTAGCCAAACTGAATATACTGAATCGTGTATAATGACCTGGTCCCAATAATGACCTCTCCCAGCAATGACCTGATGTGTCAATCCTTGTTTCTAATGTGCTGGGAACTGAATATGTCAATGAACTTGAGAGTTCTGGGGTGCGCGAGCTCTGATGATTGCTTTTATAGTGTATTGAATGAATTTTGCTTAATTAAACGAGGGATTTCTAACATTTTTGCTAGAATTTTTAAGGGGACTCATATACTTAAACCGAAGTACCTCTCTCTTTTTTTTCTACCTAAAAAAAAACGGAAAGTAAAACAACGGATTTAGGATATATCGTTTGGATCTAAACAGTTAACAACAGTTTCTTAACAATTTAAGGAGAGGCTTTATCAACTTTTTAAATAACACAATATTATGGTCGATTTGCATAGATTAATAGTGGCAGAGGTTTTTTTATTGTAAGTTGTTTGGTCCTATCATTAATTTAAACACATATTTATTGAAAATGCCTTCTTCAGGTCAGCTCAAAACTATTGTTTGGTGTTTTAGAACTTTCAGTTTTAAAACACCACCTTTTTATTTCAGTTAAATCTTTCAGACATTCTACTACTACGACTCTTCTCTTTCAGTTTAGCATGAACTCCATGGCATTCATCCCAAACTATTGCCAATATCAAAAGTACTTGAAATTCAGAAATGAGCCTCCCAGTGCGTAAGAGTACGTCTCCCACAATGGGACAAAGGCCAATCCGAACAAAGCACCGTACTTTTCCCGACTTCTGCTCATTGGCCACTTGACGAAGCCCGAGAGCAAGTCATCTCATATCCCACACACTCGGCCTCTTGTTCGTTATTCAGAACTCAAGTACTCTCGACGCAGTGCGACGCGTGACGTGACATAAATTATGCATCGGCTCCTCGACGTGACAGGAGTTGTAAAAATTGTCTCGTAATCGTCGCATTGGTTTAACATCAATGTAAACTTCAATGTATGTCAAAAAGTTTATATACATTTGAATCCAAAAAATAAAAGACGCCCTTTTAAATTAACAAGAATCAGAATAGATAATTAAAGGATGTACCAGAGGGATAAAAATACAAATAATAAATATATGATGTGATAACATTCTAATAAAAAAAATTAATTCTCAGTTTAGAAAGAAAAAATAAACAATAAAGAGATATTTAAAGAGCGATGGGCTAAGAAAGGAAAGTGAAACAGTTCTTTAAAGAGCGTTAGACAAGCAAAAAATAGACAAAATTCTACAACCTATGAATTAGATACTATACTTTCCTTACAAAACCAAAAAAAATAAAGGATAAAACGGAATTTTACAATACACGAATAGCAATTATTCAAAAGACAAATAACTAGAGTGACCTGGTGAGTTAAATTACATTAAAATTGTTAAAAACCTATGTTTATGCACTTCTCTGTATTCGCTAATCCCCCCAAAAAACTTCGTAAAAGTAAAGAAACGCCAACCTAAAAAAAAAATGCATTTATTTTATAACAAAAAAAACAAGTCATTATGAAAGTTGTAGCTAAAAAAGCCGTGATATAAAATGAATGCCAATATCTTATTTAAATCATCCTGGTCATAATTAATAGTATAATTTAAGTTTCGCTGCCATAAAAAAAAAAAACTGTTTGAGGTTGGTGTCCATCTCCCCCCCCCCCCCCCCCCCATCTTAACCACCCTCTATACCTTTATATAAATGGATTGAGATCATATATTTGTTTTAAAAAAAATTTAACAGTATCCTTCGTTATTTTGATTTAGTAATTCAAGTTCATTGGCGATCGAGTGTTGGGATTAGTGGTGACGGGCTTTCTAAATTGGACCCCAGTCAGTTGGAAAAAGTGTGGTGGAGTTTTGGTGAAGATTCACATAAACCTGTTCCCTGGTTCTATCCTTCCATGTATGCCATGTTCAAAAAGGAAATATTTGCTTAGAGTCGGTATTCGACGAAAAATAATTTCGTCAAAATAAGGCTCGTTTATGAATTGTGTTTTCGATTCTTGCATTTTCCACCCAAATACAAACCTCCGAAAAATAAATACTTCTTAAAAGCACACGACATGCGTGACTTATTGAATAAACATTCATATATTCTATGTACAAGGTCATAACTAACTAAACATTCCCCTATGCCATGCTTGCCGTCATTACGTACCAAACATTCACGTATCTCACATAAGGCATTATTTGATTAAGCAAATGTGAGCCCGGGTTTGGTATCGTGACGAAATTATGTGTGTTAAAAAACTGTATATTTTAGTGAAGGTTTCAAAATGAAAATAGAAACATATATAATTTTTCCATTTTACTTTACTCAGATTAAGTCAAGGTCAGTTACTCTTTTTTCTAACCCATTCGCATATATGTCAACTTCGCCTTGGTGAGATGCTGCATATTGTGAGCTCAATTTTTAATCAGTTGTTTCGTATTACAGTTATTTATGCGGAAGTGCGTAAATTAAAACTTTTTAAAACAAGTTGGATAATTTGTTTCAGAACATTTTATTTTTTTACTCTGAATTGAACCTCATTACATTTACTAAACAAAACTATTATATTTGATACTGTCTAAAAAATAAGTATTACCTATGTAAAAAATTGGTATTTATTGAGTGATGGCATAAAGTCCTAACAATGGATGCCCAAATCCTTTGCGCAAAACTAATTTAATTGTAGCTATTGGCTTCTAACTTGCTAAAAATATCTTTTAATTTAAAACTTTTATTGCTTCGGTTTTCATTCAATCTCTAATAAACAAACGCTCAGCTAAAAATTACATATATAAAAAATATCATTACAAATTGAAACTAGGAGGTTCTTAATCATGATTTCCTTTCGTCGCAACATTCCTAGTGTATCTATGGTGCTACGTTAATTCAAACAAAACAAAATCAAATAAATTAAAACATAAACACACTCGATATTTTCTGCTATTCATATCACTTCTCACAATACCCTATCTCAGGTTACTAATTACCAGCTGAAGTAAAAAGCATTTGTCATATATTCAAGTCTGCTGTGATGTCAGCGGATACTTGAAACAAGTTTTCACTTCCTAACTGCAACATGTAATTACCCTTCTACTTCAGTCATCATAAATTCAGACGCCGAATGCGAAAGGGATCGATGACGAACACAAGTCAGGGATCATTTATTTATGTACTTCTAGATTTCACCGCTTGGGTATGACACAGTAGAAACTAGAATTCTAAAGATCTTGATTTTAGTAACGCTGACAACCATGGAGAAATGATAACGCGCTTTTACCAAGGTTCATACAAGTATTAAGCCATTAGAGGATTTTAATTTGTTCTTAGAGAGAACTCAATTGACACTAATTTGTCTCGGCGCTGAAAAATAGCGAAAACTACGAAAAGTTGTGACTCTTCACCTGGCGATAGTTGATGAGACGATATGATTTATAGTCTGACCGCGTATTCATGGTACTTTTCGTTGGCTCGAAAACATGAGAAATTGATAAGAAAGGGAAAATATTAAAAAATTTAACATGAATAGAAATAATTTATCATTATTAATTATTTTAAAATTTATTAATATTCAATTTTTGTCAGTTTTTTTTTCATGTTTTCGACCTGACACAGAGTGCAATGAATGTACGTTAGAACTATACCCTAAATTTTTTAAAATTTAAAATCAACAAATTGGCCTAACATTACAAACGTAGTTCGCGAAAGCACAAGCGCGGCAAAAATTAACGGCACTATTTATTGTAAAACGAGTTACAAGAGTGTTCTTACCTAGCACTTTCATCTCCTTCTCCGCGGTCACTGTCTGGAACTCCGGGGCTTCTGCTGAAACCTCGCACCTGTAGAGGCCGCCGCTGTTCAGGTCCACGTGCCGGAGGTACACGCTCTGGCTGCCGCTCTTCGACAGCTGGAAGACATCAACGCAAACACACAGTTGAAATAGTAGAGGGGGATTTGTAACACATGAAATTGAAGCTTGAATAATGTATTAATAGCCTTAAAAGTGGAAGATTTTATAAGGGCTATGTCTGTCCCCCATGTTTAGCCCAAACCATGAATGATAGCAACAAGAGTGATAGGTTGATAAATACAGGATGAGGCAAACAAAAGTGGCCCCGGTCTAGACATAAGAATACGACAAAAATGTTGCCAAGTCCAAAACCAATACAAAAACAGGTTTGCTAACTGAAGCTATTGATCGCTTCAATATTAAGCCCAAGCAAACGCTTGGCGACTTATTTGCCGTTGAAATGAAATATAAACAAGGTTGGTAGAGCTGGTCAAGAAAAGTTCCCACTAGTGATTATTTGATTTTTTCGGTCGTTATTTATCCTAGAGAATCGGACCTTTTTGTGTTTGGTAATACAAAACATTATAAATTGATTGAGAGACACAAAATTTGCACTATTGGACATCTTCATATAATACGAACTAAGATCTGAACTCGCCACTAATCTATGAGTAGATCTAATGTGAAATTAATCGATCCAACCAATGCAAAAACAGGTTTCAGGCGTCTTCAAGAGTTTTTCTCGCCAAGCATTTCAAAATATTCTTATCTCTAGACCGGGGCCACTTTTATTCGCCTCACCCTGTATAAGGAAATATTATAAAAAAATTATATAAGTTAAAACCTAAATTTATTGAAAAAAATCGAATTAGAAAGATCACATTAGGTATTCAAAAATAGATTATTTAAAAAGATTTTGAAATAATTGGAAATTTTTGTTCGTCACACACACACAAATTCATTAACATTGCGAAATTAAGCATTGCCTCGTCTCTTTTAAAAGTGTAAGCTAAATTCAACAAATTGATGCACCCTAAATAATTAATACTAAAACACATAAACATAAACTCGACGTTTGCTTCCCCCAACATAAGTATATCAAAGGAAAAACAACTTTTACAGAACTATCTTCTATCGCAGTGCTTATTAAATGTGAAATTTCGGCATTTTTTTTAAAATATTTTTTTAGAATTAAATAAGAGTGTTAAAAAAAATCCTAAATTGAAAAAATTTCATTTCGCCATTCTGCAAAATGTTTCATAATTACGGCGTTTCATTGTCAGCGATAAAATAAAAATCTCGAAAAAGACGCCGGAGTGGAAAAGCAACTGATGATGTTACATGCGGTCAAGTTACAAGATCTTATGCTTTCTACCTGTATCTACGAGTTTGTAGCGGTTTAAGAATCTACATCACTAATTACCAGCAAATTGATATTTTCTTAATTGCACATTCAATAAGCAAACCTTATTGAATTACTACATATTTAGAAAAAGTCATGTTTGAAGCAATACAAAAGATGTGATAAAAAAATCGTTTTACTTAAATAAGTCATTTAAAATGGCTCATATCAAGAAAATTTAATAATTTATTGGTGGTAGAAAGTGGCAAATTAATTAAGTTAATTTATTTCTATTATATTTTTAATTTTATTAATAGAAGCGCAATTACTATATATGTTTCCTTGAAATAATTCTTCAATAATTCATAAAAAGTACTTAATTTTGTGAACTCGTTAAGGGGTTGCACATTATTAACTCCAAATGTGTGTTTATATATTAAAAGTATATGCAAGAAAATATAGGAAACATGTTGATTTATTACAATGGAGAATCAACATTTTTTATGGGCGGTGCAGTATATATATAATTTTGTTCTGAAGTACATTTGAAGTCATCGTTTACTTACTGTTATAGTTTAAATTAACATAGAAACTATATGTTACACATCATTAAATGAATATATTTTACAATCGCTAAAATAATAACAAATGTTATAAGACATATTACTTCAATGTACTGTTAATTTGCGCTTATTATTGCAAAATACTTTACATTCCAATTCAAATGTCGGGTATTTTAGGTAAGATTGAAATTATTGTTAAATATTACGAAGAAAATAGTTTTATTAAAATTAGTTCTAAAATTCAAATGAAGGAAAAAATTAAAAGAGTAGATAGTTGATTACCACTCTATGCATCTTTTATTATTAAAAGCCAAAGTATCTAAGCCTAAGTAGTTGCCTTTCAACCTTACTTTAAAAAAAAGAAAGTACTAAAATTAGCGAGCGCGTTCATTAGAAGACTATTTACTGGTAACTAGTGGAAGGACTAGGCAGAAAATAAATTACAAATTAATTGCCGAAGTAGCCGATACTTTTTTATGGATTTCTTTAATTATTTGTTAAATGGCAATTTCGCAGTAATATCACTCGTAAATAAATTTAAAAGCTTAACCAAGAGTGTGCAATTCCATTAATATAATCGGGACCATTGTTCCATCAGACCCTTTTAAAAACGTAAAACCAAACATGAATAGATTCCTAAAAGCAAAACCGATTTATTTAAAACAAAACAATTACAATAACCTACTAAAATAGGTGCCAAGTGTTTAAAACAACAATCAATTTATGCTTTGTTGTTCAAACAGGAGAAGAAAATTCATTTCAACGGAACATCCTCTCTCTCCGGGTTCATTTTACGAAGTCATTAATTGCGAACCCCCTTTCTTTCACCCCCCAACCCATTCAAATTGAGTTCTCCGACGTAAATATTTAACAAACACCCCCACAAAAGACCGCAGTAAAGAAAAGCGTAATTGCTCTATGGATTGAACCATCAAGATTTAAAAATCCACGCTCGCTTTGTGTTGGGCCGTTTGTTTGCAGAGAGGCGCTAAATTGTCCCGGCTAAGCACGGTTTAACAAAGGTACGCCTGGACTAAAGAGATTACGGGACAAGGACTACGGATACGCTTTAATCTACCGAAAAGGGATGGGTTGCAGTCATCAAGATTTTGATGTGATTAATGGTTTGAATGTGTTGATGAAATATGTCTTATGAGGGGGTAGGATGTAGGTGCAAGTGTGACTTAAGTGGGTGTGATAAGGTTTATTGGGTTTTACGGCGGTGGTTTCAATGAAATTATCATTAAACTAGATGGTTTTCTTTGTAATACCCTTTTTTCGTAGTGTGCTGTCTACTAGAGCAAGTCTGGTTTAATAATGAAATTTATGATTTGTTTTTCGGTTCAATAAAAGTACTTATTATAGAGTATACGTCAACACATTAGAGTATATCAGTTTATTGCGGAATTAGGGCAAGAACTTATCGTTGGAGAACCGAGTTATACCCTTTTTTGCAGTGTGCTGTCTACTAGAGCAAGTCTGGTTTAATAATGAAATTTATGATTTGTTTTTCGGTCCAATAAAAGCATTTATTGTAGAGTATACGTTAACATAGTAGAGTATATCCGTTTATTGCGGAATGAAAGCAAAGAAATTAAAGTTTTTGAACCGATTTACGCTCATTAGATCTTGGAAGTATACTATGTAATTAGAAACATAATGAACTTACCTACAAACCTCCAAAATCATTTTAGATGCAAATATAAAACCCTAATTTAATCATTCTACTATGAATACAATTACTAACAGAAAACTCGAACAATAGCATAAAAATTTCAAAAATTTTTATAAGTAATATTTCATTTAATAAGAGAAGTAAATAGTGAACATCTACTGACATTTATTTTAGCTTCTAAAACATCCACAAGATACATTTTACAATTTTACATAATTTATTTACTCCACAACGTCTATTCTATAATAATACATATTTAAACAATTTTTAAAAATTCCACGATCTGAGTGTTCTTAGCATAATTTGAAATCTTGAAAACAGTATCTTTTTAGCTCAATTCTCTCTTCGTATGGGAACACGAACCATGCTTAAACGGCCGTAAAAGAAAGGCTCAATTGACTAAACTCTTCCCCTCCTTCAGATTCACGAAATCCAAATTCGCGAAAAGCAATCTGAGCTCGAGCATGCAAAACAACACAACCGAAAAAGGCTTTACATTTTTTTTAACAACAAAACACACCCACTCATACGAATAGAATATGGCGGGTCCCTGATTCCAACTTTACCGAGAAACACTCCGATTCCTAAAAAAAGGGAAATACCGAGGGAGTTGAAAAAAAATTGGTATTTTAAAAGGAACGGAAACTCCTTGCTTTTGTTGTTTCGCAAATAGTTGGAGATTCAAAACTATGATTGAGGTAAAAGGCTCTAGCTTGTTTATGTTGTACGTTTTACGTTTGTTTATTTTTAGCACAGCCAAATTATGATTTGTAATTTAGAACCTTTGTCAAGTGACAAAGAAATTGGTGATTAAGCTGGGTTATGCAAATCATCATGCGTACTTTTCCCAAGCTACAGACCACTCCGAATAGCGAGCGTTATTTTATAACCTCCCTGTATTTTCAGGCTTGTGTGCTTGCTCAGTGAGCTGCTTATAAACCTTCGTTAAGTAAGACAGTCACAACACACACTCACATGCACACATATACGTGACAGATGCTGCCATCTATCACGCGCCACCTCCACAATTTAGACATGTCCCTGAAGGAGAGGGAAATAGTCTCCAGGAACGTAAAGCGGGATTATGCAAGGCATCATGCGTACTTTTTGGTAATCATTTCCGGCTGTCTATTTCAAGCCTCCTTAGGTATTATTTTATTGTATGCTCTGTCGTTATAATGTTTGGCTGCTTGGGCATTGGCCTCAGCTTTTAAATTTAGGGCGTCGTATTCAGAAGCTTGTAAAATTATTGCGAATTTAATTCAATCCCAACAAACTCATATTTACCTTATAAACAGCAATTGTCTTTCTTTTTTTAATGCGTAGCTGATAGGGTAACGCAGAAATGCTCGAGTATTTTATTGCTGCTTATTCGCCAAGAAAATGTTACCAACGCATACAAACACGAATCGCCAGCTTATTTATTCATACACCACATAAAACTCAACCAATAAATTCCTTGGTGCAACAGTAGGCCATGGCCTGACCTGCCCATTTCAGCTTAAGTGACCGAAAAATGCGGGATGGACGACTTATATCCCGGTTAGGCGTTTTAATCTCATGAGTTACCCCCAGCTCCCAAACATGCTTGGTCCTCATTTTATCGACACACTCAAGGCATAAAAAGCTGAGTCAACCTCTCCCAATCCAGGACTCGGTCCCCGGACCTATGGCATGACAATGCGAAGCACTACCACTATAAGCCACTGGAAACTGATTCTGCATAATAGAGCGCTATAATACAACTTAATACTGAATGACCTTATAAATGTAGGAGGTTTTCTACACTAGCTCATTGCACAAAATAACCAAGACCAACTTGTAATCTGATAGAATCTAATAAAATGTTGTAAAAAATTACTGTGGTTTTCATGGTGCCATATAACGGCACTTGATTTTATAGATTTAAGGGTGTTAGTGAACGCAGGTTGCCATTCCGAGAAATTGTCAAAACCTTGCTTTTTCAAGTAGATTCAACATCTGGAGATTCTAGCTTCTAAACAAGCTGGTTCTAGCTAAGAACAGGTAAACAGAAAAAAATCATTATTTTTTTACATCCTTACAAATTCCCTATGGTTCGGAATAGGTTGCGATTTTCAACTCTTTCCTCGTAACGCAAAGAAGTAACACAAATCCTCAACAAACATGGGCGGATACAGATTCCCAATCCCTGCTTTTTTTTCCTTCCCCTTAGCCCAACTATATCTCTATCCCTTGTTTTCCCCTCTGTTTCTTTTTCCTCAAATTTTGCTTTTGTTTCGGGCCTGTTGGGGATAAATTCCGAATGTTTGGATCGTGACACGTTTTTCGGAGGTGGCCTTCTCAAGCGGTTCCCTGCCCAGCAGTTGGGTGGCTGAAGAGAGATAAGAATAGGATGGCAATGGCTTGGCGAGAAAACAAGTGAAGCCGTCAAAAAGTTATAACTAGCCTTATGCGACCAAAAGGATACCTAAATTAGAGATGGGTTACTTTGGCTTTTATACTACTGTATTAGTGGTTAACTAGATTACTGATGTGAATTTGCAACGCCATCTGCTGGCTGTCTTTCTGAAAACTTCCTACAAATTTGCAAAGAAACCCTAGTTCGGTAAAATTGACACACCTAATATGACATTGAATGGGCAATTGGTCCATAACCTGTCACTTGGAGCTATTTACTAGACCCCCCCCCCCCCCACTTTTACGTGTTTAGCTAACTTAGAGCGATGCGTTCATGAACATATTCGATTCCCGATCTCTGACGATTAGGTTGACAAGATATCCCCACTTTTTGCATAATATCATGGGTGCGTCACTATTTCCCATTAGTTTCTGTTTATGGCCTTAGGAGGTCCGGTATATGGTATGTTTATAAGTAACGTAATAAATCAAATGTTAAGTTTATACAATCTAACAATTACACAAAAGAATAAAGCTCCTGGGAAACACGGACTATACAATGATACAAACAAACCGTTCGCTCAATGCTAGTTTATGCTGAAACGCATCATTTTATTCCTTAAAAAATCATGAATTAAAAATAAAAATGGACAGTTTGCTCAGTGGTATGTGTAATGGTATATCTGATATTACTCAAGATTGCAGTAATTCCTCCACACGTAGGAAAAACGCATTGTTGTTTTAGTTTATAATAAAGAGTCGAAAATCGTCAAGTCTTTGTAGTAAACCCATACTAACTCCTTTGCAAAATGGTGCCAAATACTTCGCCAAAAGCGCTTGTTTGGGCTCAACACAAAGCGATCAATGTTTTTACTTTGAAAACCGGTTTTTGTGTTGGTTTTCGCCCAGGGTGCATCTCCATGTTCTTCTCTACTCTCTGGGTAGCTGTCACCCGGTGCCATGAAGTATGGGTTTGATTTTGATTTTTCCCTTATATATGGGGTTACCAACACTATCCCCTTATTTTCTGAAAACAAATAGGTTACGTGCCAAGGGAAGAAGACCAGCTGGATTCGGTGGGAATTCAAAACAAAACGATGTGTGGTTTTTAAAGTATCGTTTTCGAAGGGTTCTCTTTCCTATGTTTATAAGTATTCTGGAATACAAATGGGTGGTTGGTTCTATTTTTTTCTGTGTTTTTGAATATAATTACAAGGCGCATATGTAAGGTACTATATTCTTATCCAAACACGTCATTTTTTAAAAATATAAATACAGTATGGGAATGATTCTAGACTATGTCAACATTATGATAAAGTGATTAATTTCTAAGTTTGCAAAAATGTAATCAAATATTAATAAAACTAAAATTAAGAAGAATTCTTGGATTTTTTTTAAATGGCAATATGATGAAATCATGGAATTCTATGTAAAATATTCTGTTCAGTTTACTTATCGATCTATAAAGCTTTTGTTTGTCCACCACAATTGGCATATTTGGCTCGTATAAGCGTAATTTTAATGAAATTGCTTGATCTCTTCTCTTTCTTACCCCTCTTACCTTCATCATCAACTTTAATATACGGCATAAATTGATTTTGATCCATGCCCTGCCCACAAAGCGGACAGGATTATTAAGGGAAGTTTTTCTTATCTCTTTTTAAACTGTTCAGTCCGAGGATCGATTTACAGAAATTTCAAGTTAAATAAAAAGGTGTATTAATGCAATAATTGTATACCTAATTTTTTTAAAAAATATTTTTTAAATTTTCATGGAGTAAAATTACAAAATTTTTAATAGCAAAATATATACGAATTTACAAAAAATTGTATAAGATAGCTGACATTGTACAAGCTAACAAAAGTAGTAGTACATATAAATACGCCTGCAAACAAAAAAATTAAAGGATTTTTAATGTGTAAAATTAAAAACTTTTGCATAATCGTATGCTTGTTGGACCATCAAGAATCTTCCTAAATAAGTCATTTTAAATGAAATATTAATATTTAAAAAGAAATAATGTAGCATAGAATTAAATTTTTAGGAAAAATCAAATTTAATCACATATGATGAATTAAATAATTAATTAAATTAACATTACTGGCTTTGATTAATTTATAAATAGAACATTTCAACAACATTTTGAAGTGTGCTATCTCTGAGAAACCTATTTTTCCTTTGATGTTCTTAAGTAAGCGGAACCAAAAATCTCAAAAAAAAAAATATATAAAATTAAAATTAAAGATTCATACTTAAATTTAATGTTCTTTTAAAAAAATTAGAAATGTTTTAAAGATAAGTACTTTAAGTAACGTATTGTTAAATATAATAGCAAAAGTGTGCTATTAATAGATTCTTTAAGGAAACATAATTAAGGGGCTTAAATTAAGCCATCTACCGAAATATATAAATAGTTTTTTTTAAAAAAACTTCAATAGAAGACAACTAGTTTTAAACTGAGCAATGACATTTCTGTAAAAGTTGTTTTTCCTTTTATATACTTAAGTAGCGGAAAGCAAACATCGAAAACTAAGTGGGCATGTAAACTGCAGTAATCACAACAATAAGTTGTACCGTTTTTGATCTGAATTTTTTGCCCAGTATTTTTCTTGATTGTTAGAGTAATCGAGATCTTGCAACAATGGTCCAAGTCACTATGGAAGTTACTGCAGTTTACCTGCAAACGGCAGAAAATGCCTTTATATGTTTCAAAATTATTTATCCCAATGTTTTTATTTCTCGTATTTGGCTTTTAATTTGCGTTTATAAGAAAATATTCAATGCTAATCACAAAGTGAAGCACTGGGAATAAATTGGAACTCATTCTACAAGTATCTACATCTCATACTTTCCCGGAGTCGATAAATATAGTTCTTTTCGTCAGTTGTACTGCGACGTTGCTGGGTAGAATGGAATGTTTTTAAGTTTTTATTTAAAGTTGGCATCAAAATTATTGTAACTTGATTGGAAAATGTGGTATTCTAAATATTGGTTCCGACTGCAATTTTTTTTATTCAGCATGTTTTCCTGTTTTCTATTTTTTTAAATTGAGTTAAGAATGGATTTTATTTTTATATGAATCGTTCTTTCCTATCGGCAAACAGGCAAGTATACTGAATTTGTAAAAAAAAATAATGCACTCCGTAAATTTAAGGTTTGGTTAAGGTAGATGCTATTATTGCATCACTTATATTTAAGATTTTGATTTAGTCGCTTTTATGACTTCTTCCTGCCGATTGATTTTATTACTTAACCAAATTGTTGCAAAGTTGTAATGTTTTTTTGCGAACTTTCTGGTTAATCATTTGCATAATTTATATACTCTGCAGTTTAAATTAGCTTTTTCCCTAATATCAAAGATTTTTAATGAAAATGAAATGCATGCTTCACTCTTTTGAATACAACCAACATTTTCCCTACATTCAAAAGGATTGTTGGTTTTCACTCTGACTAACAGTTTTTTTGTATTTATCAATAAAATTTAAAAGTGTAAAACACAGAGACCCATTGATGCTTCCTTAAATTAACACGTTTTTGTTTAATGTTTAAGCACTTACATCCACCCTGACCCCTTGCAGTGGAAGGAACTGTCCGGGGGGCCAGTCGTTGGGCACGTATCTGTAGAACTCGACGTCGTCCTTGTACCACTTGACCGAGTACAGTTTGTCCTCGTCCAACTCGTAGCTGCAGACGAGCTCGACGCTCTCGCCCTGATTGGTCGGATTGGGGACGTCCATCATTAACATGCGGATGGCTGAGAGACTCGGGCGAACTGCAGAACACGAAAAAAAAATACATGAATATTGAAAAATATACACTATTTGTTTAAACATTAAAATAAATATTAAATTAACAAGGATAACTTAACAGTTAAAAATTAATTTAATTTTACTAAAGAATTGGGATTTTGGTAACCTCAGACAGATTGCATATCATGGCTCTGTTGTTGTGTTAGAATGGATTTTATTTTGATATGAAGAGTTCTTCCCTATCGACAAAAAAAAGGTGTACTGAATTTCTTTAAAAAAATTAAAAATACGCGCTCCGTATATTTAAGGTTTGGTAGGGTAGATGATATTATTGCATCATGTATATTAAAGGATTTGATTCAGTCAATTTTAGGACTTCTTCCTGCTGATTGATTATATTATTTAATATTATGAGACCTTATTCTATGCACAATTTCATGCACCATATATATAAGAACACATGTTAAAAATTTCAAATTTCTAATTTAATTAGCAAAAAAAACCTTAGGGATTTATAATGTGCTTTAAAAAAATATTTATTCCATTAATATGCAGAAAATTGCATTAGTTTGAATAATCGTAGTGCTACACGAAGGCATCCAAGGGCGACCCGTCACGACCTAGATTGTTAATGCAACTTGCATGCAAAATTGATCTGTCAACACCTGACCATTCTTATATGAATTTACATCTTAGCAAGTGTACTTTCTTTGATATCGTACTTCCCATCTACCTTCATTGTTTTAATTTTATGTGTACACTGTATTTATTTATATAGTAATTGTAACATTTCTTTTTCAGAAATTTCAGTACACGTCTAAGTACAAGCACATCGGCACCCCCCACCATTATAGAACGTGTCTTAAGCCAAGGTTGAAGTCAGTTCTAAGGTAACTCATTCTCGGGTCGTCTTAAAAGAAGGATGTGTCGCATCAACTATGGTCAATGTTGCTTTGGCATCTGATGAAAACTGTTTTCTAAATTTTTTTATTTATATTATCTTTAATAAATGATCTCTAAATGCAATTCATTCTGTAAATTGGCTTTTTACCTGATGAAAGAGCAACAATATTCTATCTTTATGAATTTAGTTCATACAAAATTTACTTATTTCTTTCTCATCTGTTTGTTCGGTTGTATTACAATAATCTGAAAACGATTTTCAAATTAATGTACAAATCTTTCAAAGAATACATATTGTAAAACGTTGGTGTAACTTTACTACACAAAAACAGTGGCAACAAGTGAAAATTAAATAGAACTATCATTAATTTAAAAGTAAGATTCTGTGGTAAATAAAAATATCCTTTCTTAATTTTTAATTTATTCGAAGTAATCAAAAACTTGCCGCATTATTCATAAAAACTCAAAATAAAATATAGATTTATTAAGCAAAAAATATCAGCGATTTAAACATCATTCCTTTTATTTATCTCCATAAAGCAGACATATGTTTAAAATTATTTTTTAAACATCAGAACAATCTTTTTTGGCACATATCCAGCCAGTTACGATTTTTTCTCTACCCCAAATGATTTAAAACTTCAGTTCCCGCTTTCAACTAAATACGTCAGAAGCTGATAAATAAAAACGAAAAATTAGAGAAAAAACTTAAATACCATTCAATAAGTACTTAGAAGATAACGCCTTTGCTTGCTCATCTTTAAGGAAAAGATATTTTAAAGGAGCTTCAATCGATGGAGTTGTGATAGTTTTATCAATAACTTCTCTTTTGATCTTGGTAAATAGATATTTTCGCACTGAAGTTTAGATGGCCATTATTTGGTTTTAAATTTGTGAACTTACGTTTAACATTCGTTTGGTTTATTTTATTTGAGTTAACGTTGCCGTAGACTTGCTTCACATTAAAAGGCTTCTATAAATTTTATTGCATTTACCGTGGCATTCGATTCCTACTGGTAATGTTTTATCAAGTGAAACTTCCAAACTTTCGCAAGAAAATGAGAAAAAATGTACCTACGGTTCAATTAATTAGTTTTCTGGCAATGTTAGTTGAATTTTCCTTTTCATCTTATTGAAGCAGATTAGACATTGCCACTGTGATTATGCTTCACCGTAAATACACTTAAGAGTTACAGAAACAGTAACGTGTGATACGGGCCTAAAATAATTGTGGCTGGGGAGCCCAGTCGGTTAGGCATTCGCCTTGCATGCGGAAGGTCCCAGGTTCGGTCCGGGCATCGCCAAAATACTGGCCGACCTATAAACGGCCCGTGCACCCAAAAATGTCCGACGAATAACACCCTGTGTAGGGGAGTGCCAATAAATAATGTGCTCCAAAGTCCTAACGATGCGCATGATGTCGCCCTTAACTGTTGCGTTGGGTGCCCAACCAGGTGTGGTACCGTCACTTGAGTGTGGTTCTAAATTACGAGGCCCGTTGCCTCTAGCCCTCATGTAGCTCTAGTGCAACGATAATTCAAACCTACCTAAAATAATTTAATATGATATTATTACCATTTGAAAAATCAGGAGTACATAAAAAGAAAGTCAGAAGAAAGAGATTACAATCGATCTGTCACTTGCGAAACCACAATATTTTCTGAAGAACATTTGCATCATTCTTCTTCCTGCTTTTCATGTTTTTTTTTATTTTGTTTAATATAAGGGGACACGGTACCCACAACATTATTTCTAGAAATTATAACATAAACTTGTAAATTATGGTGGTTTTATATATAATGTTCTCTCTAAATAAGCACTTTCTAGCAATAAAAACAAATATTTACAAGTAGTTTTTCATGTATTTAAAAAAATTGGTCCAAATTTTGAACTTTTTTAAAACACTACTCATCTTTCAATTTTGAGAATAACTTATTATTCAAGAACTGTGCATGGATTTCAAAATGTGAGTTACAGTTAAAAAGTAACATGCATTTTTACTGAAAATCACAAAAAAATACAAATTATTGAATTCTACATTTAAATAAAACAACTATATATATTAGACTCTATTCCATGCACAATTTCGTGCAACATATATATAAGAACACATATTAAAAAAAATTCAAAATTCTAATTTAATAAGCAAAAAAGCCTTAGGGATTTATAATGTACATTAAAAATTTTTATTTCTTCTATCGTCGCAATAGAGCTACATGAGGGCTATTACTGGCGGGCATCGTATTTTATTTCTTTGCTAAAGGACGTATTCGTTGAAGCTCCCAGTTAAATTTGTATTTATAATTTTATTGCCCAATTATGTTCTTTTTGACATCATACGCACATGAAAAAAAATTTTATTTGAAACAAAAGCTGTAACATTAAAACCTTAAAGCTTGTTTTCTGTATTTTTTTAAACTTTGCTGATGTTTTATAAATCCTCTGTTTAAATTTAGATAGATTTTACAATTCAAAAATATAAATTTTAAATTTAGAAACGTACACTTAGAAATTCGGATTTTTTTAAATTTTTTTTTGTAATCGCATAATTAAATGAAGTAATGCAATTTTTGAAAGTCAAAATTATATATTGATACTTTAAACCCAAGCAAAATAAAACTGGAAATGCCAGAAGTACTTCAAACTTTTAGGCCATGCTTATTTTTGTAAACCTATCTTTCTCATTATAATACAGTGGTGGAAATTGATTTATGAACTGGCAGTTTTTTAACAGTATTTCTTTATTAAATGCGTTTTAATCGATTTAAATTTCCTACACTATACAGGCTTTGTATTATAAATTATACCCGTAAATAAAATTTTATATTATTTCGTAAACAATTTATTTTGTTGATATTTTAGTTTTAGCATAGGGAAATTGATTTATGATTTTTTGCATTCAATCTCAATTAATAATTACTAAAACTATTTTTTTTCATAATTGCTTCCTGATTTCGATTTTCATACAGAACACGAAACTTTGGGTCAAGTTTTGGTCAAGCAATTTCCAGTTTTTAATGAAAAAGTCCTTCTATTTCATAACTGATGCACACTCCATTGACACCTTACTCTATTTGAGTAAATTATTCATACCAATTGATCTCAGACATTATTCGTTGGGTTTAAGTCATGGCTTTTGACAGGATGATCTAAATGAACAACATTTTGTATATTAAACCAGTCTTCCATTTCGTTTGAAATGTGGATACTTGCATTATCATGCATAAAAATATGATCAAAAGCATAGTTTTGCCATGCAAAAGGGAATCAAAGAAGTTTTTAGAACTAATCTGCAATAAAGTGATGTTTGTCAGCCCTTCAGAAACAAAACTTTGTTTCTTCAATCATAAGATATCGATGCCCAAACCATCAAACTTCCACCACTAACATTCTGCTGAAGACAGATCTTGGTTATTTTCGAAGATCCTTTCAATAACAGTTTAAACCATCACGTACATCCAAATTGAACCTTTTTTCATCAGCAAATTTCACTTTTTTCCCATTTCTCTCAATCCACCCCCACCCAATCCATTTTCATGTAGTTATGACCATATTTTAATAGCCTGTTCTTATGGTGAAGAGTCAGCTTTGGACCAGCCTTCATTTTGGAACATTTCAAGTTCGACGACGATATCAATATTTGTCCTACTCTTCTGGGAGTTACAGGAAGTGATAGTTCATAACAAATTCGTCTTGTAATGCACAAATGCTGCCACAAATGGTAACTTTTTGGAATGCAAGTCCAATAATCCTGCTTTTTTCCCTTGTCCCACAAGGGTTACACCCTTTTTATTGATGGTTTTTGCCGTAGTCAGAATGATTCTTCAAATTTTTATGAATTATATTTATTGGATCGTTTAATTAATATGCTGATTTCTCTTACGGATCTGTTACAATATTATATAAGGGTCATTTTTTTACCTTTTTGGCTTCAGGCAGTCCCGCAAGCTTTCCTATTTAGTAAAATGGGAACAAATCAGATAAATTTCAACAAATTTGGCCTTAATCTTATTTATAAGCAATGACAGTAAGCTCCCCTGAAGTTCAAATGAAGAACTAGTTAAAATATTTGGTACCTGGGTTCAAAATAAATTTTAGTTCATAAATCAATTTCCACCATTTGACATGCTTAAAATCTAAAAATAGATATATTTTTATTTAAAATCCTTTTTTGGAAAAAATTATGTATGAAAATCCTTTATTATACTCTGAATATACAACACACAAAATTCGAATTGTGAGCACTTAATACAAAGCGATATCTGCTGAAAAGAATGTTAGTTCATAAATCAATTTCCACCACTGTAGGATTACCTTACTAAACTCGATTCAACATGGTTATACACATTGTAAAAGAATTAAAAGATGCATTTACAAAATTATTTTCTTGAAAGGAATTCATATATAATCCAATTTCTTTGATATTATTATCCTTAAAACTATTTGTCCAAACATGTTCTATAAAAAAAAGAGGGTGCTTATTCGGTAAATAAGTTAATTAGTGCGTTTTATGCTTTTGGCATGCATATTAAATAAGAAAAATGAAACAAAGTAGATAAAATACTAAATCTAAAGGAATGGATAATTGAACATAATTTATTTTCATTTTCATATTTATGCATTGTACTACACAAATGAGTGGAAAAGAGTATTATATTAAATTTCTTTTTTTTAAATGCTTCAAAGGAAAGGGCAAAAAACCTTTATTTTTTTCTTTTTTAATCAACATTTTTTTTTTACTATTAGAAATTATTTATTTGGTTCAAAAATTCTAACAACAATTGGTTTAGTATGAGCTTTAATATCGAATGAGCATTAATGTAGATAATTTTAAAAGGATAAGATTTTTTCCTTTATTTTATTCTATTTTGTAATCTGGATATCCAGCTACTGGTTTATGCCTTAGAATTAAACGGGTTTTTTTCTTATTAGAGTGTTGTGTAAATCAAAAGTAAATATGGCAGGTTAACACTCTAGGATTATTACATCGTGCTCTATCTACATCGGAACCGCATTCAAATGTAAAATCCGTTAAGATTAACCATTCTTGACTGGAAGAAACGTTTTTTTTTTTGCAAAATTTAAAAATAGAACTTAAATGAAATCGATTCAGGTGCAAAATCCATATAAAAACCAATCCGAGGGCTTAAAAAAATTTCCAATCCACTATCGCCAACTCATCTCCAGTTTTATGCGATCCCGAAGACGAGCTTAAGAAAACACCAACTTTTGGAATACGTATTGAGATTACCGTTGGTTGGAAGAAACTGCAAGTGACAACTGAATTCAAGTTAAATAATTTTTTGATTAGGAAAATATGAAAATATAATAATGAGGTCATAAAAATATAATCATGGTGACGTAAAACTGAAGTAAAAGTATAATAATGAAGTAGCACAGGACAACTGTGTAGTGAAATAAATATAATTTCTCAACTTCATAATCCAATAGAGATTAAGTTTTGAATCGATAATGATTGGAAGTATTCTCAAAAGTTTGGCCGTAAACCGATGGAATTTTATACAATTAGCAAATTTGCTTTAGTATTTTTTCTACATAACTAAATCATTCCCAATTTGTATTTGCCAGTAGCGAGTGGTCAGAAAAAAAATAAAATTCATATTTTGGGCCATTCCACACACATTGAAATTTAACAGGCTCAAGTTTCTTTTCAATAAAATTCTGCAAATTCCATCAGTTTATAAGGGATAGGTTTCACGTCAAGAGTGGCAACATTTCCAGCTGTATTGTTTTCCTACCCATTGGTATTTCTGGATTTCAAGTGTTTTGGTGATAAGTTGATTAAATTCCGTGAATTTAATTTAAGAAATATATTTTTATATGAAATTGACATAATTGTCTTCATTATTAATGTAAGAAATATCGGATTTGCTAAATAATTTTGGATGATGAATGTTTTCATCGCGATTTATTTTTATTGTATTTTATCTTGTTGTTTAGTTCCGTCGCCTTTGTTCTCGTATTGTTATTTCTACTTGTGTAGCTTATTACACTTTAATCTGTCGAGCAGTTGTACCTAAATACAAAATATATATTATCCGCTGAATGTAAAATTTTCTCAACACTAAATATCCACTGTTTTTACCGAGCATTAAGAATGAAACCGAAACAACCAATGGAGTCATAGAAATGCAAGAATGAAAGCAAGAAACTTACGTCACCTAAAACAACGCAATTAAACAGAAAATAATAATAAAAGCATGTCTGTCGCAGCCTTTTCTAACCAACAGTACTCTGCTCTTTTCCGGCTCTTGCATGTTCCCTAGTAGAATGTTCTGGCTTCCGCGTGAGGTTTTACGAGGCGGGTTCTAAAATTTTACGCGAGCGTAAATCAAACTTTTATTCCATTCACTTATTCCGCTATTTCCGACCGCCCTCTCAAGTATAAACACTCGAATATGGAACAGTTTTTTTTTTTAAATTTGGTTTTAAAAAGGTTTAGTTTATTTTTCTTCAGAAGCTAAAACGCAAAAGAAAATTAAAACCTCAAATGTAAAATTGATGTCTGGTACTAAAATTTTTTAGTTCGAGTGATGATCATAATATTATTGTGAGCAAAAGAAGTTTTGAATTTGTCGTTTACGAGTTGATATTTAGCATGCATTCTTTATATTGCAATCTTTTAACCATATTATTTACTCATATAAAATATTTTTTGTTTGTTTTGATAAAGTAACTTCCATTTTTGTAGTTTACACATGATTCATGTCTCAAAACGTAAAACCTTATTTGATAGCGTTTGGCGAGAGTGGTTCTGTAGTAAAACCGCGTAAATTAAATTTCAAAATATAGATTACTTTTGTTTCAAAATTTGTATAGCAGACAAATACGCTTACTTTTAATATTTAAAACTTTGAAGAAGTACTTTATTCATTTGGCATTGGAATTTATAAAAATTATTAAAAACCAGTTGTGTTACTTATTTTACTCTATTTTAATTCGAAAAAAATATGTTTATATAAAATGTCTGTCTGTCCTTGCAAAATTTGGTTCTATCCGTCATATTTTAAAATTCCTATTTTGTTGAAAAAAGGTGAGGTGGTACAACAGAGAGCAATATTTTATACTTTTTGTTCGTATGTCTGTAAGCTTTTTTCATCTGTCTGTCTATCTGTCTTTTATAATGCATCTTCCTAATGATCGATTTTAAAAATTATTTTTCAAAATGATATGGCTTCAGACACATTTTTGATTTTTTTTCCATTCTCCATTCCATATGTGGACTTTTTTGTGCGTCTGTCTTATAACAGAACTTTTTATTTGAGTCCTAATACTCCGATTTAAAAACTGTTTTTTATACAAAACCTTTGTCAAACATCAACGACCTCCATTTCATAATTGTTATCCTAAATGTTGTCTGCTTTTCCTCCATCTGTTAATATTCTCTATATCGGTCTGTTTTAAATAAAATTTTAAAAGTCCCATATTTTTTGTGTGTATGTTAGAAAGTAATTACTTCGTACATGTACATTTCATGAGTTGCTTTTATCTGTCTGCATTTTAAAAACTTCGGTCGTATTAAAGTAACAGAGAAGTATAGTTATTTCTTCAGAACTTTTCTAAAATATTCTTTTCCTTCTCAGATCGATTTCACAACCCAAGCAAACCCTTGTTTTATTTAATACATCCTTAAACGGAATTGTTCAGAGTTGTCAGACAGAATTCTGAAATGCCTGCTTACCTTTTACGAAGCAACGAAATAGGTGATTGTTATTAAAAGAAAACTTCTAAATTTAACATGTTTAGTGACTTTTCCCCAAAATAGATGTGATTTAATTTACAAAGAATAACCAAAAATTAAACTCACTAAATTGCAGAATACCACAAATAATACGAAATTAAATACTGCGCACAATTAACAAAATAACTAATATGATGGAGAATCGAGATAAATTATTAGGCAAATAAACTAATGCACAGTCGAATCAAATTATTTAATAAGCGAGTATTTAATTTGGAAACCGAAAGAGCTAGTTAAACAGCAAAAAAATTAATGAACTGAACTAACGTTGGAGTGGTACATTTCTATAATGAATATTAAAAATGGATCGGTGCATTAATGGAGAGAATGGTGAGTAGGGTTGGCTTATTAAGGGCCGTTTCACACGTAACTGTTATGGTTATGTTTGCCATGCTAGGGCAACAGAAAACCCTCAGAAAATCCTATACTTTCCATATTAAAATTTCTATTTTGATGTGCCTTTTCTCAGGACTTATTATAGCCACATACATAAATTTGGTTAATTAAATACATCATATTATGCGTCAAACACCCCTACATATACTGAAGCTTGAATTTAGTAATAGGTATCTTTTTTAATTTACAGTAAAAAAAAGTAACCGATTAACTCAAGTTTTAGGAAAATTTAGCCTAATTTTTCCTATTAAAAAGGCCATAAATATTTAATTTGTTAACATATCATTTAAATAGATCTTGGAAGTATAGTTACGTATATTGAAAACATACTGATAAAATGTACAAGCTTAAAAACTTGTAGGTTGTGAGAAAAAGTACATCGAACTTATCTTACCACTATTGTGAGATAATAGCAAAAACGTACTTGCAGATGTATATAATTCATAATACATCGGCCCCATTCTTAAAATACTAGAATCTTCTTTTTTTTTACTCTAAATTATTCTCTTTTTTTGAAAATTTGACTTTTAGGGTGCCTTTAAAAAACCGGATGATGGTAAGGCTCCTATAACAGGTCCTTCTCTTACCTTCTCTAGTGACTCTATGTGATGGTTGTGGGCTTTATTAAGAGGTAATGATGGCGGTGTCTCCAAAACAAAGTCGTCTCTATCTGTGTCAATCCAATTTCGAAAATATATTTCTAAAGCCAAATTTAAAATCTGAAGTCTAAACTGAACTGATGAGAGTCGACGGGAAGCGTGCTCACTCCGTCATCAAAAAACTTCCCAAAGGAGTTAAAAGTCCACGATCAAAGACAAGAAGAGGTTTGGTTGATATACATATATTTTCTGGCTTGTGTGCTTGCTCAGTGAGCCGCTTATAAACCATTGTCAAGTAAGACAGTCACAGCACACAAACACTCACAAGGAAGAGGTTAAATAAGGTTGTTTCTAAAGCCAAATTTGTATTAAATACTTTTGTATTTTTTATATCTATTAAATGTAGCTGGTGTCTCTATATCAACAATTTTAATTGATTTGAGTTTTTGTAAAGTTTGTGTATAGAAAATTTTAGAAAACGTAATCACGCCAAGTTCAGTAAATCTGTGCTCTCGAAAATTCTTCTTTTAGTGTAAATTTCTCTGGCACTTTTGCTGTCGATATATGCCGGCAGGTTAATATTAATTTCGTTTTTGATCAACCTGCATAGGCATGCGAAGTCAATTCATAACGATAAACGGTTGCAATTGGCCCCATGATACCTAAAAAAACCCTCTGTAGTAGGTTAATGAGGATTTATAAAAAAAATCCGACCCTAGGTACACGTACTTATTTTAGATAGCAATTATACTAGGTTGAATTTATCAATTAACTTTTAATTTCTATGCTCAAGCTCAAAATTGTAAAAAAAAATAATATTTAATTCGATTTTTTTTAAATTTTCAAATTCCGTAAAAATTTCCAGAGAAGCATAAAATCCTAATTCTAAAAGGTCCTAAGTTTAGGTTAGTTTAGTTTTTTGATTTTTTAGTTAGTTATAAACATAAAAATAATACATTATAGCCTGTTTCATTTTTCATTACTTGAGTTCTATCTTGATGCACTCATTTTCTAAAGAAAAAAGTCTTGTTTTTTTTAGTGTTTTTCTTCATTAATCTTTTATATGACGCATGGAGTAATCAGGGAGAAAAAAAATCAAAATTATGTATTAAATTTTTAACTCATATTTTAAACATTTTTATCTGCTCAGTGACTGAGAAGTTTAACGTGTCCTTCTCGTAAGCCCAAGAAAAAATAAATTTACGAAATAAAAAAATAAGGGTAACTAGATGATGCCACAAATTGATATCAAATCTGAGGAATATGCCGAGTCTGCAAAGGCTTGACGGCCAATAGTGCTGCCCCAAGTAAAAAAAAATATTTCTTAAACACAAATAAGTCAAACTAAGTACATTAAAAAAATTTCAAGATTCTATCATATTATAGGACATAAATGCATTAAACTTACAACTGCATTAAATAACATATTTTGAAAAATAAAATCCGTGTTCAATAAAAATAAACTGTTTGAAAAAATCATCGCAAAATTATATTTTTACGGGAGAAAATTGAACGTCAATTTTCGAAGAAGATCTATTGAAATCACACGTTAATATTATATTCCTATAAATGCTTTAAAGAAAGCAAAAAACCTTGCAAATATCTGTTATTTAAAAGCAAAACATATTCGGATACAACAGCAACATTCCAGAACCAATTATTTAATAGTTATTGAATTAAAATAATTCCGTGATTCGTAATTCAACCAGAATTTCAAATTTCCCGAACTTTTAAGTATACAACAATGCCATTACTCGAAACCTTTAAACACCCCGGAGGCACGCGGGGGATATTAATTCACCCCCGTTTCCACCTGAAAAGACATGGAAAATGCTAAACACTTTACGATGTCGACACATCTTCTTCAAGATTAACTTCTCAAAGATTTACGAACTAAGCAACCCATAACAATATTTCTCTCTCGAATTAGTCCTCCTCCTACATATCTCAACACGCCCCCTGGTGACACAAAAGTAGAAATATTCAAATAAGGCTCTTTAGAGATAACAGTTTCGTTCTAAAATTATGTCTTAACGAAGGATTAGAATTTGTATCAACATCTTCATTCCTTCTACAGTAAAATTGACGGGGTGCGTTTGTTTTATTTCAATAGATTTTTTATGCACTCTTATTTTTATGTAATTTTTACGAATCAAAAAAGGATAACTTTCACCACAGTTTCCTTTTCCTCGAGGCCCGGATGGCCGAGTTGATTGGACCATTACGCTAGCAGTCTGCGCAATAAAACGAGTGCGGGTTCGATTTCCCCCTTCGCCCTGTATGTGTATATTCCTTTCTCTGCGACATAAATTCTTTCTGCGTTTGTCTTACTTGACGAAAGCTTATATAAGTTGGTCTCTGGAACAAGCGCACAAGCCGGAATCATTTATCCGATCGTTATATAGCTGCCTACTCGGCATAGTAGATAGCGCGTCTGAATCCCAACCCATAGGTAGCGGGTTTGAATCCCGTTTGGTGAGTGCATGGATATTTGTCTTGCTGATAAAGTGTTATTGTCTATGTGTTTGTCCGTATTTGTGTAAAAAGAAGTCCAACCTCATGGAGGCTCTGACAACTATCTTCAGTGGGATGTCCAAGAATACTACAACAATAGTTTGATAAAATACAAGTGAAAGGAGACAAAAAGCACACAAAAAAATTACACACGAGTGCAAATTATGATTTCTTGAGGCCAGACACTGTACAATGGACACATTTTTTATTGATTTTAATATCATAGGTATATTTTATCTTGTTGGTACTTATGTCAAAAAGAATTTTTATCATTTAAAAAAGTGGAATTTTTTATAATAATAAACAGGAGATTTTGCGTTTTCTTAATGTTTCAGAGGGTGATGATCCAGATAATATAATTTTCGAACATTGGATTATCTGTCATTTTATCTATCTAAAACCACTATACAGCTCAAATTAAAAAAAAACTGTACGGACTTTAAACTTTGTACGTGAGTTCCAAATAACTGTTGGGCAACATAAAAAGATTTTTGAAGAAATCATCCATGTGCAAAGGGTAGCTGTAATCTTTTATTTTGAAAGTTATTGAATTTACTTTAGAGGGATAATAATTATATTTAATTATATTGATTTTTCAAGAGGTAATTGAAACTCGTGTAGCGTTACACAACTAGTGTTTTAGCCATAATGTGATCAAAAATCACATCAATTAACATATTGTTGGTTCTAGGACTAATTGTTTTGAGCACAAAGTCAATGATTATTTTGTAATGTTAACTTAAATAAAAAATCGGCCTTCAAAAAAAAAAAAATGCAGCGAAACATATATTAATATTTTTTTCTACAACTTTACAGACATAGTTCCAAGCAATCTCATACACAAATATATTTTGAGCAATTTAATATGTACCTCGTCAAGTATAATAACGTTTCATTGGAACAGTAAGAAATAAAAAGTTTTAATTAGCAATTTTTAGTTTAAAACTCTTACACAAGAAGCAAAAGTGATGAGACCGTTGAAAAATTTTGTTTAACTGGCAGACACCTAAATTGATCAATTTCACATATCCGTTAATACAGCTAACTATTTGCACATAAACAATTAGTTACCTCTAATTGAAATACCTTACCACTAAAGGTATCTACATTATTCAATTATCCGCAATCGTCTGTATTGGTAATAAACTAGGTCGCAATCCCGCATACGTGGAATGAAGTAACCATATTAGCAATGAAATTACTTCGCCACAACAACAACAAACAAAACATCGACGTTACTAGTATGTTCTACGGTTAGTATTTCTTTGCGGTTGGTGGTTTAATATAAATTGTGCATTTTTCAACACTAAGGGACAGTTCCACATTTTCACTATCGCTCACCAACAGACGAAGCGTGTCTGTGTAGTTCCACCGGATTGCAAACTTTTTCGATATTATAATCACTATATTTCATTTTTCAATTTTAGTTACTGTAACTTCTTTTTGCGAATTTCTTACAAATAATATTGTGAGACTTTTTCACCGGTCCATAAGCAATCAGAAACTTGAAAACGTAAATTAAATGTAAATTGAGTTAAAAGTAATGGGCTTGTTTCAACACTTTGTCCAAAAAACAAATTAACCAAAGAAATCGCAGTTCAGAGAAAGTGACGTTATAAAAAAACAATGAGTTTGTTCAAGTTGTAGGGAAATAAAACAAAACAACCAATGAAATTTCAATATAGAGAACGTTACACCATACAAAATATTCTCATAGTAACAATTAAAATGTAAAAAAATCTTTGACAGCTTATTTAATCTGTTAAAAATTAAACAGACTGCATTACTCACAATTTTCATGTTAGGTCTCGTTCTATAAATGAACCCCTTCTTCCACTGCCAGAACGTACGCAGCGTACATCCTCTCAATTCGATCATCAAAGACCAATAACAGGATTCGTTCTACTGTAAACAGCTGTAGCAACAGCTTTACTAGCCTGGTCATAGATTCTTACTCGAGAAATTAATTGAGAGTGAAATGGTTAAGTTACTATGACATGACTTATGACATTCTTGGTGGGGGGCAAGATTCTGGTGGGGGGCTTTAAGTCTATTGTACTAAGCCCCAGAAATGACACAAGCACAAAAGACACACAAAGAAAGAGACGACACAAACACATAGACAAATAACAGCATTTATTGACAGTCACAAATATCCATGCCTGACCGGGATTCGAACCCGACCCCAGCAGCTCCAAAGGCTAGAATCCTTACGAGTGTGCCACCGGGGCGGCGTTAAGTTACTAAGTGGAAGTTTATTGTTAAAAAAAACTGGTGAAAAACACGAGAAATCCTTTATTTGTCATTCATTTCCAAAATCCCCATTTCGAGAGAGAACAACCGAACACTACTGACGTTTCTCGAAAACTATTCTTCCCGAAGTAAAACCGCCGCGAATTAAAAGCTTTTCGGAGAGGGAGGGAGTGCTTTAATTAGATTCATTTGCGAGCGATAATCTGAAACGTAATTAAATATTTGTCGATGCGAGTTCAAAAGCGATAATGATCTTCTGGCAGAAACAGCGAGAACTGTATAATCCTCACCTTCTGCAGAAGGAGGACTCGACATGGAGGTGAGAGTAAGTTGCTGAAACTACATGGTCGAAAACCAATGAAATGCTAGTTCCCCAAGTGAATCCAGTGATCGCTTTCATAATAGGCCCAAACCACCACTAAATGGAACCTTGCAGAAAAAACTTGCCTTGATATTTAGATGTAGTTGAACTTGCATCAAAGAGTTTTGTGCTGAAATATTTTAAAAGCAGGTTGACCGCTTAATGTCTGCACAACGCTACAACAGAATTCGTTATCTTTTAGTAATCAGTGCTATTTTTAGCTTAGGTTAATCAAGTTTGCTTTTATATTAACAAATTTGGATGAATCTAAAATGCTGGCAACTCCACGCACAAAAATAATAATGGTGGCAAAATAAATCCAATTTTTGAGAGGAATTCCGCAACAAAATATTTTCAAAAGTGTTGAATACACATAACAATATAGAATAGCCCTCTTGTAGCTCTAGTGCGACGATAATTCAAACCAAACCAAACCATAACAATATAGTTACCTGTCTTTCATTGATATCTAATTGAAAATCAGTTACAGATTTATTGTTCAAGTGTGAACGGTACCTACTACTCATTATGCCTTAGACCAAAATACGGTAGCTGAACGATATTTAATGCTACAATCTAAGGTGCATACACTAAAACTAATGTACAGAAATTGATATGATACACATGAAAGGAAATGCAAGAACTATGTACGTTTCTTATATCGTTCCAGCAACTGTGAAAAAGGTAATTTTCATACATTTTATTCTTTCGCCGTTGTGTCAGTTTTTTTTTTCTCTTTTTACACTCATAACTCTTTATTTTTCTATTCATGTTCTTCTAAAATTGGCCATTGCATTTTCGCAAAGTCTGAAACGATACATGCCTTACCAAATTTAGTTCTAGATCCAGAATTCTTGGGCGCATCTTATGACTTGGCGACTTTCAGGCGCTTTCTTTCTCGCCAACCCTCCCCGCGATTATTCTCATCTCCAAAGTGACTCGGGAATCGGATGTCGCCGTTTTGCGCGGGAAAAAGAAAGAAAAGCCAAAGATAAAGTCCTTGTCTCCTCACTTGTAATCGTAAAGATAGGATGTGCTCCGGCTCGCGCCATTGTCGGAGTTTATCTTCTGGGGAGAAGGGACTGCTCCGTCCTCATCGAGTTGTTGTCATTGTTCGGAAAACATATTTATTGCTTTTATGCGCATGAATTCAATTAGACAGATTGGCCCGCACTCATTTGGAAACGTGGTAACTGACAATGAATGAAGGAATTTGAAATTAAGTCATGCCAGCGCCAACTCCTCTTTTAATGCCAAGGAAGTTGTTTTTGGAGTCACTCTGTTCAAAAGAAGAAAAGACATGCTGGCTCTCACATGGACTACTATAAGTTTTATTCCACAATTTGACATTCCATTCAATTGGCTTAAACTTAGAGTAGATTCAGATTACATTTGAGAACAGGTTTTTTATTTCTTGAATAGCTTTACACCTCACGAATCGAGCGGAAATCATGACGTCATTTTATGATCATGTTTATTGCATGAAAAATCGATTTATTTAAACACCATTTTCTACAATGTCACTAACCATCTACGAAATGTACTTAAATGCTTAACTAATGTCTGCACCGGTGTTATATAGTTCCAGAGTTAATTTTAATTAGTTCACAAAAATTGTGTCAGTTAATAGAAATATTATAGCAGCTAAATTGTCAGTACAATTTTTTTTCTATGAAAAGAGTATATTTTGAGCTTAACATATTGCAAGAATCATTTACATACATGTCGCTATTGGCTCTTTCACGCCGCGTTACGTAACAATAACTATCAATAATAATTTAACAGCATGAACAGCAATAATAATAATAACCATAACAACAAAAAATAAGAACAATGATAATAATTCTTAACAAGCAAGTTTATTGAAATTAATACCACTTTTTAAAAAAAATATTGAAAAGATGATAGTGCGACTTTGTTAAACCAAATTCAATCGATGAAATCATGCTTTCGAGACTTCCTCTAGTTTCAAGTGCTGTCAAAACAGTTGTTTAGGCAATCAGGAATAAAATTTTCTCTTAACAATATATTAATCCCTTTGTGTATGTTTTCCTGCATTCCAATTCAATGCCATGAGTTTCGCTTCTCTATGAATAGATATCTTGGTAGATGAAAATAGTTATTTAGTTATCGTTTATGCAAATAGTAATTATCTGAGAGTTTAAATTAGTTTAATTGATTATAAACTTGAATTAATGAGTATAAATTACATAAAATGAATGATTATTCACTTTAATAATATCTTGGGACATTAATTACTTAATTTTCTATATTGTGCGTAAAGTGAAAATTTTAATTACATAAATAATTATTTCTTTTGACATTCTACATGGATTTTTTTTTCAAAAAATTTGCTAATGAAGGAATTAATACATTAACTAATTAATGATTTTAATTTTAATTAAATGAGAGGATACCCATGACAATTTAAACTGCGTAATCTTTTGTATAATTATTAACGAAATATTTAGCGAAGTTTTTTAAAAGTTATTCGAATAATGAAATAATTAGTAAGTTATTCATTTTTCACTAATGTGCTAATTACTCTTACAACTTATTTTTCTAAATTTAGACAATATTTGATAAGATATTAAAATAATAAAAAATAAAAGAAGTATCTAAACGAAACTAATAAAACACAATCTATTGAGTTTATTTAATTAAATTCGTATTTTATTTGTTTAAATGTCAAAATTGCACCAAAAACTTTATAGTTATGTTTTTTTTCTTTAAACATTTGTATTTAAATTACTTTTTCTAAAAAAAGGAGCAAGTTCAAATTTCCGTATGGTAATTGAATGCTAATTCCATTGTTTGGTCGTGTGCAAAGTTATAATAAACACAAAAGTTAATGAGAAGTTATATGAATCATAACATTTTTAAAGTACACCGGTTTTATATACAGGGTGTTAATTACTTTAGGATTTCCTATTTGAAAATTCTTTTATGGAATTGAAAAAAAAAACTACCGTATGCAGATAGATGTGAATTCCACTCAAGTGATCAAGTGATGGGGACTCACTTGTGGTAGAATTCCCTTATCAAATGATTCTAAATGTTCCACCAAGAGATCGAATTCCTCTTAAAAGGTCCCGCTGGTTGATTGATTCGCGCACTTGTCTCGATCTGTGGTGAAGTAAAAAAGTAAAAATATTTTATTTCACTTCAAAAAACGAAGGCATTTCCAAAATGGGTCTTCAAAAATTCAAACGCCGAGGGACGAGACATAAATAATTCAAAGTTCAGAGACATTTTGTTTCATTGATCCCCCCCCCCCCCCCTACTGAGATTTTTTTTTTTGCAGATGTACCCTCTTGGTAAGGGCACTGAAGAAGGGGAGCCTTTCACATTTATTGAAAGTGTTTATGCCTTGTTTTTGTTTCCAGCTCTTTACTTGAGCCTTTATAGGCGAAAGTTCGATGTCCATTGTTGAAACATAGATCATGTGACCTTTTTCTTTTGAGCTCAATTCATATTCCTCCTGGAAATTGGATGTTGACTTATTTTGAATATTCTTGGATTCTCAGAGGACAAGAAAAAGCTGTCTCGGTAATCTGCATGTGACTGGGTTTATTTGTTTTGAACAGAGAAAAAGGACTTTTTTATATCCTATTCGAAGACGTGCATGAATATTTAAACAATACAATAATCTTAGTTAAAATAAAAAAAAATATGACATATTTAAAACAAAAATAAAAGTCTTCAAATATTTTTTTGAAAAGAAAATCCTATAAACGTAACTAGACTTTTAAGAAAACCTTTAACCTGATTTCTAAAATTGGGTTAGAACCAGTACGAAATTATGTTTCGAGACCGGTAAATAAGTTTTAGAAGGAAAAAAAAACAAAATTGTAAACTTCAATAATACTCTCTAAGTCAGTCCTGAAGGACATTTTTGGAAGGATTTTATTATCGTTGTTTTTTGTAACCAAAGTCACACAATATTTGATTCAACAAATTTAATAAACTAATTTTTGCTGCTATAGCAAACAAATCGGTTTTTTTTTTTGTTCGTATAAGTAATTTTAACAATAGTTTAAATCTAATGTTTTGTATCAAATAGGTATGGGCTTTAAAAATGTTTAAGCAACTGATACGCAAATCACAGTATTAAAATCTTCATAAAAAAGTAAGTAAAACATCGTCAAATATCAGGGAACAATCAATAATTGTTTAAACTTTAGTAAGAATTAAAAAATTCACATGGATCCCAATTTTCTCTCATCTTCAGCGAATCAACAAATAATAACTCCATGCAGAGAGTGCACATTAAATATAATCAGAATTCCCGACGTTTCGAACGATGACACCCTTAAAAGTTGAGTTGATCTGCTCGTTACTTTACTGTGGTTCTAAATTATAACGACTGTGGTCAAAAGCCTTCGTGCAGTTTTAGTGAGAAAACAATTCAACTTAAGTCACAGATACTCGTGCTGCAGTTTACTATTACTTATCTGAGGCCCGGGTGTCCTAGTGCTTAATATAGCTGCCTACGCTAACAGTCTGCGCACTGTATCGGGTGCGGGTTTGATTCTCACCTTCGCCTTGGGTGTAATTTCTCTATCTGAGACAATAAAAATTATTTATGTGACTGGGGGGTCTTACCTTACGGAAGGTTTATAAGCGGGTCTCTGACCTCTTAATCTTCACTTGACCGCGGCACAAATTTATGAATACAGTCTATAATAGACGCCATGTATTTCAATCGACCCCATTAACCAAACCAAAGTTGTCTTATAAGAATCACTCTGGAATAAATATGGAGCAAAATTTCGTTCACAAATCAATAAAATGTTGAATCTCTCAAATGCGGCTATAACTTTGTTCCCATTTACATTAAATATACAAATCTGAGTATTATGTCAATGACAAGCTCCATGAAATCTAAATCTAATGCTTGCCTTACTTCCCATATTTATCCCAAACAAGTTCAATGCATAATGATTTAGATTTCTCTTAGAAATCCTTAGCTACAGAAGATGAAATTCCTCAGTATATCGCATCCCTTTGTAATTCAAAGATATGGGAAGATGTGTTATTCTTAATAAACTGTTGTATTTGCTATATAATGTTAATATTAAGTACTGAATTTGTTCATTTGAAGTTATTCAATACTATTTTTATACGAGCAAAATGTAAAACTTTTTTTAAAAATTAATTTAACAATTTTCAAAATTCTCTATTCAGTGTTTACTACTATAAGTTTAAAGACAATATATTTAGCTATGTTTAAGCTTTAACAAACATTTTAAAAATGATTAAGTCAAGTACGGCGGTAAAATCTGTAATAAAATTTATAACACAACAGGAATTTGATTTCCTGATAGCTCTTGTATTAATATTAAAATATGTGTCTATGTTTTAGGGCTGGTGATCGACGTTAAGATTACTTTTCAAAATCTTTAAGCGGAAAAGCATAATTTCAATTTGTTACTTTGATTACATGAAAAATAACTCATTATCACAGAGTAAATTTCAAGAGTTCGAGCTCCTTGAGGAAGAAGAAATGTATAAATATCCATGCAATTGCAAAGCATTAGGGTAGTATATCAAACCATTTCGGCTCTAACTGTTTATTTGGGCTTTAGTCAAATGAAGATCATCAAAAGAAAAACAGCATGCAGCAGTGGAAATAATTCCTCGTTATGTTTAAAAATATCCTCATTTCGGCCACGTTAGATTTCCTAAAATATAACATAACAAAGCAAAAATATTAAGTGAAACAATTCTTAGTATGATACGTTGGCTTTTGGGAATTAAAGTTAAACAAAGAAGAAACAGCATTTACAGAGATATCTGAATTTCAACGAAGCCATTCCTAACTCTATATGTTGGCTTTTGTAAATTAAAGTATAACAATGGAGAAACGACATTTACAGGGATGCCTAAATTTCAACAAAACAAGTCGTAGTTCTATATGTTGGCTTTCGTGAATTAAAGTATAACAAAGGAGAAACAGCATTTACAGAGATAGAAACAATACCTCGTTAGGTTTAAAAGTTTCTCTATTTCAACTACTTTGAATTTCCGGAAATAAAGTCTAACAAAGAAGAAACATCATCTTCAGAGATTTTTAAACTCCATTGAAACAATTCCTAGTTCTACATGTTGGCTTTTGTGAATTAAAGTTTATCAAATTAAAATGATCATTTACAAAGATAAAAACAATGTTATGTTTAAAAGTTTCTCTATTTCAGCTACTTTGTCTTTCGTGAATAAAAGTATAACAAAAAAGAAACAGCATTTACAAAAGTCTAAATTGCAACGAGACAATCCCTAGTTGCCAAATGTTGGCTTACGTGAATAAAAGTAATAGGAAGGATACACAGCATTACACATTGGAAATGGATGTAAGGCCTTCTATTTTTTAACAATTATCAAAAGTATTGCGGCTCACACTAAACCTAAAATGTGGGATATTTTTCCTGACACCACAGAAAAATTTAAAACTGGTATTATTTATATGTATGCACTTTGAAGCAAAGGACGACTAGAACGACTACGCCAACAGTGACTTCTCAGTTAATTAAACAATTTTTGTAAACTCCACAAACAAACCACTTGACAGAAAATTCCTCTAAACTAGAACTGTAACGAAAATAGTTCAGCCACGCCTACGCCAAGTTTTCTATACCACAAACATAGCTCTACCATGTTTCCCATTGACATTAAAGAACAAGATTTGACCATAAATTTAAAACTAATTTGTTGTGTTTTTGTAATGTTGTTCTTTTTCTGTTATATTATTATATTTCAGTAATTTTTAGTTTTCTGGTCCTAATTATGCGATAATAAAGTGGTGTAAATAAACATAATGATGTTTTCTTTGGTATCCTCTCCTTAAGATCTAGCCCCAACATATCGCATATCTCGTTGGTAGAAACGAGCCTTCCAGTCCAGCAATTTGAGCTTAAATGGAAACATTACGGGGACCTGAAGGGTAAACAGACCGGGCAAGGGGATATTAAGCTGATATCCCATTCGAGATACCGGCCTCTGCTTAAAGCGGCCCAATGGCGCGAGGACGAAAACGCGGTATCTGATTCAGGGCACTGGACGCGTGAAATACTATTCTGTGAATGTATTAACAGTCAATGACGATTTTGAGTAAATATGTTTTAAAAGAAAATCCATTTGGAAAAATATATGTAAAAAAGCACAAAATGATTGAACAGTGTGGTTCACCAAGACGAACATTTAAGTCTGTTTTAACAGAAACATAGGTTATTATATAACAATAACAATCAACATAATAATAAACTTAACTTATAACAAACAAGATTAACTCAAATATCATTAACATAAAAAAAACCAAGCCGCGGCACAACACATGGTACAAAATAATAAACTCAAAAGGGGGGGGGGGGTGCGCCAACACAGTGGCCTCGTGCTGTATTTATATAAAACGCTAAGGATCCAAAGGTTAAGATTACAAATTGGGTTAACCAGTTCACAGGCCGCTACTACAGTAACAAAAGGCGATAACAAAATCTAAGTATAGAGGAAAGTAAGGTTACATGAAATTAATATGTATGGAAAAGCCTATTTTTTTTTATCTCAATTATAAATATTTCATGCAAATAAAACCCAATCATATTGGTTGTTCTTGCAATTTGCATCACTTAAAACTTTATGTAACTACTACTTGCATTGAAAAAACCATTAATACCGCTTTTCAAATAACTTATGATACTTCAATTTCTCATAAAGTAAGTTGGTGACTATAATCACTTTCTGTATCAAAATAAAACTCTAAAAAGAAACCTTTCGCACTTCAGAATTACTTAACAATAAAGTTGAATTGTTTATTTTATTATTTTAAGAGTTAAGAAACATTTGCTGGTGATAAATCGTTACTGGCTGGTACCGATAAAAAGTTAATCAGTACATGGACGTTTTCATGAAAAACATCAACAATCTATTTTTCTTATAGCTTGTTTTTTAAAAAAGACCAGCAATTGAGACTAAATAAACTCTACTAAAACGCATTTTTGCAAAAGTATCAGTTACAGCCTTTCCACACCATAACCACGTTGAATAGTCTCCCATGTGGACTATCTTTCAGGCGGTTTGAATGAGCCTAACATTGTTTGCATAGCTGTCACGAATATCGTGTTTGCAATGCACTTGTAGGAAAACAAAAGCTTGTATCACAAAAATGGAAGAGATTGAAATTATATGACATGCAATACCCTGCATTTGGTTAAGATTTAATCGTATTCATTTCTCAAGTTATATTTGCATAACATGTTTATATACTACTATATACACTTAGTTACTATAAATTATGTTAATAGAATTCGATCGATAGAAACTTGTTATAAAAGCTACTAATTAATTACCCTTACTGATTGGTTTTTGGATTTAATGCTAAAACAATGATAACACTTTATGTTATAATAAAGATAAAATATGTTTAGTAATTATAAGCTTTCATGTTTGTTCAATATCCCAGTTTACGACAAATAAAACGAAATTTCTTTTATAGAACATGTAAATGAATAAATAAAATTTGGACTACTTAAAATCACTCACAGAAACAATGATTGAAAATTTTAAAACATCATAAAAAAAATCCCCAAATAGCCCCACAATATTTCATATTGAAATCAATAAAGCCATTACATTTTAATTTGCATTTCAGTTTGAGTTACAATGCCGAATTTAAACGTCTTTAAAATCCTCAAACAGAAACAATTTCTTTTCACCCCGGACCCATGAAACACAAATAATATGCCTCATTAGTTTTCAACCAAAGCCAAAAATCAGTTTTCACAGAATTGTAAAAAAACCATCATTTGTTGAATGACAGTCATCCGCTCTTATTAATATTCATCGCGCCGCGATTTAAAAGAAAAGCCCTTTAAGAGTAATGACAACAGCACTTTGAGAAAAGACGACGGGCTGTCAGCGAAATGTGTTCGCCCTTTGATCGCGACAAAAAGGAGCATGTGGTATTAAATGCTGCAATGAAAAGACGAAAAAATATTGGAGCCATTATTTTATTTATTATTCGGCGATATTATTATGAAGACGTAAAGCAAAGCCGTTTTGATTTTTGTTTCAGTGGAGTAGATGTTTACTAGTATAAATAAAAGAACAATCATCTTTCTGCTGATTTATTTAAAATTTATTCAGTGATTTTGTGTAGACAGTATATTTGTGATTTAATGAAAGTACTATTTAAGTTTATACCTGTCAAATACATTGATTCAATGACAAATTTAATTGTTTGATTACAACTTTTTTTTAATTAAGTTAAACACATTTGATGTAGAATACTAATATTATTTTCTAACAAACAGATCATGCGGATAATTTTTATAGGGTATTGTGCGGTTATGAATGGTAATTTATGCACATTTTGTATTTTCACAAATACATTACGTAGAATTTGCATGTAAGCAATGACAAAACCCTAAAAAACTGAATGTTCTATGTAAGCAATGAAAAAAACCTTAAAAACAGAGGGTGTACTATGTAAGCAATGAAAAAAATCCGGAAAATCAGATAGTATTAGGATGAGAATACCGATGTAAAAGGGTACACAGATATGTTCCTACATTACGATCTACACATTGACATTATGATCTATTACCTGCTTTCCTTTTTTAATTAAAAAAAACTACCAAACATAAAACTGGTTATTATTTATATAGTGAAGAAAGTTGCCATGCGGTATGTTTTTTGTCCGTGTGCATCGCCTTTGGAATTCCGTCAATCTGAGAATTAAGTAAAGTAATATGCGTTACTTTAAATTTTTCTGAATCTCCTGCTTAATAATTTTTATTACACTATATTTTTTGTTACGAAATTAATTTATTTTAATAGAAAAATATTATTTTAACAGTTTACAATTGTTATCTGAAAATTATTCCTGAAAAAGACTTTGAAGGAGAAAACTAAGTTTGAATGGTTGTTCTTCAAACAATCTGCAAACATGATAGATTCTATGGGTCATATATAACACTCACTTCATAGGTTTTCCATTAAAAACAGCAAGAATAAAATTGAAAACTCTCTTTTATTCCCTGTTTTGATAATTTAGAAAAACGATAAAAGAGACTTGAGAAAGATAACAAAAACAATAAAAAGTCTGATAAATTCAACAGAGATATAATAACCACAAAAAGAAGTACAATCAACAAAAGTTGCTCTAAATTTTTCCATACATCCCTTCCAGCTCTTTTCTTTTTAATTTTTTGCTACTTCTTCATTTCGTTTTATAGTTCTTGCCGAATCGAAACTTTTTAACACTGTAGTGAAATTTCAGGATACAAAGTAAATTAACACCTATCCCACTATGCAATTCATATTATTCGTAGTAAAACTTATTACTCATGTCTTGTTATATTGGCATAAATGGAAAAAAAACTGAAGTCTGTTGCAATTTCAAAAAACTTAAGCATGTGCAGACAGCTAAAAATAAATGAATATTTTAATAAACATGCGTAGTTTGGGTAAGTATTGGTGTATACACAACTACAAGTCATTCTGGTAACAAGACCTACAGGTGTATCATATAAGCACAATCTAATTATAAATCAAACAATCTGAATTTCACTACCCACTTTTAAAACATGTTCTAAATTAAAAAATATATATAATCTTAAATAATTTTATTAATTTTAGTTATGGTTATGAATAGTTTAGAAAACGCTTCAGAATACTTTTTTTCTAGTCTCTGATGAGCAGATTTTTATCGCCTCCGTTATTTCTTCGTACTTGCATATTTGCTTCTTAAACAGTTGTAATTTCATTTGCTTTCGTTAATGAAACTTTCAAGAATGTATCCAGTTACTAGTGCCCAGGTATAATTTTTTCGGTTTTATAATAGTTCAGAATTTTTTTTTTTCATTTTTGCAGAAACGTTTATGAATTGTAATAAAGTCACAACCATATCTCGTTACAAAAAAATTAATTAATTAAATTTTATTCGTATTAAAAATAATCTTTTTTTTTTCTCTTTTCATCAACTTGTAATGGAATACTAACGTATTGTTATTGATTTTGCTCGTAATGAAACTATCATAGGCGTAATTCGACTCCCATTATTCTGGAATCCCATGAGTAAGTTCATTTTTTTTTCCTTTAACACATTTTTGCCTATTGGGTGGTAGGAGGATTAGAAAACAGATTTTTTTATTTACAAACTTGCAGGATTTACAAACTTAACGGGTCAAGCGTTTCTCCTTTAAGATAACTTGGTCTTGAAAACGAGAGAATGAGATTGTGAGTCGGGTGTCTAACCAATAGAATAAAAAAAAATCGAATCTGTGTTACTCCATCTCTATTGAAAATTTGTGAGAAGATGTTTTTATATGACAAAGTTAGGTGGCTTAAATGTCTCGAAAATTATGTGATTTGAAATTAATTCAAAATTTGTATTGTAAAATTTTACATTGAAATACCAAAAAAATATTGAAACTCATTTCATAAATTGAATTGGAGAGAAACTTAAACCAGCTACACTTATAACATAAAATAACCTTTTATAAAAATAATATCCTATTCAGCTATAGTAACTCAGCTTTTAAAAGTATTTCACCCGATGCATTAACACATAGAAAATACTTCGAAACGACTTGACGAAAATTAGACGACTTCGATTTCCGGTCTCATACCCACTGAAAGCGAGGGGGAACATCGACCCTTGAGCCAGTGGAGCTCCTGCTTCAAGATGTTTACTCGCAGTAGGAAATGTATTTTTTTAATAACAGAAAGGTTAAGGTCATGCAGTTCCCACACCAAAATATATTAACTTTTACCCATTAACTTTACCCCAAGACATGGTGAAAAATACACTGATAAAGATATATAATTAGCGTCTTAAAGAACCAATAGAAAACGGCGGCACCTCTCCTTTTCGCTTAGGAGATGATTTATTACTAAAAAAGTAAATGATTGTAATATAGTGCTCAATGTGTAAGCTATCCTAAACTGTAATTAAAAGTTGTTTTTGCAGAGGAAAACTGCAAGCTCGTGTACCACAAAATGTCGCATAATTTACTGAGAAAATACAATTATTTAAAATGAAAAATTTGCAATTTTAAAGACAGTAAGCTGTATTTAAGAGAGAAATTGAAAACAACCAACGAAATGTTATCCACTCACTTTGTAGTGGGATTGTATGTCCGGCCATGTAGGGAGCAGCGACAGAGTGTTGCAGATTCAAATCGACCCGAAAGCCAATGCAAGACACAGCGAGCCTCGGAAAAGTTTGATATTGATAGAAGATGAAATGAAAAAACTGGATAAAAAAAGGTATCAAATGAAAAGCGGAGAAGAACGAACGCCGAGAAAAGAAGAGTTTATGAAAAATTTAAATAAATAAGAATAAAGAAGGGATCCATACTTTATTCCAATATGTGTGAGAGACGGCTTAGAATCAGAAGACGTAATGAATTATGAAAGCTCTACGAAGCAGGAAATATGTATGAATTCTATATTATTCTTTTTCACTTCGATTCCTTTTCAAGAAAGAGTAAATTCAGAAAGGGAAATGGTGTTTGGTAGATCGCTGGGGATATTTTGTTTGGAAAGAGTTGTAACAAGTGCTCGATTAATTTTGCTACTGATTTTTTTTTAATTTTTATATATTGTTAAAAATTTCATCCTAAAAAAACTACTTCATTTATTTTATATATAATGACGTGTTAGTTTTAAAAAATTTAGTATTGTGAACTAAATTCATTGTCAGCATAATTAATACATGTAACAAGCACAATGCAATTACAGTTGTTATAGAAAAAACAGTGCACAGTTATTTTAATATTGTTTTAGATTAGCCTTTTTAATTTCAATTTTAACAGTCATCAAGCCTCCAATATGATTTTAAAGCATATTTTATTTTTTTAAATACATATTTTCCATAAATATAATCGTGTGTAAAGTCAATCTTTTAAGAAACCAATTTCTGAATTTTTTTTTATTCCATAAGTGTATGCAATATTAAGTTTTACTGTCTCTTTCCAACATTGCATTTGCATTTTTCACGTGACAGGACTACAATAGATACACTTCTGAACTATCGAAACTGTACGTGTTACAGCTAGTCAGACAATTAATAATATTGCATTAGAAATCTGAATGGGAATGTTTCTTATGATGTTACACTCTCGTACTGCGATTTCATTGATTGTTGCGTTTCAATTCAAGATCTTAATGCAGAAATAGTTGAAAAGAAGTTTTTCCTTTTACACAAGTGGGCTTTAATAAATGATTAAAACAATCAACAGCACAATAAGAAGTTGGCATTTAACAAAACTACTAAAATATTTTTTGAAAACTCAATTTCGAATACCAAAACAAAAGTAATTCGTGAAAAACAAAATCAAGACCGCGAAGCTGTTGCCTGATCCAACGTGAAACAACCCCATACAAAAACAACTATATTTTCACACGCGATTCTTGAAAAAAATGTTTAAAACCCTACCTGGTATAAATTAAACAGTTTATATCTCGACGAAATTATTACGTGCAAGATTTAAACTCTTGTAAAACAAGCATAATTCCACCGTCGTTAGTCACGCCATTGGATAGGTAACTATTAACATTAACTATGCAACAGTGTTTGCAAAAGGTTAGAGTAATAATAAAAAGTTATTCATGCAATAAAATATTACGTAAAGTATTTAAAATAAATATTTATGCAAAGTTTTAAAATGTTTAATTTTTGCAAGAGCTTCGTATCCATATTTTTCTATAATCACGTTTACAACATTTTTGAAACATTACATGCAAAATATATTATTCCTCGAAAGTTTTCAAAAGCTTAAAAAATTGAGTTTTTCCAGTCCTTGATAAGGTACATTTAATTCTCGAGTGAAAAATATCAGTGAAAAGTAGGATGAAAAAACTCCCTTTTCACACGTGTTCTTTAAAAGTAACTATTGCACACTGGTTTCTTCAAAGCGTGATGTAACACACGATTATAGATTTGAATAAGAGGGTTTTTTCATGTTATTGTTAGTAAAACGAAGTATATTGTTCATTTGCAAAAAAAAAATCATTTACATTTGTGTCAGACTAGGACTGGGTAACTTCCTTTTTTCGTTTGTACAACCGAATATTATAAATGGGATTTGCCTAATGCTGAATGACGAATCGATGGTTGCACAAAACGATGAAACGTATCAATCGATGCCGACTCAACAGGAGTACGGGTGTGTGCTCGAAGTAAATATTTAATATTCATGACACGAGCACTTCTTCCCCCTTTCGCGACTCCCTTGACAACTTCGCGATACCGTGTCGCTTGTCCTGGGTTCGAATCCCAGATCGAACAAGGTTCGCTCATTCTTTCATACATTTGGTGGTTCGATAAATTGAGGACCAAGCTGTCTCGAGAACTAAAAAATTAGAGTTTCAAGTCTGACAGTCTGCTGACAGTCTGACAAACTGACTGGAAAACGCAAACTGTTATCTTACATTTTACTCACAGTCCTGTTAGCTGAAAAAGTCTGAGAAAACATTGGCCCTACAGGGGTTACTGACATTTGGAAACTATCAACTTTATGTGTCTCAGTGAAGAGTGATTCAAATTTATTGTATGCAAACAAACGAATGCTTACAATAATTGGGAAAAAATCGTCACAGCATAATGATAAATTGCAGATCGAGTGAAAATTTAGTATAAGTACAAAAAAGTGGGTTCATTCCATAAGATTGTAATTTGAACATTAATAGATGCTTTTTTATTTAAAATATTTATTGGATTTGTCACGCTTTTTTCTTAGATTTACTCAACTCGATTCTAATCACATTTCCGAATTTGGTTAAATTGTAGAGAACGTTGTTGTTTAATTTTGCTGTTCACAAATGGAAATTGAGGTATGTTTATGAATAGTTACAAAGTTTGTATTTCATAAGAGAAGGTCCGAGATCTTTTCGGACTTTCAAATAAAAAAAAATGTTGATATCAGCATAATGGAGTTACAATGAGGAGAATGATTAATTGACATAAATTAAAAATTTACATAATGCACAAGTTACCATTATTTAGGGCGCACCAGGGCAGAGCTGAGTATATAAATCAATGTATATTTAAAAGTTGAAAATTGTGGTTCTTTCTTAAAAGACAGCTTATAAAATACGAAAAATTCTAGTCTTCTGGTTTTATACTTAAACACTCTTTTCATGATAATTTATATCCTCGAAAAAGATATATAATTCTTTCTCTCTATATATATACATGTCCCTCCCTCGTTGCACAAACGATTTTTAGGTTATTCTAAATAAATCTCTTTTTTAATGGCAGACCCACAATTAATAAATTCTCGGAAAAATGTCCAGCCTATTTATGTCATATTCCAAGTTTCATTCAATTTTTCATATTCCAAAAATCGTTCATAAAATTTCACCATAATAGCTTTTTCTTCGACAAGTTAAGCAAAACTTAACGATTCTGCGTTATACAAATTAGTTACATAATAACACTAAATATGGGTTTTACAAATTACTCTAAGGACTAGTTAATTTATATAAAAAATATAAATGGATATTAAATTTCGAAATGAATCGAGCATATTTCGTAATTGATTTTAGATCCTTGAGGAATTAAATTTATATTTCATATTTTGCATACTTTTGCTTGAAGTATTAGGTTTTCAAACGTATATAGTTTTTTGTAAATTTATCAAAGATACTTAATTATTTATATTTTTTTTCATTTGATAAAGCAATTTCTCAACCTTTTGCTTGACATGTTTTAATGAAAAGAAATCGTTTTCTTTAGATTTTATAACATAAAAAATTAAAGTCACGTAACGTATTAAAAGGTTCTTGTTTGCTTTGTACACAAATTTTTTTAGTTGTTTTGGAAATACCTAAAAGTGTTTTAATTTTTATGTATATTATTCACAAAAAGAACTAACAAAAGGTAAGTTTGTTTTACTTGGCAGATATGCTAAGTTCATTATTTACTTAACAGCTTTTTTTTATCATACCAATATGATATCCCCATTTATATTATTTAAAAATAAATTTGAAATATACACTACTTTTTATAAATACGTTTACCATGGAATTAATTTGACAGTTTAGGTTTATTTGTAAAATGTATTGATAATTACTTTTGTAATTATGTTGACATTCAAACTTAAATGTTACCTGTTTCTAAGAACAACTACTTCAAGTGCCTACCAATGAATACAACTAATAATGAAAAATACTGCTATAACAGCTTTGTCAAGCCAATGAAAAATTATCAACCAAACCCTCAAGACTCTAGCAAGAGAAAATCTTTCTTTTATGATACCCATAACCTATTACATCTTCTTTATACACTTTACCACCTATTTATTAACTTTTGCTTCCTGCGTTATTGAGCTTGAATAATGTGCGCCATACATTCATGACACTCTAATTTATGCAAAAGGGCATGCAATGGTTAAAGTGACGCATGCAGAACATTTATGGTATAGCTCATGCCTACTTGAAAATAGTCATGAGCCTTGAACCTAAGTGTGGACAGATCTTAAAGATCGTCTCATAAGATGAAGACATTTCGAGGTTCTTCAATGGATATCTTCTTTGGTTTATGCAGGAGATTAACTGTAAGTTATGTTTATGGTGTATTTAGTGCGAAATGCCGCACGATATATGTTAAATGTTTATTGATACGATATCACTTTGTGAACATTTTTAGTGAAATTACTACGATAATAAATATTTGAGTACAAATTTTATAGGGTATCGCAATGATGCCATCAATTTAACCCCTTTCAGAAATATTTTTAAATAATGTACTGGAATGGTTTCATTTCATTCTACACTGCTCAAAACAATTAGGGGAGCACGTTTTACTTCCAACTTTTACTTCACTCCCAACTTTTTAATTTTCGTTCTAAAATTCTAAAATTGGTGAAATAGGTTCATTATGTATCCGGAATGAAATAGTAAGAAACAGGAGAAAAAATTTAGTCTTTTTAAACTAAAATTTAAGGGAAAAATTGGAATAATAACTTTTTTTAATAAATTCTAACAAATTGTTTTTCAAAACTTTATTGTTAAAAAAAGTTGAAATGTATTTTTTAACACCTAAAAAATGAAAGCATGAAAAATTTAGGGTCAAATTATTTTTCTAAAACTGTTTTATAGTGAATTTTATTTTGCCATATTTTTCATATTTTCACTTACTAATAAAACAAAAATTATTAAATTCTTCAAAGACATGATTCCTCCATCTCACGATACATAAGTAGCGAATTAAACTTAGTCAGAAAAAAAATTGCAAGCTGATTATTTGGAATGGAATCATTCGGATTGAAAGGGTTTAAACTAAGTCATGCACTCCCCTAATTGTTTTCAGCAGTGTACGTGATATTTAGTTCAGATGGATATCAGTAAGAAGCCGGGGAATCCAGAAAAACTTTTTAAAAAAGTACTTAAATACTTTTCGAATGTATTAACTATTAAGGACCGATGATTAACGATTTAAGGAAGTATTAATTGTAAATCATAGTTTTTCTGGGAGGAATTTGAAATTACTAAAATTGTATTTAAAATAAGGTTTTCAAAGTTTGTTTTCTTGTATGGTAAAAGTAAATGAAATGCTGATATCGACACAGTGCTCGAAGGCATCCAAGAGTGAACAATCGAAACCCAGACCTTCTGTACAATTAGTGTGTTGTTTATTATTTATTATTTGATAATTTTCCATAATTATGAAAATTATTATTTCATGTAATCAAGTTTAGATGCAAATATCTTTAGTTCAATAATTCTTTAGACAGCATATAAGCCAGTTTCTTATCCCTAGTTGGCTTCTACCTGTACGGGATATAATAAGGCTTAGACTCCTACGGAGCTTCTTGAAACTACTCGACAATATTGAATAACATTGATTCCTAATGTTTACTTAAAATTCATTTCTTTCAATATATTTTTTTAAAAAAATAATTGTATCAATTGAAAGCCTGCAGATGAAATCATGCAATCGTATATCCGTTAGATAACTAAAATTCCAATACGAAATATATCGATAAAATCCTTTCAAAATTTAACTTTCTATATGTTGTTTAAAACCAAGGGCATTGCAACTTAGCAACAGATATACAGCTCACATATAATAGAAATAATATATAAATGGAATGTTATTAAAAAATACTAAAAAGTTAGGATTCCATCTTTTATTCCGGCTTTGAATTAGATCCGTACTCTCATTGGTGGTAAGTTCCCACATGACATTGTTTCACTATTTGAGGCTTGAGTGTGAATTCATTTTCATTTCTTCACTGTCGCCACTCAATACCTGAAACATGCCCATTTGTAGAAAGCTTTTTTCAATTATTCAAGGAGATGCGGTATATAAATTTAATTTCCACTAACCATAATCTAAACCTCCAGTTATGCTTAATTTACAAAATATGATCTCTTATCAACTAATAGAACAAAAATATATTTTAAAGAATAATTTACTAAGCTGTAAACTTTAAAATTGCACAAAACGTAGAAGAATAGAGCGTAAATGTTAACGTCATTTAATTATTTAGTAGCTCAAATTAATAAAAGCCATGTGGTTTGACTTGAAGTTCGTAATAACTTCTAAGAAAAGGATTTTTTAAGTAGCCAAAGCAATTTCACCAGAAAATTAACCACAAACTACCTTTATCTAATTTTAAGACACAACAAGGGTTTGTAACCACGCTTTGTTTGCAGCCAGCCAAACTAACCACTCCTCTAATTGAATACTTACTTTTTAAAAATGGGACAAGTTCACTGCGTGGTTTCCTTACATGCTGCATTTAGTTTTAAATGTTTGAAGGAAGAAGCGCAGAGGAAAATTTTCCCATGGACTAATTCCTTTTTACGTTTAACGATTCAGTTGCAATAAAGCTTCAGCAGGGAATCTGCAATAAGTTTAATTAAAGCTCCGCGCTTGCTCGCTACGATCCCCAACCCTTAATTCCTTAAGAAGGTGATTTAATTTTTGGCCTTCTTTACGAAATAAAAGATAACATGAGAGCGAATGATAAAAAAAAAATATTATGCTGAAATAGCCTCAGAATTTGTATGAATATAAAGTAGGGTACTGTACTGGAGTTTGACAAAGTATTATCACTCTTCCGATCGGTTTGGGGAGTTGAATGAACTCCGCACGAGAGCTACACGAAGGCTATTGGCGATGGGCGTTGTAATTCAGAACCACATTCAAGTGCCAAGCCGACACCGGAAAGGGCACCCAATGCAATTTTGGGGGACATCGTATTTGGCGTCGTCGCGTCGGCATTTTGAAGCATATTTAACATGCACTCCTCTACATGGGGGAATTGTGCGGCGGATGTTTTGGCTGCACATTCATTTTAAAGGTTGACAGTTATTTTGCAATGCCGGTTCCCGAAATTGGCACATTTCGCATGCAAAGCCAGTGCCTTGCCGACTGGGCTGCCCATGCCCATGCACCCTAACGTTTTGGGGGAATTGTTCGAAGTATCACAGATTGCAATAGATATCTGGTGAGGTAGAACTGAATAATCATGTTTACTTTTAACAAGTATAATTTTATCATAATTGAAGAGTACACGGGAAGAACCGATTGATTTCGTACAAGGCTTTCCTTAATAGCCTCTTTGGGGATGATAGCGAGAAATCGCCTAAACTGGTGTAAAGACGCCAGTTACTCGCTTTGTTTATCTTTCGCGGCAACCCTGATTCACGCCAGAGTTGAGTGGAACGAGTCACACGTCTGTACCGCAAGTGAAGAACCTTCAGAAAAACCGGTTTCCGGTCGCCAATGTCCGCCAAGCAGAGACAATTACGGAAAGACTCTAAAGAAATCAATCTGTTCTTCCCATGTACTCTTCAATTACTATTTAAAAAAAAGCACCAAATTAACTTGGGAAATAAAAAAATGGGTTTTCCGGTCAGTCTAACCAACTGACTGGAATATCATTTTGCAAAAAAAAAACATTTTTATAACAACGTGCAAAAAAGTTCACTTTTTTATATCATATTCATTCATAAATCGTTGCGAAAATGACACTTTACGTGCTTGCTTCACAGACAGTGTGCGAAAACTTGGTTTTAGGCACTATGTGTGGTAAAGTAAATAAGAGTATCTGATTGGTAGAAAAGCAAAATGATGTCATGAATATCTCCATGGAAACTAAATGGTCACGAAACTCAGTTAATTCTATTGGTTCATTACTTTTGCATTTTCTAATCTCCATGGAAACTAAATTACAAAAATTATTAAAGGAAATGAAATAATATAAAAGTAAGAACACAAATTTCACTCCAAACAATATTTTTCTGGAAGAAGATTCGACCAAACTTCCTTAGCTGCTTTGTTAATTTAATCTGGAAGTTGGTCGAACATCATTTCAAATTCATTTTCACCTATGTTCGGTAGCACTAATTAATATAAATACTATTTTGATTCAAAATAGAAAAGTATTTTACAACTTTTCTTTCACTGCTTTGCATTTTCGAATATCTCCATGGAAACTAAAGGATGTCATGAAAATCACTCATTGGTAGAAATACTTTTTTGCACGTCATTATAAAAAATATTGTAAGCAAGCACGTTCCAAATAATACTTTATTTAGCTCGTGTCATAATTTCACTCGCTCGTACCTCGCTCGTGAAATAAAAGCCACTCCCTTAATAAAGTATCATTTTCGGAACTAGTTGCTTAAATAACTATTAGAGTGAAATTTCCCGGAATAAACAAATTATTGATATTGACATTTGAATAAGTGCTGTCAATGACTTATTCCATCATATAGGGTGGGTTAAAATATGTCAGTAGAGTTGCAAAATAAGTCATGCTTTAAAAATAGCTTCGATTACTCAATTTTCAAAATTTCTTTTTTACATTTCTTAGAAAGCAATCAGGTAAGATGATATCCCAACAAAAACATCTCTGTAAAAGAGGGCCAAGTTCTTACAAAAAAAGGTCTGGCCTACAAAAGAAGTGAAATCAACAAAAAGACCAAGTTCAATGGAATTTGCTGAGTTAAAGTTCTAGAAAAAATTAAGCCTGGACAACCAAAGATTTGAAAACAAAAAAGGATCAAGTTCAATAGAAGTTAATGAGGTTATGAACCCCAAAACATTTTGTTTTAAGATGCAGCTTAGGTCTAACACATTCTTACTAGCTGTTTGTGTAACTTGGCCAATACGCATCGTGAATATGGAGTTAAACCCTTCGTACCTGGTTGAATTTCACCTCGGGGCGTTTGAGTAAGTCTGTATTTGATTTATCCTCAGTTAAGTGGTGAATAACACGCACCTCTCGGGTGGAAAGGGGTAAAATAGTAGTCGTACCATATGCGTTGCAGGTAAATAATAAAAATAAAAACGTTTGCTTTTGTTGCCAGGATTACCATCACACTTAGTTGGTGATACTTATCTGAATGAACATTTAGCTGTTTGCAACTGTTGAAGCGTTTTAATAAGGTAATCGTTCTATTTCCTTCAAAGAAAGTAAGAAAGAGTAATCAAAGCTCCATATATTATAGTAAAGCTTAGCGGTTTTACTACAAGATTCAAGCATTGGAAAACGAGATGCTACATTTACTTACGTGATCTAAAGAAATGCTCCAATCTCCATCGACTATTGTATTGATCTATTTAAAATTTTTAAAACATTTTTTATTATTTTATTTTACTTGATTATCAATAAGGTTTCAGTTGAATAAGGAGAAAGACATGTTTTTTCAATTGCAAATAGCATTTATTAATATAAAAACACTAACAGAAATGTAATAATCTCGAACATATATATACATAAAACTACATAATACAAACTAACTAAATGTGTCAACTTTATAGTTCATTATTAAAACACCACAGCACATTATTGTTCTATAGATATACAACACATAGCCATCACCACGCAGAATACCACTAGAATTAACCATTTGATTAACTAGGGATAAATCAAATACAGACTTACTCAAACGCCCCCGAGGTGAAATTCAACCAGGTACGAAGGGTTTAACTCCATATTCACAATGCGTATTGGCCAAGTTACACAAACAGCTAGTAAGAATGTGTTAGACCTAAGCTGCATCTTAAAACAAAATGTTTTGGGGTTTATAACCTCATCAACTTCTATTGAACTTGATCCTTTTTTGTTTTCAAATCTTTGGTTGTCCAGGCTTAATTTTTTCTAGAACTTCAACACAGCAAATTCCATTGAACTTGGTCTTTTTGTTGATTTCACTTCTTTTGTAGGCCAGACCTTTTTTTGTAAGAACTTGGCCCTCTTTTACAGAGATGTTTTTGTTGGGATTTCACTTCTTTTTGTAAGTGGGAACACAGAGTGAAGTATAATGAATAATGTGTTTAGTGAATAGGCAGTATCCTAATAAAATAAACATAGGATGGAGATTTACACTGCGGCGAGTACAATATTTACAATTCCTGTTTAAAAGAAATATATATTGGTGGCAACAAGCAGTAAAAATAGTTTATAACTTTTTAAGTATATTTTGTAACAACAATTGAATTAACGTCGCACTAGAGCTGAAACCAAACAATATCTATAGTGAAATTATTTCCTGTTCTGACTGCTTTTTAAACAAGAAGTTCTAAAAGAACTAAAATAGCCTACTGATGTCCTGTCACTTTAATACTCACCGAAATTCTTAGAGAATAACAAGTAGGTTTGTAATAGTAACTGTCACCTGGAACTGCTTCCACTCAAAATTTATACACCTTAGAAAAAAATAGCCAAACACAACATTTAGTTGTAATTTAAACTTTTATAAGCATGCCTTTCCAACAAAAAAAAAAGAATTTTTAAAAGTGGACGATTAGAACCGAAAGAATGACAGACTGTTTTATAAAGGACAGACGGACAGAAAAAAGTACAGACAAAAAATCAAAAAGTTTGAAATAAAGGTGTTTGATGTCATACCTTTCGAACAAAAAAATAATTTTTAAAATCGAGCGGTTAGAACCGAAAATATGACAGACCTTCTTATCAAGGACAGATTGACAGACGGACAGAAAAACGTACCGACAGACGGACACAAAGTATGAAATATGATGCCATAACTTTATAAAAAAAAGATTTTTTAAAATCAGACGATTAGAACCGAAATTATGACAGACCGTCTTATAAAGGACAGACGGACAGAAAAACGTACAGAAAAAAATCAAAAAGTTTGAAATATAGGTGTTTGATGTCATACCTTTCTAACAAAAAATAATTTTCAAAATCGGGCGGTTAGAACCGAAAATATGACAGAAATTCTTATAAAGGACAAATTGACAGACGGACAGAAAAACGTACCGACAGATGGACACAAAGTATGAAATATGAAGCCATACATTTATAAAAAAAAAGTTTTTTAAAATCGGACGATTAGAACCGAAATTATGACAGACCGTCTTATAAGGAACAGACGGACGAAAAAGCGTACAGACGGGCGGACAAAAAGTATAAAACATAGGTCAAGCCTTTGATATATGTCATTTCTTTCTAACAAAAAAAATATTTTTTTAAATCCGATGGTACTGTTTGAAAGATTCTGTTCAAGAAATCGTCACTTGACCACGATTTAAAAAATACGAGAATCGCCGCCAATAACCCTTATGTAGCTCTAGTACAACGTTACTGCAAGAAAAATCCTTAAAAAAACATTTGCCCGTTGTGAAGCATTGGTTCCAACCATTACTCATATGTAGCCCTTGTGCGATGTTAATCCTACCTCCAAACAACCAATGGCTCTTTATAAAACATGGTGCTGGTTGCCAGCTCAGGTTGACACATTAAATTAGTAATATCGTGTGCTAAATCCCACACATGAAAACCTTTAACGTATCTGAAGGCAAATAACTATTTGAATTGTTGGCGACGACGTTTAATCGCCGCTGGTATATCAGCGTATGGAGAGCATTGCAACTGCTTATGAAAAAGGGCGCCAATCAGTTTACGCCCAACCCCGGGTAAAATCTTCGAATTTCGGATTTTTCCTGTTATATGCATGCTCTATTCTATAAGTGTTCCAATTTTCGTAACTCCATAACAAGCCGTTGTACCTAAACATTATGATCGCCCGTCAGTCAGTCAGTCAGTCAGTGAGTGAGGGACATATTTGTCGTTTTTCTGGTTCATTTATCTCTGGCTTAAATGAATTTCGAACGCTGGAAATTTTTTTCTAGGTTAAGTCTCACTAGGACACCCAGAAAAAAGTCTAAACTCGAATCTAAAGTGCGTAGAAGAAAAGAACTGGGTCTCCAAAATTATGCCGAAATGGTCCCAGTAAAGGATAGTCAGTGCCGCCTTCGTTATGAACTTGGCGATGCACTGCCGTGCATCCAGATAAATTTGCACAAGAACTAATACTGCTTTACTTTTAATGCCTTACTTAAATGTTATGAGGAAAGGGAAAATTGTTATTGGGCAAGAAGTTAATATATTGTTCATTGACACATTCTTTTTGTCTTTAAAAATATCATTAATTAATATATTAATAGTTGACGAATTAATTTAAAGAGTCAATAATAACGAGTCAAGCTAAACTTATAAATAGCTAAAAGCCTAAAAGAACGCCCTGCAATATTTAAACACATGTAGATGGATTAGCTTTTTGTACTGCTTCTCATGTTGATTCAAAGAGAAAAATTTGGTTGTGCAATGGTGCTATCTGGATAAAAATTTAAAATTCATTAAATTGATTCATTAATGAGCGTTGCGTCGTTTACGTCGATCTGATGTCGTCAAAGTAATTATTTTTTTATCCTTTTGACCATTAGTTAATATTTTAAAATTTATCATTAACTACAACCCCCTCATCTATAATAATAAAAGAAATAGTCTGTCTGTGTGTGTATGTATGTGGATCGCAAAAGACCTACTTAGACTGCTCTAAAAAATTCGAAATTCGTAATATAGATTTCTTTTAATACCTACGTGTGCACTTGATGCTTAGTTTTTTCATATTTGATTGTGATTTTTAATTAATATAATTAGTTTTAAAAAAAAGTCATCTACGTGGGATTGCGGGACCATAACAGGGCTTGAAAATACATGGACGGGGCTGAAACGGGTGCTTGACGCCATACTCTATTAGTTTGATTGATTGAGTTTGGTTGAGATATGCGCTCGCCCTAAGGCTGCTTCATCCTCTATTAGTGTTTGCTTTTTTAAGAGCACATGCGCCAACACGATTTTAATTTTGTTTTGATTTTGAGTGTATTTTCACAAGGTAAGCCTGCCTCTAAAAGGAAGCAATGCGAAGTTAACGGGTTCCCAGTAAGGCGGGACCATACTGCTAGTAGTAAATATAATATTGTTGTTTTTAACAATCTATCAAATAAAACCTTTTCAAACGAAATAGCTAGTTTCTTGCAGCACCAAAAGAAGGAAATGCACAGCGACTGTTGTTTTAATATTTTTTCATTACTTTGATTGGGGACCATAAAAAAAAACACAGGTTAGTTTTTTTTTATATTATCCATCCTCTTAAAAAACGAAAGTTAGTTTAATCTCATTTTTTCTTTTTATATTCCGCAAGGTTGATAAAAAAAAATGTATTAAGGGGTCGGTTAATTTCCAGAATCCGGTGCCTTTTTCGCCAAAGGATTTGGCGTATTTTGTAGCAAGCGATAAACAATTTTATTTGGTGATACGGCGAAAAATCTTCTCGTCCAATTGTCGGCGCTGGTAATACTTGCACGGAATTGTGGGTAAGAAGCCCGGATGATGTGCGCGCACAATGGAATTATTTTGTTCTTAATTTATTTTTTCGTCCAACTAACGACGCTGTTGATACTTGCGAGCGATGAATTGTGGGTAAAGTTGCGCGTGCATCGTAATCGCAGTTACGGTTAACTATGAAAATCTGGTTTTGGTTATTATATTTCGGTTATTTTTTATTCTGAATATTTTGTCGATTCGAAGAGGGCCGGTCTGCTAGCTGCCGGAGGCCCCAAACAAAATTTTATGCTTTCAACAGACTCTTCAATACTGCCTGATGTTGGATACTGATGTTTTTTTAGAGAAAAAAATTGCCCGGGGCCCCAGACGGATATGTAGGCTTTCAATAGGCCCTACAGTACTGCCCGATGTTGGATACTGATGTTTTTTTAGAGAAAAAAAATTGCCCGGGGCCCCAAACGGATATTTCGACTTTCAATGGACCCTACAATACTGCCCGATGTTGGATACTGATGTTTTTTTTAGAGAAAAAAAATTGCCCGGGGCCCCAAACGGGTATTTAGGCTTTCAATAGGCCCTACAGTACTGCCCGATATTGGATACTGATGTTTTTTTAGAGAAAAAAAAAATTGCCCGGGGCCCCAAACGGATATTTCGACTTTCAATGGACCCTACAATACTGCCCGATGTTGGATACTGATGTTTTTTTAGAGAAAAAAAATTGCCCGGGGCCCCAAACGGATATTTCGGCTTTCAATGGGCCCTACAATACTGCCCGATGTTCGATACTGATGTTTTTTTAGAGAAAAAAAATTGCCCGGGGCCCCAAACGGGTATTTCGGCTTTCAATGGGCCCTACAATACTGCCCGATGTTCGATACTGATGTTTTTTTAGAGAAAAAAAAATTGCCCGGGGCCCCAAACGGGTATTTTGGCTTTCAATGGGCCCTACAGTACTGCCCGATGTTCGATACTGATGTTTTTTTAGAGAAAAAAAAATTGCCCGGGGCCCCAAACGGATATTTCGGCTTTCAATGGGCCCTACAATACTGCCCGATGTTGGATACTGATGTTTTTTTAGAGAAAAAAAAATTGCCCGGGGCCCCAAACGGGTGCGTACTGGATTGCCACTCGCGTAGCTCTAAAGCGACGAAAACTAAAACGAAACTAAACTGAGTACGGGATAGCCACTTGTGTAGCTTTAGTACAGCGTTAATTCAAACCAAAATGGATTGCCAATCGTGCAGCTCTATTGCGCCGTTAATTCCAACTAGACTGGATGTTTGCGTTTGACCTGGGAGAAAAAAATGACTTCTAACTCTCCCGTAGCTTTCCGCGATCCATTAACCTTAGAGATCAGTGAAGGAAAGTAGGGTTGCATCGGCGTAAGGGAATCTGGCAATGATTAAGCTCGCGAATTTCGCCAAAAATTTGTTGTTTTTCGACAAGCGCCAAGCTGCACCGAATTCTGGAAATTTACCAAGGGGGTTTAAGGAGTCATAAAAATGTGCAAAGAAGGAACTACAAAGTATAGTTTGATCTCTCATGTAATTTCTTAACTACTCAATATACAAGTATAATTTTTTTATATGTAATTCTACAAGATTTATTTATTATAAAACAAATTTTAAAATTTATGAAACTTTAGCCAAAACTAAAATAAATGATATTAAACATAAAGCTGTTTTAACACATTGTGATTAGGCTTGCGCGGCAAATTTTGAGGTCAAAATTGAAAAAATGACCAAGAAAATGACTTTATATTGTAGAAATATGTACAAACTAGGACTTATACCTAAATTCTCAGCTAAATTTTAATTAGAAATTATTTAAAAATAAATTTAAAATCAAAATTAAAAAAAAATTATTAATTTTTTTAGAAAAAAGCTCTTAAAATAATTTCTTATTAAAATTGAGATGAGAATTTAGGTATAAGTCCTAGTTTGTACATATTTCTACAATATAAAGTCATTTTCTTGGTCATTTTTTCAATTTTGACCTCAAAATTTGCCGCGCAAGCCTAATCACAATGTGTTAAAATAGCTTTATGTTTAATATCATTCATTTTCGTTTTGGCTTAAGTTTCATAAATTTTAAAATTTGTTTTATAATAAATAAATCTTGTAGAATTACATATAAAAAAATTATACTTGTATATTGAGCAGTTAAAAAATTACATGCCAGATCAAACTATACTTTGTAGTTCCTTCTTTGCACATTTTTAAGACTCCTTAGACCCCTTAACGTTTACCTAGATGGCTGCAATTAATCTGAAGGTTTTTCTACGTTTGATGGCTAACTGCATAGTAGGGAATTGCTTTTTTGTTGCTTTGATTGCTCTATGGAACTGGTGATGCTTTCTTTTCATATCTTCTGGATTTCTGCTCTTATTATTTGTTTGTTAGTAAACAGCCCCCTGGGGATTGGGATATTATTAATCCGTGGTGCAATAAAGATCTATTAAAGCGATCTGTCGAGATATATCGTTCATACAAAAATGCTATTATATTAGTTTAGGGATATTTATAGCCCTGTAAAAATATTCCTTAGATAAATAACAGTTTGAAGTTAAATTTACAAGAATTAGTTTTATACTTTTGTTGAGTTGTAATATCGAGACTTATAATTATGAGAATGCATTTTATAACAACATTTTTTTATGTTTTTAACCACATAAATTGGGTATCCTTGAGTTATACTTTGCTACCAAAATAGCATTTTATTGTATGTTGAATTTCTGTGTGTCAAAACAGCCCAGTTGGTAATCCATTGAACTGAAGATCTTTCTGTATGAGGTTTATGCCGGGGTTTGGCAGTTTATTATTCCTCGAAAGCAGTATAGCCAGTATCCCTGCCTGTTACTAAGTTGACAGGAGTTTCGATTTCTAACCAAGGGAAGGTATTTTATTTACAGTTTTTCTTAAAAAAAAATAGCTTATGTGTGTATTCGTTTATTTTACTCAACCTTTTTTTCTCAACGGGGCGACTATATTGGCGGTTTAGAATTCGAAGACTCTGCATATACTCCAGAACCGAGAGTCATTTTGCTGTTGCACCACCTAGACTACTCTCGCTACCAATTTTTACTCTCGCATTACAATGACTATGGCTCTCTCTATATGTTAAAGTATACACGATTTCAATTTTTCCGAGAGAACCCAAGCCAAATGGTTACTATCAAGAGATCTTTTGCACGCCCCATATTCATATGACATGTGTGGCTATTATTATCTTAAACTGAAAACTTTTTTTTAAATATATACGGTTCATTTTGGCTTGCCAGCAAACAGAATAAAAAACTTTTAACAGTGTAGTCGGACTTGGAATTACACCGTTATTGCTCTCACATCCCTCTCTGATCTCCTTTGATAAGTTAACATTGGGCTAAGTTGATCTCAGCAGCAAAGAACAGTCCTCTGATTCACATTAGGCACGGGGAAGATCAAAGAGAGCCGAAACATGAATAATGCAAAACACAATAAGACCCCTCTTTCACCCCGAATATCCTTTTGCCCTGAAGTTATCTCTAAGGAATTTTTAGACCTTAGGATGATAAAACTGTTACTTGGAAACATGTAAGCATTTTTATTTTTAGACTTGTTAATAAGTTAACTTTTTAAGGATTGAAACGGTTATTAATTTAAATGAAAAGTACTAATGACAAATATAAAACGTGTAGTAGTGTTTTCCAACCAACGAATGACCAAATATACCAATGTGGCAATATTTGCTCAATTTTAAAAATAATCTGTGTAACAGAATATACTAAAGTCCCAGTTTTCTGCACTCCCGAAAATTGAGCAGTAAAGGTTTTTTTTTTTTTTTTTAAATATTAAATGCGCTTAGTTCAAGTTTATGTATTGGCTAATTAAATCTTTGACAGGCCAACCAAAAGCATTTTTGAGTAACAACAAGGATTAATATTAAAGCTTGAATCGGTGTCTATTAGCTCTATTTTCCTACACTCTTAAAACAAAAGAGTGAAATCCACTCCAGTAGGAGAAGTGCATTTTCGACACTGGAAAGGAGTGAATATTAACTCAGACTGAGTTAAAATCACACTTGTTTGGAGTGATCCTGTCGGAGGTTTAGCACACAAAGAATCCACTCCTTTCGGGGAAGTGCATTTTCAAAACTGGAGGAGTGAAAATTAACTCAGACTGAGTAAAATCGTCGTTTGTTTTAAGAGTGTAGCTAAAACTAAGGAATAGGGTCCGATACGTTTATAAGCGACTCTTGATAACGGTGAATTCAATTGCTCGAATTCGCCACTGGAGGAGCCGGACACTATACCTTAGTTATACTTTGAGCAATATGAGTTTTGCAGCTAGAAACTTCATTTATTACTACCAAGATGAAAGGGGGGAAGTCCATAGGGGGATTACGAACTTCCTTCGCTCCTCAAAATCTCAATTTCAAGAAAGGAGTGCTTTGATTCGAAAAGGATGGCCAATGTTTCGGAAGGAAAGGACATAATAATATGGCCAAGATGCGAGGCTGCATAATTCCAAGGGAATAGTGCTAAGTAGAATTAGTCCGACAGGGGCTTTGTTAGATATGAGAATTCACGGGAGATGTTAATAGTAATGCTATTTACGGATAAAGTGAATGTTAGTAGCAATTTTCAATTAACTGTTAAAATTTATCTTTATTAACTTGTATATTTTACCTAATATGTCAATATCGATTTAATAAGTTATGTTAGTTAGCTTATATATTAATGTAGATTTATTAACATACATCTAATTCTACGTCAATATCTCTTCATTAAGTTTCATCCACTAACTTACATAAAGATATATTATTTGATGGTATGATTTTGATGGATGATTTATTTGTTGTTTGTACCTTTAATAATGCAGTAACCTACATATAATATTCATTTCCAAACTTTAATCTGCTAACTTATATGTCAAAACATATTTTCGTTATCTGCAGGAAACACAAAGTAAAGTAACGAGTTGTATTCAAGTAAGATTTGTTTTAATTAGGAGTGTGAAAGTCCAGCAGCTGAGATGTTGGCTTTCAGTTCCTCAAATCTAAAACAGTCTTTGAGTAACTGGAATCTTCTCCCCAAAAATTCTAAAGAGAAAATCTGTGGGTAAAGTATTAAAATCAGCTACAGTCCTCGTATAGCTCTGGCCAAATGTCACATAGCTGCAGCTGATATAAAGCAGTGTAAAAAAAGCAGCGTATTCTAGCAAAACGTTTCAAATGGAGCACTTTACCACAAATTTCCCCCTGTTTAAAACTTTATACGCTTAAATAACCTTACGGTTTTGTTCAGCTACTGATCCCACGTAAATGGTGTGGAGCGTTGGAATAATCCCTTCTTTCTCAGTATTAATTTCTCGTGTAAAAAACAATAGACAAGAACATATAATAACTGGGACAACAAAGCTGTCGCAGCCGCTGCAGCTGGTTACTATAGAGTCCGGCAACGTATGCTGAGTATACACGAGAATCTCCAGCTCTCAAACCGATTCCTAACATTCATTGGTAGATTCGGTTTGGAGTGGTCACTTGACTATAATGATGGCCAAGAATTTGGTTCACCATATTTGGCAATTAGCTTTTTAATTGGCTGTTTGGGGCACTAGGCAATTTTATTTCTCTAAAAAAAACACCAGTATTCAACATGGGGCAGTATGGTATGGCCCATTGAAAGCCTAAACTCTCGTTCGGGGACCCGGGCAATTTTGTTTTTTGTATTACAAAACCTAACTGAAAAACTTTTTTCATTCTCAAAACATAAAAAGTTTTAAAAGATTTCCGTTCAAAAACGAAACCTACTAGGAAATGACTTATGACTTATGACATTGGAGGGGGGCTCTGTTAGAGCCAAGCACTGCGACCAGGGGTCTATTGTACTGTCCCCAAGAAATAAATCCCTCACTCCTATAGGAAGAGCCCCGTTGCCGAAGCAAAATTCAGCAAGGATCTGATTGGAATATCCTGGAGTTCCCAGGGCTCAAGCAAATGTTGCCCTAGATGCTCAAATCTGTGCGCTGCATAGTTTTCGCAATCACAGAGAATGTGAGTGACCGTTTCGTCCTTGTCTCTACAGCCCCTGCAGGTGGGGTCATCGAGGACCCTCATGAGGGTAAGATGCCTTTTAAGGGTGCAGTGACCAGTGAGTAAACCTACTGCCCTGCGTATACCGTTACGGTTAAGCCCGAGAAGCTCATTATGACGGGAGCTGGGGCAACCCGAGTTAAGTTCCCTGGCTTGTCTTTGATTGGTTAGTCTACGCCAATCGGTGTACTGTTGATCCCTGAAAATGGATAGGACAGTACCTCTGATAATGTCATTGGAAACACCCAGAACTGGCTCTGGACCGACAAATAAGGTACTGGAACCCGACTTGGCCAGTTCGTCAGCCATCTCGTTGCCTGGAATTCCTGAATGACCCGGAACCCAGAACAGTGTGACCTTGTTAGCGGTTGCAAGGCTACAGAGAAGAGTGTAGCATTCCCAAACCAAAGGTGAGGTGAATTTGGGTTTAAGCAGAGCTAAAAGAGCTGCTTGGCTATCAGAGCAAATTGAAATAGATCTATTGTGATAGCCCCTATGCAGACAAATGTGGCAGCACATGAGTATAGCAAAGATCTCAGCTTGGAAGACTGTTGAGTAGCTACCAAGGGGGTATGACAATTTTGTCCCGTCTGATGAACAGAAAACACCTGCGCCTGTGGAACTGCCCATCTTGGAGCCGTCCGTGTACCAGACAACACAGTTACTGGCACCGATGGGGTCATTGTTCCAATCACTCCGTGAGGGAAAGAGGACCTTGAAGGGTTTGTGAAAACCATTCCTCCCAAGCATGGAGTCGCTGGGCATAATGAGGAGATGATGCTCCGAGATGTTAGAGTTGAAGGAACCCCAGGAAAGATAGTTGGAGTAATCTTTCCATTGACCCAATATTTTAAGTCTTTTTGCGCAAATAATGGCTTCTGCTTCAACACGCATGTGCAGTGGATGCAACCCAAGGAGTAGCTCTAAAGAGGCAGATGGAGTTGTTCTGATGCAGCCAGAAATAGCTACAATGACCATCCTTTGGATTTTTGCAAGATTTTGCTGACAAGTAGACAGCTTGGTCCTTGACCACCATACTATGGAACCATAGGTGAGTATAGGACAAATAATCATTGAATAGATCCAATGAAGAATTTTGGGTCTGAGACCCCATGTACGTCCAATAGCATTTCTACAGCTCCAAAATACTCTTTTGGCTTTGCAGATGCTATACTCGGAATGCTTAGACCAATTGAGCTTTTTATCAAAATAAACGCCCAAGAACTTCACCTCATCAGAGAGAGTGAGTGTCTGACCGAAAAACTTAATATTACTATCAAGCCTTGTTGTCTTGCGTGTGAAGGCAACCAGGGTTGTTTTTTGAGGGTTAGCAGAAAGACCCTCTCTGTTGCACCATTGTTCAATGTCTCGAAGGGCTTTATTCATAATATCACAGATAGTGTCAAAGAATTTGCCCTTTGCAACGATAACCACATCATCAGCATAACCAATGCAGGAGACGCCAGAGTGGGAAAAGATTCCAAGAAGAGAATCCACAACCAAACACCAAAGAATGGGAGAGAGAACTCCGCCCTGAGGACATCCTGCGACAGCATGCGCTGTCAGACTGTCACCCAAAAGCGAAGAGCTAACAAGCCTGGTAGACAGAAGGTTATTGATCCAGTTGACAATAACCTTGTTGACACCTCTATGCTCAAGGGCACGAGCTATGGATTCGATAGGGACTCTATCAAAAGCTCCTTCTATGTCAAGAAACACAGCGAGTGCAATCTCTTTAGCCTTAATATTCTTTATTAATTTCTAGTATTAATTTCTCGTGTAAAAAACAATAGACAAGAACATATAATAACTGGGACAACAAAGCTGTCGCAGCCGCTGCAGCTGGTTACTATAGAGTCCGGCAACGTATGCTGAGTATACACGAGAATCTCCAGCTCTCAAACCGATTCCTAACATTCATTGGTAGATTCGGTTTGGAGTGGTCACTTGACTATAATGATGGCCAAGAATTTGGTTCACCATATTTGGCAATTAGCTTTTTAATTGGCTGTTTGGGGCACTAGGCAATTTTATTTCTCTAAAAAAAACACCAGTATTCAACATGGGGCAGTATGGTATGGCCCATTGAAAGCCTAAACTCTCGTTCGGGGACCCGGGCAATTTTGTTTTTTGTATTACAAAACCTAACTGAAAAACTTTTTTCATTCTCAAAACATAAAAAGTTTTAAAAGATTCCCGTTCAAAAACGAAACCTACTAGGAAAACGATACAACATTTTAAAATAATGCTAACTTACCAGACCTCTTCAAATCTAGAAATAACATCAAACATTCAAAAATCCAGCCTATATACGAAACGAAACTCCACAAAGTAACGAAAAAGCATTTAAAAAAAACTAACCTACCAGCTTTTTTCAAATCTTGAAAAACATGAGACGATCAAAAATCAATACCTACAGAGAAAACGAGTGCCAAACTACTGGTCGAACCAAATCCATCGCCAAACATGAAATATCCTCTGGTAAACTTTTAAAAAGATCACGTGACCACTGACTAATGAATGCTTGGAATTGGTTTGAGCTGGAGACGCTCTTGAGTATATACCATGGTAGTAAAGGGGTTAAGGAGTTACCTCGGTTAACACATGTGCAACCTCAATATATCATCCACAATCTGGATGGCGCCGATTTACCACTGCGTCAATACCAATATTCTATATAACAACGAAATCCTTTAACAACCAATCCTTTTGGTAGACTATGCATAACTGAGGCAGCTGCAAAGTCATGCCACGGAAGATACAATTCCTGCATCCTGTGCTCGTCTTAACCATCCTTCACTTCAAAACTATAAGCACCGTCGCCAAAAGCCCTTTTGTAGCTCGAATGGGACTTCCCCGAGCCCAGACTCAGCTACTTTAAATCCACCTATTTCACAAGTAAGGGTTCGCGGAAACATTTCTGTTTTTCAATTTCACATCAAAACAAGTCCAACTAGAGAGAAAGGACTGAAAAAACAAACTCATTATCTGAAACTTATCCATGAATTATGGAACAACACAACGCAAGTCAAAGAGATAACACAAAAACAACATAAACAATTTTTTTTTCTCGGTGGAGATCTTGTATTCTTCATGTAGCGGCCAATGGGGCACAGAGTGGCAAAGCAATAAGCATGCTGTTCCATAAAAAACATTCCACTGTAAAGAATACTCGTAAAAAAATTCTACGACAGAAAATTTTCTGGGTCCCTAGAGAAATAAAGGTAACCTTGAGAAAGCGGCATACAAGAAAAGATAAGAAATATATATGTTCTTATTCGCTTTCTTTGTGTTTCACGTTTTTCATTTCAAGTTTGACACTGATTAATTGAAGGTCTGAGAAGTTGACTTTACTTTTTACTTTCTTCTGTTCTCGAAACATGTGTTCAGAATGTTAGAATAAATATAAAGGAAGGGAAACATTGTATTTATTTTTTAAATCACGTATGGCTTTTTAAGTGAAAAGATAAACTTTCTAACAATGGACTTGGGAGACCTGTGGACAATAAATGGATGCAGTATCATTTCTGAAACTTCACTTAATTATTAGAGGATTACATAATTACATAACTTGCAGTTTTCTAAAAATTCAAATAAATGTAGCACGTAGTTCGAATTGGGTGAAAACGCAGTTTGACCTCATTTAGCATTATTTACATTTTGTATACATTATATCTGGAAACAATTGAAAGTTTGATATTTTTCTATGATGATTCCATCTTATTAACAAATATTTAAAACAATATATTTAAATTTCAACTTGTAGTTTGTGACTTTGTTTAGTGGCCTCTATTGTTTAAGTCTTTTAACTTAATTGTGTTCCTTCGTTTAATTTGAAACTAGCAATCAAGTGAGCATTGGGCAATAATGTTTTTAATTTCCTCTTTGAAGAATTGCATAGAACTCCTGGTACTTATCTCATATGCGTTGACTCTATTTGGGCGATGGGCGATCAACGCCATGGGGCGTAAAAATGCCATTGTTTACAACCATAGCTTGTGTGTAACAACACACATTTTTACCTAAACCGATTAAAACTGTTTCGTTTCCCAATAGTTCACTAAAGTTAAGATTTCCAAAAGGAAGTGTTAGTTTAATTTTAACTTTTTTTATTAACTTAAACTCATGAATAAAATGACCATTAAGATATGTTGAAAAGAGAAAATAAGTTTCCTCAGAAATACAACGAGTGCTTCTCGAAATGGTTAAAATGGATCAGGTTGAGTAGCAAGTATTATGTAAAATTAAAAAAAAAAACATTAGAATATGTGTTTTAAAAAACTCGCCCACACGCTGAAATATCTACTCCAAAAGCCATTACCTATGTTTATTAAATAGTTATAATAATATACCTAGACCCGACTAATAAAATTTGATACTCTGTAAAAAGTGTCTTACGATGAAGTCTTAGAAGCGTCTTAAAATATATCCGAATTGCATAAAAATCGGGTAAGCTAGTAACTCCACATCGATATTTCCCTTGCATCTAACCATTCTGTCCAAAAATACGCTACAGGAATTCGTGTACATTTGGAAGGATCATGTTTACAGTGATTTCACAGCTACATCAACCGCTATCTTATATTGCGCAAACAAACTACCCAGCAGCTAATTAGTTTAAACTAAAACAATTAAACCTATAGTGATGTCACGGCTACGTCAATAATTGTCTTATGATCCACACACAAACCACGCTCAGTACCTTTCGAATTGTCCATTAATTAAATTATTATTTATAGCAAAACATAGCTACTTGCACTACTTCAACTTGAAACTACCCATATATTCCAGAATGGAATGGACCCCATTCAATGGTCGGGTTTTTGTCCGCAATCCTTCTCCTCAATCCCCCCCCCCCCCCCCAAGCCCTCTCCCCCTCCCGCCCTTTCAAATTAACCGAAAGATATTTACCTACCTCATTTACAATTTGTAGCAACACACACACAACTGGATAGCGAGAACACAGGGTATGCCCATGGTATTGATTGCATTAAGTACATCGGGCTCAATTCAATTCAGTTCCGTTCAAGTGCAGTTGACAAATCGAGTCGGGTCCTTTTGAGGCCGATACTCGGGCCTATGGGCCGCCGCCTATTATGGGAAGTGGCCTCGGGCTGGGGGGGATTTCTCTCGGTCCGAGTCGGGGCCTTCAATTATATAATTAGTCATGGGCCACGTTTACTAGCGCAGACGCAGTAATTGGAAGAGTAGAAAGACTTGGTATTGGTAACCTGTTGTCCCAAAATAAGGGGTTAATTATTATCCATTTTTAAAAAATAATTCAATTTATGTAATGCCATTGTTATAATAGTCTTGTGTTAATATTATTCATTTTTAGAATCATAGAATTATAAACATTTACCTTGAAATATGTAGATAAATTAAGATGTTATAAATAATTGGTGAAAAGGCTGAGTGGATATAATTATGACTTTCTTTTCTGAACTCTTCTTTTTAAATAAGATAATCTACTGTTTGATACTTCTGAGGGATACAAACGTATAGCCCCGTCACTTGAAATCTAGTTTTTGAAACAACTCGCATGATTGATAAAACATAACTTTTTTAATTTAATGAAATTTTAAAATTTAAATAATATCGGAGTCACTTATTATCATCTGCTATGAAAATAAGTATTTTGAAATTTAATGAGATTGAATTCCTAGTTCAACTTAAAATTTAAAGAGCACTCAGTGAAAATAGGTTACTCTTCAGCCAATTTACTTATATCATAGAGTTAAATAATAAATTAAAAAAAATCATTAATCAAAATCATTTAAAATTTTCATTTGGTGATTAAAAAATTAATACGATTAAAATGTTTGTTAAAAAATACAATCAGCACAAATAATAATTTACTAATATAAAGTTCTTTACATAACGAAAATAATATAAATGTTTTTTTCCATTAGTAAATTGAAAAAAATATAATTCAAAACTCAAAATTTTCTTTATCTTTATATTTTTTTTGTAATCACCTTTTCAAATATTTTTTAATATACTATTTCTATCACCAGTTAACTTAGAAGAAAATCTTGTCTGAACAGTTCTGTATTTTTTTTTTAATTATGGGGTGGGGTTAGGGGTAGTCACATATATATTCCGGCTTGTATGCTTGATCAGAGAACCGCTTATATAAGCCTTCGTCAATTAAGACAGACACGTAAAGAATTTTTACTGTCACAGGAAAGGAAAGTACACCCAGTGCGAAGGAGGGAATTGTACCCGCACCCGTTACAGTGCGCAGACAGCTGGCGTAATATTTCGAACCACTCGGCTATCCGGTTCTCTTTTTAATTATTTAAATTAAAATCTAGGTAAATTCCATAAGTTTCCTTTATAAATTGTATGTTCTTCCCCTAAATAAACATTGAAGAATTAATTTGTGTTTTTATACATATAAATTCTATAAGAATATTTTTCAAATGTAAGTTGTTCTGTTATGTAGCAAAAGATTTCTTTTCTAAGTTTCTTAAATTAAGGGATAGTTATTTGTGATTATTCTAGTGTATGCCTTTGATATTGGAACTTCGAACAATGAAAACAGTACGTTTCAATCTCATGCAAATTCATATGAATTCATTCGATACAACATAATTGCCCTCTTTTAATTATCTTAATCAAAACAAATTCTTCAAATTAATCTAACGGATCAATTCAATCTGGCAACAATGTGTGATTTTTGGAAGAGAGTTCATTTAAATTTTAGTTAAAATATAATTCTAATTTAAGTTTAATGAAGTTTATTTTAAACTGTTCCGTCTACATTGAATAAAACATGTGCTATTTAATATACAAAGAACAACACTCTTTAACAAAAAAAAACCTGTTCTACATTATTATACAGCAGTTCAAGAAAAAGGAAAAAAAATAATAAGAAACATTAATTAATATTTATATTGACAGTAACAGCGCACAGCTAGTCGCCAAAATTAACTTCAACATGATCTCATTGATAATGAGGTAGAGTGGGGGAGTTGGGGTCCGGATGTCCTCACGTAAAGTACATGGATCTGTGTCTGTGTCAGATATATGGATTTTAAATGGGGGGAGATGTATGGATGGATGGAATCCTCTCTTGAGACTGCCAGGAGCTGGACACAAAGTAAGAGAGAGTTATATCGATGGAGCGTTAAAAGCGAGGGGGGGTGTTAAGACGACAGTGGGATAAGTCATATCAAGTTTAATGGAGTGGGGTGGAATAGATAAAAGATGCATGGCAGTTTAATTTTGATTAATAATAGAAGTTCATTAAAGATTGAAAATGGGCTAAGCAAGAAACAATTAATAGATTCGAGTAAATGTTTTTGCGTGTCTCTTTAAATTAGATTTATTATTTTGCGAATTATGTACAAAAACAGATATGTTTATAGTGTGTTTTTTATTATGACACACAGCCTAACAGGTTTTCACCCAATTACAAGACAAGATTATATTGATTAAATGGTGCATTTCTTGAAAATATCGAAGTTCTGTTTAAAAAAACCTAGGCATACAATTCAGTTAAATAACTTTGAATCATAATTTTAACGATATAAAAGAACTTTCAAATGTCTGGATATGCATTGTTGTAGCAAAAATATTTTATTTTTAAATTTAATTTGAAATTCTTCTCGTTACATTTCATTGCAACGGCTTTAGAATAATAACTTTAAAGCGAATTTTTTAATAATTTAAATTTCTATTTAACTATTAATTTAGTACTCACAGAAATTATCTATATATTTTTTAAAAAGTCCCTGATAACTTTGAAAAAAAAATTTACATTGGAAGAAAACTACGGAAGTTGAAACAGACCGTCGACGGACAGATATACAGGATTGACGAAATAAAAACAAGATGACAGAATGTTGGAGATACTTTTATTATACCTTTCAAAAGAAGGAATAATTTTTAACGTAAGACGGTAGGAAGAATGCTGAAACAAGTCGTCGACCGACAGGTAGACAACATTTCTGTTTGGAGGTACAAACAAAAACAGAAAGGAAAGATATCTGATATTATGAGGTACAGGGAGGGTAAGTTGTTTCTCTAGAGAAGAATGTTCAAGCGTCAAGGATGAGGTCAACACCTGAGAATGAGGGCTGGAAAGCCCAGTCGGTTAAGCACTCGCTTAGCATGCGGAAAGTCCCAGGTTCTGGTCTGGGCATCGCCAAAATAGCTGCCGATCTATAAACGGCCCGTGAAGCCAAAAAATGTCCGACTAATAATACCCCGTGTAAGGGAGTGCACGTTAAATATCCTTCAAAGTCCTAACGCTGCGTACAATGTCGCCCTTAACGGTTGCGTTGGGTGCCTATTCAGGTGTTGGCTCGTCACCTGACTGTGGTTCTAAAATACGACGCCCGTCGCCAATATTCATTGTTAGAATCATAAAATTATAAACATTTGCCTTGAAATATGTAGATAAATTAAGATGTTATAAATAATTGCTGAAAAGGCTGAGTTGATATAATTATGACTTTCTTTTCTGAACTCTTCGCACTAGAGCTACTCGTGTAGCTCTAGTGCGACGATAATTCAAACCAAACCAAAACATCTGAGAATGACTTCCAACTGAAATTCGAGCGACCTGGCACGCTGACTAGGTATTCCACATATTTAATGTCCCAGTGTACTCGGTGGGTCATTCTGGCATTGGATATCCAACCAGGGACAATCCGATCCGAGTACGACTCGCTACCCATTGAGATTCCACTGTTTTACTTCAAACTGTAATAAGGTACAGTTTATGTAATTATGTAAATATATTTTGCCGAATTTGAAAGGTCAGTGACTAGGTATTGGTCAATAGCTTCAGGAGGAATGAGTATGAATTATAAATTTAATAAGGTAAATGGCCATCCAACATTACGAAGATGTAAGTAGAAGAGTTGGTATTTGTTTCAATTTATCATTCTTTTTTCACAATGAAACAATGCCGAAGAGTGAAATGTTTAAAACTAACATTTGAACAGAATTTCGTCAAAGAATTTGTTTTGACAACGATTATAAAACTGTCAAAATTTAATATTTATACTACATTAAAAAAACTATTTTCTCTATTATATGATTGACTTCAAATCTACAAAAATATCCCATTCTTTGCTAGGAGATATACTTTTTTTTAAACAGTCTAAACTTATATTCAGTTTTATACCCAGTATTATTTTTCCCCAGTAACATACTTTCAGTTTTATTTCTCACAGAGATTAAGTACGATCTATTTTTACCCTGTTAAAAAATTATTTTCGTAAAAATTGCGTAAAAAAACACTTTGGTCCGCAAAGCCGTTTTTGCCAATTCCAATAAAATTTAAAAATAGGCTTAAACAAGTTTCTAAATATAATATTTGATGAAGTTTTTTGTACTATTGAAAGTATTTGAATTTAAAAAAAGCACATTTGTCGCATTATAGTAACTATAAAAACTAAAACGTAAATTTATGCAAAATATGTTTAAATAATAATCTGCGTCAAATGAAAAATGAAGAAAAAATATTTAAATTCCCAGACTTCAACAGTTTTTTTCCCTCAGTTTGTTGAACAAGAAATAAAGTTGTTTTTATAACCATTCAACTTTTTTATTTAAAAACTTATGAAATGTTCTTAGACGCCTCTGTAATGTAAACGTATTATTTTTTCGTCTGCTACTTAAAGTGTAATAAAAAAATATTAATCATTGAATGCATAAATTTCCACAGTAGTTAACCCTAAAAAAAATCTGAGACCCAATATATATTTTTCCTCTTTTAGAATATTTTTTGAGACTTAATTTAATATTTTTGAGTGAATTTCATGCTTAAGTATTTAATATTTAATTTTTATTTAAAGATATTTTGAAGAAAACGACTTTAAAAAATTAATGAATTGTTAAAGAAAATCATATATTTATATGGTGTTATAGCTTACTTTAAATAACTGTTTTTTTTTAAATTTATGTCAATATGTTAGTGATAGCAAAAAGAAAGCAGTGGTATACGGTTTTTAATCATGCCATAATATGGTGTATGGTGTGGTACATGTATATTCCAGCTTGTGTGCTTGTTCAGAGAACCGCTTGTAAGCTTTGGTCAAGTGGGACAGACACAGAAAGAATTTTTACAGTCACACAGAAATGAATAACACATAGACAAATAACAACATTTATTGACGGTCACAAACACCCATGCCTGACCGGGATTCGAACCCGACCCCAGCAGCTCCAAAGGCTAGAGTCCTAACGATTGAGCCACCGGGGTGGCCCATGCCATAAGAAAACACGATTGTGCAGCCAAAAGTGCAGTTAAAAGTATTTCCATTCCTTTATAAGCCTTATTAACAAAGCCTATTACGCCTCGTAATTTAGAACCCTGGTCAAGTGACGAACGGACCTGAGCGGACACCCAACGGACGATAGACCCAAACCAACCATCGGTAGGATTGGTTGGTTGGCTGGTTGGTTGAAATTTTCAGGCTTATGTGCTTGGTCGCAAGGACCCGCTTATAAACCATCGTCAAGTAGGACAACACAAGACACACACACACAATTGACAGATGATGCCATCTGTCGCCACCTCAACAATTTCAGACATGACCCTGAAGGGGAGGGACATTTTCTCCAGGGACCTGTACCCGTGAGAAACTGCAATGACCGCCACAGGACTTTCGGACCCAACAGATTTTACGAGAACGTACTCCGCATATACTCGATAAACACAAACATCCATGTCTCAACGGGATCGGGCTCCATTCTCTTCGGGCCCGAACCCAGCAGCTCCAAAAGCTAGCATCTTAGCCACTGCGCCGCCGGATCGGCCCATCGGCAGGAGTATACGTATTGATCAGCGCAAGGTTATGGTTACACCCATATAGTTAAGTTACTTAGCAATTGAGGCTTTTTAGACTATTATTTTGTTATTTGGTTACTTTGAACTATACTTGAACTTCTTAATATTACCTAGGCATCTGCGATGGCTTTCATTATACACACACATATGCTTATAAAACTTCATAATTCCTATTTCCTACATTCCAACGCTCGCCCTATTAACAATTTTAGGCACAAAGAGTTTAACAAACATTTAAAATTCTTGTTCAGGTGAAGTCTAGTATTCCTTATGAATTTAAGGTTAGGTTAGGTAAGAATTATCGTCACACTAGAGCTACACGAGGGCAATATGCGATGGGCGTAGTATTTAAGAACCACACTTATATAGGCATTTTAGAATAGAAAAGTAACACATTATTATATTCTGTAAAGATCTGTTTTTCTGTACATATAAGACACTTTATCTTCAGTGTACGCTTACCCATACGTTGAATGTTCAACGTAAGGGTTAGTTTCTGCTTAGGTATCGGCTGACAGGTGTTCAAATGACCGGGTCCTTCGACACTGCAGATTCGGTGCGACGTTTCCAGGAAAACGCATCATACAAGTCATTTAAAAAGTTTTTTTCGAATAAAAATAAGTTTTCAGCATACAGCTTTTTCCTTTCCAAGAATCGCATTTCGAATTCCGTACTCTCATATATTAAAATTCTTTTTCAGAAGTCCGAAATTAAAATTGTGGTTGAAAAACTTACTTCTCGGTATTGCGTTTCGGCAGTCGGAATAGTTTTAATAATGAGTTTTCGCTGAAGAAACTGTTTCTCCGGAAACTAAAAACGATTTCAAATGCTAATTGCACTAAAAATTACGACAAAAGTTTTATTTTAAGACGGATTTCGGTGCAAGATGAATTTTTTTATTTATATATTCGTTCTTGACAGTGGGGACAGTTTTTTTTTTTGTGCCGAAAATTTAAATTTCGAAGTAACCTTCCTTCAGCGTTTCTTAATTTGAAAATACTTTAAAGATATTCAGGAATCTAATATACTAATATTTTAAATTAAGTTTTTGAATAAATTTTGTTTAAATTGTTTCGTGATGTACGAAAACTATTTACATAAAAAGTTGTTTTTATAAATAAGATCTGTAACATCTATTTTTATACAATTTAATTGAGAAAATTTAGCATTTTTCCCATGATTGGCTGTTAATTTCCCAGCATTTTATTAGTTAACTACATTTTATTCCTAACCATTAAATTCATATTTCAAATCATTAAAAAGTTTTATTTCATTAGAATGACTTTAACTGTGAAAATAAAATAATATAATTGTTTATTTTTGTTCAGGTTTTAATAGCATTTGAATTTAATGGTTTTAATGTTGAGAAGAATTAATTTCCACCCCAAAACCTGAAGAAAAATCTGTACATAAACTAGTATATTTTGTATCAAATAAGCTACTTTATTTTTGCAAGCATACCTGATCGTCATTAGACTTCAGTGAAAATTTAACGTTTTTACAACAGTCAAAGAAAACAAATGCAATGCTTATCAATGATCAAATCCATTTCAATTTCATACCTGAAAAGTTACGAAAATCTGTTTATTATCGGAAAATTTGGAACTGATAATAAAAAATATTTAAGACGTTTATTGATCTTTAGATCTGAAGTATGTGAATATTTTCTACTAATTTAAAACTGATCTATGACATTTGCTAGAAACGTCACCTTTGCACGTACCACCAAGCCATCTTTCTATACTAATGGGGAATTTAACCACACTACAAAGTGAGCAACAGGCGAAGTGAAGACCTGCATTTTATGCTTTTGTTGTTTTACTTTTTGAATACCTTAATAGTTTTAAATTCGTTTGTCAAATTTAAAAACCATTTGAGCGTTTGACCACGGCTAACTTCAATAACAATGCCAGAGAAGCTCTCCCAAACATGAGAGTAGACGGAAATTTGACGTCACTATTCCGAGTGCCGCAGATCGAGAAACTAGTTCGGACGCATTCGAAACCCCAAAAATGAGGTCAGCCGTGAACGAGTGGTTCCAAACAGGTTTCGAGACAGGTTGTTTTCATCTTCGGAACCTCTTCACTTATAACTATGTCGTCAAACTTTCCGTTACCAAGCGTGCTTGGAAACTTCTTTAGCCTTAGTAGTTGAGTAGGCCCGGAATTTTTCATATTCTTTGAACTAGTCTTCTTAGCAGCAAACATAAATTTCAAAATTTTATATACTAGAATTTATATTGATATTCTACTTTTTTTTCGTTTGGAAATGAATAAAGCTGATCTCTTTAAAATGATACTAATTCTGATTTTCAGATTATTATGGGATTTCAAAAATTCATTTTAAAATTTAGGTAGAGAAACCAACCACACACTTGTGCTCATTTACTGGCCACTGGAAAGGCAAAATACATCATTTTTACACATATAGTGCAATCTTCGCTGCTTTCTTCTTTGCACTGATGATCCTTTGACTAGCTAAAAATTGAGCTGTTAATTAGCTGTTTTTAATCGCAAGAAAAAGTCGCCAATTAATAAGGGCTAATGAATATTAACTGTTAAAATCCTATAAGCGCATTCTGCAACCGAAGCAGATTCCATTAACCGAACGACGCTGTTTTCTTTTGAACCTGCTCTCATCAGAGAACATTTTTTTCCGGCCTTTGAGAAGTCTCAAGTTGCTAATAATAACTCACTTCAACTTTTTTTTTTGCCGTTCATGCCTCATTAAAAAGTCTCAATTTTCCTCTTCTTTTGTTTAAAGTAAAGATTATTTTTCTGCTTCGGACTGTCGTTCTTTAGAGGGTTCTTAGGAAGTTATGTCATACTCTTTGCCCAGGATTATTGTATCAATCAAGTGTTGGATTTTCTCTCTTTTCTTTTACTTTTTTTTAGTCTGGTATCAAGTGTCATTTCGATGGTTTTTATTTCAACGTGAGAAGAATTATGGTCAATGATAGCTCTTTTACTATATTTTTTTCAGTTCGAAAACTGTTTTCTCTATAAAAGGTAAAAGATAAAAAATATTACGTGCCGGGAAAAATAGTTAGTTTTCAGCAAAATAATTCACTACTTTTTAATTCCCTTGTAGACTTTTTTTTTATTTTTGAGATACTTTTATGTTCAACTCTCACTTTGAGGGAAAAGTACAGTTTTCATTTTTACTCCTTAAAGGTAATTTAATTATTTAAGGCAGCATGAGGATTATAACTGCATAAAAGGAACTAAAGTATTTTTTTCTATACTTAGGATAAAAAGATATTAATGGATACAAAAGATGGATTGCTGAATTTACTAAAACATATATTTAAAAAAAAAACTATCATGTTTGTAATATAATAAGAAAATCAAATATTTCAAATAGCTTTTTAAAACCTAATATTATTAATATACATCGATTTCTTAATATCAAACTTTTACATAAAATTTAAAGTTATCGCGACAAAACCGTTATCCAAGCGCGACCCTCAATTTTAGATAATATTTTACAGTTTACAATTTAAATTATTTATTATTATATATAAAGAACATTGCATTATAATTTCTGTTCAATATTTAAGGAACAAGAAGTTCTAAACGAACTAAAATAGCATACTTTCCTGTTACTTAAATGCGGACTGCAATTCTTATAGGGAAACAACTAGATCCGTAACAGTAAGTGTCATATACAACAGTTTCTTCATAAAATTTATACACAGTCGAATAAATTCCAATAAAAACAGCATCCAGCTGTAATTTAACCGTCTTAGAGCCAAAATTTAACGATTTTCATTTATTTTCAATCACAAATAAAATTAATATTATTTATCGCCTGCTTGATTTATTTATAGTTCTACGAATATCTAAATATTTATTTATAAATATAAAAAACATGAAACTACTCTAAAATGCACTGAAAATAAGACATGAAACTAAAAAATTTAAAGGATTATACGTAAAAAGAATATATTTTGCCACCTACTTAGTAAAGAATCAAATAATCACTTTCCTGACGTCATTCTAAACCGATTTATGATCAAAATAAATTTTGCTTCAAATAATACTATTTTTAAATGAATAAAGTTCCTCATGTCATTGTTGAATTGGCAACAGCGAATTAAATGATAGTATGAAAGTTGGGACTCTGAGGTCATAGCTTTCTTACTAAAAAAAATTGAGATCGGATGGATAGAACTGGTTTTGGAAGGGGGTACGGACTTCGATAGCATGTCAATACCTGCTTTTTCCTTTTTTAATTCTTTCGAATTAAAAAAAGAAAAATTAGGCAAGAAATACAAGCATGAGTAAATTTAACTAAAGACGCTAGAGGTAGCCTAAGTTGGTACAGCGTTCAGCAAGCTATGAGCCCAGGATTATTGTATCAATCAGGCGTTAGAATTTTGTTTCTTTTTCTTTTTTGGTCTGTTATCAAGAGTCCTTTTGATGGCCTTTATTTCAATGTGAGAAGATTTATAGTCAATGATAGCTATTTCAGGAAAAAATTTCGTAAAAGCTAAAAAAAAAAAATCTCGAAAAAGGATGAAAAGAAGCAAATGATACGATGAAAGCAAATAGTGCCATGAAAAATACATATTTTTTGGTTGGTGTTTTAGCAAAAATGTTACTAGTTCTTAATTCTCTTACATACTTCTGTGCTGAACTCTATAACCTTTTTTTAGGGAAAATGATAGTCCTTAATTTACTTCTAAGAGAAAATTTAATATTTAAAGACAGTATAATATCCGTAACTGCATAAAAAACTACAGTAGGTTTTTTCTTCTCTGTCTAACAATATGCTTTTAATCTTGTGCAAAGTAGATACCAATCTTATCTATGTAAAAAAAGAAAAGTGTTTGGTGGATCCATAAGATATATCTATAAGCGTAAGGAAAGGGTATGCTGAAAACGTGTTTTTTCGCTTTTACAAAAAAAAATACTCTAATTTGTATCAATTTATGAAACTATCAGAAATTACAAAGTACTTTTGAAACATAGTATCCTTAGTATACATTGACTCTTTAATGTTAAAATTAAGCATGAAAAAAACATAAAATCGCTATTCAAGCACAACCTTCTAATTTTTGTATTATTTGTTTAATTTTTTTTCTCATGATACATTCGCTAAAATAAATCAACATATATGTTAGATAGTAAAGACAAATAGAATGGGAGAATTCAACTAAAACTAATATTGATATCATGGAAGAAAAGCAATAGCATGCTGGTATAGTAAATATTAATAAATTTTACAGTGGCAATCGTCATAGTTAAACACTGATAAAGTAGTAAAAGGGTTTTTGATTTTTTTTTTTTTGTTCGCTATACCTTAGCACCTAATTTATCTTTATTCCCAAAACCTCTGAACAAGATCCTTGAACAAACACAGGATTTAGACATTTCCAACTACATTGCGAGACAAATAATTAATAAAAGCATAATTTTTCTCATCCTATAAAATCCTCTGGCTTGGATTATCAAACTTACATCGGCGTATTTGATCATTCTTACGTCATCCGGTTTCTTGTTGTAGAGATTTAGCTTGACCTATATACACCTCCCCAATTTCAATCCCAATATAAAGATAACTAGCTGTTATACCCGACGTTGCACGGGTAGAGCTGAAAAATAATTGTATTGTCAATTTAACTATTTTTTCTTTCATTTGAGTTACATAAGATATGAAGATTACCCAGTAATGTTTTCCATTTAATTACCCATCTTGGATATAGTAATAATTAATATTAATTTCAAAAATACCTTTGATAAGAAGCTCAAATTAAAGAGAATACATATTTAAGTAAAAAAATAATCAGTAAGAATTAAAAATAAGCTACTCCAGCAAACAGAAAACGATTTGCATTTTTTTATAAGTTTATTTGCTTTCTAATAAGCTTATGTTACTGATACCGTTCGTTATTTTAAAGTACAAAATCCCGCTACTTATATTACATTAAAAATTCAAAATTTAAAAAATGCACGTTCTTTTGCACGTTCTTTGTAATAATTTGGCGAGTTTGGCAAAGTAATTGGCGAAAGAAGGAAGACATGAAACCCTAATATGCATCTGTAGTGCAACGGTCTCTAAAAAACCAACATAGTTCAGTAAAAGCTTAACTATGCTTTTAAAAAATTCATAATTAAAATCATATTTACACAATAAAATAATAGAATGGAGACTGGTAGGATTACGTAACTTGAAACATATCCAACTATTTTTTCAAATTATTAATTTTGTTTCTGAAGGCAATGAACAAATATTAAATAAATTAAACATTTTCAATTTCAATTGTTTTCTAAAAAGTTTTATTTAAATATTTCTGCCTGATGGCATCACGAAAGAGAAAAAATGATCGGATTTGAGCGAAAGTGGTGTATTTTTTCCCTTAAAACGTTCGAAAACGATAGAAGGAATGGTCCGATTCGAAAAATGCTTAGCCTATGTTTGTTCTGGAGATGAGATGAATTTTTGTGCCAAATTTCGTGACGATCTGTTGCGTGGTTATTAAGTTTTTGCGTCCTATACAGACAAACACACAAACAGAAGTCGCCTTTTATGTATATAGATGGTGAAACTTTTGTGGGAACCCAAAACTTCTTAACCCTCCATGCACCAAATTAGGGTTTGAATTATTTGCTCATGCCTATTTTGATATTAGCTGTAAAATTATCAATAATATATATTACAGTAAAAAAAAATTTGTACACAAATCGCACCTTATGTCTCGAACTTATTTTGTGTCCCTTTATCGCCACAGAAGGTGGTCTACTATAAGTCTAAAAAGATTTGAGGGCAGGTACATAGATATTCCGGCTTCTGTGCTTTATCGGTGGCTTATGAGGCCTTCGTCATTTAAGCAAACACAGAAAGAATTTTTACTGTCACGGAAAAAGGAATATACACCCAGGGCGAAGGTGGGAATCAAACCCGCACCCGTTACAGAGCGCAGACTGCTAGCGTAATGGCCCAAGCAACTCGGCCATCCGGGCCCTCCTCCAAAGGGACAACTTGTTCATTTACACTCAAACGGTCGAACAGCCGAAAACTCTCACAGTCAAAACCATCGTATTTGCCAACAGGAGCCAAGTATAAAGACACACACTTAATCCCTACAAAGCATCAAGCAGAAGTACGATTCCTGATTGATAACAAAATATGGCCTGCGTTATGCAGACGGACAAACAACCACAAGGCGCAAACCTGTGGCACATAAAAAAAAATCCCAATTTAGCTGTCACGACGTGTCTAGTTCATGGAATTGCAGTGAAATCAAATGTCTTCCTTAAAAGTTACGTTGGGTCCATTTGGCCCACTTAACTGTTGTCCTAAAATACGACGTCTGTCAATAAATCGTGTAGCTATCATCTTTAGCTGTAGTGCGAAGATAATTCAGTTCGACAATAAAAGGGCAATCAACAGAATTCAGATACTTCACTCACAGTCATAGGGCCTGGTGAAGGAAAACTAAGAGTATCGACACAAAACATTTTGGGGGGCTCTTTACGGAAAAATCTTTTGCATGATTGGACGTAATTATGATGGTGCTAGTTGGCTCAAGTATCTTACTTTGTGCTAATATTTGATAGGCTTCCATATCAATCAAACCAATCACTTTATAGGTTAATGTCTGAGTTAAAGTCAATCTAAAAACGAAATGGGGTCTTAAATTGTTTCTGAAAAAGTTACTGAAATTCCCGTTATCAACTGCATTTAACATAATAGAAAGTGATATTTAGGGACCTCTAAAATTTGGGGGTGGTCTAGGCCAGGGATAAACTTGTTTTATGGAAGATCAGGTTCTGCACAGCCACATATGGCGATGGGAGATGCCCACACTCAAATCGATTAACATGGCTTCCAAGCGCAGGAAAATGAACCCAAGTCCGAATCGCTCCCAAATGTGAAAAAATTTGACTTTTGCAGTCTAGCCCAAATTTATATTTGAGATTTTTTCTAAGAATGTGTTAGTTTATGCGAAAATGAAACATCCGTCAAATTTTCGTGTTATTTAAATTCTTTGCCCCTTAAAACCCACAAAACTTCAAGAAAAACGAATATTTCAAAACACCATATTTACTCGCCACTCTAATCAGAAACAGAACAACACAGAGAGAAGAACATTTTATACTTCATTGATTCGATCTCAACTTTTCCGATCTTCTTATTCCTCCTAAAATATATTGGCGCCTTTCGAAGAATTCCTAGTTGATAAAGTGGATCCGCTACTTAAAAAAAAAAAGAATGGAGCAATTTCTCGTTTCTGTTTCCCTATAAATCGTGGAGGAAGGTTTCTCATGCATTATTCAATGTCTAATAGAAAGCGATGTAACTGAATTATGGACTCAAGTTATGGCTCCGAGTTTACGATCTTTTGTAAGCTCATTATATGTCGGGGCTCTCCCGGGAGAATGGGGGATAGGCACCTTCAATAGGGGATTTTTTAATTATATGTTATGGAAGAGATGGGGGTCTTTAAATTTTATATCCGAAAAGTGCATCAAATTAAGTCTATTTGAGGGATAGGGGTGTTCAATATTTTTTTTGTGATATAGAAGTTTTTAATATTTTGATGCATTAATTTTGGAAGACTTTTTATGGAAAAAAATGAAAGGCTTTGTTTTTTAAATAATAAATTTCAGCCGCATCTCCTTTTGAATAATTAAATTTCTAGTAAGAAGTTGGGTTGCTCGATAAGTGTATTAGTCTCCATTGAGTCGTAAAAACACAAAAAAATTACTCTCAATGAAATAAGCCATTGAAGTTTAAGGAAAACATGCGTGATTAGTTGTCGTATAGACGAAGTATCTTAATTTTTATTAGCTGAAAAAGTTTTTTCAATGTTTTAACATCTAAATTTTTGAAGAACTTTTAATAACACATTAAAAATTTTAGTCTTTTTGAAATTATATAGCTTACCCATACATTATTTTAAATGGAAATTATAATGCAGGTAAAATATGTGATACCTATATAAACCCATTATTTTCTTTGCCAGTTGAAGCAGATTAATTCAAGAATTAATTAATTAAGAATTAGTTTAGACAAATTTAATTCAATGGATATTTGTATGTAGCTTGAATTTCATCGTTGAGATTTAAAGAAACATTCATGATAATGCAAGAAAATATTTAAAAAATGTGTAATTACACGTATTTCCCAATTAGTATATGAAAAATCTCTCAATCAAAAATAAAAAAATCATTGGCATCAGCTTTAACTGAGAACCATAAAAAGGTAGAATGATTATCCATTCATACAAAATAATTTTGTTTGTTTACTTAAAAGCTCTTAATCTTCTATGTGTTAGACACTAACTTTTTTTCGTATTTCATGCACAGTCAAACATAACCAACAAAATTTCATGAATAATAAATTTGTATTAATATACAAAATTTCATGAATAATAAATTTGTATTAATATTCCATTTTTTTTTGTTTGAAAATATTACTTTAATAACATCACTTCTAAAATAAACCTAAGTAGGATTTCCCACACAAATATATGATTCTAAAAAAATATTTTAAAATTTATGTAGAGAAAGCGACCGTAAATGGTTGCCCACTTCTAAACAGTTCGGAAAGAAAGAAAAAAATAAAACTTGTTTTTCAGATTTTTACTTCGTGATTTTTAATTAAAACTCCATACATAATTCATTAAAATATGTTTTTAATCAACATTTATGTAGCAAGGTTTTAAGGAGTATTCTCAAAACCTTAAATATTAATTTTTTTAAAAATATGAATTTCATATTTGTACTTGTTTTTAATTCAGTAGTGAAACTACTCTGTACTTCACTCTGAGAGCAAAACGCAATCAGAAGTCCCTATTTATGCATTTAAAGTATGTCAATACTTTAAGCGTGTTGAAAATATACGTGCGAATTTAGGAGATTTGGAATGTTTTACAATCTCCATAATCGAAATATATCAGTCAGACGACAGCATCCATGCTGGTTATTGTCCCCGTGCTGAAATGTGCAAGCACATGTGACTCAGTCATGATCAAAATAGGTAGGTAGGTTGGTACATATATTTTCCCAATTATGTGCTTGATCGATCATAGATCCGCTTATAAACCTTCGTCAAGTAAAACTGACACAAATGAAATATGTACTAGAGAGAGAAGGTACATCTTGGGCGAAGTTGGGAAAAGAACCCACACCCGATACAGGGATCAGACTGTCAGACTGTGATCGCACCCGCCAGCCTGGCCCCACGAAGATGGGTTAAGGGGGCTCGGTATGTTGTATATCGGTAATGTTAAATTGGCCAATTACGATGTACCTTTTCACAATAACTACTGATCAGATCATCTTAAAATTTTCCGTGTGTGTTGTACAAACCTTATATATTAATCTGAGGTTAATTTTTTGTAAATAACAGTTACATTTTTTCAAATACAATAAGTTTTAAAGTACCCAAAAAATAATGAAATTTTTCACTTTTTTTGTACCATAAAATTTTTTTTCACTTTAGTTTTATTAAAATTTAACTTCAGATTAATCTTTTCTATGTATTACATCATATAAAAAAATTATGAGAAAAAATAGCATAGTTTTTGAGAAAAGGCACATCGAAGTTCAAAAAATCAAGTTATGAGAAAAACGCGTTTGAAGTTTTTATTGTTAACCCATTTCCTTACGAAGCCATGACATTATAATGGCTTGTTTTGTTAAAAATATTTTTTCAATCGTCTTGATACTTTGTGACATTATTAATAAAGGTAGTAATAGTATTTTAAGACAATAATTTTTGTTTTGATTTTTTCACCGATTTTAGGGTACTGAACCCCCTTAATTCCCCAAATAGTAGGAAATAGTAACACCGGCTAAAGTCTCAATGTCTAAGCAGAGCATGTACAAGATAAGAAACTGCCAGCCATAAAATTGGGTTTACAGAAGCAGCTTCAATCAAATAAAGCTGAATGCACTGTGGATATGAGGTATTTTTACTGATTTTTTTTTACATTATGAAATGAACACCCTCGTTATTATCATTCCGAACTGAGGCAATTTTCCTAACCATGGATCTATGAACCATTATACAAATAATGAATAGAATATCTTTTATAAATGTCGTGATAAAATGCAAAATATGATGATAAGATCTTCCCAATTACATCACACATGCCCAAAGCAGGAGATCGTTATTATTGTAAATTACCAGTAACAACTTTTAGAGCAACCATATTTTGCTACTATTAACTCAGGTTACATATTACATATCCTCAAAAATTGCTACTTACTGTTATTTTAGCTAAAAGTTTAATAACATCAATACCAATACAAGCAATATGTTAATAGTCCAGTGTCCCACAGTAAAAACTTTGCCAAATAAGCCACGGAGTCGCAGGTAAGTAAAAAAATACTTAATACTTCATTTAATTTAATCAATGGCGAAGGAAAGGGGCTTTTAAAACTCAATTAAATATCCATTAAAACGCTCGATAAATTATGTCGTTAATCAAAGCAACTTTCCAGGGTCTAAATTTGCTGGACGCTTGATTTTTGTAAGCTTGCCAAAAAAGAACTCAGAAGAAAGTCGAGAGTTATTAAGTGTTAAGCGATTAGAGAAACATTTAATAAGAGTGTGTCGGTTTTTAAATGGCGGAGTTAATGTTTGGAGGTCCTTTTTTTTAGGGGATGAAAATTACTTAACGAGTCAGTTTTTTTATTTCTAAGTTGAGGGTATTTCAGTTTGTTTTGAACGTTTCCAGATGTTTATTTTTAAAATTCGCATCAAAACAGCTACGAAAGTCTCGTAATTTAATTAATCATACACTGACACCGTTAGTACTTTAAACTCCATGGGTTTAACGAACTCACATTTCCCCCCTATGATTTACTGTCTGTTTTTTTTTTCAGTAAAAATCTGACTTATGGATTGACTTGCAGTGAATATGATGCAAACTTACGTCTAACTATGAACGTCCTACCTCGTTCGAAGGGCAAGGGAGACCATTGGTAAAGCTCTTGCCTTTGCATGAGGAAGGTCCCAGGTTCAGGTTCATGCATTGCCAAAATAACTACTGGCCTTATGAGAGGTCTATGCAGGTAAAGAATCCAACGAATAGTACTCCTTGAAGAGGGTGTTCATTTTAAATATGCTCCGAAGTCAATACGCTGCATACAATGTCGCCCTTAATAGTTGTGTTGAGTGCCTACTGAGGAGTCGATTCGTCTCTTGACTGAGGTTGTGAAATTAAATCGCACTAAAGCTACACAATTGCCGTCGTCTATAGCTTTCAGATAGCTGTAGTGCAACAATAATACAACTTTACCTAACCAAAATCAAACGCGAATGGCATACAGACTCAGTCGCGGAGTTCATGATGAGTGAAGCGATTTGTTTAATAGGTTCCGGCTACTCATTTCTATCCTGATTAAAAGCTAACTAACAGTCACGTTTTAAACATTTCAACGGTTTGATGAATATACATAATTTCTAAATAACATCATCACTTTAGAATTCACTTCACCACCTTTCTTCCCGAAATGTTCTTTACATTAGAACTACAAACCGTGATAAATATTTACCGGTAGGTTAGTTCTTTTATTATGCTGGTCAGTGATATTTTGACCCAATTTTTCACAAACAAAATACAAATAATTTTCTCCGCAAAATTCTTCTTTGCATGGAAAAACGAAAAAAAATCCATTCATAAAAAGTCAAATTTCTGCGTACAGAATGATTTCGCAAGCTAAAATCGTGAGAAATAATATTTACTTGGGTCTGAAATTAAAAAGAAAAACTTGTATTGTATCTAAAGGTTCAATATCAGCTTTTATATTATAAAAAAGAAAGCTTAATCCACTCAAATCCTAATATCTAAGCAGCATACAAGAATGAATCGTTTATTTGTATGAAAAAGACGTAGCACAAAGGTAAAGCACAATTTCAGAGATTTTACAAACTAAGTTTTTGCAGCAGCAAATTTATCAGACATTTTTCATTAAGAATCTTAGAATAGAAAATTGATAAGAAGAACTAACTGAACTTGTTAGTACATTCAAAGTACAAAAATATATATTTATATTACTTTTCAACGCATTTTTCAACATTGTTCTCTCTCTACATCTCTATTGATGTGTCCCTCGATAACTTTTAAAAGTAGTTTTCAATTTCTTGCAAAACATACTTTTAAATATACAATTGATTGAAAAATATGTTTACATCAACACAAATAATCATTTTATTCCAATAAAAAAGAAAAAGTCGAAAAACATTGTAGTGTAAACATGCGCCAAGAAGAAAAACAAATCCCTTTCTTGCAAACAAAGGGAAACGCACATACTTTGATAAATTCTCAACTAAGGTAAACAAAATGGAAACAACAACAGTATAAATATTCTAAAATCTTGCAAAAACGAAAAAAAGCTACCATACTTCAAAATCAAGTGAAAAATAAAGATTCTTGCAAATCGTCAATATTCAATTAAAATTAAAATTTAACTTTAAGAAGTTACACAACAACTAATTTTTAATAAAAATGATCACTCCGAGCCGCTTCGACGCAAAATACGTTCGTTTCATAAAAAGAAAGTGCCAAACACAGCATTTAGTTTAATACTAAACTTTTAAACATCAAAATAACTGATTTATGACGTCTTTCCAACCTAAGTTAAGTCAGAAAAATGCATTTGTCTTCAAATTTTTACAATAAATTTTTCATGAATTAATGAGTGGCAACGGTGATTTAAATTAATAAAGTATGGTCCACAACTGTAATTTGAAAGTAGGGGTTTTCTTTTCAATTTTAAATTTTAAAAATACTTCTAATTCAATTTTTAATAACATTTGGAATCTATAATAGAATGGTTTTTTAGCTTTTTTTGACATATAAAGTCTGCAGTATTTGTGGTTTCGTCTTTAAAAACGGGTGACAGACAATAGGACGGACGGAATAATTATAACACTTTCACTTTTCACTAGCTAAAAGCCAAAATTAAATAAGAATTTAAAGATATTTTAACAACTAAAAACCTATTTCTCAAAGACCATTTAGGAAAAGAAAAACAAAAAAGTGTACAAAGCGACTTTCAAATCATTAAAATAAACTGAATGCGCTCAAGAATAATTAATAACATCGAGACAACGATTAATCTATATTCGGAATATTAGAAGAACACACATTCCACACAATACATGGGTTTTAATCTTGAAATGCAAAAAGCACCCAGCCCCCCTAAAATTAATTTAAAAGATTTGGAATTTATTTTCGTTGTATGCCGACCATTCATCTTCCTTGGCTGGTTGTTATGATCCATGGAGGGGAGAGTTGCATGGAGATGCTGGCAGGATGGAAACCGATGAAAAATCAGGCCACCAGGTGAGGCCTTGCATCGCTTCTACAGTAGGCCCAAAAATGTGGGTAACTGGGGGTTTTAATTTGAATGTCCGTTTTAGCCTACTTTCTCTATAAAATTCAACACCATGATTATAACGTAAAGGAGGGAAGCGTTTAAAGAGGCAATATCCGTCCATCTGTCTTTTCTAGTCTCTTCAAAACAAATTTTTTATATGGCAGAATGGTCTGGCATTATTAGTTAAGAGGTATTGCAATGTGTAGACATTTTGTGTAATGTAATCGTTTCCGGCTGCCAACTTCTAACCTTCTTTAAGACCACGAACACAGTCAATTAAGCTTCGTAATGTAAAACCCTGTTCAAGAGACGAGATCGACACCTGAGCAGGCACCCAACTGAATTTCGAGCGACATCGTACTATAATGCCATCGGGACTTTCGACTCTACAGATTTAACTAGCACGTATATCGTAGTATACTCTAGCATCCCAAGGATTTTTGAGGGATTTTTCAATCCAGCATGCATTCGTATAAAGTATGGCTAGGACAGGGACAGAACCATGAATATTGTAGCTATAAAACTTTTACAATAGGAAAAAAAAGACCTTAAAATAACGAATATTTCACCCAAATACCCCAGGAAAAATTTAAAACTATGTTAACAAGCTCAAATGTTAACATCCCGGGGAAAAAAGTTCATAAGTTACCCTAGTACGCATAAGGGCAGCAAAAACCAATATACGTTAAATTATTTGGCAACTTTTTCGTAACGAACATCCGCCAACACTTTCCTTCAATAAACGAAACTACAGGGTGGCGCAAATGACATATGCCCATCTTAGGGGTAGTGGAAAGACATGAAATGTTGTCAAGTCAAAAACCAATGCAAAAACAGGTTAGCAATGTATATTCAATATTAAACCCACATAGACGCTTAGCGAATTATTTGCCTGTAACTATGCACATTCACTAATGCACTGATCCGATCAACGCCTATTAACACAGCTCGCATTAACGTCTGGACTCCCCAATAGTTTATGTGCAGCTTTAGTCTAGTAACAACTAAACCACCAAATGAAAAAAAAATTGCCGAAGTGAAGCTATTCAACGCTTGAATAATTTATGAATTCGACTTAGAGGTTTTCAAGCAGCTTCTGTTAGTTTGGTTAGAATAATCGTAGCACTAGAGCTACACGAGGGCTGTTGCCGACGGGCGTCGTATTTTTAGAGCCACAGTCACCCAACTCAGTCGTTAAGGGCGACATCGTACGCAGCGTTAGGACTTTGAAGAATATATAAAGTGCACTCCCTTACACGGGATAGTATTCGTCTGACATTTTAGGCTCCACGGGACGTTTATAGGTCAGCAGTTAGCTTGGAGATGCTCGGACCCTAACCTGGGACCGTTCGCATGCTAGACGAGTACTAGCATGCTAAGCGAGTATGCCTAACCGACTGGGTTCCCCAGCCACGCAAGCAGCTTCTGTATAATATATTTTTTTCGCCAAGCATCCCCCTGCATTCGTAGCCCTACACTCTTAAAACAAACACTCCTAATTTAACTCAGTCTGAGTGGATTTCACTCCTCCAGGCTGGAAAATGCACTTCTCCTTTTGGAGTGGATCCTTTGTGTGTTAAACCTCCGACAGGATCACTCAAAACGAGTGATTTTAACTCAGTCTGAGTAAATATGCATGCCTTTACGGTGTCGAAAATGCACTTCTCCAACTGGAGTGGATTTCACTCTTTTGTTTTAAGAGTGTAATGCCGGGCCGCTTTCAGCTGCCCTTCCCTGCACACTCTAGCCTTCATGGATCGAAAGATATTTTATCTCGCTGAATTTTACATCGAAGATCTTTTTTAAAAAAATCTCTTTTGATAATTATCTGGAACGTGATTCGCGTGCGTAACTTGCTCTGAACTCCGTTTAATGGATATAAGGTTGATGAAATTAAAGTTGCGGTTGGAACCAACTTTTAATTTGATTAAAAAACACTCATCAGCAAAAAATAAATTTATGAAATGAAAAAAAAAAATCATGAATGTGTACACAAGCAGGCCAGAATATTTATATTTAATTTTGCAACTTTTAACAAATGTTTTTATGTATTTTTTTTTCTACATATCGCTAGCAGATTTATTATTTTTGAAATATGAGCTAGCTAAAAGAAGATAAATTAAACTAAAATAAGTTACTCATACTTATGATTGCTTTTTTGCATAACATGATTGTTTCTAAAATAACATGTTCTTACATTACAATGGATACTATGATGCTTTACAATTACAATGGATGCACCTTATTTTACTGACTTATGAGGTATAAATTGTTGTAAGCTTATTCTATTACTTATGGTGTTTGGGCATCAAACACTACACAAAACCTTATATTTAGTTATTCAAGGAGGGAAAAAATTCCAATACTCTTTTAAGATCGTTAAAATAGTAAGCAGATTTTCACTCATCGCACCTTATCCACACAAGAATAAACCTTCATACTCAAACGTAGTAAATTAAGTTATTTCAAACTACAAAATAAAGCTTTGATTATATTTTTCTTTTATAAAAGCAGACAATATTTTTATTCTATGACAGATAATCGTGAAATATTTTTGACCATGATTACTACATTTGAGAAAAAAGTATTTTTTTGGCATTTTTCATAAATTATTAAAATGCATGAGGAAATGCAGAAAAAATGCTTATGAAATTTCAATAAACCATTAATTAAATACGATAATTTCCATCTGAAACATGCTTTTTATTGAAACTTGCTTTTCTGAAAGTTTAAATTTAAGAAAACTAAAAAAAACTTGAACACAAAATTGATGTAATGAAAGATAAGGATCAAATTCGCTAAGAAATGCACAATTTTAATAGAATAAAATAATTATGTATTCTTTCTTTTAGTTTTGAAAATTGTTTTTAAAAATTATTTTTAGAAGTGAAAACACAACACTATAATTCTTGCTAGCATTACACTCTCAGAAAAATCCTTCTTTATACACTAAACTTTCCGTCTTTTTTCACAGTAATTTTTCCGTTTTATAAAAAAACAGAATAAGTCCGTTTTCTTTGAATCGCGCATGCGTATTGCGATATTATTGGTGGTGGGCAGAAGAGGCCGCCATTAATTTCTATCGACATCACGACTTTTTGCAGCAGTAACTCCTGTAATAATATTTTGAAGAGATGTGTCACAATAGCCGAGTGGTTAAAGCATCCGCCTCAGGATTCAGCCTTCTCAGAATTGCGGGCGTTCGAATCACACCTACTGCCATTCATCCTACAAATCGGATATCTGTACTGGGAAGTTTAGGGCCCGAGAGCACTGGGACAGACGTGCTTGTTAAATCTGTGGAGTCCAAAGTCCCGACGGCGTCAAGCGTACGATGTCGCTCGAAGTTCGATGTTTCCTCAAAATACATAAATTTTTCGTTTTTTAACGGAAAATAAACACAACGGATCTATCTTAAAAAAACGGAATATTTTCTTATTTTAAACGGACCAAAGTGTTCCTTCAATTCACGGAAACATTCCGGTAGCAGTGCTGCACAGACTTTTTCCGTGAATTAAAGGAAATTTTTTTGAGAGTGTATAATATATACAAATAAATATGCAAAATTAAGAATGAAATAAAAAATCGAATATATAATTAGCCATAAATCTTAATTTTCTTGTTGAAAAAGATGGACGATATTCAATAAAGAAAAATAATTCTAGTTTAATTAACTTAAAAATTTAAAATACTAAATTAAGTTTTTAAATTTTATGGTTAATCTTTTTTCCTGTTTCTTGCAGTTAAAAATTTCTAAATTTACATAATTAAACCCCTTTCTTTTCTCTTACTAGCAATTTGAAAAAGTCAACCTCTCATCATAATGTTATTTCATCTACACAATTTAAAAGAGGGTAAGTTCGTTTTAATTTAAAAATTAGTTTTACATGTTAATTATTATTTAAGAAGTGAAAAAAATTATTTTTTGTGACCTTCTGTAGATTGTAAATATTTTGTTGTTGATGGGACTAGCTTTAAAGTGGTCAATGGTAATAACAGATATAAAAATATAAAAAGGGTCTGTTATAGTCAATACAAATAGTTAGTCTGAAAAATTTAAGTTTTGTTAAAAGTATATCAAGTATTCTACTCCTCAAGGATTTCAGCAAGGAAACACATGGAAAACCAGTCATATTAAACACGCCGAATTCAATTCAAATCGAAAATAATAAATAAATATTCAAAATAATTATACCAAATATAGTAATCATTGAAAAATAAGCACGTCGTTTAAAATGGCTAACATAAAAATCAAAGTTAAATGATAACGCAAAAGTACGCACGGGACTCTATTTAAATAAATGAGTCATTAACAGCAAGAATCAAAAATATTTTTTAATTTACCTAAATAAATATATTACAAATTAAATGTTGGCATTTTCACAGAAGGAACACATCCATAAAATAATTAAACTGCAAAAACAATTCGCAGAAGGGCTTTCAGTATGAAAGAATTAGAGCGCAAGCCATGTTACTAACACTGGATACAATTAAAGTCTGTTTTAGTAGAAAAAACTACAAAAGTCCCTTCCATCGCTATCGAATTGTATTTAAGGCTAAATATATGTAATACGTGTATTCAATTAGTAATTCAATTAATAAAGTTCATTTGAAGAAGTACATGTTATAGAATTTTTTTATTTTTTTAAGGAACACCAATGAAGAACAGCAACTGAATTTAAACTGAAGAATCTTGGGAGATCTCGTAATTTTCATAGAAATAGAAGACATTTTTTCTTCTAAATATCGCTTTTCTCTTATTTTTTGTTTTGCTTAATTTGTTCTTCTAATTACGTAGAAAAAAGTCACATTGTGAATTATTTGTTCGGGTTAGGCGGGATTTCGCTGAAAACGATTTTGCTTTAAGAAGGCGCGGTACCCATACCCATTTTTCTATAAATAATAGCATGAACTTGAAAATTATAAAGGTTTTATCTAACGTTCAATCTAAATAAACATTTTCTAGTAATAAAAACAAATATTTACAAGTAGTTTTTCATTTATTTAAAAAGAAGTCAAAATTTTAAACTTTTTAAAATGCTACTCCTTTTTCGAATTTGAGAAGAACTCCACCTAATGTTTATGGTTTGTTTTTAGTACTATTTGTTCAAGAACTGCGCATTTATTTTAAAATATGAGCTGCAGTCAAAAGTAACGTATGCATTTCTACTAAAAATCACAAAAAAAATTATAAATTATTGAATTCAACATTTTTTAAAAAACAACTAAACATATTAGACCTTATTCCATGCACAATTTTGTGCACCATACATATAAAAACACAGGTTACAAATTTCAAAATTTTAACTGAATTAGCAAAAAAGCCTTCGGGATTTATTAAACACAAGAATTAAAAAAACGCAAAACAGAGAAAAAAAAAAAGGTTGAAAGATGACGAAATACGCATTCAAATGGATAGGATTGACTCCAGAAAATATTTAATTACTTTTTTCTACAAAAGATATCATTTTGAAACTTTCAGTAAATGCTTAGAAATATATTGTGAATAATAAAAAGTAAAAATTAAAAATCGATATTTTGACTAATATTTGGGTACCATGTTCCCTTCAGAAATCTTTTAACATTAGTTCAAAGCTCAAATTTATAGGCCGTGGAATTGCTTTCAGTTCATCTTAAGCAAAATTTTGCGTTAAGTGAGTTCACGTTAAGGTTTCAGATTCATTCAGAGAAAATATTATAAATTTCCCCTACTGCATTCAGAAATATTTATTAATTTAACATCATTCCGTATACAAATACCCATCTCAAAATTTTCTTGAAAGACTTTTCTAAAGGAACAAGATACAACAGTCCCGTCCATCGATATCGAAACGTTATTGCGGTTTCAGAATGGCATTGGGAAGATTCAGAAATAATATCTTACTATATTTTGAGATACATCTGAAACTACCGCACCCAATTTAAAACAGCGTATTTTCCTATTTTACTTTGCTGCTCAAATTTAAACTACAACAATAAAATACAAGGAATATTCAAAGAGGACAAAAACCAATATGTTTTCCTGATATCCGATAAAGTATTACAAGAAATCATAAAGGTGAACTGAAATATTACATAAAAAAACGACGTCAAGTTCGTATTATATCAACAAATAAAGGAGTAAATAAAAAAAATCACAATAGAGAGTTTTACGCAGATAACTATGCTGTATTACACACTTTGACTTATAAGTTAAAATCTATTGAATTCTAAATCTTCTCTTAGAATTGGTCTACCAGAAAAGAAAACAAAACGCTATTGAATTTTGCTTACTCATGTCTAAGCACTTTAAATTTATTTTTTCTCTATGAAATTATTTTGATAAGCCAGAGTAAATAAATAACATGCAAAAAAAACTATTTAATATATTGATAGAGTTAAATATATATTGATAGAGTCAAGTTAAAAAATTGAAAATGTTCACATTTGCTTAATCATATATCTGAATCCTTTGACAAATTAAGTTTTTATTAAAAGGTACATAAAGAATGTTTTAAGTTTTTTTTGTTTGTTTTATTCTGTCAAATAGTTTTTAATCTCTTTAAATGTCAAAGATATAAAAACATTTGTAGTTGAAAAACTATTTGCTTGATAAGAAAAATTTAACTAAGTAGTGTTAACTGTCTTTTCAAATAACACTTTTTTTTAAATCCAATATTTATTTTTACACCCGAACGTGATGTTTCAATTATGTTTTTTTTTACGAAAACATATCATTTTTAATATATAATTTATAAAAATTAAATATAATTTATTAACGTTCGTTTAAATACGTTTTCAAAACAGATTAATATTAAATTGTTTGGGTTAAAGATATGTTGCTAATTGCTGAAAAATGAACAGGATATTCACAAATTTAAATTATTCGAAGTGTCAGGAGACTTTTTATTAATTCTTTAGTACTTTTTCGAGTGAAGAATATATATTTAACAAATAAAAATTTTAAAAAATCTTAATGGAAAGCAAAAAATAACCATAAAATGTCACTCTAAATTTGAGTCTGGCAACATTTCAAAATTTAACCTAATTAGTCTTTAAAAAGAGGCAATTTTCGTTATTTGTAACATCAAGCCCATTTTGCTACTAGAAATACTAATCATTTTATGTATTATTTATTCGCAATGCTAAACATTCTATTTTACTACATATTACTAATATTTAAGATATTATATTATTAAATATGTTTGAAATGTTAAATGCGTTATTTCTGAAAAACTTTAAATATGTTACCTTTTTCGTAATTTAAAACACAAAATTAATATTTTCTAATTTTTATCAGTAAAAATACTTTAATGAAACAGATTAAAATAGTAATAAGCGTAAACGGTATTTAATTTTCATCGGAGTACACTCTAACATAAAGAAAATTATGGTAGAAGATTGAGCAAAAAAGAACTTGAAACTAATTTAAAAAAAAAAAAACGCTTTATTCTATCTGTATGTATGAGAGAGAAAAATACTAGCGATATGGTTTTTAAAAAATTGAAAAAATTAAAATAATTATTATCTTGAAACAAAATTATTGATTATTTAAATACAAAAATGTATACAAAATGCTAATTGTTGCTTAAGCGTAATGCATTTTCCTTTCAACCCCACTCTCCGCACTTCTAAAAAAGAAGTTAAAATCTAAGTAAGTTGGAAGTAGATTCTTAGTGAGCGGCCTTCCTTGTGATTTCATCCCTTCATAGTAGCGATAAATGTATCAGTTAATTACCTATATTTACTAAATGTCCATAGCTATAACATTAGTTAAAGAACACTAAATATTTTATTAGAAAAAAATATTTGTAAAAATTATAGCTTAAAATATTTTGTGTTTTTTTTATTCAAAAAGAAACATAAATCTATCTGTCTACTGAAAATTTTGGTTACCAGGGACACCATCATATGCTGTTATTAGAGAAATTATCAAAAAATCGCATTTTGATTTTAAAAAATTACAGAAGAAAAAAAACATGCTTCTCAACTGAAAATTCCCATTTGAAGGAGGACCGTCAACCAGGAATTTACCCCTTTAGTTGTTAATTAAACCAAAGTCCACTCACCTTCCCCCAGTATAATCCAGACACAGAAGGCGCCCAGCATCCCAAGCATAGCGACCACGACGTCTGAGACGACAAATCCCGCTCCATGGAACTGCCAACTCCACAAAACTATCCCGGACGCGCCGAAATCCCGAAAAGCGCGCCCTTTTCCGCGAGAGTACCGCCATCTATCGGCCAGAGGATGCGTTTCAAGGCTACGGTTTGACAAACATGTGACTGCTCGCAATCCTTTACCCAAAGACGTGTAAAGAAAAAAAGCAAGAGGTTAGAATAACGTCCCGTTTAAGTCAGCACATGAAATATTTTGAAGATAGAGCCGTAATTGTGAAAATTTGAATCAAGTATCACTTAGGTTCATTATTTTCTGCCAAAAAGTTAAGTATGTTTATTCGTTTATGAAAGTCTTATATAGTAATATACATATAGTACAATCATAATGTTTCGTTGAAGGAAAAACCTTTCCCCTGTTTGTCTCAAATATAATGCTAATCAAGTTCTCCAGATCATTTGCTTTCTTGTGTGGATCTGCAGACGAATGACCTCCTTGAAAACCCTGCTATGATTAGAAACTTCTTGTGGGTGAATGTCCTATTGGACTTGGTCTAGTTTGATGTAGACCAAGTGGAATAAGCAAACACAAGCTTAATGTAATATTAGAAAATACTTATATGCGGTTTCTTTAGGAGTCTCACTTAAACTGTTAACCTAACTTCAACTGTTTAACTGTACCAAGTTAAAAAAAAAAACTTTTTTGAGGCAAATCAATCTCATTTAAATGTAGGAGGTTCTAAACCATTAATATTTTCATTCCTGCCAGGTTGTGGTGTTTTTTTTTTTTTTTTTTTTAATTTTTGTGCATAAACTTCGTGTGCGTGTCCTGTAAAACGTATATAGATCGAGATATAATAATGAAGTTTTCATTCTTCATTAAAAAGGCTATAGGAGAAAACTATAAACACTTCTATTACTATTTCTTAACTACTTAAGATGCAACTGCACAACTTTGCGTCAATGTGCATGGAGAGTTTCTTAACTAAATATACTAAAAAGAATAGAAAAATTGGAATAAAACTATACCTAACACGGTTTTGTCAAAGCATCTCAGCCACTTTTTTTTTTCCAAATCGATCGAAAGTCAATCTCCTGGTTTCGGTTGTTTCAGTGGTGACCCTCGCCAATGTTCTAGGGTTCTGCGAGACAACTGAAAACATTCGATCACTCGGAAGTGGGTGGGGAGGGGGGGGCGGCTGTGGAGTGTATTGAATGCTGTCTGATGCACGTGTGAGTTTTCCACATTGCATTGTCTCCCTTCTTTTTACTTACTTTTGTTCTTGGTTGGACTCTTCTATGGAGGTGCAAAGGGAGTGAAATTTCTTCAGAAAGAAAGCGAAGTTGTTTGAAAGATCGCCAAGTTGGTGAGAAAGGCACGACCCAAGTAGTCGTGTGACGTCGAATATATAACTGGATTTTTTAATCATCAAATGCCGTTAAATTGGCGTCATCTTTTTTTGTCTGATATCCATTTTCGCGATGTCATTTTCGACGTCGCAAAATGACGTGAATGGGAGGTGATTGAATGACTTTTTAATCACTCAATTACGTGAACATTTCGCCATCAAATGACGTGTTTTCTACGTGATCTAAAGACGTAAATTTAACACAATTTTTATGGTCATATATGATAATTTTCTCTTCAAATCTGAAGTCCGGCTACTACTTGTGCAGTAAATCGAACGAACCCATTAATGTACAGATAACAGCTCATTACACGTTTGATGGCAAAAAAACTCTTTACATCTGGCCCTGCATGACCCAATCAGCAGGAAAACGCTTAAACTAAAAAAAAAATACAACGTTTCCCCAAAGCGCTGATGGCAGAAAAAACCTGTGTATTTCCCACTGTTTTTATACTAACGCTACAATAAATTTTTAAAGTGTACTTCAAATTTATTAAAATATGGCTGAAGAGCTTTTCATTAACTTCGATTGAATAAATGAATGAAAGTCGCGCTTCCGAAGCTGCGCGAGTGCTAATGATGATGGAATAGAGATGTAAAAGAAAGGATGAAAAGTTTGGCTCAGAGATAAGCAACGTTGTCAAATTATTGCGTTGTGGGTATACATTTGTTAAACAAATAGGATTAATGTCGCCATGCGAACACCAATAAAAACGGCTAATTTTATTCTTAAAAAATAGTCGTTAATGTTTTTCATTTTTTTTTTTTGCAATTTCAGTCTATAGCACTAGATCTTATAAATAATATAATCTTAAAATATTTCCCTTCATCTGTAAGATTTTAATTGTTATTTAATCTCTTTTTTTTTAACCCTTTGATTACCTACAAAAATAGTGCCGAGTCATTAGCCAAGCAATCGTTAGGATTTTTCTAAGGGCGATTCATGGTTCCACTTGACAACCCTGTGTGGCATCAAATTCGTGTCCTTCCTACCTCCAAAAACCATTTCCTTCTATATTTTCATTTGTTGAGAGTTTCTTCTAAGATTGGGCAGGAGGCGAAAATGCGACAAGTTTTCGGTACCATACTCAGTTTCGATTTCAAACTTTCGTTTGCGTTTTTTTTTTTCTTCTATTGTTAGTGCTTTGTAAAACTCGCGGTACAATGAAATGTGTCTGTCAGTTGTTTGTTTTGTTCTTACTCATATTTGTGTCGAAGGAGACGTTGATATTTTATTTTGAGCAAAAATTTCTTTCGTTTTTATTTGATTGATAGGTGAGAAAGAAATATGTTACTGTTGTTTTAAAAGTATTATAAATTTATAAAATTTTGAAAACATTTAAAGAAAATAACTTGAAATAAAAATGAATATTTTAGATTTAAAAATAAAATTTCCATACGTTTTAGTTACTTTTTTATTTTTATATCCGACTCTTACCAAACTATTGACCATTTAAAATTCATAATTTATTAATTTTTTTTTAATTTTCAAAAGCTATGCAAACAATGTACAACAATTAGGATATCAGTGACGACTATATAGTTACCAGGAACTCATTTTTACAATATCGATCTCCGAAATAAATTAATTACTAGTTCTTATTAATTTTTGAAAATGTAATCATCTTCAATGTACATTTGTTTTTCTTTTTCACATGTATCCAGCAGGATAAATACAGAGTAATTAATATCATTTCTATTTGATTTATGAAACAAAAATTTATTCATAAATAGCATTTAAAACGCTAGACTCAATAAAGAAGTTAAAAAAGCAAAACGTACTAATTTTTTGCCAATTTTTAAATCTTTCTTTTTTCGAATCGATCAAAAAGTGTTATACATTTCTTTAAAATCCTCTAAAAAGTGTATTCCTTTTAAGTTCTTTTACATTTTTTTTCATGTTACTATAGCAGTAGACCAAATGGCATATGTTTGAACCCTGCTAAATATAAAATAATAATAATAATAATATTTTAGTTCACAAGTTTTTGAAATACAAAAAAAGTGTTGCAAATATAAATCGTCCACTTTCAACTAATAATAATTTCGAAATATGGCCGGACATTTTGGCAATAAATAATATATGTTTACCAATTTAACGATATTAAAGAATGCCAAGTAGTCAAACCCTTAACAACTAGAAAATTAAACAAAAGAAAAGCTGTGTACACAATTCTGTCCCTGTATTCGCATACAATGCTTTTCGGCATCACAACTATGAGTATTGACAACTGGGCGAGTCAAGTAAAGGCTTGTGATGAAAGTGCGCAAACGTATTACTTATTTATTCTTGAACAGCTGTTGTCAGCTATTTGAATGACAGCTGTGACAATAATTCTCAATACAAAGTTAGTACAATATTAAAATTGCATTGTTGAGGAATAATGGGCGTTAATGTAGCAGTGAAGGAAGTCTAATTCTGCGTCACTATCAAATCACAAAATCGTTATTTTGAGACAGAAAATGAAGCTAATTAGTTGAAGAAGTTACTCTTAGACCCGAATGATATTTTATATTTTATTTACATTTCTATCAAACTATCAAATTGCACAATTACCAAAAACATTGTTTAATGTTGTTTTAGGCACAAATTTAATGTTTTAATATTTGTTAAGCGTTTTTTAATTTTTTTTAATGTTTTGAAATTTTACTTTTTTTAAAAAAATGTTTTAAACATAATATTTAAAAATTCATATTTTTAAAATATTTTTTAATTTTATTTTTAATTTTATGGATTTTTTTTAAATTGTAGTCTTTAGTAGTGTCTTTAACATTTAGTTTATGGTTCTTTCAGCCAAATAGCATTTTAGCTAATTAATTTTCCAATTTCCATTTACAAAAAAAAAGGGGGGGAAATTAGGTGCAGTGCAGAAGCAAATATATTTATTAATGTAATAACGTCATGAATTTTGGTACAATTTCAGCAGAATAAATGCATTGTATATTATACGAAACAACTATGTTTTTTTGAACGCCAAACTATCTTCTGCCTCTAAACGCATGTGCGGATATACAACGTACGCTTTTTAAAACATTCATTTTATTAATGGCAAAAAATTTATTTGACTATTGCGCAATACGATTAATTTTCTATGTACTATAGTATTTATAAAATTGCATATTTTTTTTAATAACCATCATTTAATTTTATGGAATTTTTTTAAAATTGTAGTCTTTAGTAGTGTCTTTAACATTTAGTTTATGGTTCTTTCAGCCAAATAGCATTTTAGCTAATTAATTTTCCAATTTCCATTTACAAAAAAAAAGGGGGGGAAATTAGGTGCAGTGCAGAAGCAAATATATTTATTAATGTAATAACGTCATGAATTTTGGTACAATTTCAGCAGAATAAATGCATTGTATATTATATGAAACAACTATGTTTTTTTGAACGCCAAACTATCTTCTGCCTCTAAACGCATGTGCGGATATACAACGTACGCTTTTTAAAACATTCATTTTATAAATGGCAAAAAATTTATTTGACTATTGCGCAATATGATTAATTTTCTATGTACTATAGTATTTATAAAATTGCATATTTTTTTAATAACCATCATTTAATTTTGTTTCGGTAGAAAAAGCTGCTTACATTTGTTTCTAAGAACCCAATCTAACCCGTACACCACCATTTTTTAGGTAGTCAGTTTTGTGTTTCTGTAGTGACGCCGACGATTTATGTCTTTTTGGAGGAAAAGCTGATTCTTCAAGCAAGTGCTTTCAGTATCGTTTTATCTTGCACCAATTATTAAATTATTGTCAAAAGCTCCATAACGAAAATACTATTTTGTTGAAATGTATAAAAATGTCCAAAGTTGTGAAAAGAATCAAAGTAGAATAAAAATTCTTGCTTTGTGTTTTGTTAATATATACTGACGAATTCAGATTAATTGAAAATCAAATTCTGCGTTATCTTCTGTTTAAATAATTCGAAGGGTTTGTGTTAAAGAAGTCTTTTAAACAATTTGGTCACTTTAATACTTTGTATAATTTCTTCTGTTGGTTCTATAAGTTACTTTTTTTTGTAAAAAGATGGACGGTATTATATTCTCTCTTCTTTTTGTCCTTACATGCCTGCTTTTTCTTCACCTTCCACAGCCAAAAGCCATATATCCCACATAAAAGAGTGATATGTTAAATTGTAACTATTGCTAAAGCTAAATATTATTTTGAAATTTGCAACTAGTAAGTTTAATTTTCTTTTGCAAAATTAAATCAAATTATTTAATATTTGCTACATTTATTTGCAGTTTGAATATTAGTTTTTTCGATTCAAATTTATAAAAAATATCCTCTAACATTATATTTTAAATAGAAATTAATAAATGATTAATTACAATTTTAAACAAATACGATAATAAACAATACAATGAGTTATAATAAACGTGGTCTATGGGGCGATACATGTAACAGTCGATATTTTGATCGTTTTTCAGAGACGTTATTAAGGGGTCATATAGGAGGTCTTAAAAATTTGCAAAGAAGGTACTACAAAGGATAGTTTGATCTTTCATGTAATTTTTTTAACTACTAAATATATAAGTATAGTTTTTTACATGTAATTCTACAAGATTTATTTATTATAAAACAAATTTTAAAATTTATGAAACTTAAGCCAAAACTAAAATAAATGATATTAGGCATAAAGCTATTTGAACACATTGGGATTAGGCTTGTGCGGAAAATTTTGAAGGGCAAAATTGAAAAACTGACCGAGAAAAGGACTTTATATTGTACAAATATGTACAAACAAAGAATTGTACCTAAATTCTCAGCTCAATTTTAATTAGAAATTATTTAAAAATAATTTTAAATCAAAATGTTAAAATTTTTAATAATTTTTATAGAAAAAAGTTCTTAAAATAATTTCTAATTAAAATTCAGCTGAGAATTTAGGTATAAGTATTTGTTTGTACATATTTGTACAATATAAAGTCATTTTCTTGGTCATTTTTTCAATTTTGACATCAAAATTTTCCTCGCAAGCCTAATCCCAATGTGTTCAAATAGCTTTATGTTTAATATCATTTATTTTAGTTTTGGCTAAAGTTTCATAAATTTTAAAATTTGTTTTATAATAAATTAATATTGTAGAATTACATATAAAAAATATACTTATAAATTTAGTAGTTAAAAAATTACATGGAGGATCAAACTATGCTTTGTAGTACCTTCTTTGCACATTTTTAAGACTCCTATGACCCCTTAAAAGGGAATAAATACATGAATCGTTTTAAAATTCAGTATGTTTATACATAAAAATACAAAAATAAAATATTTTTGTTTTAATTTTTTCAAAATGGCTGCCATAGTAACACATCTCCTGATATTCTCACGGATAAAAATATCAATCGGTGGGCGTTCTAGCGTCTGCCACAGTGATCTGAAATCAATGTGATTTTTTTTAGTTTTTTTTTTACTTCAAAAAGATCATAAGACTTACATCTTCTAGTTAAACCAATAAAATTACAAGAAAGTTGAAAAATTGAAAATTGTCATTCCTTAGAAAAAAGTTCGATTCTTATCCGTTTTCAAAGATTTTTGGGTAACTAATTTTTGAGGTGAAACTAAAAGCTAATACTATGAAGAAGACGTCAACCAAATTTCATAAAGATTTATTGAGAACTTTTTGCGTTATCTTGCCAGCCAATTAAAAAAAACTAGTTTTGAGATAAACGTTTTTAAATTTTTGACAAAGCCTTCAAGCGCCAAATTGGTGAGGAGAAGCATTTATATGAGTTTTTAATCAATAAATAATGCGAATTTCATTCGAATAATTTGCAGCCATACTTTTGTGATGTTATTTTAACTATTATGGATTTTTTTTTAAATCGATTTTTACATCTATCGCCAAATGGGCCACATGAACAGGGTTTTAAATTACGAGTTGAATTGCTAAAATGAGACTAGAGCTAGACAGCCGGAAAAAAGCCACATTAAAAACACATATATGAGGCATTAAAAAATATACATAACAATGGTTTCAAAAAAAATAGTTCCAGAATTCCTAGTCCTAGAATTTAATCAAATATTTATTATTAAAGCTTGAAGAGGGAAAATTAGGAACTGTGTTCAAAAACACGTCTGCAAAAGCATTAAAAAAAACACAAAGCGGCTATGATTGGTCAAAACCCACGTGACTTGGAAATATATGTGAGTCACCACTTCCGCTTGCCATCTGTTGTTCTGGTCTCTGGCGACTAATTTGGAATAGTTCGTAACGAAGCTGCAGCAAAAAGTTGCCATATGTAGCAACCATACTTACCTTGGAGATTTGTGATGTTGAGGACATAATGGTAACCAGGGCCAAAATGCTGGCAACGCGGAAGCGATATCGTATGTCACATGCAGGGTTTTACTACAACGATGCTGCTCTTTTTGCTGTTTTCGGCAATTATGTATAAAAAAAACATTTTTTCTATTAAAAAAAATTTCTATTAGAAATGCTTCCAATAAGATTAGCTCTGGAGATCCGCAGAATTAACTTCATAATTACAATGATAAACAAAACAAAATTAATGAATTATATTTGTGTTTAAAAATTGATTCGAAAGATTTTTTTAGTTTTAACAAAAAAATCTGAAAATAAAGAATTAATAATAAAATAAACTCCTGCCAGGCATCATAAGAATAAATAGTTTCAAAGGAATGATTAAATGTGTAGCAATATGAAAACACAATATAATGGAAAACTAACAAAACCTTAGTAAATAAAAGCATACTCTCATATTTTCATGCATTATAGCCGGGACTGGGGAGCCCAGTCGGTTAAGCACTCTCTTAGCATGCGGAAGGTCCCAAGTTCGGGTCCGGGTATCGCCAAAATAGCTGCCGACCTATGAATGGCACGTGCAGCCAAAAATGTCCGACGAATAATACCCCGTGTAAGGAAGTGCACGTTAAATATCCTTCAAAGTCCTGACGCTGCGAACAATGTCGCCCTTAACGGTTGCGTTGGGTGCCTATTCTGGTGTTGGCTCGTCACCTGACTATGGTTCTAAAATACGACGCCCGTCGCCAATAGCCCTCGTGTAGCTCTAGTGCGACGATAATTCGAACTAAACCAAACCATGCATTATAGCAATGCTCCTAATACATGCAAGTACGTTTTCGTTACCGCAATTTTTTCTATAAAGAGAATTTTTTTTCTGAAAGCCGGCAAATAGCCGGCCTTGCATTTGCCAAATAGCATTTGCCTTGCATGAGAACGGGCCCTAGCCTAGGCTAGGGCCAATAGCTATTTATAAATTCGGCCCGGTTTTTAAACTGTTCTTATGCAGAGTAAACGCCGGCGATTCGCCGGCGTTCGAGGAAAAAAAAATCCATCTGTAGGGAAAATTGTAAGAGCGAAAATGTACCCACCTGGGTAGTAACGATTTAACTACTACCCCATTTAACTACTCCCCATGATGCATTTCGGCTTTGGAGTTTGGAATTGGAGAAGAGATCACTCAACTCACAACAAAAGCAAAGAGCTAGATGAAGATGCAGTTTTTTCTGTTACTTTGTTTTTAACTAATAGTATAAGAAAGTCCCAAATTACTTTCGAATATGTATCTAGAGCAGGGTTGGCACTGATTAAATTTGATTTTTTTCATAAACAACTTATTTTTAACAAAAGTTTCGAATTGTTTAGAATTTTGTTTCTTTTGGTTGGTTTGTTGTTATACATATATTTTCAGGCTTGTGTGCTTGTTCAAAGAGCCGCTTATAAACCTTTTTGTTTCTTTGTTTGGTGTGTTCATTTTGTAAATTAGTTTTATTTCTCATAGAGTCACTCAAATAATTTTTCAACATTATTGACAGTGAAACCAACCGAGGACCAACCTTGCTGGGCCTGTGGCCTGTTATTGGTTGACAATTTTTGTATTTGTATTTGAAAACTATAACTTGAAAGTTATAAACTTGAAAATAAAAAAACCGTTAAGTCAATATGAAAGAACTTCCAGGTTTGGCATATTTAAAATAAACCTGGGTCCTGGTTATGTTTTTTTAATGAATTTTTATTAAGTTTTCCTTGTATTTCATTATTAGGTGTTTCAAATTTTATTTTGTAGATAAGATTTTCAGCATCACAAATATATTAGAGAGAATATTTTAGTTAAAATTAACCAGATACAAGTTTTAAATTAAAATGTTGCCCCATATTCTGAAATCAATCAGTATTGTATGCTAAAAATCTTTTCTTTAGTCTGAAAAAAATTATGAAGTATGATTTGTAATTTGTGATATTAATTACATTTATATCGCCACTTACAATGGGGAACATTCATATGTGATGTCACGCGGTTTGTTATGCTACTGCTCTCTAACCACGTGCTAATGTTATCTTATACAGCTATCGAAACACGTGCTAATGTTTTCCTACTGCACAAACCTGTCAAACTGCTTTTTTTCGACTCACAGCGATTTGGAATTGAAGCTCAGGTGGATATGGCGTGAATGTCCTCAGGGCCATATGTCCCCCATATGCTGGGCTGTAAGGAGCCTAGTGGTCACGTTTTCGGACTCCAGATCGGAAGGTTGAGAGTTCGAGACCCGGTGCCACTGAAGACTTACCGAGTATATGCGGAGTACGTGCTCGTAAAATCTGTTGGGTCCGAAAGTCCTGTGGTCGGTCATTGCGCAGTTCACCATGGGTACAGGTTCCTGGAGAAAATTTCCCTCCCCTTCAGGGACATGTCTAAATTGTGGAGGTGGCGACAGATGGCAACATCTGTCATATGTGTTTGTTTGTGTCTTGTGTTGTCCTACTTGACGATGGTTTATAAGCGGGTCTTTGCGACCAAGCACACAAGCCTGAAAATATATGTCAACCAATCCAATCCAATCCCCCATATGCTAAAATTATTTTATTTATTTGCATCAACCTCCTACCTTCTTCATCATCAATAAAATCGATAGATGTCAGTCCGCGAATTTTTAATAAAAAAATTGTTTTTAGTTATTATTGCGACGACATATCTAACAAAGTAATGTTAAAAAAGAATACACTGTACAGAAACCGAGATCTCGAGTATCAAACCAAAACATTCACGGCCATATCCACCGGAGCTTCAATTCCAAATCGCTGTGGTAAAAAAAAAAACGGTTATACAGGTTAGAGCAGTCGGAAAACATTTGCACGTAGTTCGAGATCTGTTTTGGATAACATTAGCACGTATTTCGAGACGTGTAGGATAACAAACCGCGTCTCATCACATGAATATTCCCCATACCCCTAGAAGGATGTGACGTACCCACAGACGTCTTATCCGGAATGCCGGCTTCTACATGTGAAAGGGGTTATAAGGTTTTCACAAGATGGCTGGATAAACGCCGGCTACTTTTCAGCTAATGTAAATTTTTTCGAAGTATCTCAAATGAATATTGGCAATTAAAAAAGATTCATATCCTGTTTACTTTCAAGTTTTAAGATTATGTTCTCCACATTTGCCAAATTCAAACAAACCAAACATTCGTCTGTGTTCAAATGTGAGATGGCGCTGTACGTCGTCAGAAATAATAGTAAACAATACGAATGTTTGTTGTGCTTCCTCTACCGCGCGTGTAGCGTGTTATTAAACTATATTTTGATCTGATAATTAGCAAAAAACTAATTTTTAGCGTAAGAAGTTAATTGGCCAACGAATATTTTATTCTCACGAAGTAAAAATGGGTTGTGAAGAAGATGTGTTTAAAATTGGAAAGAAGTTGGATAAGATGGTTACAAATGGCGCACAGGTTTGTAATGATACCTTTTTGATAAATTCGAATACATCTGCTTAAATAAGATAAACTATCGCATTGCTTTTTCTAATAATGCAATTTTGCAAATATTTTTCTCTTTTCAAAGAATACAATTTCGACACGGGTGAGATTTGGGGATTAAGTTTTTAGTTTTGTATTATCATCACTTAAATTCTGCGTTCAAACCATGCTAAGATTACGCGCCAAGTATTTGTTTCAGAATAGATAAGGAATAGTATTATTCAATATAGTTTACAGTATTATTGTATGTTACTTATAAATAATTCAATCTTTATATTTTCTAATGTTTTTATTTTAAAATCCGTGAATTGTTAAATCACCGGTATGTGTAAACAATCGTTTTAGTGTGCGAATGAATTCCAAAAATGCCGATCTCATCAATTTTAAAATTCGATCACAACTATTTTTTTGCGTTTGTTTAAAACATTTAAGCCGTTTCACTATAAATAATGGTTAAATTAAATATTATAATTTATTGTTGAACCTATATCAAATATTTGCTTTCATCGAATTGTGTCCTATATAAATTCTGTGGGGCAAGCAGTTCTTGGTCGATTTAAATGAGATTTAGGAACGAAATTTTATTTTATTTATATTAAATGGGCAACTAGTGTATATAATTTCTTTTACGATATATTATGCATTCACATACTATTTTCTGTAAAATCTATATAGCTACATGCAGGGCTCGAAAATTATATTGCCCGACATGCCCGGGGCATGTAAAAATTCCAATCAGGCATGTATTTTTTCGCCTCACATGCCCGACCGGGCAAGTAAAAATTTCATCAAAAATACCTTTCCATAAATTAATTTAAATTAACATTTTGCATTTTAATAAATCCCCAACATATCCATTCATTGCTTCTTGAAAATTGATAATTTTAATCTTAAATCGAACTTAGTTACTTTACAATGTAACTGCTTAAAAAAAATTTACACGTCCAATCACGCATTTTAGTTTCAGCTTTTGTTATTTTTGCCAAACTCATGCCTGGGTACAGCTTTCTTTCCCCTCCTCCCCCTTTCACTCGGCCTGAGCTTGGGCATGTAAAAAATTGATTCGGGCATGTATTTCTAAGACTAACATGCCCGACAGGGCATGTAAAAATTTTGAGGTTTTTCTAGCCCTGGCTACATGATGTAAAATAGCCTGTTCATTGACGACTTTTAGCAAGTTCAAAAATTGAATGTTGGAATGCTATACCTATCAATTAGTATGAAATAATGTTGTGTTTGTTGGCATCACCAAAGACTGGTAACATGCACATTCATTGTTTCATTTTATCTGCGCCAGGTGTCGCTATAGATTTTACTTTAAATATATATACATATTCTTTTTACAATAAAGGTATTCGTTTTATTTACAACAAAAACTTGTGTCGGCTTATTTCTACAAATCCCCACGGCCTTCAGCGTTTACCACATTTGTGCATTTTCGTTGTTAGGCAACATTTAACACAAATAAAGTTTGTCCATTATATCATAGATGTTCTGTTAAGTCTTGTTAATATGTAGAGTAGGATTTACTTGCACATATATTATTTAAGTTTTAAAGGTTTAAAAGCATTTTCTTCACTTCTTAAGTATTCTAGAAAGTACTAAGGCTATATGATTTGCATTAGTACTTTCTAGACGTTAGGTTATTTGGCAAAATTTACATAATCTTTAAATTAAACTGGATTGCCATTATTAGCCAATGTGTAACATAGAGTTTGGTTTCTGTTGTCAAAACTACGGGTCTGGCTTGTTTTTTCCAAAAGAGAAACTAGGGCTACAGTATCGGCGTGAAGGAATCTGGCAACGGATAAACACGCGAGTTTTGGCAAGTGTTTGGAAACGTGCCAAGCAGCACCTAAGGATTAAAATTTACCCCAAAACTATTTGAATCAATCGCAACTTAATAAAGAATCGATCCGGGCTGTTTATTCTGTATTTTATGCCACTTGCAAAGTTGTACTAAATTGCTTCTTTCTTATTACTTAGATTTTTTTTTAAATTGTTTAATTTTATAGTAATTCATAATTATGTTTGCATTCTATGTGTTAAATTCTTACTTATTTCTCATAAGTGCTTTTAGGTAACTTGGTTGCGTTTTTCTTTAATTGTGTTGTCAAGCATAAACATAATTGTTTAAATGATCTATTAGAAAAAAGTTCATTTTGGCCCCATTTAAAACACTTTTTCAATGCAATTCAGTTCCTATTTTACTTTTTGATCTATTGTTTGTGTAATCCAAGAAGGCAGAGCAAGTGATTTTGGAAGAATGTTTTAGTAACTAAATGCATATTTTACAACACATATTTAAGTTTATTTGAAAGATAGAGATCTTGTTCCTTTTCTCAATGAATTTTGAAAATTGAAAATGTTGTGAAATTTAGGTATTGCATATTTGAATATACGTACAGTCCTTGACAATGGAGAAATATATCTTTGAAAAGTCTTTGATATATCTTTGAAAGACTTTGAATACTTTTCATTTATATTATGTAATTTATGTGTATGGTGAAAATAAATGTATTTTTTAAAAGTATTTTGCACATGTAACGTCAGTCACAAAAAGAGTGTAACATCAATCAAGGGTATATGTCCTTTTAATTTTGCTATATTCATTTGTTGTTTAAGTTGTGCTCAACCTGTTTCCTATTAATTTGAAGTTTCTTATAAACAATTTTTAAAAAATGACTATACTAGCATTAATAGGAGGAGAATTTCAAAACGAAAAAAGGATGTTTTGCGTAACGTCAGTCACTGCATTATATTCGTCCTAAACATCTCAAGAATTACTTGATTCACATATTATGGTGTTTATAATACTGTTAGGACCTTAGAAGCATCCCATATCAGTTTAAAAAGTATTATGAACCATTTAATTAAATAATTTAAGATGTAAACACTCTCAAAATATAATGTCAGTCACCATGGAATTGCCCATAATAAAGGAGAAATAACTAAAGGAAAACACTAAATGATGGACAAAGCACCTATCTATCAAGATCCTCAGGCACACAGTCCGCAATAGATCTCACTGCAGTAAGCCCCCACATACATAATGGATGCACTTGGAAAGTAATTAACCATGCATTAAGTGACCATAAACCAATAATTACAACATGCAGTTTCAGTGCAGAAAGGCCTCTACAATTAAAAAGATCTTGGAACTTTAGAAAGGCAAACTGGCCAGGCTTCACAGAACACCTTGAAAAACTTTGCGAAAATGAAGATTTTTCGAATTCTCTTGAAAATCAAATAAACAACTTCACTCAACACATTAATGTCTCTGCCAAACACTTCATTCCTAGAGGTAAAAGAAAGCAAAATTGGGTCCCATACTGGAAAGATCAGGACATCAACTCCCTGATCAAAGAGAGAGAGACCTCTTAAATGAGCAGCTTGAAACAAATAATTTGCCTGAAATAAGAAACCTCCTTTCAGAGGCATCGAAAAAAGTAGAAGAGGCTATTGCCACTAATGAACAACAGAAATGGGCAGAGTTCTGCGAAACCCTAGACCCAAATAAAGACACAAAATTCTGGAAAATTACTAAGGTATTAAATAATACTCTAGGCCATCATGTCTCACAGTCTTCAAATGTCTTAAACTCACCAGGGGTCCCAGCAGATACAAATGGGTCATTTTCAGAAAACGGGAACATTTAGCTTAATTATTTTTCACTTTTAAAATTTGCATGAATGTTGCTGGTTTTTTTTTCCCTAGTAGTGTTGCGCACACTGGTAGGATTCGTACATTTGGTTGTAAGATTTTTTGAAAAATTGAAATTTTAAAATTAAATTAAGAATTTAAGGCGACAGGGGAATGACATGCCACACAGGGGAATGACAAATGCAAAAGAAACATGATATAAAAATGAAGAAGAAGCAAGTGTAAATCTAAGAAAGACAAAAACTGGTCGGGCTTGGGAGCCCAGTCGTTTAAGCACTCGCTTAGCATGCGGAAGTTCCCAGGTTCGGGTCCGGGCATCGCCAAAATAGCTGCCGACCTATAAACGGCCCGTGCAGCCAAAAATGTTCGACGAATAATACCCCGTGTAAGGGAGTGCACGCTAAATATCCTTCAAAGTCCTAACGCTGCGTACGATGTCGCCCTTAACGGTTGCGTTGGGTGCCTATTCAGGTGTTGGCTCGTCACTTGACTGTGGTTCTAAAAATACGACGCCCGTCGCCAATAGCCCTCGTGTAGCTCTAGTGCGACGATAATTCAAACCAAACCAAAAACTGGTCAAAATTGAAATGTTTTAGTAAGGAAAATTACAATGAAACAATTAAGCTTTTTCTAACACATTAATAGCATGGGAAAACATAGTGGTGTCTATTACCATAAAATTTTAGCTGTGGTTGAGGCAAAACACCGCTGATTTGTTCAAAAGTTATGTAGGAAACATCTTTTTCATCCATTTTAAACCTTTTACCGTCTTTACCAAAATTCTTAAGGTACATTACTAATAGTTCACCATCATCTTCATCAACTTCTGATTGGCAGATAGCAGCATATGTGTATGTTGTCTTTGCATGTTTTCCACTTTTAAAATCCACTAACAAAAAACTCTTGATTTAATTTCTCTTGGAAAAGATAATGTGAAATCACATTATCTTTATATTTAATTTTTGGTGATTGCAGTAACAATTTATTTAGTGGGTTTTTTTTTTTGTGGTTATAGGCTTAAATTAATGCCTAATATTGTAATGTTTACAGCGCACTGTAGGATCACATGTAAAACAACTCGTCCTCTTGAAGTTAAGCATATTTTTCTTCTTAATGCTCGAACACTCCTGGTGAACTTTCATTGCACCTTCAAATCGCAAGATCCCTGTCTTTTAATTGTTAATCTATTAGCCACATCTTCGATTGTTACTTCAGTCAGCTTTGCTCCTGTATTGGCTTTATTCAGTTCCTTGATTAGTGTCTTATGATCAGGTATGTCTTTTCCATGGATTACAAGTTTATCGGCTGTTCTTTTTAAGATCCCTCCGCTTCCTTCTGGTGCCCCTTTCCCGTGGCCTGCCTCTAAATATTTCCAAGTAATGGCCTTGACATTGGGAAATTCCTGGTGAACAAGTTTTCCAATCTAAAACATAGTTTTATTTCGATATCGGTTTGATGGACTATCAGACACTTAATAAATGGTATCAACATGTGGATGCTGCTGTAAATGATCCTTTAGAACATGCTGCAGGTGCGCCCATATTGCAGCAGACAAATTAACTTTATAAGCATATAATATAAACTATATAATATTACAATACATCTAGATCATACAATGCTTCACGATTTAGATAAACCATACATTGTGCATGTTGAACTGAATACTTGAAAAAACAATATATGCAGTAATCAAAACTTAAAAACTGTTACTGTAATACTACATAATTCTAATGTTACTTGGTTCACATTTGATTCATGGAAAGGAAATGTACCCTTATTGAGCTGACAATTCAGATTCAATTAATTAATCCTATAAAATAGTTAAATTTAACTTTCTGGTTTAACTAATTTTTACCTAGGTCTAAAGTACTTTTTAACGTCAATTCAATTATAAATTTTTATATAAACTTGATGCAGAAAGTATTTATTTTAAGCATTCTATATGTAAATAACACTTTATTAAACTATAACTTAATAATTATGTCTATAAAGTCTAAAAATCAATGAAATGTCAAATAAAATTTTATTGTCATTCCCCTGTCCCCATTTGAGACAGGGGAATGACCACAGGGGAATGACAAATAATTGCTATTTTAGCTGTAGAATCAGATGGTTTCAAATATTTAGGCCTAACTTTCAGATTTAACTAATGAAACACAACACTAAACTGAAAAAAAAAAATTATTGCACCCAATGTTAAAAATTTTATTAGTAATAAGTGGCAGGGTAATGACTTATAATAAAAATACTCGCCATTAAATTACTTTATTTTGTTCGTTCACTACCTTAAAGAATCATTTTAAAGATCAAAATCAAAACAACATGGAGTAACTAACCAGAATACATCACAAGAACAGAAAAATAAGTGTTTTGGCACCACCTGTTGGCTTACAAATAACTTACAAAACAGACACAGGGGAATGACATGACACTACAGGGACAAAATATTTAAATTATTTTTTTTAAAAATTAAAGGTTTAAATGGAATATAATGTGCGTTATTGTAAAGAAGACTTCTTCCATAATACCTGATACAAAGGAAAAAATTGGAATTTATATGCAAGACCAACATATTACAATTCAAATTAGAAAATGTAGAGCTGGGACACACAGGGGAATGACATTTGAGACATAAATTTTTTTTGTTCTCATAAATAATATTAATTTATTGAAGCTTTTCATGCACAATATCTTTAACTGTACATATATGAGTAATATATATTAAAAGAGAAGAAAAAATTTCATCAAAAAATCATTATATGCTCACAGGACGCAAAAGTTCCCGTTTTCTGAAAATGACCCAAATGTTAAAGTTGCAAATGAGTTGGCAAGTCATTTCTCAAGTGTTAGTAAAATCGAATATCATAAGAAGGATAAGAAAATTAAACGATCTGCTACCAAAATACTCAGGGATGTAAGAAGACAGAAGAATGAAAACAACTTTACAAAAGAAATCACTATGGAAGAGCTTCTTAAGGCGGTCTATTTTATAAAAAACAACAAATCCCCTGGAATTGACCTAATATTCGGTGAAATGATAAAACATCTTGGTGAAAACGCAAAGAGGCTCTTGCTGAGCATTTTCAACACATCATGGAGGTCTGGAAGACTTCCCAAAATATGGAAAACATCTATTATCATACCCATACTGAAACCAGGCAAGTCGGCCACGGAAAGCAAAAACTTTAGACCCATCGCCCTCACCAGCATTCTATGCAAATTGATGGAACGCATAATACACCAAAGAATGGTTGAGTTCCTCACCGAGAATAACGTGATCAATTTCTACCAAACAGCTTACAGAAAATTACATTCAACCCAAGACCAGTTATTCTATTTCTGCCAGTCTGTAATTAATGGCTTTCAGGAACGATTGCCAAAAAAGACTGCAGCTATTTTTCTGGACATGTGTGCTGCCTTCGATCGAGTATGGCGCCAGAAACTCATCACACTAATATACGACTATGGTATTGGAGGACATGCTCTAACATGGATTAATGACTTCCTGAGGAGGAGAAAAATAAAGGTGCGATACAACGGTTGTATGTCCAAATGTAAGAACATCTTTGCCGGAGTGCCACAAGGCTCTGTTTTGAGTCCTCTACTTTTTCTACTCTATGTAAATGACATTCACCCCAATCTTGAAAATGGAACCAAAGTGGCCTGTTACGCCGATGATATTGCGATATGGCACACGGACAGAGACATCGACATGTCAGAAAAGGCACTACAGAAGTCCCTCAATGGAATTGTCAAATGGACACAGGATCTAAAGCTAAAAATCAATGCTGAAAAAACAAATTTTAGCGTCTTCTCAACAGACAGAAAGCACAGAAAACTTTTTGATCCTATATTAAATATCGAAGGTAAACGTATTGTAAAGGCATCCAATCCCAAATATCTAGGAATAATTCTAGATGCCGAATTGAGATTCACTGAGCATGTGAAGACAGTATCTGAAAGAGCCCTCAAAAAATTGAAAATTATCAGGAGTCTCTGCGGCACAGACTGGGGAGCTTCTGTCAAAACTCTTAAGACCACATATATTTCACTTATTAGACCCATTATGGAATATGCTTCCCCAATATGGGCTCATGCTTCCGATACGGCCTTAAATAAGTTAGAAAGCATTCAAGCGAGAGCTGCTAAGATAATAACAGGAGCAGTTTCATCCACCAATAATGGAAAAATAATTAGGGAGTGTGGTCTAGAAACTCTACAAAATAGAAGAAAAGTAAATATGATCAAGTTTACGAATAAAACATGTAGTCTCCCTCCTGAACATATATCTCGCATTACCTTTAGAGAGTGGAATGATACGTCAAGATTAAAAGGATCTTCACCCATGCAATATGATACAGATATCAGAGAAAGTGTTGGCCTTGAACACAACAAATGGGCTATTGTTCAAGAACCCATCTCTTTCAAAAAGCTGCCAATAAACACCAGCGTTCACATTGACCTTTTGGAGCCATGCAACAAAAATGAACAAAAGGACATCATTAGGAATAAGGGACTCAAAGCAATAGAACAATTTCCAAAAGAGGACTTTGTACATGCATACACAGATGGCTCCTCTGACAAAACCATCACCAACGGGGGTGCTGGGGTGTTTTTAACTACTTCAGATGGTGTGTTTCACCAGGGCAAATTTGGTGCGGGAAACATTGCCTCTAACTTCACCTGTGAGCTGAGGGCAATTCTGGAGGCACTAAATATCTATAAGGCCCTTCCCACTTCCAAGCAGGCAAAAGGCCTAGTAATCTTTTGCGACTCAAAGGCCGCCCTCCAGGCAATTCTAAATGGACATTCTTCTATCACCCAAGAAATCATCTCAGGTCTTAGAGATCTTCAGACTATAAACAAGACCTGCAACCTCCAGTGGATTCCTGCGCACGTCGACATAGAAGATAATGAAACTGCGGACAGACTGGCCAAGGAGGGCAGAGACCTCAACACTAGCTGTAATGATGTTTCTCTTAAGGATGCGAATGCAGTGGCCAGATATAAGCTTAGAGAAAAATCCATTCAGACCAAACATCTTCTCTCTGAAATAACTGCGAACAGATCTACTCTTAAAACCATAACTAGGCTAAGAACAGGACACCACAGGGGTATGAAGATAGATAGAGATGGAAAGAAGATCTATAGAAGCTGTGAACATTGTCCTGATACACAGCTTACGCCTACTCACATCTATGAGTGTCCGGCTATGAGCGCCAGCCTGAGAAAGATTGGAGTACTGCCGACTTTGATAGATCCGTATGAAGACAACATCAAGCAAGTCGTAGAAGAAATTATCAAAATTCACGGACACATATAAAGTTCGACTCTCATGGACACGACAAAAAAAAAAAGGAGAAATAAAAATACTAAAATGGTATTAATTTACAATTTTATTTGTTACACATAGATCTAAAAACATACAAATAAAAAATTAGTTCAAACTCAGCAAAAAAATTAATCATCACACAAAAAATACTTTTATAGTCTTTAGTGCCAAACTTGTTGTTTGCGTGTGATAGAAATTAAAAATATTAGGAGTAGTGGAGCTTAACTTCACCCTTAAGTCCCCTCCAACACTTATTCTGCTTCTTTGCATTTATTTTTTACATACAAGAGTTCAGAAAATCTACTCTCGCACAGTAACTCGTAACAAATGGCAGCAAAAATAGCAGAGTTAGTCGTAAGTTCAAAGGATACAAGGTTTTGCATCCGATCAAGACGTTAATTAACGATTTCTCTTTAAAAAAATTTTAATGCTTGAAATAATAAGTACAGTAAAACCTCTGAATACCAGACACTCGCGGTGCCGGACCTTTTGTCCGTTATTGGGGGGGGGGGGTAAATTTTTAATTTTGAAAAAAAAGCATGACTTAACGAAAGGTTAAAATTACTAATTAAACTAAAGAAAATAAATTTAATAACTTTGATTTGTAATACAATTAGTTAATGTTTGATCGTATTTTAAAGTCTATGCAACTCAGCAAGATAAACATGCTTTAATTAAACGTTCTTTTTATAATTTGCCGCCACTATATTTTTTCGTTTTTGAAGCACAAAGTCTTGTCCGGAAATGCAGTAAAATAAACCATCCTATTAATGTCTAAAATAACCAGAAAGAAATATCACAGCCTATCTGCGTTTTTCCAACTCTAAAACGTTATACAGTAGGTCTCACACTTAGCTTTTCTTTTTCAGCAACATCCAAAATATCCATTTTTTCTTTCAACGTTAACCTTTTTCTCCTTAAAGACATTATTTTACTTAATCTAAATCAGCTCTCGTTACTCGTTAGCAATTCAACTTTTTGGATTATGAGCAATTAGAAATCGGACACAACAACTCCAGGAAAGCGGTCAAACAGATTCAGCGGACTAAGGGGCGATTGCATTTACTCCCTCCCAATTCTCGGAAAGAGAAGATTTCGCGAATAATGGGGGAAATCGACAGGGGGCGTGTCGAAACCATTGTAAAGCTATGGTGGTCTTTCTAAGGATTACTAGAAGGTCATAGAACAGTCACCAATACGTAGTTTAGCGATAAGAGAATAAGGGTGCAAAAATATTTGGATGCAAAAATGACTTTTATTGGGATTGAAAGCCGAATTAAATAAAAAAAAATTTAAAATGCGTCTGCTATTTAGAGGGTCTGTTAGATAGAGGGGATTACATTAAGTAACCTATGTTAAGGGACTGGGACTTGAGAAAATGTCCGTTAATTAGAGGTGTCCGCTATTTAGAGGTGTCCGTTAGAGGAGGTAACACTGTAATATGATTGTGTGATCACTGCTCATGCGCACAGAAGCTATTAATAGCATCATGTTGCTCACATCACTCACGGGTACCACCTGAAATTTTCCTGCGTACCTCTGGGTGGGAACCCATTGATTACTTGAAACCTAAATTGGTTATCAACATTTTTAACCATGAAAGAATTATTGTTAAAATTTGGCACTGGCATCTAGTCCTTGAATTTTTCTGGAATTCTGGAAAAGTCCTTGATTTTTTTCCCTAACAAAACAAGTGTGTGGACCATGGATACTAATTTTGAAAATTTTCATGTGAGATTACTTGGGGGAGGGGGGCGGTCAAGGGTTAAAAAAATTCTAATATCACATAATTTATGGATGCCCACTATGAGATATAAATCATGTGCAATTTTTTATACCAGTGTAGGCATTTCGAGAAAATTCAACTTTTTTCTTATAGCTAATTAGTTTGAGTTTGTGTTTTTAACTGGTATCGTTATTTTGCAGGAACAAGCTTTAGATTTACTGAAAGCTCTGAGAGATTTGCCTATTACTTTGGATATTTTACAGGTAAGGAAAATTTAAATTATAATGCTAATGCTTTTAATTTGGGATAAACTGTCAATTAGTTTGCCTTACCTTAAATTTCTTCTAGAAAACTAGAATTGGGATGACGGTCAATTCTCTTCGAAAGTCCTCTAGTGACGATGAAGTAATAACCTTGTCTAAGAGCCTTATTAAATCGTGGAAAAAACTTTTACCAGGTAATTAGAATTTTAAGTAGAATTCTTTAAATAAGAAATGTATATATATTGTAAACATACATAACAATAATTTACAATACAATTTGCATTTGCATCTATTTTCATGATTAAAAAAAAAACATTGAAATATTATTTTATTAATTATGTACCTTTCAGCTCAAGTTATTTTTTTTTTGGGGGGGGGGGATTATTTTTTTATTAAAAAAAATCTATTTGAAATGTTTTTTCTACATTGTGTTGCTGTACATATATTTCAGTCTTTACTTTTAGGTGTTGGAAATTTCATTATTTATTTAATATATTTTGTTTATTTTTTAATGTTACAAAATTGCATAGTCCTTTTTCAGTAATCATTTTCTAATTAAATAGGACTTTTTTGTCCTCCTATGGGGATTTTTTCTCCAATATTAGCGGTCAATTCTTTGCTGACTCGACATATATATTCCTTTGAAAGCCATTTTTTGTGGCGCCATCTAAGCAACTGTTGCTACCAATTTTGATGCACAGATTACAATAAGTCGGAGCTCTCTGTGGATGCTAAAGCAAGCCAAGATTTAATTTTGCCGAGGGAACTCCAAGCCAAATGGGTTTTCAGAGATCTTTTACATGCCACATAATCATATGACATGCATGCCCAAGATTTTTCCATCATCTCAGTCGTAGCTCAAATCCGCGACCTCGGGCTTATGACGCAAACATGTTAAACCTCTCAGCTACTGTGCCCTAAGTAGGACATCAATTTAACCAAAACCACCCACAAACAATACCATGATCAAAGAGGCCTTGATTACACTATCCAATGTTCTTCATTTTTCTTCCAGAAACCCCGAGCTCCAAGAGCGACGGCAATGGCAACGGAAAAGAATCGAAGGGCGAGAACTCCAACGGCAGCACCGCCTCCTCCAAATCCCAGAAAAGCGAGGCCGTCTCGGAGTCGACCTCAAAGGACAAGTCGGCTGCGTCGAAGCCGAACCAGCCCAAGCAGACGACTTTCCCGGCCGACACCACAAACTCAGTCAGGCTCAAGTGCAGGGAGATGCTGGCATCGGCTCTCAAGACAGAGAGTAAGTGGGATGGGGATTTGTATGTTCTGTATTATACAGTAGAACCCCGATTATCCGAGTTAATGTGGACCGAGACTAACTCGGATAACCCAAAAACTCGGTTAAAGCGAAAAATTTAAATAAAACAATTCTGTATGTCTAAGTGTATATTTTAAAAAGTACAAATGTTATACAGACTACGCGCAATTTATATGCAGGACATTGAAATAGTTCTTTCACTTAAAAAAGTCTTTAATTGTTTTTTGTTTTATGTTATTTTGGCGTTTCTCAACAGCAATGTAAGAAAAGTAAAGGGGAATTATTGTTGGATTTCTTTTCCTGAAGGTTTGTGAGATCATGTTCTGTTCAGAATATTTTTTGGTAGTCGTTGGAAAAATCGTAGAAATATTTCAAAGCTCGGTTAAAGAGGAAAATCAGATAATCGGGGCTCGGATAATCGGGACTGTACTGTAGTATGAGATCCAGGCTTTTAAACTAAACAATGCTAGGACTTTATTTCTGTCCATAAGCCTTCTGCTTAAAATGATAATAAGTGTTTACCCAAACCCAAGTATGGTGAAGAAAAAGAAAAAAAGCTTACTCTGGCTTTTAGATAACCACTTGAGGAATAGGGATGAAAGTGATTTCATCCCTATTCCTCAAAGTACTATAGGTACTTCTTCAAAGTCCTAGAAAGTACTATTTTGACTCCAGTCAACGTAAATGCACTCATCCTCTATATGTGGTTGCACCCATGGGTTTAATTATTACTAAATTAAACATTAAATTTGAGTAGTGTGATCCAGTTTTGTTGATTTTTGCCTTCCATTCATTCTGTGATCTAGATGCCAAGCAGCATAATTAATTCTTTTGGATTAGTTGTGTAATTGTTTTTTTTCTCTGAATAAAATTTCATTTGTTGTTTTGATTCCTATTGTTCTATGCTGTATTATATCTATTATTTTTTTGTATCAATAAGTTTTTTAATTTGTTTTTCTATTTTAGTGGAGAAAGAAGATGATTTCCAAGATCCAGAGGAACTTGGAGCAAAGATTGAGGATTATATCCTTTGCTAGTTTTAAATTGCTGTTAAAAAATAATTTTTTAAACTTTTTTTTAAAAAAAAGAATTGAATAAGCTTTCTAAATAGTTTTTTTATTTATTTTTTTAATTTAATTTTGACCTTGCTCTTCTCTTGTGTGTTGTATCCTTAACATTCAATAAGTATCTTTGAAGAATTTGGTGACACCAATATGAAGTACAAAAATAGAGTACGTAGCCGAGTTTCGAACCTGAGGGATGTAAAGAATCCTGGATTACGTGCAAACGTACTGAAAGGAATAATCGAGCCATCTAGGATTGCTGTCATGACTGCTGATGTAAGTTGTTTCAATATTTTTATTATTATTCAATTATTGCTGATCGAATTTTAATTACTTATGTATAAATTTAATAATTTCTCTTAAACTTAAAAATTAAATTACTAGTTTTTAGCTACTTTTGATAAGCTATACCTCTGCATACACGCTAAAAATAATTTTAAAAATTCAAATTATATTAGGTTGTTGTTGCTGGTTTTTTTTTTTTTTTTTTTTAAATATTTCTAAGCATTCATTTACATCCACAGAGAGCTCAGATTCAGTAATCTGAGAGTCCAAAATTGCTTAGATTAGTAACTAAAACAACAAAGAAATTGCTCTCAGTCCTGAGGATTATGCTGTGTTATTAAAAAAGCAACCTCATTTGATTTTTTTTAAATGTTTAGTAGAGAGTACAGCATGGGTAGGTGTAGGTTTTAAAGGAATTACAATAAAAAGAAAGGTATAAGTTTTAATTATTAATATATTGTAGCAAATATAGCTATCTCTATACGTACAGATGACGTGACTTGGTTGGATTATGTGCGGCTTCGCATTGGTATTATGCAGATTGTGAGTTCGGGCCCTGGTCTGGTCGGAGCCATTTATTATTTATAAAATTACATTGTTTCTTAAACATCTCGAAGTTTCTTGAATATTCATTTATAATAATTTATTATCATTAATATGTAAATTTATTTTCGAGAACATTCCAGTCGAATGTTCTATCCTGTATATAAGCAACTGCTAATAGTTGTCTGGGTGAATAAAGCTAATCTTAAGACCCAACCTTCTTATAATTCAAGTTGCTAAAATCCAGGCGACAATATTTTAAAATTATATTGTACGCTTTGTTTCTCTGTAATGTCCAATGTAGTTTGCCTTTGCAATTTTTTTTTTATGTGCTTGCTGTTTACTTTTGAATATGTTACATTTCTGAAATATATTAATGGTATTTTTTTAATGCTAATAGGAAATGGCAAGTGAAGAGATGAAGAAGTTGAGGATGAAATTCACCAAAGAGGCCATCAACGATCACCAGATGGCCATGACCAGTGGTACCAAAACAGACCTGCTGAAGTGTGGCAAGTGCAAAAAGAGCAACTGTACATATAACCAGGTAAGGAGTTAATTTTTGAACAATCAAAGTGAATGTTAATTTGTGAAAGTCATTTGACTTTGTCTAGCTTTGTTAATCACAAAATAATAATAATGTGGAATAGAAAGAGTATTTTTCTCCAAAATCTATTTTGACGATTATGAAATTTTTAATAAAAGTTGCGTTATGCATTGATTCGTTAAAAAATATTGCATTTAGCTGCATTCTCGATATAAGGTTTAATAGAAACTAAGATAATTAAGTTATATTGTAACACATATAGTTAAAATGCAATTTTACTTTTAGTGTAATATTTTATTAATTTTCAATATATTTTTTTAGGTTCAAACCAGAAGTGCTGATGAACCTATGACAACTTTTGTTTACTGTAATGAGTGTGGACATAGGTGGAAGGTAAGTGAATTTGTCTGACTACATTTTTTAAGTTTTATTTTTATTAACCTTGTAAGTTTCTTCCCCTTTTGTTGTGGAGTATTGTTTAGATATCAATACGAAGATATTGTATTGTCATTAAAAATGACTTATAAATATATTTATCTAAAATATTTTTTTTCCAGTTTTGTTAATGTGCTGCTTGGGAGTCACGCACACAAAAGAAATTGTCATCAAGCTTCAGAGTGTTATGTGTTGTAAATATCCATGGATCTCCATTTTGCAATAACCTCACATTGTTATAAAGCTACCATCTTCATTGTCATTTTTACCACTGTCATTTTGCCACTTTTTTCACATTGTTTCTGTTGTGTAGTGATACTGTGGGAGTCTTTCTGTTAGAAATATATGATTTCACTTGTTTTGATTGTGAAAAATTTGCTTTCTTTAGATAGACAAAATGTATTGTCTTGAAAAAAGTGCATTAATATTTATTGCTTTTTTTTTATTTTGCTAAGATATCAGACATTATTTGTTATGGCCTGTTGCATGTATTTCTAGGTAAAGGTAATAGATTTATTTTGCCTTGTATTACTTGCTGATTTTGTACGCAATTTGGTATTTTAAAGGTTTTGGACATTATTAAAAGTGTAATATCCAATAGATGTTGACTTTCTAAGCTTTGTTTATGTATTTGTGTGTAAACCAAAAGCTAAAAAAGAATTTTTGATATCAAGTGCTCTTTATGCATAAGTTAAACATAAAAGTACAACTGAACCAATTCCTGTTTTGTCTAATGGAACTCACTTTTTAACCGGATGTTTAAAATACTTAATGTTATATATGCTATTAAGTTACTATTGTTGTGGTTTTGTTATGAAATTATGCCTTGATATTATTTTTATTTGATACATATTCCATCTACACTGATTTTTTAAAAAAGTATTTATATGGTAAAGATCTGTAAAATGAATTCATTTCTTCAAGGGCAAGACATAATCATGTTTTTAATATTTTTTGAACATAAAAAAATCAAAATATTGAGCCATAAAAACCAAACCACCATATGCATAACTGAAAAGTTTCATCACTCCTATTAAAGTGTATTTATATGTGTTTAATAATAAAAAGTATCAGCTTATTAGTTACGTATTTTTTCATTAATAAAGGTACTTCAATTTTACATGTTGGTTTTATATATGTAAGTATATTATTATTAACTTCATACCCACGTAAGACAGGGGAGACCAATACATTTGGAATTTTATTCACCTCTGGACCTTCAAAAATGCCTTTTTTTTTTAATGAAAATGCTGATAAAAATTCTACTTTGTTGTATTCCATAACAAGGGGTTAAACAACACTCTCGTCATACCTAAAACTAGATTTTAGATAATACTTAAAATCTATAAAAGCCAATCATATATCATAATAATCTCCAACTTTCAATGTTGCAGTCCTGGATATATTTTATGCTGCTCTTCTATACCCTTAAAATACTATCAGTCGAAAATTTTTAGTGGGGAGTCTTATAAAAGATAAAATAAACAGTATTCTAACATTATATTCATTTAACATAAAGGCCCTTAGGAACCCGCTTGGTTGGGGGATCCGTCTCGTCTTGCAGGCGAAAGGTTCACCAAAATAACTGTCGACCAGTCGCCGCGTGTGATATCGCTATGTTGGGTGCAAGAGCCCTCGTGTAGCTCTAGCGCGACGACAATACAAAAACCTAACCTATGGTGGCATCGCCAAAATAACTGCTGGCCTATAAACGGCCCATGCAGCCAAAAATGTCCGACGAATAATACCCCGTGTGAGGAAGTGCACGTTAAATATCCTTCCAAGTCCTAACCAAACGCTGCGTACGATGTCGCCCTTAACGGTTGCGTTGGATGCGTATTCAGGCGTCGGCTCGTCTTTGGACTGTGGTTCTAATATACGACGCTCGTCGCCGATAGCCCTCGGGTAGCTCAAGTGCGATAATTCAAACCAAACCTAACCTATGTTAAATGCCTGCTCAGGTATCGGATTCGTCACTTGACTGCGGTTTTTTTTTCTTAATTATTCAACATTTGCCCTCGTGTAACTCCGGTAACGAAACTTAAGCGAACTTTTTTAACATTGAACTCGGTTAACGTAAAATGTTTTGGTCGTCCCTCGAGTTCACGTTAACGACTGAACCATATGAAGCCATAAACTCAATTCCTACGCCAAATTTCTAGGTAACTTTATCTCATTTCAAGGGGAGGGTCTTCCTTGGCGTTGTAATCTAACGAAATTAGAAGTCCGGTCAGTAATTCAAACTCCAAACAAGTATCGCTTCGAAAAATCGGATTTGCTTAATTCGCGCCTACATCAATTTACAGGGTGGCAGTTCACTCTTGATGTCGGTGGCACGCAGCTGAGAAGATATAAACCATGGTGCGAACATCGAGTTACAGAGTCCACCTCTTTAAACTGGATGGGTGCGATCGAAGCAGTATTTAAGCTATTTCTGTTTGTTTTTTGTGTGTGTTTGATTCATTTTAAAAATTATTTTTTTAAAAAAAAATGATGCCACATTTCAGGGAAAGGTAACACATTTTAAATGTAACAAAACATGTTATGCAATGGGAATATTTCTTATGATGTCACGCTCTCCATACTGCCATTTCATTTTTTGTTTTCTTTCTTTACTACTTAAAACAAGTTCATTGGTTTTTTATTTTTTGGAAAAATTGTAATTTAGTTACGAGAAGTTCTGCTGCGATTTTTAGTGCCATACGGAATTAGAAATTCATTCTTTCTTGCACCGCAAAATAATATTTTGCTTTTTTAAGTTTCGACAAGGTAAAATGGTTAAATTTAAACCAATATTAATGAACTCTTATACTTACGTGTTACTTTTTATGTTGTATTTTCATTTTTTTTTGCTTTAAGGTGTTCACCTTTTACAGTTATAGTTCAGATATAAATAAAAAATTTAAAATAATCAAAAATGCGATATTTTAGTGTATTTCTCATCGAAATTTAAAGCACTTTTCTTAGAGCTTTATATGAAAACATTTGTGTGTAATTTACGTAAATAAAGTCCGGACGCCAATCTTCAAATGAACCACCGGTTCCCCAAATGAAGATAATTCAGTTTGTAACAAAAACAACAGACGTTTATTTCTTACGTTACAAGTCAGCAAAAATCTCAATAGACAAAATTCCAAGCTACTTTTACAAGAACAAAACATTAACTGCTATGGGAGAAGTTGTAGTGTTTGTTTTAAACGAATATCAAAAATAAGAATTAATGTATAAAAATAATGGTCATTAAAAAAAATATCGAATTCTTCAACGAACAGCAACATACTCCCACCTTGCAAAGGTTATCACTTTGCAACAGAAAATTTGATATTTGGAATTATAAGCACAATTTAGAGTCCAAAAAAAGTCTTTTTTTTTTTTTAAAAAAATAAAAACAAGTTTAAAAGTTCGACGATGAATCTCAATGTCTCTTCCTTAATGATCGTCTGGCAGTCTGTAGCACATTTACATCAGTTCCAGATATTTCCAAAGGGTACAGCCGCTGAAAAGGGCGGATTCTCTCCCCTCTGGAGGTCTTCAATCTCGCTACTCTTGGAACCCCATCTCTACCGGGAAAGACTTCTAAGATAATTCCAAGTGGCCAATCGATGCGCCGTATATTGTCTTGACCAATTAAAACAACGTCACCCACATTCAAAACATTACTTCTCCTGATTCCTTTGTGAACTAATATGGCAAGGTATTCATTTCTGAATCGTTGCCTGAGATTTTCGCGTAATTTTTGTAAATACTTTATACGTTTTATCAAGGAAGATCGGTCTACACTGTCAAGATCTGGAGTTTCGCTGTTACCCCCACTGTAAATGAACATGTCAGGAGTCAATGGTACCAAGTCATTTGGATCATCTTGCAGGTAAGTAAGGGGCCTAGCGTTTATCACAGCCTCGCAGTCACACAGTATCGTGTTCAGCTCTTCATAGTTGACAGTAGACTTCCCCAACACCCGGCGCAGGAGTTCTTTCAGCATTCTAACCATACGCTCCCACCAACCACCCCACCAGGCTGCTGTGGGTGGAATGAATTTCCAAGTGATTTTCCGAGCGGTTGAGAACACAGCTATTTCTTCCCAGTTTAAACCTTTCAAGGCATTGTTAGCCCCTACAAAATTCGTGCCGTTATCTGAATATAGGACGGAAACTCTGCCTCTTCTGGCAATGAATCTTCTCAAAGCTTGAATGTAAGCATCTGTACTGAGCGACTCGACCAGTTCAAAGTGGACCGCTCGGTACACTGCGCATGTGAACAAAACTATCCAAGCTTTACCCTTTGTCTTCAAGTTGAGAGGACCGGCATAGTCGACACCAGACACTTCAAAGACTTTAGTCTGTGTAATTCTCTCTCTAGGCAGTGGAGCAAAGGGTACTTCAACTGGTCGGGATTTGTAGCGTTGGCATGGCACACATTTAGACAAAACTTTCTTTACCAACTTTTTCCCTCTAAGTATCCAAAACTTTTCTCTTAGTTTGGCAAGTACAATTGAAGAACCGGCATGCATAGCTTTTTCATGTTCTTCGCGAATTAATTTCTCAACGATAGTACACGCAGGTAAAAGAACTGGTAATCTGAATTCCACATTTTCGTCACTCTCCACAAGTTTTGTTCTAATTCTCAAAATTCCATTTTCATCTCTAAATGCTTGCATTTTCGAAAGGAACTTATCATCTTGAAAAGTCTTTGACTGTATGGATTTAAAAAACAAAGATTCTGCTTTTTGAAATTCTTCAGAGCTCAAATTACCTTTCAGTTTATGTTCGTGTGAAATGTTATGGATAAAACGTAAACTCCATGCCAGTACTCTGATATTCTTACTGTAAGAAGAAAAATGATCACAACAGATATCTTCATCGTCAATATTTATCATGGATGAGACAACCGTTTTTCTTTTTTCTTTGATTACTTCTTCTTCATTTACATCTCTTTCTGGGTCGATAGTTGGCCATTCATGAGGAGATAGGTACAACCAGCTGGGTCCTTCCCACCATTTTAGGCAGCAAAGCTGTTGGGATGAACATCCTCTACTTGGGAGGTCTGCAGGATTTGAGGACCCAGGTACATGTCTCCAGGCTTCAACTGGTGTCAGTTGCCTGATTTCTTGGACACGGTTCTGTACAAATGCACCCCACACATCTTCTCGTTTCAGCCAAGCCAACACTGTTGTAGAGTCTGTCCAAAAATAAACATTCTTTGTTTTAAACTCCTTTAGGACTTCAGTAGAAAGACGAGCAGAAATGGTGGCACCAAGAAGTTCCAGCCGAGCAATTGTTGTTTCTTTCTTTCCGCAAGGAGCGATTCTTGTTTTACTTTGTATAAGCTGCACATGAACAGTAGCTCCATCAGCAACTCGCAGAAAGGCAACCGTTGAATAGGCAAGTTTGCTCGCATCACAGAAAAAATGCAACGAAAAGTTTTCGGCCCCTACTTCACAATGCAACCATCTTGGCACTTTCAAATTCTTTAGATGCTCGAGCTCATTTAGCCACTTTAGAAAATCTTGGCGAGTTTTACTGTCAATTTCTCCATCCCAGCCGATCTTAGACTTCCACAAATCTTGTAACCAGAGTTTTGGACGTAGCATCACAGGGCTGGTAATTCCTATTGGGTCAAAAACTTTGTGTGAAGCAGCCAAAATATTTCTTTTTGTGATTACTTCATTCTTGGCTTCTGTGACATCAGGAAGACTTATAGAAAGGGTATCATTCTGTTTGTCCCACATCATTCCCAAGATATTGGTAGGACTTTCTATAGACTCCGACGGGCCACTGTACTCCCACCCTCTTAAATCGAACTTCCTTTCGGCCATAATTTCACTAGCAACTTCGATAAACTGCTTCAACTCTGCTTCAGACTTGACACTAATTAGACAATTGTCCACATAAAAGCTGTTTAACAGATGTCGTATAATATCTTCTGGGTATCTTTTATTCCCATGGAGAGCTTCATCAAGCTTCGTTTCCAAATGGTATTTTATAGTTGCAGCAAGCAAGAATGGACTGCAGGACACTCCAAAGACAACTCTGCAATGACGATAATACTTTAGCTTGCCATCTTCATTGTACCACAGAAAGCGTAAGAAATTTCTATCTTGTTTATTGAGACTGATTTGAAGAAAGGCTTTGCGAATGTCAGCTGTTGCACCAAATTTAAACATTCGAAACCTAGATATTATGGAGGGTATTAGTTCTATCAAATTTAGTCCCTTTTCGACGCAATCATTTAGACTTGGAGATCCTTTTTGTTTAGAAGAAGCATTAAACACGGGCCTAATCTTTGTGGTACTATTTTCCTTCACTACGTGACGATGGGGTAAATAATGACATGGTAACATCATCTCTTCTTTTGGAACTTCTTCGATGATGTTTTCCTGCTCCCACTCATTGAATACTTCTCCATAAGCATCGTATAACTTTTCATTTTTCAGCTTGCGGCTTGTCACTTCTAGCCCTCTGAGTGCTAAGTCGAAATTGTTTGGCAATGGCAAGTGGGTATCGATCCAGGGCAAGCAAACATGAAAACGCTGATCTTCATTGACATCCACAGTCTTTAGAAAATGATCCATTGTGGCTTCATGAAGTTCTTCTTTAGTTTTCTGTTCTGATGGATCTTGAATACCGATAGAATCCAATCGCCACATATCTGATATGTCCATGTCTTTCACTAACAGGGAAGTTACCATCATAGCATTAGCAGATGCGACTTCATTATCAGGAACTTTGCCCAGCAGAGTCCACCCGAGCAATGTTTCAATTGCCACTAAACCGCTTGATAGGACCTTTCGCTGACCAGTCATAATTTTCCCAAAAATGTCCGCTCCAATTAAAACATCTACCGGATGAGACACTGCACCAACATCACTTAGGATAATATCCATTTCTTGCAGCTCTTTCAGCCAAGGCCCTGGACATACAGGTGAAACATCACTGCAAATGGTTACTTGATCCAACGCTTCAAAGTTGCAAGCAAAATTGTTCTTTATACTTTTTAGTCTTATTCTGTAGCATGAGTGTTTCGATTCTTCAGATTTTACTCCACCGAAGAGGGAATGCACTAAAGTCTCCTTTTTTACCGGATTATACCCCATCTCTTCTGCAAGACTCTTTACAACATAAGATTTGGAAGATCCCGTGTCTAGAATAACTCGTACGAGGATTTCCTTCTTATCTGATATTAGTTTGCACTTTAGGGTCTGGAGAAACACTTTAGGACTTCCACTTACATTAGACATAGTAACTTCATTGTTAACTTCAGTTTCTTCTGTCTTCTTAACGTCATTTTTCTTCGATTCATTTGCTTCGCACATCAAGGGCACATGTTTTCTCCCACACAATATACATTTGAGAAACGCTCTGCATTTACGGGCAGTGTGGCCGGGAGTCAAGCAGGCAAAACAACACTGCTTTTCTCGGACTACACTCTTCCTCTCTTCCAAACTCATCTTTTGGGCAGAGAAACAGTCAGCACTAGCATGTTTACCCATGCAGAAAATACAAGATTTCTTATTATCTTTCGTTGAAGTTGTCAGCAAGTTCGCCGCGGTAGGGATTTTATTCCATTGCTTCTTATTTGGAGGCTGTTTACTTCTAGGTTCATTCAATCCAAAGCCTGACATTGCTAAATTGATCCTTTCTTCTCCTTCCACTTCTGTCTTAATAAATTGCATGAGATTATTTAGTCTCTCCTTAGCATCAGTTGAAGAGGAAGAACTCGGATGTCTGTTCCATGCCTTCAAGAAGTCTTCATTGAAACACGATTCAACCATAGGATATAAAATGGAAGCACACTTATCAGTCGTGACACCTAAAGAGTCCAAAGCCCTCATGTGAGACTCCACTTTATCATACAGAGACGTCATAGATAATTTTTCATTTTTATGAACTGATATTACTAATTTTAAGAGCTCTCTAACATATACTTCAACCAACAAATCTTCCCTACCAAAACGAGCTTTCAAACTTTCAATTACTTTCGCATAATTTGCCCCTGTTGGCGGGAAACTGTCTACGACTTCACGAGCACGAGACCCAGTAACAGTGGCTTGTATCAAATACTGGAATTTATTTTCGGGGGCCATATCATTATCATCATGAATATGTTGGAATTGACTCCAAAATGCGAGCCATTCTTTAATATCACCAGAAAATTGTCTTAATTCTAATTTAGGCAAATTGAATTTCTTTTTGACGTTACCTGTTAACTCTGCAGTTTCCTCGGGAGCATCCAACGCTCTTCGGGCATTTATTCTGGCCAATTCTAATTCATGTTGCCTTTGACGTTCTACATCTTGCCTTTGACGTTCTACATCTTGCCTTTGACGTTCTTCGTCTTGGCGTTTTTCTCTTCTCTTTGCTGTCTTTCAGCAACAGTTGTTACGAACACAGAAGTAATAAAATCCGGATCTGCTTTGTATTCGTCACTGTTCAAAATTTCTTCTTTCAGTGCAAAAATAGTAGTTTTAGATGGTAAGGACCCGATAATCTCTTGGCACAAGTACAATAAATCTTCTTTTTTAAAGCCTTTAACTGCTTGAAACATTTTGAATTCGCTTAACCGATCCTGTCGCGGACGCCAGATGTGTAATTTACGTAAATAAAGTCCGGACGCCAATCTTCAAATGAACCACCGGTTCCCCAAATGAAGATAATTCAGTTTGTAACAAAAACAACAGACGTTTATTTCTTACGTTACAAGTCAGCAAAAATCTCAATAGACAAAATTCCAAGCTACTTTTACAAGAACAAAACATTAACTGCTATGGGAGAAGTTGTAGTGTTTGTTTTAAACGAATATCAAAAATAAGAATTAATGTATAAAAATAATGGTCATTAAAAAAAATATCGAATTCTTCAACGAACAGCAACAATTTGCATTCTTTAAAATTAAAATTAACCAGTATTATAAAGCGTATCAGACGTCCAGAAACTTTAAGATTTAAAGCTCTTAGATTTTTAAAACCATCTGAAAATGAAGGGATAAAAAATTGTTTAGCAATAGTCCTCAAATATACCTCCTCGGTGGGTTGGTCACTCGGCCGGATCTTGCCGAATATCTCATAGAAATGTCTTCAAATACGAGGTTCAATAGATCGTTCTAAAAACAATTTTGCAATTCAGACTTTCAAATTTTTATTTGAGGCGTGTGCTATTATTTTTCCTCGCCTTGTACATAATTACTACTGCTTTTGTGTTTGTTACTTTCCTCCCACTATCTAAAGAACTTCTAAAAGTAATAAGCACACTTTTTGTTGTCTTTAATGTCTCAATTATGTTTTTGCCATAAGAAATTGCTAATAATTCCCACTATTTTATTATTCTTTAAAAAGGCTACTGTTTAAGAAATATGAAATCTTAAATAAAAAAATATTAAACCGCCTGAGGCATACAGACGAATAAAGACGGCAGATGATTATCGTGTTTTCCAGCAATATCTGAAATTTTAAAAATTAAAAATTCTTTTGATTTGACTAAATTATGAAAGTTAAAGTATGGATTAGTAATTTATAATCGCATTAAGAATATAAATTGAAAAAACTTCAGTTAAAAATTTTAATTTTCATCTCATGCAACGAAAAACAAATTGACTCTTGTAGTTGCAAATTTGTTTGTCCCTCATAGAGACACTTATTTCTATAGTGCAGCAAGTAGTATTTATCCTAATGGCTTAAAAAAACTATAAAAACACAAAAAAATTGAATCCTGAAGTAAGCTATGTTCGCCCAAATACTAATTTAGACGATAAATACATAATTCTTTGTCGACGATCAGTTAAGATCTAATATTATATAAATATAAGTAAACTAAATTCATTTCCACAAATATTTCTAAATGCATGCCGCAAGTATTCGGAATCAGACTTCAAAGTAGAAACACTGTTTTAATTCCGTTGAACCATCGCTAATAGAGTGTACATTGTAACATTTTATTGCGAATGCGCGCCAACGAACGCGAGGAGTAGCGATCGGGTGATGGATAGTCGAGTCGCATGAGTCCTTGCGTGACGACAACCATTGAGTTGAAATAGGACACGCCTTGGTTTTTTTTCAATTATGTCGCCCCTTTCATGCGAAAAGTGTTATTGATGAATGCTATGGTAAATAGGTAGGTACCATTTTGTAAAAGTTTACCATATCTCGATTTGATTTGGCCTAGTGCAAATGCTCACCATATAACTCTACAGCAAAACTTTGCGATAGCTCTACAGTAAAACTCTATTATAGCTTAACTAGATAACGATGTTTAAATTTTTTGCAGATATTAAAAATAAACTTGTATGTTTACATTTTACTTTTTAAGATGTTTTTTTTACGTTATAAGATTAACCTCTACTATAGTTATAGTTCAGACATAAAAAACTCGATGTTAAAACTCTGCCATTGCCATAACTAGATGGTAGTTTTTCTCCAGAGAAAAACGGCAATGGTTTTTTTTTTTATGACATGCTACGGCAAATTTTCATAAGGAGTGCGTCTGCATTTAGAAGACTTAATAGAGGGTTTAAAAAATCTGTCCTAAATATAAATACATATCTCCTGATATCGCTACTGCAAGATAGATATATATTTACTTTAAAGAGTATTCTTGTGCCTATGTTCTCAAGCTAACATGTGAGAACAGCACGTATCTCAAAAGTACACCATAGGTAAATTGGACTTCATATTTCTTAAAGATAAGACTCAATGAGAGTGTGTTCATTAACTATTTCCTTTCTTAATATCATTCTCCGAAAAGCATTTCAAACTAAATATGATAATTAAACAAACATTATTTTTCATATTTCAGAGATGTATTGAAATATTAAATTTGAAATGCGTTTTTCACCTTAATTGTATGTATGCCCTTTAAGTACATTATTCAACCTCTAAAGTAAGTGCTAGGTGAATAATAAAATGCTTAACTTATTTCCGAATTTATATAGTCAGCATTATTTTTTTCATTAAAACTAGCAAAGCTTATATGACCAGCACAACTTTCATTATTGTATATGAAACGAAGAAAACATTAATTTTGGCAATTTTTAGAGGTTCTTTTAACATTAGGCAAAAACCCCGTATTTGGCTATGTCTAAGACGAAATAGTAATTGATAACTTTAGATCATTAAGTTTTTTTTTCATGTATTTGAACTAGTTTTCGGACTATTACCCCCCAGGTTACTGAGGTTTTTCAAGTTGAACGAATTTCAGTATCCAGCATGAAATGTGGAGTCGTCTGATTGATGGACAAGCCCGAGAAGAGCTAGCGTGACCAAATACATGAGTGGAATACAACAGGGGTTTTTCAATTATGTTACATCTATGATGGAGAGGGCGCTTATTGATGAATGGTGTAGGTTTCAACGGCCCTTTTCCTGGTTGCAGCGTATAAATCTGCGGAAACTGTTGGAAATCGCAACACCGAATGTATGATTATATTGTTATCCGAGATTGCTAGATTTAATGGCATATAAATATGTACTAATTCTTTAGAAAAAGAAAAATTAGTGATTAGGCGAAGGCTTCTTTTCACCTGCAGAGTATATTTGGTACACTTAGGCTTACGCTGAAAGTTTTGTCTTATATTGCATCACCGAATATAGGATGGTTATAAAATAACGCTCGCTATTCGGAGTGGTCTGTAGCTTGAATGAATAATCCAAATGCATCATAAATTGAGACACTTACTAATCAAGAAGGGGGAAAAAGAATGGAATCGTAAAAAAGACAACATCCTAAAAAATAATCATTAAAAAAGAATAATCATAAAAAACAAACTCGTCACTTGACCGGGGTTCTAAATTACGAAGCGCCGTCAATTCTGGTCAATTACGGCCAACACAGCTAATTAAGCCTCGTAATTTAGAACCTTGGTCAAGAGACGAGTTTTTTTTTCAAAACGAATGGAATCATAAAAAAAAACTCGTCTTTTGGTCAAGGTTCTAAATCACGAGGCATAGCCAATTATGGCTAATTACGGCCAAATGGTCTCGCAATATAGAACCCTAGTCAAGTGACGAGTTTGTTTTTTATGATTCCATTCTTTTAACCCCCTTCTTGATTAGTAGTAAGTGTCTCAAAGTTTTTTGCTTTTGGATTATTCATTAAATCTACAGACCACTCCGAATAGCGAGCGTTATTTTGTAACCACCCTGTATATTGATGCATCGTTATCCGTGTTAGTTAAATTGATGAAATATATAAATTTACTAATTCTTTAGAAAAACCATTGATTTGGCATGTTTGGCTGATGTTTTTTACTGCTCGAGGCAATTTGGGGAAATTTAAGACTCTCTAGATTACTAATGATATGCTGTGCATTTTACCAAGCTAAACTCCTGGTCAACGCTGGTTGCGATTTTGCCAGGGCTGTCTAACACCATCTTTATGGAAAACATCCGCATTCAAACTTTAAATTGGGTTGAGGTTGTGCATTTTTTTCAAACTCCTAAGAGAAAAGAAATGCAAAAAGATACTTAACTACACTCTTAAGGTTAGTGATTGGTCCAAGTGAACTACTTCCAGTATGTCAAGCGTAAAATGGGTTAAGGTAGGCGAATACCCAAAATTTCCCAAAATTCTAAAATTTTTACTATTGCTTTAATTTTTTCCAAATTTGGCATAGTGATTTCAAATGTAATGGATAATGCTATTTAGGCTTTTGTTTTTATTTAAATATCATTTATTAATTTTAAACGGTGTTTTCCTACTAAAAAAAGAGGTTTGCGCCAACAAGTCCACCACATTGAATTTTCATCCTATGAAAACTTATTATGTGTTAAATTCTTCGTTTTGAACTGATACGCGCAATGAACCTCTAGAGTTACATACGAATTTCAAGAAAAAAAGTTATCAAGAAAAATGTTATAAATTAACCACAAAAAAAAAGAAGATTTTTTAGATTAACTTACACTTGGACATTTAAAAAAAACTTGTATACTTACACCAGATGTTAGAGGTTCATGGCACAGATATATATTGAAATAGCATCTGTGAAAAATTTCAGGTAAATTAATGTAAAAAAATTTTGAAAAGATTAAAGTAATAGTAAAAATTTTAGAATTTTGGGTATTCGCCTACCTTAAGGTAAGTGTTGGGCTGTCACGTATCTGCCGGTAGTGGATCCTATATCTTACGTATCGGAGATCACATTGTTAAGAAACGCTTTTTTAAGATTTTAGATTCGGCAGTCCTTTATACATGACGAGTTTAAAACTTCACATATTATTATACATAGTATTTACAATTTCACACATTTGTAGGTAAAAATGTCGTGGGGCTTAGTATGGTAATGGGAGAAACCTATTTTTTTAAAAAAAGAAATTAGTCCCTTACTTAAAACTGTAAAGATGAGTCTAAGAAACCTGCACTACATTCTTTTTTTTTTAATTCAAAATGTATCAATTTTGAGAAGTAGTATTTTCAATACGTATAATTCCGATATATTTCTCCTTGCACGTATCATACATGTAATGAAATATTCAATAAATTAAACGTCTCCCCAGACCAGGATTTGTGAAAGCTACTAATTAAAACTCCGTCATCCCTGGTGTAAATGTTCTGGGAGATCTTGAAAAGCTCCCGACCAATCAGGAGCGCCAGTCTTAACTAGGCTTTGCACTGGTTACGGCTTGAGTTTGTATCGGAAATAGTGATTCGTCAATTATTCCGAATCGGTCGTTGTAGTTTTAATTTGGTTGTAAGGTTAACACAAATTACTCAATTTTCGTTTGCTGAGATGAGTTGAAAGTTTCTGGCTGACTATTTGCAGACTCTATTACACGTAGCTTAGAATGCTCTTCTTTGTCCGGTAGTCGGAATAAGTACGAGATTTGTTTATGAAAAAGCATACTATTAGATTCTGTAAAGAATTTTTTTTAAAAAACAAAATTTGCTAAAAATTGTTTAAAGAAGCACGTCGTAGGTAAAACATACGTAGGTTCTTAACCAAAACTTAAGATATCTCAACTTTATAAACGCTTATTATTTAAGAAAATCATGTTTCATTTATCAATTAAAATAAAAGTCGTCAATAAACCACATGCTTAACTTGCCAATAAAGTTTAATTTTGAAATTTACGATAATTTAACCGAGGTTGTTGCTGCTTAAGCTAATACTACTGCATTTAATATGTATATGAAACCTCTAACATTGGGTTTATATGTTTTAAAGATTAAAAACCCCAATAGAAGGGATATACTATTTATTATTTTTCTAACTATGCTACTATTTATAAAATTCCAAAATAATTTTTATTATTAATATGTGTTTGCAAATTATTAAATAAAATATTTTACTTAAGTATACTGAGCATTTCTAGCGTTTTTCATGTTACGTGCCTTCCGCAATAAGTATCCTACAGGAAAAACAAGTTTTACAGAATCATCTTTAGTTTTTAAACATCTAAAAATATCTTCTTACCATAACGAAATGATTCCTTTTACTTCAAAAAATATACTATTACGTATATACAATATTTCCTAAATTGAGCAATACTAAATAATTTTGAAAAATTAATAAACAGTTCAAAATGGCAAAACAAATAAATATATCTAATGTTATATAAATAAATATATTTACGTATTTGATTTATAAACCAGGAGATAATGCTGTAAAACTTGTTTTTCCTTTAGGATACTTGGTGAGTAAGGAAGCACGTAGCTTGAAAAACGCCGCAATAGATTGAATACTAACCTAAAATTTTTTTATAATTTTTAAACAGAATTATTTTTAAAATTATTTTGTAATTTTAGAAATGGTAGAAATAATTAGAGAAAAAACTTTACGAAAAATATTTTTTTAAACAAAATAAAGCTTTTTATGAAAAATATCAATTTGTTTTTTGTTTTTCTTTAAATTTATTTTCAATACCTTTTCAAAAAAGGAAACTCTACAGCTATTAAAATCGTAAATTCGAATCACAAATAAATTTATATCAAGAACCTTCAATTTATGAATTTTTTAATTTTAATTCCCAAAAGGCTGCAAATTGTGTTTTTCATAGTCTAAACAAATAAATGTAAATTTTTGAAGAGAATAACTGAAGTCATGTAATATTTTCACTTCTATTGTTAAAATGTTCATTCTTGTTTGTACGTTTTGCTAAGTTGTTGTCTACATACATCTCGCATTGACTTGCTATAACTGGATCATGCATATTAGTAGCTTTTATACTTTTGAACAATACAATATTATCTTATTGGTAGGTTGTTTTATTACCTACCTCAGTTTTTTTTCTCTGAAAGTTCTGATAATCATTAATAATTATTTATGCACTTGTAACAACCTAAATTTTACACTTAAGAGAATAAACATTAACCTTGACATCACTGAAAAAACTTAGAATTGAAAAGAATACATAATATGGGACACTTTGCACACTTTACATTCCACATGCTTCATATGAACGTTACGTTGAAAGATTGAACACTACAATGAATTGACATTACAGCTTTCCGATCGGATACTAAATCTAAAGTGGTACTTATTGCAGTGGTACTTTACTTGTCTTACTACCAGGGCAACAGTTCCTGCACAGGAAAAAATAAAGCCATTTCCGTGTGTTCTACTTAGATATTCTTTTTTTTTCTCAGTTCAGCTTCCATTCCTTCCTAACATAGAATCTGAGATGCCTAATCTTAGATTTCCAAACATACGAGAGAAAGACGGATATATTCATGAAGGAATCAAACACAGAGGATCGAACACAAGGAAACAACAATTCGAGATGTATTTCTCTCTCAAACGAGATTTTGAACGGCTTCTCTAGGTGCTGAGATCGAAACAAGTAGGCAGATAAAAATAGAATCGTTTCGCAAATTTACATGCGCTTCTTTTAGTAGTCAAATATCCTGTATCGTATGATGGTTCTTGCTTTATAGAATTCGAAGGCAAAACTTGGTGTCCATCAGCGTAAGGGAAAAACTAAAATTACATTTGTACATGCAGAGAGTTTAAATTATGTATTATAAAAAATAATTTTAATTGAGCAGAAATTTAATTATACGTGTTAAAACAGCATACGGAATTAAAATTTATAGTTATTTTCATCAACTTAGCTAAAAATAGTTTTCTTGGAACTATGAAGATAATTAAGTACTGAATGATTTATGACACATATTTCTCAATAACTTAATAACAACTCAATAGAATTACTTTGCGCATAAATTTCTTATAAATATTTGACAATGATTATTTAATTATAAAGTAGCAACTTTCAGATAATATTATAGGTGTATTTTTCATAAAACAACTTATTTACTAGTTTTACAAAGAGTAACTCTTTATTCATAAACATCCTATCAATATTTGTTGAAATAGTATCAATTTTAAATTCCCTCTAGAAAGCCTATCATGATGCTAACACTTAAACAACCCAATAAAATCGCATGTGCTGTACAAATATTCCGACCAGTTATAACACTAATTCGATGCAATTTTCCTTAGGCAATTATTTTATGTATCTAAATAATTTCTTGCTTAACACACATAACATACTTCCTACTCAGTTTACCCCTTCTTTTTATTCACACAGCTTGTAAGAAATGCCAATAAAAGCAACGTTTAGTTAACTGTTGATCAGATAAACCCGAACAATTTATCTACATTTTTGATCCTCTTGTTGTCGTGTCTGTGATTATATCACAGAAGATGGCTGCCAGAGCCTCCGAAGAGGTTGGACTTCTTTTACACAAATAAGGACAAAGGCAAACACATAGACAATAACACTTTATTCACAAGACAAACATCCATACGCTTACCAACCGGGATTCGAACCCGGGACCTACTGGCTGAGATTCAGACGCGCTATCCACTATGCCGAGTGGGCGGCTTTGATCCTCTTCCGATTAGCTATTTAAATAAACCTTTTATCTTTAGAAAACTATTTCCAATCGACTTAGTGATGTTGAAAACCTGCTGAATCCTATTAGCAGGTGGTGGAAATATTTGGCTACCTAAAATCTGTAAGGATGACTTACAAAATGGAATTTATTAGTATTTTTTGGATATTAGTTGCTTTATAAAGTAGTATATATACTAGGTATTACTTAGTACACTAAACAGGCCCATTAATTTTTTATTAATTTAAATAAATATAAGCTTTTTATTTATTTTAAAATATCTAATTATTATCACTGCTGAAATCGGTACCTCAAAAAAAAAAAACTTTTCCCAACATTGAAACAAACCTTAATAAAATCATCAATTTTGCCGTTCAAAAGCGATACAAATAATAGATAAGGGATAGGTCCTTGATATTTTACTTTTCAAACAAAAAATGAATTTTTAAAAGTGGGCGGTTTCATCCCCTTAACTCAAAACTCTACCATCCTAATTAATAAACAGACAGCCAGCACGACCGACGGAAACCTTCATGCTGTCAATACCTACATTCCCTATTCAAAAAAAAAAAAAAATATGTAAGTAAAAAATTCGATAGCATAAAGTACTGGTTCGCAGAACAATATCGTTATATTTCTAGCATCACCTCTTCTGTACAAATTTCATCAGAGGGCGTATCCTTACCGACTTAATTTATGCCTCGTAATAATAATAGACCCTTTTTACGGTGTGTAATTATAAGGCAACTCGTCAACAATTACTCCGTTACACGAAGGGTTGGATTTTTATGTTACGCTGAGCTTCCCAGGCCATTATGCAACAGTTCATAAAACTGAGCTAGTGCAGAGAGAAGTAACACGCATTCGCAGGGCTCACGGTAGCGATTCTTATTTTCGTATAAAATTAAAAGAAGCTTAGAAATGTTCTTTACGGTTTCTCTTTTGTTTAAAAAGAGATGAGCAGTCAAATAGATCTAATGTACTATCATTATTTTTTATTATTTTTAAATCGTTACATATATCAACGAATTACTTAATTATAAGTATTTTTCAGCATCAAAACTTAAAATTAGGCAGCTTATAATACGAAACACTAAAACACATAATATTCATTTCCTGAAATTTTTTTTATTACACTAACAACGCACAAATAACGCAATTGAACCCTTTCAGTCCCAGTTAGAATGTGACGTCATCATTTTAGATTTTTTTTTATCGTCTATAGCCATTTATGATATCTAAAAGCACTTCATTAGATTCTTCAAACTTTTTTCTATTAATTTTTTTATAAATCCCTATCGATGTCAGCCCTATCATTATTTTTGAAAAATTACGATCAGAAACATGATGATGCTAAATGACATCACTGGGACTGAAAGGGCTAAGGAAACTCAATTAAGTGATGAAAAATAACCTCTAAACTTTATTCGTAAAATATCTAATTCATCTGCAAAAATCAAGACTTAATTCTGGTAACTTCTTAATCTAAGCATATCTGCACAATATGACACCAATCTTACCAACCAAGCATGATAAAACACACAATATAATTTCGTAAAAATGAACTGATAGACTAATTAGAAACACCGACATCTTTCGGGCTGCCATTGATATAATTAATCCACTGCAGCAGCTTCTGAAAGCCATAGTGTATCAAATGGATCTTCAACGATGAAGATGACTTATTGCGGCTGTTATGCTACTGTATTTGTTATCAGCTAAATAACTTTTAACCCTTTCAGTCCCAAAAATTTCCTACACTACAGAAACATCTGATATTCACAAAATAAGCTTATTTTAGGTCAAATATACGAATTCCATAAGAAAAAAAATCATTTAAATTTTTTATATGGTTTTTGAAACAATGCCAAAATTTTTTAACTGTGGAAAACAACAAAATAAAAAAATATATTACCTAAAAACACTTCGAGTTATATATTTTAAGGTATCTGACCAAATTATTAAAAAAAATTTAGTAATTATTTTAACCGAAATAGTTTAAATTGTGTTTTAAATATGTGGAACTGAAGTGAACTTATCAAAAATCAGGAGAAACGCTTGTTGACTATTTTCTAAATAAAAAAATAGTAGCTCTGACTTCTATTGAGATTAATGTAAAATATTGCCTAATAGAACAAAGTATGAAGAATCGAATGATGTGTGTTTGGATGCCATAACGGGATATAAAAATTTTGAAAAAATTATTGAGAGTGATGATGCCAAATGGCATCACTGGGACTGAAATGGTTAAGAATAAACAGCGCCTGACGGTCTTTTTGCCGGCATCCCACTCAACAAACCCCAACTCGATCCCCATTCAGTACCATCCAATCCTAATATGCAGAAAAGTAACACGTTACATAAATTTATCCTAATGGAACTGAAGAAAATGGAATTTTACTCAGCTCACCAATACCCCAACAAACAATAACTCGTGTAAACGCGCCTATTTACCATGTCCCACAGAATAAAGGGAAAAGACTTCCTGAAACAACGACTTGAAACAAGTCGATTCACAATCTGATGATGGAAAGGCGGTCAGAGGGGGGGGGGGGGGGCAACGATGATTTGCTGCTGCCATGGGAGGGGAAACTACAGTTACTACAAGAATGAAATGGACAATTTTCACCTCTTATATAATGTTTTTTTTTTTTTAATCAGAATAGAAATCAGGAAAAAAAAATGAAAGACAAAGTAGCAATTTCCACAAACATTTAATTTTACAAATTTAAATTACAAGTCAAAACAATTTTCAGTGTTTATTTAGAGGATCAGACCGTATTACATCAAATACGGCCCTTGCCCGTAAAAATTGAAGGGGCCAATGCCTGTAAATGTAAATTTTTTTTACAGTGTAATTAAAATGAACCTTAAAGTTGTCTTTCTTCGATTTGTGTCCAATCCAGGTAAAACCACTTGTAGAGGGGTTATAAAAATAAAGTGTGTTTGTTGTCGCATTTTAATGTTAATCTACCCTTTGTAAAATAGCACACTGAAGATTTTTTTTAAAACTGCAAGCGAAAAAATAAGTTCTGTCTACGTTATAATTTGATTCACATATGCTACAGTAACTGAGCGCTTGCAATAATGATCGAAGTCTGCAGTTACTGCTCACGTGAGTCTGTAGTTACTGCAGTTTATCTGACCACGGAAGTGATGAGAAAGGCTGCTTAGACTAACTACCTATCGCTTCATTTTGAATAAGGTAATTCTACGGTGAATGGCGAAAAAATTTCTCAACGTTCTTCAATTACAAAATAAAATGTTTTCTTTTTTTAAACGTCCAACACCCTGAGTAATCATTTATTTATTTTTAAAAAAAAAAGTGTTATTCATACAACTTCACACAGGGATGTGAGTAAATATTAAAATAATCTTTTCACTATTACATAGTATTTTTATTTTACGAAATTGTTAGTTTTCAAGTTAAAATTTTGAGCGCATTCCAAGGTCATCTGAAAACGTGCAATTCCGACAGCGAAGAGGAAGAACGTGCTTTCAAAGCTTGCGTTATAATCAGAAGGACTATAGACTTGGGTAGTTATGGTTGTCCCCTTTTATGTCTGCCAGTTTGAAGTCGATCTTTCCCGAAGTCTTTGCTCTGAAACCGCAGAGGAAGGCGGCGAAAGAAAAATGGAGGCAGCCCACTCAATCGAGATGATTGAGCTGACTTCGCTGTAACGACCAGGGCTCGTCAGGAAGGAAATATAGCGAAAAGCAATAGCTTCGACAGACTGGTCCCGCACGACCTTTACTTAGGACCCTAAAGTAGGCTCGTTGAAAAAGTTTGACAAAGTTGTGGATTAAATTTCATACATAAAAAAATTTCGTTTGGTTTGGTCTGACTTGCTTACATCAAAGCTACAATTCCTAATTTTATATCTGCTACACATAAACACACCCGCACCACCTGTTTCCGGCTGTCCACTTCTAGCCCCCGTTAATAACTATAACACAGCAAGGTCCAGCCTAAATTCTAAACAAGGTCAAGGCCCACTATTAACACCTCGTTAGCCTCTAACAGAATTTCCTGCGACTACTATTAGTTGCTTGGGAGCACCTTCAACAGTAGTCGCACTCACAATTGGTGAACCTGCGTCGTAGTTTTGATGAGATTGTTATTGACGAGGTTGCTGTTTGGCATAATGTATAGCCCGTATGGTGAAATGTTTCACTATATATTTAATATATTAGGTTCCCCATTTCTCAGATTTTGATTAAAAATGGTTCAACTGAAATTCAAAAATATGGTGAAACATTTCACCACGCGTTCATTGCCGCTACGAGGAACAATTGTTATGGTGAAACCAAGCAGAATATTTTTAAAAGTGTGCTTTGTACGGATGATACACTGCTGAATAAAAACATTATTAAAAATTAAGAAGAAATTGTATTTCTTTTGCAAATAATTGTAATTTTTTATCATCTGTTTAAGTTTTTCCTTAATTTTCTGAAAAAAATAAGTGAATCCTACTAAAAATATAATCTAAAAATTAATTTTCAAAGATTAAAAAAAAAAAAAAAAAAACTTTCAAACTATTTGTTTTGTCTGTACGCTTTTTGAAAGATTATACAATTTCATACAAGTGCAATAATCACAGGGTTACGAACTCAGTGCAATGGACATGTGTGTCAAACTACTGCCACTCGGTCAAAATGGCGCGACAGGATTAAATAACCCCCTCGCAACCCTAACTCTTTTCCAGTAAAGGAAAACGATCTGGAATCCATTTTAAAAAGGGAATGAAAGTTGGCCCACCCTCCACCCTGGGAAGAGAAATATTTTAATGGTTTGTTTGGGGCGAGAAAAATTGAAACGAGAGGCAGTTCTTTTCTCTTCAGATTCTAATTTCAGTCGAACTAGAGTCCATTTCGGCGCTATTTGGGGTTGGTATTTACTCAACGATTTTTTATCTTTATTTTTTGGGTATCGTGTTTCATTCTATTTTTGACGTCTGAAGTTTATTCCAGAAACAATGGCTTGACGGAAGTTTGTAAGCTGTTCACGTAGTGGCATTTTATAGGCTTCGTTTGGTTTGAGTGACTAGCTTGACAAGGGTTGACGACCCAATATTATTTCTAACTAGCAAATGAGTACCTGTTCTTCGCATGGGATTAAAATATATCGGCCAAATTGCTTTCAAACATACACACCATTTAATTTGCTAGAAGGATGAAATTACGTTATTGTTACCATCAGTTACACTCTTAAAACGAACGAGCGATTTAACTCAGTCTGAGTTAATTTCACTCCTCCAGTCTGGAAAATGCACTTACCCGGAAGGAGTGGATTCTTTGTGTGTTAAGCCTTCGACAGGATCATTCCAAATGAGTGATTTTAACGCAGTCTGAGTTAATATTCAATCCTTTCCAGTGTCGAAAATGCACTTCTCCAACTGGAGTGGATTTCACTCCTTTGTTTTAAGAGTGTATATAAACTTAAAATTCCAAATTTGATTTACTTAACTTAATTTATTGCCGGCCCACCGGCGCAATGGTTAGAGTGCTAGCAATTGGAGCTGCTGGGTTCGAGTTCGAATCCCGGTATGGATGTTTGTGTTTGTCAATAAATGTTGTTATATGTCTATGTGTTTGTGGCGTCTTTCTTTGTGTGTCTCTTGTGACTGTTTCTTAAGGCGAGCAGGGTAATGGTCTAAAAAGCCTACACTCTTCCCTCCTAGAGGGCACAATCACTGTCATTTGTCATACTTAATTTATTAATAATTAATAGAAAATACTTATTTAAAAATATTAGTATTGTTAGAAAAACAAAAGGCAGTTTAAGATTTAGCTTTTTCATTTTTGTTTAACTTTAGGGTCAGAAGAAAAAGTATTCTAAAAACATATTACTTTGTATGCGAAAATTAAGACATAGATGTCAAAAATCACATCAACTCATTCCGAGTAAAGCAATAAATAGAAAACTCAATATACACTTAAATAATTAATGTAAACTTGTAAATTATTTTTTTAAAGTATCGGAAACAATTCATATTCAAGCAAAGAAACTTCATTAAAACTTTAGGAAAAATTATTTTCAAATTAGAAAACTTATTGTTAAACTTTTTGTACATATTAAACCATCTTATTTTCAGATATTCATAAATAATACATCTTTGAAATATTTTGTCGTAAGAACTTACATATGTAAAACATAATTAACACAAAACTTAAAAATGCAAATTGCATTATTCCTTTAATTTTCATCCTCGCTTACCACTTAAATGAATAAAACACAACATTCAAACTTTTGTTAGAAGCACAATAAAATTTCAAGCTTACCAATAAACTATAGCAGTACTTTTATTCCTGGATAACATTCCTTATTAATTTCATGAATAAAAGACGAACCCTCCAATAACCGTTCGACTTTCATGGCCTCTCTCACAAAAGGCCTCGAAAAGTTTAGGAGGATCCCGGGATTAATGAAAATCCCACCAGAGCATTACTAGTTTGCAAGAAATCCAAACAGAGTAAGGCTGGATTTATTCCAGATACTAATGGATAGGATCGAAGGCCTATTCAACTTCACAAGGTCACATAAGCGCTCTCAAGCATGTCTGGGTGTCCCTCTTTTCTGCCAGTTTCGATTGTTGCCTTTTCAATGAATAAGATGAGTTCCAAGCAGATTTCTAGAGCAAGTTTCTTCTTCTCCGGAACAGTGACATTAGGAACTGGACTGAAAGTCTAACCTCACTGCGAGCTTCTCTGGCCTTGGAAATTTAACATATCCTGCTTATTCGGCTTCATAGGTCGAAATTTTGTTTAATTGACTGTAACTGGCTTGTTGTAAGTGACTTATTTTATTCCAGCTTTCTTTCTTGAATGCCTTTGGCCGTTGTTCTGTTTGGTGCTCTGTTTCCAGATGACATTAATTCACCAATCGAGTCTTGTTTAAGAATTTATTTCTTTTAACATTTATTTTGCCACTACTCAAGAACTAAAACGTGTCCATTATATTAAAAGACTTGTGAAAGGGGAAGTCAAACTGCTTCTAAACTTTTTTTCACTTTCCATGTAAATGCATGTCCTAAATAAAAGTCTTAGGTAAAAGGTCCAATGGTGCCGCCCCGGTGGCCTCAATCGTTATGATACTAGCCTTTGGAGCTGCTGGGGTCGGGTTCTTATCCCGGTCAGGCATGTAAGTTTGTGACCGTCAATAAATGTTGTTAGTTGTCTATGTGTTTGTGTTTTCATTTCTTTGTGTGTCTCTTGTACGTGTAAAAACTCTTTCTGTGTGTCTGGAGTAACTTATTACTGAAGAAACCTCGCATCGCATTGTCACTCCTTGATGTCCACACGATATAGCAACTTCTAATAATTGCCATGATAACCACAATTTCTAAAGTAACATTATAAGAATGATATTGTGCTTTTAATTAGGATTCAAAAATATATATTTAGGTTGCCATAGTATAGATTTCAGCAATTAAAACCTCACATAATTGAAGAACTTAGAGAAAATGCTATGTGGCAAAACGGTGAACAAGAACTTTACAGTTTTTTAAGTTTTGCTCTTAGTTCATTAAAAAAAATAACAAACTGTAAAGTATACACTTAACTTTATAAAATATGGAGCCTTTAATGGAGAGAATAGCATGCTCATTTAGATTATTATTATTTTTTTCAATTGTCACATTGCACTTTCTTCCAATAAGCTATTCACTTGATATATTCTTTTTAATTATTTTCATATCGACTAGTTTTTAATTAATCACATTTTTAAGAGAAACACTGTCAAAGAAATTGCAATTTAAGTTAATTATTTGTTTGAAATTGACTCTAAAAAAATTTCCAAAGAAATATCGAAATCTACATCCAGAGCTGATACATTCATGAGTGGTATTGGTTTTCATGCAACAGACACCAGAGCTCGATCCCATTCACTTCATCTCATTAGTCGAATGGTCGGAGTTTTCCAATTAAAATTCGAAAAGTACTTCAACCCCTTCTCTCCCCCCCCCCCAACCAAATTGGAAACCGAGAATAAGATGAGAACGATGGAACATTAACAACGGGACACGGAAAGTGAATCAAAATGGCGAGCCTTGTTCTTGCTGCTTCTTATGGCTCTCCCCGATTTTCGGGCATACAATCGTTCTATAAGAACAGTTTCATATGATACAAACGATTTTGTTCGCGTGTATATATCAAATTCTGCCACAACTGAAAAAAACATTAATCATCTGATTTAAAAAACGGTTACCACTTCGTTGACCAATTTTTACATACGTGTGTGGCAATGTCCAGGGGCTCTGAACCATTTACTTACTATTTTAAATGTTTAGAATATTTGAACCAAAAGTATTGGGCCATCTTATACTCTAAAAACGACATTTTCAAAACAGAGTAACCCAGTTTGCGAAACTAAACCTAGTTCAAGTGCCAAGTAGATATTACTCAAGTTTGAAACTTACACATAATCATTTCTGAAAGCAAATCAAGAATGAAACACGTATTATTCATGTTACTCAGATATGAAAAAGTAATTTTCTCAATGCACGAAAAAATTTCTTCTGCTTCGCATTGAGAAAAAATATCTTATTTAATTTCACATCAAAAATAAATTCATCACAAATAAATTTTTAATTATCACAACCGAGCATAGGCATTTAAATTTTTTTTATATTTTTCTTCTTGAGGCATGTATGTACACAATGCCGATGAAGAAAGAATGATCATCCCGTAGCAATAGAGGAATTCTGAAATGGTTCTTCCTTAAGAAACAACTCTCTTATTATTCATAATTATTATTATTTTGTTTAATTGTTAAAAATGGACGATGGATAACAATTCGTTCCTCTCTTTCCAATCCCCTTAAAGGCCAATTGTTCCCTCTCTTCAAAATCTTATACAATTCTCATTTCCGACCTGAGTGAGCCCTCCAAGCTGGAGTGCGGCCCTCACTTGAAATGGATACATCCCTACTTAAGCAGTTGCCAATTTCTTGGGTTCTTGGAGGGAAAAGAGATTTTCGCACTGTTTATTGCCAGGTTCCTTTTATTTCCAGGGGATGAGATGGTGTTCGACGGGGGCAGATTTAAAGGGGGATAAGTTGGGTACAGCTTCCTGCATGACACCCAAACTTATAATAGGTAGAAACAATTGTTTTTCAAAAAATAAATTGGATTAAAAATCATTGGAAAAGAAATTCATATTCTTAAGCATTTTTAATAAAAATTAATGTTGTTTGAGGTGTAACTTTTAATCAGCATTTTTAGTAAGAAATTGCAAGGCATAAGGCACATTAAAGGGGTCAATCTATTGATAAAATTAATTTCAGGGCTTGATCTAGACACTGGTACTCGCTGCGTTTGAGAGCCATCTATAAAGTTCATATTATCAGGGATTTGCCTTGCTAATCAGATTAAAACAAAACAGATTACGACAAAAATAGATTATTTTCATTATTTCGTTTCAATTTACTGTTATAATGGTGAATTAGAGAATCTGAAAAAGAAAACATTGCTATATTATCGACTAAATTTTATCAAATTTATTTTTAAAAAATTGAAGAAAACATGTAATATTCAAACCCTCGTCCTTCCCGCGTAGGCTTGGCACATGAATAATTTTTTTGTTAGAAAATTTAAATTTTTAGCATGAAATACGACTTTTTTAGGTATTAGCAACCGTAAAACTTATACGTATTTTTGACAAATACTGTAATTAAAGCCGATTTTAACATTTTAAATGCAAAAATACCTTTAAAATTTGCTGCTAAAATACTTTTTCTATAAGACTTCCAAAAGGGTGCTTGTTCTTCCTTGTACTTAATTTTTATACATATAAACATCTGATTTTTGTCAACTTGAAAAGCTTAACCGTTTAAAATATGGAAGTTAATATTAAGAAAAAAAGCCTGTGTAATGAAGCTGTGATTTCCTCAAGGATATCCACGAAAGTAGTTCACATGCATGGATCAAGACAAGAGATAAGAAGAAGAAGAGAGATACATGAGACATGCATTTGTCTAAACCCTTCCACATATTTTTCCAATGCACCCGCCTTTATTTCAACAATGGTGGCGTTTTCTTTGGCGGAGATGCTTCATTTGGTCTCCCACTCCACGTTCCCCGAGTTTTGCGGGGCACTAATCCGGGAGATTACGGGCAAACGTGCAGAGGGAGGCAAACTGCTCAACTTGCAGCCGCTCAATTGGGCCCAATGCGAGCCATTTTTCCCACGGAGGCTAGAATAAGGTCGAGATGCTGCGAGGTCGTAAGCAATGTGAAATCCTTGTAGCTAAGTGAAACCATGATCGCTTCAGAAATGAGCCCAAATGATTGGCTAACTACTTGGCGCTACTTTTGAATTTAATAATATTTATAAATTGAACTTGAATATTTCGTTTGAAGAAAAATATAAAAAAAAAATTGTTTTGATCTCGTACTACAGTCTGCAATTGCTCAGATAGAATTGCAACCTACTCAAGCTAAACCATAATATTATTTGCAAAGAATCTGCGGATTACAAAAAAGAGCCGTTCTCTGTGCAGTGAAATTGTGTCTCATGCTCAAGTCTGGAGTTGAAAAGATGACACGTAAATTAAACCTTCTGTGCACCTAAAGATATTTCGAATAAGTGAATAAGTTAACGCAGACTGTATTTCAGCATTAAATCCATCTTCAAAAACAATTTTACTCTTTTTGCATTGAAATCTCATTGAGTGAGCTTTTGTCTCATTTTTGTGTTACTATTGGCGTTCACAATGCGTTACGACAAAAGAGGGATTTGTTGGGCACATTTCATCCAGTTGGAAACTAGCTTCACTTTTTTCTCTCCAAACAACCGCTTGTCATTCTAACCCCCTCGCATTTTCCGCAGAATAAGTACGGAATGTATCGCGGATTTTTATACGTCGATTCTTCGAGGGCATTTTCCCGCCAATTTATGAATTGGAGTGGCCCTCGCTGCGTATATATGGCCGACTTATTATAACAGGAGGCAGATGCACAGTGGCGCAGATCAACGTCTGGCAAAATTAACATAGATGCTGTTGTTAGCTTAAAATTGAATATTCCGACTAAGTCCAGATAATGATCGGAATAGGCCTTCTGAGCTTGACATTTGAAGCAGACTGCCCAGATCTTCTTACCCTCTAAAAACAAGATACTTTTTTGTGGTGGCTACTTGCCAATTTGGACATATGCTGTACAAGAGGCTTTTGTCTCAATTGAAAACCAAAATGTAGAATCTAACATAGAACTGTCATGACATTTGACATTGACTAGGATTGATTGTAGGTTGCTGACCCTGAGGAAGTCAATAACCGAAAGGATGGGGGGGGGGGGGGTGGGGTGGAGTAAACGTCTTCTCTGAAAAGTCGGGCGGAGTCCAGATAATTATAAGATGAAGTCTACTGAATTCGACATTTAAGGCAGCGAAAAACTTCCTACCCTCAACAATAAGATAATTTTTTGTGGCCACTTTCCAATCTCGATATTTGTTAGCACAAAGCTCTTCCCTATTTAAGAACAAGAAATCATTCGTACATTAAATTATCATGGAAAGTTATTATTTTTATTTTTGTGTCATTTAAAAAAATAACATTTTTATCGTGTTATAGAATATCTGCAAACGTTATCTACAATTATTTTTACCTCTTTCTCCTAAATGGTATATTTCGTAGCTTCTTTACTAATGTTAGATTTCTTGAGAACAATTGAAAAGTTTAGTGGAAGAACGTGCTACTTGACAAAAAGTTGAAAACGAGTTTTAAAGTTTTTAGTTTTTCTTAGAACCATTGAAAACGACACTTTCATGCAGTAAAATATAAACTAAAAATAGAGTTCATTAAAAAAAGAGGAAACTTGTTATCTCGACAAGGAGCAATAACATGTTCAATGACACAAAAATCCAAATTCTTCTAATTTCATTCGTCACATAGCACGTTTTACCACTAGATTTTTCAATGGCCCTCGTGTAGCTCTAGTGCGACGATAATTCAAACCTAACCACTAGATTTTTCAATTCCTAATTATATTCTTTGAACTGATATTCGAATTATTAGTTATATCCTTGTAACTTAAATTTTCTGGGGAAAAAATGGAACACGGTGTTTTTAATACTGAATGACAAAAATACATTTCTTTCCACAGTCATTTTTTTATTGAATTTTCAAATTTTGTTTTTATTCATTTTGTTTACCCCCAAAAGATTAAAAAAAAATGGATATGAATATTTGTGATATTTTTATTGTTATAGATAAAAAAAAAACTTGACTTACACCGGCGTAACCCTCTGCGGTAGGAGTTTTCTAAGATGAAATTATTGTCTATAAGCTAGGATAAAAATCGATTTCGGGCAAGGATGTGGTTTGAGAAATCCTCAATGTCTATCAAATAAAATTTTCGCATCGAGTGGTTAATGTTTTCCGAGCCAATAAATGAGTCATAGATTATACTTACATCATAAAACTTACAAATATAACAAAAATACACCAAAATTTGTAATGAATGTGCTAAAATAACTACAATACTATTTAAAATATTGAAACTGTTCTTGCTTAAAAAAACAATATTATAAAATTCTTTCAATTGGGATCTGATATTTAAAAATAAATTCAATTAGTAAGTTCAACGCAATAGAGATCAATATTCGTTTATTTAAAAAAGTATAAGACCATTTTGCTATTTATTGAATTTAAGCTTTTATATAAGCACTACATGGCATTTTAAAATAGATATACTTATGTGAAAATTAAAATATTATTCTTAGTGGTAATTGATAGCCTTACAAATATTTTTAAAACCTATTTCACAAATAATTAAACACAAAAGAGTTTAGCTCAATGCCGAATCAATTACCATTATTTTTCTTAAAAATTTATTACGAATACGAATGCATTAGAGTTACTCCTTTTAACTTTTAAAACAACATTGCGCCAGGGATTTAATTGTCACTCAACTGTTGATCCTCCTTAATTATTCAAGATCAGAGTTGGAAAAACAAACGAGTCTAATTTAAAAGTTAAAACAGACCGACTAAAAGTTTCACTCAGAATTTATTTTATAAAAAAACGTATGTTGGAACTGACTTGATACGAATCGTTTCACTTCAGATCAAAGCACTTTATTCTTAGTTTCGAACAGTCATCGAGATTTAAAGAGTCGCGTTTAATTTGTATCGGTGGCAACACCATAAAAAGGCCAACATTGTAAGCTTTTAAACCCAGGTCGCATAAATAAGTTACAAATGATAATGTATTCGGTCTTACAAAGAAGATGGAAATATTTTGTTCCGAAGAATCAGTTTTTAAAAGAATGAAGAATGAATTGATAGTTCCAGAAAAACTCGTTCATTAAATTGGAATGTGATGAGGTATTAAGGTAATTAAAACCGATCGTAAAAGAGAAGCAAATAAAAAGAGCGATATGCAAGAAAAATTGCCAAGTAAGGCCTTTTTTCTCTTGTTATTATTTATCAGTGAAAACGTCTGCACATTCCTAAGCAGTCGATACAGAGAATAATCAGTCACGTCATTCGTTTTGCTCTTTTGTATCTGCTGTTTCATTCATTTTTTTCTGAAATTAATAATTTGCTGGTTCTATGCAATAAAAAAACTGTCTTTCGAAAATGGGAGGCTGGAGAAAAATGTAAAATCTGTTTGTTCCATCAAAAATTGATAAACCCGGTTCAGAAAGTGAAGCTATCGATTACTTTCGCAATACACCCCTACGCAAATTGAACCCAATTGCTGATTCGTAGTTTTTGTTAGTTTTACTTCAGGAAACATAATACAGGTTATGAATATGTTAGGAAACATAAATATGTTAGGAAACATATAATATATGTTATTACCATTTATTTAAAAAAGCTACGGCTTTCAAACTCCATTATAATCAAAAACAACAGTTTTAAATTTAAGTCTCTGATATCGATTAAAAGCAATCAGAACTTTCGAATGAAAATAACGCAGATATTTTTTCAGTAGCATAATAACTTGCCCATTTAAGACTGCGTATTTGGACTAATTCCAGTGGTGAAATTGGAAAAAAAATTAGTGGGGGGATGCCTTCAATTAGAATGCCATGCCCCATCCATGGATTATGGATTTGAGAGATATAATAAGTGGGGGGATGGATAGACATTTTCTTGAAAAGTGGGGTGACGCGTCACCCCGCGTCTATCCCCACTTGCAGCACTGACTCCTTCCCCATGTAACTACGTTGTGCAGTTCAGACAGACATATGTCAAGCTTTCATTGTAAGATTACTAGTTTTTGTGTTAAAATAATGTAACGTTATGTATTGAAATAGTAGCAGAGTACAAATATGGACATGGCACCCTTGGCAATGCGGCAACCCGCATCCACCAAAGAAATTACACCTTCGGATAATGCAAGTAGCATTAAGGGGTCTAAGGAGTCTTAAAAATGTGCAAAGAAGGAACTACAAAGTATAGTTTGATCTGTCATGTAATTTTTTAACTACTCAATATACAAGTGTAATTTTTTTATATGTAATTCTACAAGATTTATTTATTATAAAACAAATTTTTAAATTTATGAAACTTTAGCCGAAACTTAAAAAAATGATATTAAACATAAAGCTATTTTAACACATTGTGATTAGGCTTGCGCGGCAAATTTTGAGGTCAAAATTGAAAAAATGACCAAAAAAATGACTTTATATTGTACAAATATTTACAAACTAGGACTTATACCTAAATTCTCAGCTCAATTTTAATTAGAAATTATTTTAAGAACTTTTTTTCTAAAAAAATTAATAATTTTTTTTAAATTTTGATTTTGAATTCATTTTTAAATAATTTCTAATTAAAATTGAGCTGAGAATTTAGGTATAAGTCCTAGTTTGTACATATTTGTACAATATAAAGTAATTTTCTGGGTTATTTTTTCAATTTTGCCCTCAAAATTTGCCGCGCAAGCCTAATCACAATGTGTTAAAATAGCTTTATGTTTAATATCATTTCTTTTAGTTTTGGCTAAAGTTTCATAAATTTTAAAATTTGTTTTATAATAAATAAATCTTGTAGAATTACATATAAAAAAATTATACTTGTATATTGAGTAGTTAAAAAATTACATGACTGATCAAACTATACTTTGTAGTTCCTTCTTTGCACATTTTTAAGACTCCTTAGACCCCTTAAAAGATCTCTATTAATCTAGAAGTTCCTAAATATCATAGGTTGTTAAAAGAACGCTCGACCAACTAACAAAAACCAATAGGTTGATCTTTTGTGATTCTAATAAGCCTATATCATACTAATTTTGGCGATGCGGCTTCACTTATTTTGTCGCCAAGCATCTCGATTTTTTTTTACCCGCCATTCTTCCGAATATAGAAGGGTGATTATGCATTCAATTTGTAAGTTGTCAAGTGTCTTGACAGTAGATTTATGCAAAAAGCGGATGTGGTATTAAGGGTTTCAGTTTTCTGCTGTACACCGACTCGAATAAAAAAGCTAAGTGTCAATTACGCTTTATATCGCCTTCGCTTCAACGATTAAATTCTGTCCTTTTTTTACAAGATGCATCTTCTAGTTTTTAATTTAAAATATTTTCCTCAGACACCGTTCATATTCTTTTTAAAATTACATATAGTTTTTTTTTGTTTCTCGTGCTTTTTGTAATGCATCATCACTTTGAGATAACGTCTTGATTTCATTTTTTCCCTCTTTGTTATGAAGCGTTGGATATCTCTAAATATTTATAAAAAAAATAATAATTAGAAAGAACTAGAAAATTAATTCTAATATTAGCCGTACACTGCCGTAAATTTCATTTGAAAAACTGTCTCGAAAAAATGCAACCTTGAAATATAAAAAATAGGTCAAAAATTAATATTTTCTTTTGTTTCCAACGGGGCTGCTTTATACACAGCTAAACATTTGCATACTCGGTATATTTCCCAGAACTGAGAGTTCTTTTTTGGAGCCATCTAGACGTCTTTCGCTAACAATTTTACGCTCAGATTACATTGAATCTGAGCTCTGTGAGTCTGTGGAGATGTTTAAGTATGCTGAGATTTAATTTTGCTGAGAGAACCCCAAGTCAAATGATTACTCAATGGATCTTTTACATGTCACATAATCACATGGAGGAGCTGGGGAGCCCAGTCAGTTAGGCACTCGCCTAGCAATCGAAAGGGTCCAGGTTCGGGTCCGGGCATCGCCAAAATAGCTGCCAACCTATAAACAGCCCGTGTAGCCAAAAATGTCCGACGAATAATACCCCGTGTAAGGGTACGCTCTCTGTGAGACTGGTTTCCTGGTTTCTGAAAACCTGCTCCAATCTGAAGAAGCGCGAAGAAATTTTCTGAACTGATTTCTTGCGCTTACCCGCTCTTGTTGAAGCAGATTTTCAACTCGAGCCACTGATCCGAAAAGAACTGAGTTGCCTCCGATCTGAGCGCCATCTACTTATTCAAACTCGCTGTTTATTGTGTTCTATTTACCATAATTTTCATTCTCCGATTTCTAATTTTCCTGAATTTTATATACACCACTCAAAACAATTAGAGGATTTTCTTTTCATTCAAAATGATTAAATTTGGAATTATTAGTTTGCTTTTTTTCTCACTAAGTAAGCTCGCACTTATTTCAAATAAAATTTATCAAATTCTCCATACAGTTTTCTATAAAGTTATATTTTCTTTTTTTATAGTTAGATGGAAGAATCGTGTCTTTTTAAAGAGTTAAATAATGCTTGTTTTAATTAAATAAAATATGAAAAACCATAGTAAAATAAAAATTACACTGAAACAATTTTATTAAATAACTCAACCCTTTATTTCGTCATGCTTGCCATTATACATGTTTAAAAAATTAGTTTTAACTATTTTTAACAAATAAACTTTTGAAAACATTGCTATAATTTATTCAAAAGTTATGATTCCATTTCTTTCCTTAAATTTTAGTTTTAGAAAAATACTTTTTTGTTTTTTTACCATTTCATTCTGGATGCGCACAATGAATCTATTTCACAACTTATAGAATAAAAAATAAAAAAGTTATGACTGGAAGGTAACAAAAGTAAGCAATAAAGTAATCCTCAAATTGTTTTGAGCACTGTATTTGTTCCATGGTTTTATACGAAGATGAATAGTTAATTTTGTTTTTATCTTTAGAAAACCTACAGCCAAAAATAAAACCAGAAAGAAAGCAGGCTGTTCATCCCATAATTAAATGTCGATCTAAACTTGGCAAATATTACCATTTGCTTCCGGAATTGAAAGAAGATCCGTCAAAATTTTAAGAATATTTTCTGATGGAACCCTCTACCGTCAATAACATTTTGAAAATGATTGAAGGCAAATTAATCAAAGATTAGTGCAACTTTCGCAAAACCACATTCTCCGTATCCATTGCAGCCAAATGAAAATAACACGCACCACGTGACCAAAATAAGCGCGGAAATCCGAAAACCGGAATGAATATTTCATTCCTGAGAAAACCAGACGCAGATTTTCTGATCGCCAGGTCGGCGCATGCGCACTCACTAGAAAGTAGAAATCTGGTTAGAGCAGGTTTTCGGATTTCAGAAAACCAGTCCCACTGAGAGCGTACCCTAGGAAGTGCGCTTTAAATATCATTCAAAATCCTAACGCTGCGTGCGATGTCACCCTTAACGGTTGCGTTGGATGCCTATTCAGGTGTCGGCTCGTCACTTGACTGTAGTTCTAAAATACTACGCCCGTCGTTAATAACAGTCGTGTAGCTCTAGTGTGACGATAATTCAAACCTAATCTAACCATAATCATATGACATGCTTGGCCACGATTTGTCCATCCTGAAAATCTGATCACTCAGCCAAGCCTCGAGCCCGCAATCGTGGGCTTACAAGGAGGACACATAATACCTCTCTGCCACTGAGCAGATTATTTCCTTGTTACTTTGTTCACAACTTTGCTATGCTTGCAATGATTAATACACACATATAAATAACTCCTTTGTGCAGGGGAAACCTCATGTCATTATTTTAACAATTGATGGAGAAAAAGTTTGAGACTAAAGTTGATCAGAATGCGGGCACTTAAATTTTCAATTTATGATTGATATTATTATGATGAATTTTTTTTGTAAAGTATGGACTATGATATCGTCGGAACCGTATTCCACTTTTATTATAAGCAGAAACTTGACTTTACTATCAAAGTATATCAATGATCAATAGAAAAACCCCAAAACCACGAACGTTTTAAAAAAAACCAGACATATAAAACCATAACCCGTTACAAAACTTGAAACTTTAAGGAGATAACACAAGTAGTGCCACTATCCATGGTGGTTGAGATAGTTGAGAAAAAAATACTATTTACCATGAACCAAATTGCAGCTATGTAGTTAGTTTCGTAATATTTAGTAAAATAAGCATATCTATGAGAAGCACCTTTTTTAAATACTAACAAAACAATTTTTCAAAGATTCAACTATTTAACAGACATGAAATATTACTTTAAATATTTTGCATACTTTACTCTTTTCTTTATTCAAGTTTCCAGTGCAATAGTTTTCTCATATGCATCAATCCAAGAAATTATATTTTCTTAGAAATCACTATTTAGTTTTACACAGCTGTAACTAAAAGGTGTGTAAAAACAATATTACACTAGCTTCGATTGATGAATCAAGGTCACTAGGGTACTGATCCCCAATCGAAACACCGATCCACATGTTACATAATGACGTGAATTCGAATAAGTAAATAGCTCCATGACTTTCAATTTTGAACTAATTTTTTTTTAACGGCAATACTATTTAATCTTAAGTTATGGAGATGTGAATTAGCGGTAGAGAGTATGTAATTAAAAAAAATTAAGAATATATTCAGAAATAACGTATTTGGAAACTTTTTGTTCGACTTCTTGAATATCGAATTTTTCCTTATACAAACATCCGAATAAATTAAATTAAATCATCTATCAATTCCCAATTTTGACGATGTGCAAAATACTAATATTTTGATCCGTCAACATTTTGAATAAGTGAACATTTTGATACGGTAAAATTGTAACCAGAAAAAAATTCCCAGATTCATAGATTTCAAAATTTTGTACGTAGCTTTTATTACAATATATTAAAGATACTTCAGGTCTCCGTTACATCGTTTTAATTCCAAATTTGTGAAACTATACAAAAAGATGCGCATACTTCTAACATTTTATTATTTTCTTATTTTGCAACAAAGAAGTGCCATCAACACCGACATATTTCCGCACAAGACGCAATTTAGGAGTAAAGACTCTCATAAGATACACGTACTTATACTTCGTTACAAAATGCTGCGATAGCGACTCTTTTTTTTCATCCATTCTCACAACAAAAAGAATTCCCAAGTTTTTAGAACATTTAGCTTGATTAATGACAATCTCAACGCAAGTAGTAAAAAAGACCCCTAATGTTTAATAAAGCAGAGTGTGACGAAAAATTAAAGTAAGCAAACTCTTTTCAAGATATTCGTCGACAGAATATTTTTTTATTGGTTAAGAGGTGTCACATAAGAGGAGAAAAAATCCCATTTGACCCAAACAACAACAAATACCAATTAGTTCTGGCGGTAAGCTAGTGTATTTAAGGGATAATTTGTTTTTCGGGCGGAAACTTTTTGAGCCCCGACAGCGGATTTTTGTTTCACTCTTCGTTGCTGGGAATTTAATTACATATTCAGTGTTACCAAATACTTTTGATTAAGATAAACTGAGCGTGGCAGCCCTAAAATTTTCAAACATTTTTGCCAAAATCAAGTGAACAAAGTGCAAGAACTTGGCGCATTTTTCAGTGACCGGAGACTGTGTAAAATGTTGGATTCAAAACGTTATAAAGTTCATATGTTTACAATTATATTTACACTGATATTGAATTTTTAAGAAATGCTAATAAAAATAAAAGTATTAATTCATTGCAGAAAAAACACTCTAAAGAAATGCGGTTGCTTAAAAGTACTATATTTATGCTGAAAGCGTGAGACGTGGCTTAGCATTTGTATTGTGCAAAATTTTGTAATTCTCGAAAAAGTGTTTTAGTTAAAAATTGTAAACTAATAAATTAGTAAATATTTTTTTGGCTAAGTAACCAGCTTTCAGTTCAAAACTTTTGTTACCCTTTTTATTCAGACTATCCCCCCATGCCCTTAATGTCTCTTGTGGGTCAGCCCAACAGTTCTTGGCATTTTTTGGGATATTATTTTGTCATCAAGTTTGCCTCCAAACACTTATATGGCACACGTGAGCAACAATAAAAGAAATATGCTATCAATGGGCTGGTTTCACGTGGTAAGGAAAGAAAATCAAACAACCAATGGAATTACAGTACAGAGAGCGTGTCGTCACATGAAACCAATCAGCTTGTTTTTATTGTAATAATTGAAAAAAAAAGACAAATAAATTGCAATGAGAAGTGTGCGACATCACAAAAAAACATTCCTATTTTTCATTGACAAAACATGGAATCTTTAAGGTAGATTCTTCTCTTCAGAAAACAAAAATCTATAAACAGTTTTTTTTCAGGCGTAATGAACATTATTTTCGTTTGTCTAATGAACCCCACTGTCGAAAGTAATAGAATCCACTCTATGTTTTTCAATTTTCCTTTCTTGTGACTTTCGCATTAAAATGATAGATGCGGATAATTTATTCGGCCCCTACTTGAAACAAAGAATAAATTGTTTTCTGCCCGAGCGTGTAATTTGAATTGTTTCTTGTAATCTCCCACATTAGCTGGAGATGAGGAAAGAGTAATAATTGCTTCTCCTCAATAAATGGTAGCCATTTGGCCACGTTGGGTGGACAACATTGCATCTAACAATTCGATGGGTTTTAGCGAAATGAGTACGCTGCCAACAAAAAATAATCTTTTAGAATTGAGAGTGTTAAACTAGCAAATGTGATGCTGCAAAACAAAATCTTTCAAAATTAAATAAGGTGAATTCCAGTTTAAGTTTGCCATTTTTTGTTTAATATCAGCACTTTTTAAAAACGAGAAAATATTTCGCGTCGAGCTTGTTTCGGACCCAAACATCGAGTTACAAGTGAATCGTCGTACTAACTGAACCTCCGAATCTCTTGAAGGAACAATAGTGGGTTGTTGACGCTGACGTGGTTAGTGTTCTATCCTTTTGAGCTGCTGGGATCGGGTTCGAATCCCTGTAAAGGCATGGATGTTTGTCCTGGCGAGCTGGGTAATGGGCTATAAAGCCTACACTCTCCCTTCTAGAGGGCGCAATCACTGTCATTTGCCATTGTTGACGCTGACTCCTGCAAGGAGGGGGTCTGTCGATGACGGTCAATGATAATTTATTTCCAAAGTGGTGTAATTAATAATTTATTTTGCAGAAGATTGCTTAAAACTGTGAAAGAGTTTAAAAATGGTTGAAAAATAAGAGAAGTAAACAAAACGGCATTCGTCAATTGGAATTGTGTAAAATTTCCTTAAAAGCGACTGGTTTCTTTGCTGTGTATTATCAAGATTTTTTCCTTCGTACATCCTTGATAAAACTGCCACACTTAAAAATGCTTTTTTTTACTTTGATTTATAAACGTCTCTCGAAAATGTCTGATCTCATTTGGATGATCTGAGGTTTTTTAACGTTTAGAAACGGGCGGGACACATGTGTTCCCAGGGCAAAGCAGGGTCTCAGAACGGGCGCGGGACACTTTTGGTACATGGAGGGGGGACGGAAATTTCTCCCCACATGTGGGGTCTCGCGTACCTGTCGTCGGGAAAACAGATAATTGCAGGCTACTAGTAGAAAGGTGAAGGGTTGAATGGGTTCTTTGTTAAGAATGTCGTTTTTCCTGCCACTTGGGTTGGGCACAGCCATGTGAAGTTGCTATGTTCATTTCAAAGGCATTTACTCGGACGCAGCACCCTGGCTTAGTTTATAACTTTTCTTTTGTGAAAACAAATCTTTATATAACCTTCCATATTTTACTTCTTAAACTTATTACTTTTTAATGCCTAAACTAAATGCTTATTATTTTATTTTACATTATACTTTTTTTTAAACTACTATAATTTTTAATTGATAATTTTCATTTTAAAATGCCCAAGCGAAAGAGCTTTTTAACTCAGTTGGAGATCGAAAATTTTGTTTCAAAATGGGATGAAGTGTCTGAGGACGACGAACTTTACGCTGACTCGGATTCCGATCTACTTATCTCCCTGATATCAACACGCCGCTCCTTTTTTTTCATTTTTTTCTAAAATTGCAATATAAAAATTGAAGTAGTAAGCTAATTATTACCTCTACCTTTGAAAACCATAATAACTAGTATTACTATATAATATTAACTTATAATTAGATACATATTATGTCGTTTTTATCGAATTTTAAAGATTAAAGTATTTAAAAACATTAAGAACTTAACAATATTTTGTTTTTAGTGTCTTAGGTGTCTCTAAAGTGTCTCAAGTATAAAATAATGAAGAAAAGTGTACCTAACTGTCAATAGTAATTGTATTTCCAGTAAATGATGATATGCTAGTCTAGTGCACGTTAACTATTTCGTGGTCTCAAGTTTTGACGACCTTAAACGATGAAATTATTATGTTGTTATTTTGTTTGCTCGCAGCATGACCGTATATTATAAATATAATTATGTATTCGCAAAAATCTTTCGCGGGTTGACCATATTAATGAGCTTTTTATTCTTTTCCAAAACACATTTGTTTAATTTCGGATGTAGGTAATTTATTACTAGTACATTTAGCTTAAATAATTAGTACTAAAAAAACAGCTTAGGATTTCCCCCCGTAAAGATTTTATTTTCTGTTAGGTTGCACCCTTTGGAGGAAATGCAGTCGGCTTGGACAATGATAGTATATTTGACTACTTTGTCAAATGGTTTGAATAGTTTGGAGCTCTATCAATACAGAAAGAATAATCTATTATCTGTCATTGCAATCCAAGAAAGAAACAGGGTTACTCGAATATGGGATGGGATTTGCAATGCTGCTTCGAACTGTACAAACAAACCCATTCACCTACGGTCTCCCCGAAGTCAGGTGCGATAAGAAAGGGATGAGCACACCCTTCTTCAAGTGTCACGCCCTCATTGTGTGCACTGTCATTCTTCGACAAAAGTAACACCACTCCTCGGAGTGACCTGCAACGATGATATTTCCATCCCCTGTTGAAAGAGAGAGCCCCTCCGCAGTGAAATCTCGGTAAAAAAATTACCATTTTGTAAAGGTTAAATAAAGACTCATTCTTTTAACATCAAAATATTCTTCAAAATGCAAAATTGAACTTTTTTCTAAGATATTTGAAAATAGAGTAGAATATGTATGCGCACCTAATTGTATTTCAAAATATCAATAGTAGAAATTACCTATACATATCTATACAATGCACTCATTTGGAAAAAAATCTTCTCCTTGACTCAAGGTGCTGCATAAGTCGCATCCAGATGTTTGCTTTGTGCATTTGTGCTTAATTTTTCCAATAAAACATTTTGGCAGAACTACTTCCGAATCTCATAAACCCAAGTTAGATATTTTCATTTTCTAGTTATGATTTCCATGTTTAAGTAAGAAGCCTAGAATATATCTCGAGATACTTTTGCAATCAAGAAATTCAGGTAATATACTGACATGAACTGAAACAATTTTTCTATAAAAATTTTGATGCCACAAAAAATCGTCATCTAAACCAACAATCGAAATTAGAAAAGTCTATAATATAAAACAGAAAAAAATACCAAAAAGTTTACTTACAAAGCTAATGTTACACCATTTACTTTTCCAAAAGAAACAGGAAAAATCATTTTAAAAGAAAAAAAAAGACAAATTTTTTTTACAGATTTTATAGACATCTTGATATTTTGGACCGTGCATTTGCAAACCGAAAAGGGATCTACATCGATAAGAATCTCACGTGACTTTCCCACAAAGCACACGAAAAAAAATTATGTGCCTATACCATAAACAATCTTTATGCTTTCAGTTTTTTAAGGTACTGGAACAGGCACAATATTTTGTAAAAATTAAAAATATATAATAAATGTAGACATAGCAAAAATAAAACAAATATTTTTTTAATATAAATTTATTTGGGGTTTGTCCCAAACGACAGCGAGAATTCGTCAATCTCACATTTTTCTCGCCAAATTCGAAATTTATTTGATCCCCTCTTTATTTAACCTTTGTATATTAATATATTTTTGGTCTTTAAAGCTTAAGCCTTTGAAAATAAAAAGCTTTAAATGAAAAAAAAATACCTCGGTGTTGATTTTTTTAATTCCATAGAATTTTCCTTAACTCGATTCGAGTTTTATAACTTTCATCTCGAATATGATGAGTCAAGGGAAAAATAGATTTTGATTGCTTTCATTTTTTTTCACAAAAAACATACTTTCTACCTCTGCAAAGAGAAACGCAGAAATTTCGATAGATTTAACAACTTTGTAGCAGTTTTTTCCCCGACTGTATTAGTTTTTGTGGTTCTAAATTTGGAAGTGTTTTTTTTTTTTTTTGGCTGAAGAATGTTAATAAAAACGTGTGGGCTCTTATCCTTACTTCTTGATAAGTTAAATATTTTGGAAGCAATTTTCTAGTTTATACGCCCGCGGGCTACTAAAGTTTCGAAAAAAAGTTTTAATTTAGATTTCTTTTTTCCATTCAATATTCTTTTCGATTATATTTTTTATCAAAGCATTTCCAGTGAGTTGAATGAAAAACATTCACACCTCATGTTTGATCAGGATAAATTTAGATTTCGATTTCAAGTATATTTGTTTAACTTGATTCAAAATATAGTAAATATATATTTTTTTATGTCTATCATTAAAAAATATAAAAAAGTAAATTATTGAATACATAGTATGCGTACAGAAAGTGAAAATTGGTAATTCATAACATTAAAATGGGTTTTTTTTTAAATCAACATTTCAAAAATCAATTTGTTATTCTCGTATTTTTAACTTTTCTCATATAGTGTATCAATTATTTTCTCCATTTATGCGGTATATTTGCTTTTTTATTAAAAAAGAATATTTTTTTCTTTATTGGTAGAAAAAAAATTAATTTAGACGTTTGGCAATTTTTTCATTATGTTTTTTATTCATAACAGTAGGAGTATTTAATTGCAAATAATGAACACTTAGATAAATAGTATTTTACCCAGATAATTCACAATGTTATCCTCCATTATGCATTTGAATGTTTGTTGAACTGAACACTTTTTTTTATATTTTCATCAAATTTGATTTTTATTCTAAACAAAAATACTCTAAACTTTTCTGAGGTTTATAAAAAATCAAGTTGTTAAATATTTAAAATTCGTTCATAGAGACATAAAACAATACGTAAGAAATAGATATATTCTTGAGTATTCTCATTTTAGTAAATGTAATGAATTGTAGTTTATTTACACTGTTACTCTGAAATTAACAATTTTTACATAAAGTAGAAAATAAAAAAGGGGTTTTTTTATTATCGCATTCAATTTCGGTCTACAACAATTACCAGGAATGTAGCAAATTTATTCTTAACATTTTCTTTATAGGTAATAATTAAAAAGTTGCTGAGCAAACCGTTTTAGTTTTCAGTGGTGATATGCTAGATATAGTGGGCAGAGAACTTTTTTTATTGCTATATTCGGCTTCAGCTCATTAAAAAAATATATGCACAAGATGCATTTGGATAGCTTTTTAATGATGGTCCGTGTAATCAATTTTAAACTTTTAAAGAAAAACCTGGAAATTTCAAAAACAAAAAGGTAAATATTGCGTGTTTAAGCTATTTTATAAAAAATACAAATAATCAATTAAAGTTATTAATTTGAGTATTTTATGAAAACTATTCGTTAATACATATGCAAGAAAAGCAATTCATTTGTATAATTAAGCTACATAACTGCCAACTTAACTACTTTAGTTTAAAATGTTAAATATGCACTTGTGATATTCATTTGAAAGAATCTTTGCTGCAAAACAATCTTCCCAACTTATGAGCGTCTAAAAATTAAAATAAAGTATTTCAAAGGACTTTTCTACAAGAAAATGCATTTTTTCAAATCCGCCGCTGTTTTACATCTAAATGATATTTTCGGTTGTTATTCAATGTTTAATGATGTCTTGTCAAACAAACCTTTTCAACATCTAAAAAATAGGAAAGAAAATATTATATAAGTGTAAACAGATTAATACAGAAATTTTTTTAAAAAAAACTGTTTTATAGTGGTAGAAGCATCATTCTGCTTCTAAACTTCTTCGTTACTCATTCTTGAAAAATTTGAATACCTGTAAAAGAAATTGGTTCTAAAATTAAGTATTTTTTTATTAAAAAACAGTTAAACGGTTACAAAACAGATTTTATTATTAATATTTTTTTTTTACATTTGGTATTAAAAAAAATACTAATATTTAAAAAGTAATTTTGAAAACAGGTTTCATTTATTTCTAATATGAAACCTGATGTCAAAATATTTATTATTTTTAATTTTAACTCATCTGTGTGGTACTGAAAAAGTGGTTTTAAGTCTGTACTTCATCCAGATATCAAATGTGGGTGAAGGTATGGTATGGTATGGTACATATATATTCCAGCTTGTGTGCTTGTTCAGAGAACAGCTTATAAGCTTTCGTCAAGTGGGACAGACACAAAAAGAATATTAACAGTCACAAAGAAAGGAATAACACACATGTAAATAACAACATTTATTGATGGTCACAAACATCCATGCCCGGCTGGGATTCGAACCCGACCCCAGCATCTACAAAGGCTAGCGTCCTAACGCTTGCGCCACCGGGGCGGCCGGATGAAGGATAAGAACGAAAAGAACTACCTACCATATTTCCAAGTAAGGAACCAAATGTGAAACCTACCACTAAACCGATCTCTTCCCATCTCTCACCAGATGTCGCTGGCCACCGGGGGCTCAAGGGGGGCGGGGAGTATCCCCCTCTTCCGAAGTTTCACTCGTGTGGTCACATGGAGACAAGTCACAAGTGGTCGCGATGCAGAGAGTCCTGGTCCTAACGTGGCTCTGGATTAGTTTCGGAAAAGGTCAGTGCTTTATTTTGAGTGACAATGACGAAAAACGCTTTAAGTATGCTTGCACGATACAAGTATCCAAGTTGTGTGTTGTATAAGTGTTTTTAACGAGGTTGTGACAGTTATGAATGGGAGGATGGTGTGTGACCAGTTTTTTGTTATTTTTATTACGTGGTGTTGGAGTTTCGGTTTGACATATAGGGAGAAGTTAACATGTGCTTTAAGTACAGTTAAAAGATTTTTAATTTACATAATGTTTTCATTATTTTTATGATGGAAGTTGACACATTATGCTTGTCTAAAAATTTTTGCTTCCAACTTAAGAGATGAACGCGGTATTAGGTTCCCCCATTTATTTTTCTGTTCTTAGATTATTTTAACCAATAATTCTCCTAAAAACTTTGTCGAAACGTGAGCATAAACCTACTAATCAAAAATTTAATTTCTTTACCTTAAAGTATTAAAACAGATTTTAATGACATATAATTATTGAAAACAATAAACTGACCGTTCTAAATATCTATTTTTATTTGTCTGACAAAAAATTCACTGTAAAAAAAATTGTCAAAAAAAAAAATAGATTTTTTTTTCTACAATCTCTACCTGTCGTGTTCAAGTGACTTTAACCGATGAGTATTGCGTATTCTCTAATTCAAAAACTTAAACCAAGTTAACGAAATGTTTACTAGGAGAATTTTTCGAAAAATTACTTATTGAAAAAAGACTATGCTTTTAAGTCTAAGTTTTTAATAATGAGAAAATAATTTAAGTCTGTGGACTTTAAGGCCTTTCAACACAAAAACATAGAACATATTAAATAACATGTATTACATAAAGTCACTCTTAAAGTAAAACAATATAAAATAAGGCTGCATTAATATGTTAGAATTCGAAGAAAATATGGTTTATGAAATAATTTTTTTAGTTCAAAGTAAAACAAATGCAAACGATATGCTTCGAAATCAAAAGACATAATATAAAACTTTAAGTTTTGGGATTTTCATTCTTATTTTAAAATAGCATCTAATCCATTTAAGAACGAAATAAGGTTCGTTAACCTGAAAAACATTATTTGATTAGGTTAAAGGTACTTTGGTTCCAAGAAATGAAACAAATCTATTGTTAGAAAAAGCGAGGGTATTAGCTGGCTTAACTTTAGTTTCGATTTTTTAATATAGATTTTTTTTTTAAACTAACACGAAACGTGTTTTGAAAATATTTTTATGTGTTGGTTTGTTACCTCTTAATTAAAACATTTTGTTTTGTCAAACAAGTTTAACATTATTGGCTTGCTTCGCGTAATGTTGAATAATATCTCATTGGTGGTTTCGATGCTTAGTTATGTAACACGGTAAACTCAGCCCGCTACATTTACTAGCTAATTGAGACCTTAGTTTCATTCACTAGAACTGTTGCTACTCAAGTAAAAAATGCCCAGTAAATAGCATAACACAACAAAAAAGAATTAAATTCGTCTTTGAAAAAAAATACAACTAACAACATTGCGTATTTGAAATAAATATTTTATTTTATTGTTTTCCTATTTTGGAACAGGTATATTGATTGAAAGAAAGTATAATCTAGTTATAACTGAGAAAATCTTTGTATTTTCATTTATATAAACTATATTCTATTATTGTAATATCTTCTTAAGTCTTTTTTTTACCTAAGTGAGAAATCGTGTGAGCTTGTTCTCTTATCTACTTTCCAGATTAGAATGTACGTGATACAGAACTTTTTTTACTTCTCTGTTAACTTTTCTAAAGAAACGCGAAAGGTCCCTCCTCCGGTAATCTAAAAATAAAAGAAATAGTATTAAAACATGTTTTTAACTATTTCATACAAAAATATAAACACATTTCGGACAAAATTTCAATGCTTGAATAAATTTATTTTGAAATAAAATGAATAAAGTAAATAGTAAATAAAATAGAGTTTAATGATATTTTCGTTGGAACGAAAAAATAATTTTAAAATACGCTAAAAAAGAAACTGAACCTTATAAATCTTTTTAATATTATTAATCTTTTTTAACATTATCTATACTTTTCATCCCATTCAGCTGCATTAAGTCTTCATTTGTTTTTCTGTCATAAATATCTAAGTTGAATTAAAATAATCTTAGTAGCATAAAAATTTAATACAAATGGATGAAGTAAAAATGTATATGAACAAATAAAAATGCTTTTAATTTTAATGCATTTTTATAATGGCTTTTGACGGTAAAAATGTGAGTGTATGTATTGTGTTCACAATTATCTTGAATTTTAAATTATTTTTTTTTTTTATTATTTTGACTTATTATTAAAAAAATAAACCACGATCATGAGTAGGTATAATAGAAAAAATAACGCTGATTCTTGGAACAATTGTTTTATTATTATGTAAATATGTACATGTTTCTGAAGAAGGTGAGCCTCTTGTGTTTCCATCGAAAAATGTAGTTTTTATTTTACACAATAAAACTATTTTAGTCAGGAGCCAACGTTGTTTTCTTCTTATATCTTTATGTATATATAAAAAGCTATGGATATTTTCTAAAAATTAATATAATATTTTCACATTTTATATAATAAACATATCTGAAAGCCAAAAATGTAATTCATAATACTTGTTTTTGTATTTATAGCTGTCAAAAGAGTTTTATTAAAATGAACACTAATAGTTTCTTAACAAATTACTAAACACTCTTTTTGATAACAGCATCACATACACCCCCACACATGCCAAAGAAAAAAAGAGTAACCTGTTATTTAGAGATTATGCTTTCGCAAAATGGCCAATAAAAAATAAGTACACCCAAGCAGACACAATAATTCCATTCATGAACACCTCTTTAAAGACAATTCAAACGAGAAGCGACAGGAGGGGGAAAAAATACTGAAGAGCAAAATGCAATAAATAAAGTTCCTTGGAATTGATAAAAAGAATTTAGGAAAAGTTAAAATAAAAGAAACAGATGCAAAACAAAATGATCCTCTTTTTCCGAAAAGAACAACACATTTCTTTAAGAAGAGGAGAAAAATTCACGTGTAATGAAGAGATGCCTCTCTTTATATTGAAGAGGGAAAAAATGATTGCGTTCTTTTCAGATAATACTTTTTCTGAGTTCATAAAACAACAGCATATTTCAAGGAAGGAGGATCAGGAATGAAAGCTGGAAGGAAATACGTAATCTTAAACAAACCAGTTAAAAAAAATCATTAAATTTTTTAAAAATCCGATAAATTATTTGAAAAATGCAATTAGGATATGTAGCTAGCCTTGTGGACTTGGCTAAAGAACAGAATAGACATTTTATTCGAATTATATCGTGTGTGTTATCGTTCGTTCCGAATAGAATAGAAATTCCGAGTAATACATAAAATACTGAAAAGAGTTGATGAGATACCCTATTCTACTAATGTGGTATTCAGGTTACCATATTAACAGAAGGCTATGTTAAGAAGCAACGCATTTGTTTTAATGATTTCGGTCTGTGAGCATCCATTATTTGTAAATATGAAATGAATGTTGTTTGTTTCGTTGTTTGAATTATCATCGCGACACTAGCACTATATGAGAATTATAAAAAAAGAAGGAATAAATTCAAAAATATTAGATTGAATTGTATTGTTCGGACATTATATTAATTCAATATATTATCATGTTAAAAATATACTTTATCACATCTTAATATTATATAAACTATGTACAAACATTAAATTTCCGTTTGTAACATCTTCCGTTATCACTTTATATAATCAAACACAGTTTTATTGATTTAAAATAAACATATTTACACATTCTTTAAACAGTTTGTTTACATGTTGTTCAACAAATGAATGCAACAAATTGCAATATTCCTGTTTTCCATTGATTTTATAGTTAACATGTAAAAATTAACAACCCGTTATAGTTTTCACATTTTTCTTATTTCGAAGCTCCTGCTGTTATTCAATAAAAAAAATAAAGTAAAAAAAAACTAAACTTTCCGAGTAAATTATCCCAGTTCTAACACGAAAATTGTCTTAGGAGTGTGCAAGTTCCGTTAGCTTTTTATTTATTGTTTTTAGCATCTCATTATCTGCTTTTTATGAATGATTCTTCTTTTAATGAAACATCGGTTTTAGCATCTCCTGAACCGTAAAACACCATCGGGCGCATTAAATCTTCAGAAATCGGTGGGAATGAAAAAATATCAAGATAGTGTATCGCATAAAAAATTGCACTTCGGTATTCATTTGGATTTTATTGTCTGGTTAATTTTTTGTTTGTTGAAGTTATTTTTGTAGAATGTTCGAATTAAAGATTTCATAGAAAAGTAAGTTTAAATATGAAATAATTTTTTAATAAACGAAGATAATGATTTAATTTTAGAAGTAGACTTTTGACAGTAACTGTAGATTATAAACTTACTTATGGAAAAACAGGCCCTGCATAAAGCTCAAAATTGTGTCTTTAGAAGGGACTATTAATGTTGTAGATAGTGGTGTCTTTAAAAGTAGCTTTTTTTGTTGTAGATATTTAATAAGGAAGTTTGGAGGGTGTGAGCGTCTAGTGTAAGTGTTGTTTATTAATGTGCAGTAAATTGTATTTAATCCATAAACACTCACCATTGTAAATATCATTAATTCCTTAATTTCTGAATAAAAACGCATACTTTAACATAAAATTAAATTTTGGCGCATTTTAATTAATTGTACATAAACTGTTCAAGTCGTCTTGCATTATCTTTATTTAGATAAACTTAAACCGAAATCTTACTTTTGTTCGGTGAATTCTCCTGCCAATCAGTGCTTAGTGCTCTGTTCTTGGGTGACATTGATTCTTTTCAATCAACGCTATCAAGATAACATTTATTTTGGGGCCGGGGAGCCCAGTCGGTTAGGTACTCGCCTAGCATGCGAAAGGACCCGGGTTCGGGTCCGGGCATAGTCAAAATAACAGCTGACTTACACTGGTGAACAATTGCTAAGGACGAGAAGGGTTTTTCAATGTAACTTTGTGCAACTGTTTTCCTAATCAACAAATTTAATACCGTAAGATCTCCGATTCGTAAGGACTTGAGTAATGTAAGCAACACTCACTAAAAGAGAAATCGGAGGGATAAAAAAAGCTTTTTATCCCTCCATTTGAACTCCTGTCCATGCATCTCCGTAGTGGAGATAAATTTTGGACTTTTACTTACGATAATTTCATGAGTGTGCCATGAATATCGATAATCCAGTAAAGCATTAAACCAACGACACAGCTGAGGCCTAAAAAAAACCATGCAAAAATGGATCATCGATGACGGAGAAAAATCATTAAACATGATTTATTGTGGATACGGGATACATACGGCTGCAGAAGCCCATATCGGTGAATATTCATTAAATAGTTAACAGGACTGCACTTGTACGACATAGACGTTTCTCACATTTAATAATCAGTTGTCAATGGACCCGGATATTAAGGTTAAAACTATGTCGTACATTTGATGTTTTACTGGATAATCGATATTCATGGTGCACTCTTAAAATTGTCGTAAGCGAAAATCCAAAATTCATCTCCACCTCGGAGATGCATGGAATGGAATTCAAATAAAGGGATCTTTTTATACCTCCGATTTCTCTTTTAGTAAGTGTTGCTTACATTACTCATGTACTTACGTATTGGGGATCTTATGGTATTAAATGTATTGATTTGGAAAGCTTTTGTACAAAGTTATATTGAAAAAACCGTATCGTCCTTAGCAATTGTAAACCAGTGTATAAATGGCCCGTGCATAAAAAAATGTAAGACGAATAATACCCCGTGTAAAGGAGTGCACATTAAATATCCTTCAAAGTCCTAACGCTGCGTACGATGTCGCCCTTAACGTTTGCGTTGGATGCCTATTCAGGTGTCGGCTCGTCACTTGACTGTGGTTCTAAAATACGGCGTCCATCGACAATAGCCCTCGTGTAGCTCTAGTGCGACGATAATTCAAAACTAGCCTAGCATAACTTTTATTTTTATTCAGCATTTCTGTTGGCACTCAAAACCAAAGGGATTTCTTTTCTGATTGGAGATGGTGTTACGATAAAAACACGATATTAGGTTTTAAAAAAATGCGATGAAGACAATCAACAGAGATTTTGGAGAACAAAGGGGATAAATTAAAAACTTTAATTTTGAAGTAATTACGTTTAGAACATTAGGGTTTAGAATCTTTGGAGCTTGTGAACCTAATTTCAATGTTACAGAAACGTCCAACAGTTCCAATTTGTATTTATAGTTCATTGACGCTAAAATTAAGTTCACTTACTCCCACGTTTTAACTTAACTAAATAAGTTAACAATTATTGCCGATTACTTATTCATATTAATGGGTTTGTTTCAGTAATTATTTTTAATCAAATTCCTTTTGCAAAACGCACACTAATGTACAGCATTATAAACATTAATAAACCATTTTTGAAATAAATATTCAGCTTAAACATATTAAACTAACGTAATTATATCATTCCGCCATACCAACTGCAATAATGCCTTGCAATTTATCATAACGCTTAGATTAAAAGATAAATAATGTACTCAATTCGCAATTACGATTAAAACAAAGAAAGTCGGATTTTATTACATTGTTCTCGTAATGAATTTCAAATTCAATTAATTTGAAGCAATAAACATATAATGGCAAAGTTGGACACCGCAGGGCTGCCAGATTTGGCTAATTTTAGCAGTTTTAAGTAATTTTGGATTCAAGTGGCTAATAAATATATCAAAACTGTTTTGGCTAGAAATTTGGGTTAATTTATGAAGGTTCAAAAATCGGTATTTTTAGTTAAATCTTGAATCTTTTTTCAGTTCTTGAACGAATGTTTTTCATTAAATATTCAAAAAAAAAGTTCATTTAGATTGGACATGCATGCACAGAGTGTGTTAAAGTTTCCATTTCCGTATTCTACCTTTAAAAAAGTTTCTGTATCAGAAGTGACGTACCGGAAGTCAAAATTTTTTTATTTTTTTTATTTTTAGGTCCGGGGTTAGTTTGAAAAATTGTCACACTAAAGCTATTCGAGGGCTACTGGTGATGCGAGTCATAATTTAGGGTCACAGTCAAGAGATGAGCCGACACCAGACTAGGCATCTAGCGCAACTCCTTAAGAGCGACATCGTTCACAGCATCAGGACTTTTTTTCTATTTTGCACGCGTGGCATTATTCCTCGAGCATTTTGGCTGCAAGAACCGTTTATAGGCCGGCAAGTATTACTGAGATACCCCCAACAGAACCTGGGACCTTCCGCATGCAAGGAGAATGCCTAAAGCGACCGGGACTTCCCAGTCCCTGTCTATTTTTAGGCATCAACTTGTCTATTTTCCGAAAATTCTCTCTTGAAACCCTGAAACACTGGTATTAAAATTCGTGGTATTCGTGATGAATCCGTTGTTTAATTTAGTAATTTGTTCATGAGTTAATGGGCCGAAAGTAAACGGGTTACCTTTTCCTAAAAGCTTTGAAAACAACTAATTAGATATTATCCGTTTTATCATTTATACGTTTCCATTATTTAGCTGTTATTAATAGTACGTACAATGCACATTTACGAATTATGTAACACACATTATTAATCATGATTTGAAAAAATAATCATCACGCAAACCTAATCTGTCTGCTTAAATTTATCTAATAAATAAAACATAAAGCATGATTACGAATACCATCGTACAAAAGAGTTTATACAAGGTAAATTAATGTATACGAAAATGAATTTTAAAAGCTTTAATTTAACGTTTCTATGCAATAAGCTAGGTGTTTATGGTCTTCACAGATGATTGTCAATGATCAAAAACATAATTTTGGAAATTGTTAAATGGTTTGTTAACACTTATGTAAAATACGAAACAGTTGTTTCGAAGGTGATAAGTTACGTTACATTATTCGCATTGTGGGTGGTTATTAGATTGGGAGCAAAATTATGGTGGTGATATTGCGGAAATTACTGTTTTTCCAAAGCCGAATTGTGAAAGATCTGTAGGTTCCTTATGACTTATGACTTTCTTGGTGGGGGGCAAGATCGCCAAGCACTGCGACTTTTAAGTCTATTGTACTAAGCCCCAGAAATGACACAAGCACAAGAGACACACAAAGAAAGAGACACACAAAGAAAGAGACGACACAAACACATAGACAAATAACAACATTTATTGACAGTCACAAACATCCATGCCTGACCGGGATTCGAACCCGACCCCAGCAGCTCCAAAGGCTAGAATCCTAACGAGTGTGCCACCGGGGCGGCTGTAGGTTCCTTAGTGGTATTAACATTTTTATTGAGTTTGCTATAAGTGACGTCAAATAGAAGTAATTGAGTAGATGTGTCGTGTTTCACATCCAAATTTTTGTTCTTATCTATAGTAATAAAAGAAAGAGTCTGTCTGTCTGTGTGTATGTCTGTGGATCGCAAAAGACCTACTTAGACTGCTCTAAAAAATTCGAAATTTTTAATATAGATTCCTTTTAATACCTACGTGTGCACCTGAGGCTTAGTTTTTTCATATTTGATTGTGATTTTTAATTAATATAATTCGTTTAAAAAAACGTCTTCCACGGGGGATTGCGGGACCATAACAGGGCTTGAAAATACATGGACCGGGCCGAAACGGGGGCTTGACGCCATCCTCTATTAGTTTGATTGATTGAATTTGGTTGAGATATGCGCTCGCCCTAAGGTTGCTTCATCTTCTATTAGTCTTTGCTTTTTTAAGTGCGCATGCGCCAACACGAATTTAATTTTGTTTTGATTTTGAGTGTATTTTCGCAAGGTAAGCATGCCTCTAAAAGGAAGCAATGCGAAGTTAACGGGTTCCCAGTAAGGCGCGACCATACTGCTAGTGTATAATAAAAGGGACGATTTGAACAAGATGGAGCGTGGTTTGTTTGTAGGGTAGAAAACGATAATTGAAATAACCACGACGTCACCATAAGAGTGGCCGTTCTAATTTGGAGGAATTAGCTGCCGATCGATTTAAGACAACGTCTGCTGTGACGTAACAGTACACTCTTAAAACAATAGAGTGAAATCCACTTATATAGGAGAAGTGCATTAGAGACACTGGAAAGGAGTGAAAATTGACTCAGACTGGGTTAAAATCACTCGTTTGGGAGTGATCCTGTCGTAGGTTTAACAAAACAAAAGAGTGAAATCCACTCCTATAGGGGAAGTGCATTTTCGACACTGGGAGAGACTGAAAATTAACTCAGACTGAGTTAATATCACTCGTTTGTCTTAAGAGTGTTTTTAGATGTGGCATATCTATGTAGTTGTCGATTGAAGTCTTCATGCTTTTATGCTTTGCTAATAGTCTAAGAGCTAGCAACGTTTTTGAGAGAGAATTTCAGGAGGGCCAGTTTTAATATATGCTCTCTCTCTCACTCTCCCGGACATCATACGGGCTATCTGGCTGGCGGTAGTGGTTGCGTTCATCAGTGCGCATCCTACTAATACAAGTAAAAAATTGATTTTTCAAATCATTTTAGGACGTTTTATTTTTTTATTACTATTTTTAGTGAACTTTTTGCAACATAAATCTATTAGTGCCAGACATTTTTATTGTTGTTGAAGCTGTGCCAGACGCTAATTTTGATTTTAAAAGCTCAAGTGTTGCCCAAATTATCAGCTCATTACAAGTATTGTCACATGGTATTGCGCAATGAATGACGATGACGTATTACAATGATCGGTGAATTCACACCTGAGCTGGTAATTTGGGCAACACTTGAGCTTTCAAAATCAAAATTAGAGTCTGGCACAGCTTAAACAACAATAAAAATGTCTGGCAATAATAGATTTATGTTGCAAAAAGTTCACTAAAAATAATAATAAAAAAATAAAACGTCCTAAAATGATTTGAAAAATCAATTTTTTACTTGTATTAGTAGGATGCGCACTGAGGAACGCAACCACTACCGCCAGCCAGATAGCCCTTATGCTATCTCTCTCACTCTCCCGGACATCATATCTTAAAACTGGCCCTCCTGAAATGCTTGTTTTTCCGACGTTGCTAGCTCTCGTACTATAAGTAAGTTATGTTAGTTCGATAGAATAAACGTGCCACGAAAGACTTACGTGGGCTATTTACTTGGTGATGGTAGACATATATAATAAGGTTTGTGTGCTTGGTCAGAAACCCGCTTACAAACCTTCGTCAAGTAAGACAGACACAACACACACATAAGTGACAGATGATGCCATCTATCGTCACCTCCGCAATTGAGACATGTTCCTGGAGGGCAGGGAAATAGTCTCCAGGGACCAGTGGGAAACTGCGCCATGACCACCCAAAGATTTATTAGTTTCTGTATAACTTAGGATGAAAATTTAAAATAAGGCTTTTAGTTAAAAAGGGGTGATAGATTATCCATTACAAAAACAATATGACTTGCTTAAAACAAATTATTACAAATTTAAATAATTCTACCGTCAAATATATTTGACTAACGGCTTGTTATCTTAAGTAAACCATTACTTTGTTAATTAAAAAAAATTAGATTGAGAGTCAAAAGACAAGCAATTTCAAATAGAATAAATCAAACACAAGCATTACAATGTCATACTTAAAGAATTAAAATATACCAAACTTGTGCAATAATTCACCAAACACTAAAAACAGCAATTGCACAAATTCATTTAAAATCACCATCAAAAAAATACATTTCAGAACCCATTTCCATATTAATCATACTCGAAAATGCATTTTTAAATATCGTTTATTATCTATCCAAATAAACAAACCTATTCAAGCCTCTTTGAAATAATAATAAAAAAAAAACTTTTAATTAATGACTTTAGGCTGCGATAAAAGCCATCTTTACCGAAGAAATGTACACGGGCATCATTTCCACGGAGCGGGTCTTTTACAACAGGCGATCTTTTTTGTTAAGTGCCCGGACGTCCGCAATCAATCTTTTAACCGGGTATTGCTGTAATTAGAAGGTGGATGCAAAAGAAAATAACAGGGTGCGTCTTTTCACTTTTCGATTTGTAAGCAGTTCATTCTTTAATCTCCAGAAGAATCTTTTGGTGTTCGGGAGCGCAGACGGTTAGGCATTCGCCTTGCATGCGGAAGGTCTCAGGTCCGCCCATTGCCAAAATAACTGCTGACCTTTAAACGTTCCGTGCCAAAAATATCTGAAGAATAACACTCCGTGTAGAGGAAGTGTACGTTAAATATGCTTCAAATATCAGACGCTGCGTACGATGTCACCCTTAAAGGTTGCGGTGTCGGCTCGTCACATGACAGTGGTTCTAAGTTACGACGCCCGGCTCCATAGCCTTCGTGTAGCCTTAGTGCGACGATAATTACAACTAAACTGAACTTTAATCCTCAAACGAAATTTTTACGACGTTTAGTTAGGTTTGGTTTGAATTATCGTCGCACTAGAGCTACACGAGGGCTATTGCCGACGGGCGTCGAATTTTAGAACCACAGTCAGGTGACTTTACGACGTTTAGACCTGTCCCATATTGTATAGCATATTTTAAAATCAAACTTATAACTACTGATGAGTTATTAATAAAACTTAAGGAACATATTTCTTCAAAGACTAAACAATTTTCGGATCCCTGATCAAGCACACAAACCCGTAAATACATAGTGTAATGTTGTCTGTGAAGAACTAAATCTATTTACCTAGCTCAAGTAACAGTTAGGAGAACACTATGTTATATGTAAATGAAAAGAAAATGTGTGTAATCGTATGTAAACTCTGTGATATTTGGGGAAAGTGTGTTCTCCGTTAAATTATTAGGTTAGTGTCTTTGATTAAAGGATTTTTTCCGTGTTAGATTTGGATATCTTTATTGCTTCCACACTGAGCTTTGTTTTTCTAATTAACTCGCAACTAATTCAAATGCTCCCAAATGCAGTTTCGCCGAAATACATTTGAGAAAAAGCGCCGAAGCAAGTCTTTGTTAGAGTTTTTAATCCGTTCTGTGCCATATATGGGTTTTTTACCACAACTGGCTTCCACGGCGGGTTTGCGGAGTCAGCATGTGATCCGGCACTCCACAGGGGGATTCGGTGTTAATTGGACCTTGGCACGTAAAGTACAATGTGCACGCCAGTGTACTCGTAGAGAAAGTACAACGTGGTACAAGCATTTTCCGGTTCGTGCGCCTGATCAGAGACCTGCTTTTAAAACTTCGTCAAGGCAAGACAGATGCAGAGTTGCTTACGTACACAGAGATATAAAATGCACCCAGAACTGAGACGGTAATCGGACACACTAGCCACCCGGGCCCCAAAATAAAACATTTCCTGATCTTCTTTCCAAATTTATAAACTTCGACTTTCAGTTTAAAGTGAATAACCAATGTGCCGATACACCGTTTTCTTGAACCTGTGTGAGCAACAATATTTTTTTTTTAACAAATACTATTGATTTGCTGCTTGGTGACGCAACGGTGGCGTCATTGTAGGTATGGTAGTTCCAGATATCCATTAGGTGTCTTATCGCTCAAGTGATGGAGCATAACATTTTATCAATGGTCAAGTGCCACTTCCATGGCGATCCTCCAGCTTGGTCACCCAAAACTGTATCGTTATTTCATACAGGCTAAAAAGTAAGGCAGGCGTTAAAGTAACTTTCGGCAAAATAAGGCGACAAAAATGACGGAACATATACGGTCGGTTAAGAGCGAAAATGGTTAAGGTCAGAAGTCGAGATACGTTCGGTAAGTTTGGTTTTTCGGTAGTCGCACTAGAGCTACACGACGACTGTTGGTGGCGAGGGTCTCCATTTAGAACTACAGTCAAGTGTGATCCGACACCCGAGAAGGCACCCAACACAATATTTTTAAGGATTCGTACGCAGACTTTGGATCATACATCAAAGTGCACTCCTTCTACACTGGGTGGGACATTTTTATTCGTAGCACATTTATTGGTTGCAACGGGCCGATTATAGGAAAGTGTAGATAAATTTTATTTCGTTTATCACAGCAGATTCAAATATGAAGCGAAAAATGCTTGATAAACAAAAACCAACAAAGATCTGTTCGTCAAAAAGAACTCGCACATTCCAAGCGGCTCCAAGTTCGTTCGATGACGAGGGCGTGCGGAACATGTCACCCTGTTCAAATGGGGGGGGGGGGGGGGCTTAGAAGGTAACTTCGAATGTTTGTATTCCACGCCCGTTCCGTGTGTCGAAGCGATGAGGGCTGGGCGTGGGCAAACGATGCCTGGGTGATAATGTGACGGGGTCCGGATGGCCTGGTGGTTTGGATCGCCGACCATTGCGCTAGCAGTTTGCTCGCTGTACCGGGGGTGCGGGTTCGATTCCCGCCTTCGCCCTAGGTGTACCTTATCTCTCTGTGCCAGTAAAAATTCTGTCTGTCTTTTTGACGAAGGTTTATAGGCGGGTCTCTGACCAAACACACAAACTGGAAAATATATGTACCAACCTATAACGGGATCTGTAGAAGTCACGTGATTTTGGTTGCCAAGATTTTGTGCTAGAGCTGCCCTAGGTATTAGCAACGCACACAATCAACTGTTCTGTGCTGATCCCTAATGAATCTCTTATCAAATTTGATAGCTGTATGCATCTGTGAAAAACTTCATTTGTTTGGGTTAGGAGATAAACTATTAAATGACCTTTATCCCAAATTAAGAATGAGGATTATTACTGCAGGTCGTTGAATCTCTTGTCTAAGACCTTTTCTGAAATCTTATCCAATTAAAGTGAGATAAGTTTAAATTATCGTCACACTAGAGCTATACGTGGGCAGTTATTGACGCATAATTTATCCTCAGTCTAATTATAATCTCAGTCAAGTGACGATCCGACACCTGAGTAGGCACTCAACGCAACCGTTAAGGGCGACATCGTAAGCAGCGTTGGGACTTCGGAACTTATTTAACATGCACTTCCTCTACACGGTAATATTCATCTTACATGTTTTGACTACACGGGCAGTTTATTTGCAAGCAGTGGTTTTGGGTATGACCGGACCCGAACTTGGGACCTTCAAGGTGGATACCGTTACCGACTCGGCCATAGTCCTGAAAAAAATGTTGTAGACAAATTAAGTAGTAAGTAAGACGAATTTAGAACATAGAAACTTTTCCAGCTAAGTTATCGCATAAATATTGTAAAGAATTTTAATAAATATTGTCTATTAAATAATTAAAAACGTTTGCTCCATTCCAAGTTTTTTCTTAATTTATTACCGATATTTGTATTGGAAAGAAATCATATTTTATTAGAATCGATAACAAAACTACGTTAAACTAATTTTCTTAACTTAAGATTTTAAAACAATATATAAAACAAGATTTTACGAAAATTTATTTAAAAAAAACACGCTACGTTATACCATTAAGCATATAGCATGATGAGCTTTACATTTTTAAATATTGTGTATAAATAAAGTGTTTTATTTGTTTTATATATATATTTTAAATGTATATATAAAACAAATAAAACACTTCCCAAATACATTATAACTCATTTACATGCAAAACAATGTTCTACCTCTTTTTTCTAACGAAGCCATTACCTGAACAAGACCAATCAAATAAATTTTCTAAAATGACAAACGCGACGTGATGATAACGAAAACGGAGACATTAGCTCCAACTGCAAAAACGTGCCACGATTCAAGGGGGAGATGTATGAGGGCTATTATCAGAGTTATCAACAAAAGATGGTTGTTTGTCACCTTAAATGGTGATATTTAGCAACAGTTGAGACAAATGTAACAAACTAAACATTTCTTTAAAAAATATACTTGTTTTAAAACATTTTAATGATTAATAAGTGTAGGAAATAAAAATATAGTCAAAATTAGTTTTCATTTAAGTAATAAATGAAGATATTCGCACAGAGATTGAATTTTATGATTCACCAAATTTTTGACTATCGATTTTAAAGTATGTTTATATAAATGTTTCTTTTTTTTTTGGGGGGGGGGGATGAAAGAGCCAGCTAGACCACGGGACTCCAAACTAAAGCACTTCAGTGTTTATCCGATGGGAAAAAGAGCGATTGGAGAAATATTTTCTAAGCCTTATTTTTCCAGCTGCATGGAATACTTTTACAAATGGTATTCTTAAGACGATTAATGTAAATAACTTACAGGTCTCTGTAATGCCTTTTTTGAAATTTCTCCAAATGTTTTAAGTAAAATTAATTACTAAAACTCTAAAATAGTATTCGAAACTAGTTCAATTTTGGGTTCTTGAGAAATCCAGAGCTATTTCATGAACCAGTATGTAATTTCATAGATATGGGAATGGTGCCCTTTGAGTCAGTCGTGCTTAACCCTCTAATGCATACTGTTACCGTTTGGTAACAAGTAACATAATCCACTTTATTCTAATAAATTAAAGCTCCTCCTAGACAAATCTGTGTTTTTTTTTTTCATCTATTACATTTTATTTTAAAGTTTTAGTTACTAATAATCATCATAGATGACAGTAGTAAAAGTATATTCAAAATTAAAGAGTGAGGTTATTAACTTTTGTGAAATAATGTTTTTGGCAGAATTCAAAGAATAATAATATTAGTACTAAATACTAATAAATTGTTTTGAAAATTAATCATAGTTAAAAAGGGTTATTTTAAAATATTGTTAGTAGTTTTCTAGTCTTTATTATCAAAATTGGAATTTTGCAGTTGGTTTTTGTCTTAGGGAAAAATTTTTAAAATTGAAATTATTTAAATTCTAATGCAGTTAAACAAATTTTTTAGTATTTTTCGCATAATGTGTGAGTAGTAAAGATACATATATATTTTTTTGGGATGAAAATAAAAATTCATGCAGTTGAGGGTTAATCCTTTCACTACTGAAACGGCCCATGACGGCCGTCCGACTAAGGATTCGATAATGATATTCCTATCACATATTACGAGGAAACAAAAATCCCTCGTGGCAAAAGGGTTCAAATGTCATGAGGGTTTTAAAATCTTCGCTTTAAAATTATAAAGACGATTATATCTAAAAAAAATCTAATTTACTGCTCAAATGGGAAATTAATCAAAACACTCATTTAAATTGTTTCTTCTGTAAATAACAATTTAAATAATATAGTATTTGGGCGAAACGGATTTTCCGTTGCTATTTGCAAATTTACTGAAACCCTGAGGCAGTTTTATTTTCACACAAAGCACCGCAGAAAGTACTAAACATCGTAGAAATCCATTAACTTTAGTAACTGCAACCCAGTAGAAATTCCTGAAACACAAAACATCAACGTTACCCATTTGACAATTAAATTGAATAAAATATGGCAAAAAAGCATTGTAAGAATAAATTTAGAAAATATTGTAATGGACCCAAAATAAAGTTTTAAAATAGAAGATACTGTTAGTTAAAATTTACATTGCTTGATATACATTTTCTGATATAGAACTTTAATATTTAACTTTTGCTTTACGGAAAAAATATTATAGTCCCTCGAAAATGGCATAAGTGTTGTAAATATTCACAATTCTTTATCTATTATACATCAGTATTTATTTATAAATTTCACTTTTAATTACCCAATATAAAATGTAAGGTATGGAAGTTTTGCGATAGTACCCAAAATCTGAAAAGAGAAATATGTGCTTTCAACAGGATTCGAAAAGTTGCTGATTCTTTAAAAAACGGATTTTGGAGTTAGACATCGTTTTAGGTTTCAAATTTATTGAAATTACCTTAAAAAGCATATTGAATTTAAATGTATTGATTTATTGAGCCGTAATTGAAAATCGTGAAGTGTTACATGCCACTAGTATTTTGCACCTAGTCAATCGATAGGGATACAAAACGCCACATGCCTAAAGATGACGAAGAATTTTGGTAAATTACAGTTTGTCGTTTCCATTTCTATATGGTTAAAATTAATGATTTTGTGATTCACACACGGGTATAATCAATCGTTGCGTACAGCTCAATCGTACTCATTTCAACCCTTAAACCATCTCTAAAGAAATAAATTAACGAACCGCAATAATTACCACAATAAATTATCGTTGCGTACAGCTCAATCGTACTCATTTCAACCCTTAAACCATCTCTAAAGAAATAAATTAACGAACCGCAAACGGTTTAAGGACAAATGTGCTCGATTGACGGGTGTCCAAACTCAAATGACTCTGTGTTAATCCGAAGGAGGAAATATTTTCTAAGCCACATTTCTCTACCTGCATTGATTCCTTTGACCTGAGGTTGTTTTTTTTTCATCTGACAAATGTAGATGATTTGCAGTTTTCTATAATCTTTCTTTTTGAAATGGGCACGAATATATTATTGTAATATTATTTATTGAAAATTTAAAAAAAAAAAAACTATTCGAACCGATTTCAAAAAGTGGTACTATAATTCTGTAAGTTAGATTAATGTAAGTCAGTTACATTTATACATTTACCGATAAATACAGAACCGATTTCAAAATGTGGCATTATAACTCTGTAAGTTAGATTAATGTAAGTCAGTTACATTTATACATTTTTTTAAAACTAAAAACCGTTTGTAAAAATACTCACTACAGCCGTAAAAATGTGACAAAGGAAATGATTATTTTCCCATTGGATTAACCCAGTGCCAGCCGCCCCGGAGGCTCAATCGTTAGGACGCTAGCCTTTGGAGCTGTTTGGGTCCGGTTCGAATCCCGATCAGGCTTGGATGTTTGCGACCGTCAATAAATGTTGTTGTTTAGCCTTTGTGTTATTCCTTTCTTTGTGACTGTAAAATTTTTTCTGTGTCTGTCCCACTTGACGAAAGTTTTATAAGCGGTTCTCTGAACAAGCACACAAGCTGGAATATATATGTACCATACCATACCCTGTGCCACTTTAGTTTGGCGACCCCCACTTTAGTATCAGTCAACGAACTACATGTCCCCCCTCCAACAAGACGACAAACCTCGGGTGCCGATTAAGTGGGGAGTCCGGCACCGCATTGTCCGGCCACACGCCCATTCATCATCCCGTCACAATGGCCGGACTCAATCAGTTCGCTTCATTCGCAGACGCCGGACTTGAATGAGTCCGAAACACTTTGGGCAGGACGACAAGAGCCGCTCCGAAGAGCCGTCGCTGTTGCCCCTTTGTGCAGGGACGGGGGAACAATGGAGGGGAAGACTCCGATTGGTTTTGTCTGGGGTTTGAGTTTAAAAATCGGCCGGGGTTTTAGGATGGGAAGTTCGTGATTGGATCTTTTGGATTTTAAAGAACAGAGGGATCCTTGGATAATAAAAAAATCAGTCTGGAAGACTTCGGTCGAATAGGGAACTTTACTGTATCGCATAAAATACTTTACAATATTGTTTAAATTAAAAAACAACCAACGTATATATTTTTGTACGAAATAACTCTTTGATGGGGTTGCTTGACGTCGTGGATGGCCACAGCTTCAATGGTTTGTTTTCATTTGTTGTCTTAAATTACTTTTGCATTGGTTTTCGAACAAAGAGCATTTTACGTATTAAATTTTATAAATCTCAACTTCTTGTTGTGCTGTTGGTAGTTAATTTTTTTAAAATAAAGTTTACATAGAAAGAAAATTTTCCTTCATCTATATCATAAAGTTAGAGAGTGTAAATGAAGCAACCCATTATACCACAGTACGGGAAAATTTTAAACACAGTGTTACACCGCTTGAAACATTCCCATGTTTTACTATTTAATGCATCCTTAGTAAAAGTTAAATATTTTCCCCAGAATTCGACGAACCTAAACACCAAATCTAACCATGACTTTCGACGAATCAGAATAACTGATACTTGTTTGAGAGTAATTAGGTAAAGCGATTCTGGAACTGATTTTGAAAAATATTTGTAAAAAAACTCACCGTAATTAAATTCTGCTAAATTAAAATGCAGTTAGAAAATTATACTCCACCATAAAAAAGTAAACATGTTTTATTATTGGACTGTTTTATAGTTATTGTTTATATCTCTGAAATTCATGCCTCTGAATAAACTTCTTTACCTATGCAATAGGTGATAGAAAATACGTCTTTTAACTTATCAAAACATTTAAAATGCGTTAATTTGGAGCAGAAGCCGCAATTATAAAACTTCCAACTAACTCTCTGGCACTACAGTGCATGCTGGAAAATGGCTTCTCTTACAAAACGACTCCAAAGCTGTCTCCAGTCTTTCCAGTTCTTAATTTTCATGTGTTTTAGATCTCTTTCCCCATCATCTTTCCATCCTTTTCTCGGTCTTCCTCTTCTTCTCTCTTCCTGACATTGCCCCTTGAAAATTTTCTTTCTGCTTAAAACTTCTAAAAGAGAATATTTTATAGTTTTTCTATTTTTTCATAAATATCGAATTTCATTAGAAGCAAAAATTTAAGTGTATGTTTAAGCTAAACAAGTTATTCACTTACATCGTACTTTTCAATAAAAAAAATAAGCACATATAAAATGTGGTTTTCACTATAATGCTATTCTGAGATTCGGTCTCATATTTTAATAGTACCAAAAATTGTACTGATCCGTAAATGATGCATCCAAAATTGTGAATAAAATTTAAACTTTCCTCCACTAAAATTCCGAATAATTTGAAGAAAATTCCCATTTCGGAAGAAAACAGGATTTTCGTATCCTACACACGTTATTTTATTCTTTATTGAATGCAGTAATTCATTCCAGCCAAAAATTCTTACGCCCAATTTAACCAAAGATTGAACACCGAAAAAGTAATATGAAAACTACGGAGGTGAGAAGAGGAAGGAGATTCCTGACGATTTTTGGTTGGCGAATGTGAAGCCATTGCCAAATCGATCTGTTGCACCCAAACAAACCGATGCATGTGCATGCCTACACTCTAAAAAAAATCTGTAAGGTTACTAAGAATTCTCTAGGAAACTCAGCTTCCATAAGTATTTTTAGTAATGTTACATAGGAAATATGTGTATATACTACTAATTAAAGCTTAGTAAGTTATACAAAGAAAATTGTAGTAGATTTACAGGGGATTTTCTTGTATTTTTACGAAGAAACTGGTAGTAAACTGGTTACAAAAGTTTAAAACCAGAGGGCGCCACTAATTTTTCTGTTAGTTAGGTTTTATTTCGAATTTCCAGAGAAGGAGTAAGGGCAGAACCCAAGATCCTCGGGATCCGCATGTCTTGCAACGTGAAACTGCGCGTTAGTACTCGCTGCTATCGGGGACTTGCATTTTGATTGCGTGTAAATAAAGAGGTTAAAATCTTGATCGTTAAAGAAGTTTTATGTTATTAAGAAATTTTAAGATACATTTTTTTTCGGACATAAAGTTTTCGAAATAATTTAACGTAGTTTTTGTATACTAAAATAAAAAAAACCCACGTTTTTCGGTTTCTTATCGTTGCGATATCGATTCGTCATAATCTCTAGAAGAGATAGCCAGGGGCGCTGTAAGGCGTTACATCAATTTACTTAGTATTACTACAGTAGTTTCTTTAGTAAATTTACTATCAGAGATTGGTTACAAGTGATTTTCTAGTAAATGGTGTGATACCTGTAAAGTTACTAAGTAATCGTTAGTAAATTCATGCCAAATTTTTTAGAGTTTATGACGTGATTTGTGGAGAGGAATGAACCACTAAATTAAAACGTATCACAAATTGTTCATATTTCAAGCAAAAGCATTATTTTAACTGTAGCAATCGAATGTTTAAATACAAATGATAGCTATTTGCACAACTGTTCCCACCTGTACAGCTTCTTTGGTATTCCTTTCCAACCACCGATTTTTAATTTTTTTTTCAAGGTACGACAACGTACTACCTATATATATTTTTTAAACTTTTTTTCCGTAAGTCAATTCATTCATTTACCTTTTTAACGAAATGCAGAAACTTTAATTTGTTACCTACTTAAACAAACAAACACTTTATTAATACCGAACAAACATTACAAATTTTTCAAAATTAACATTAGGTTTCCAAAATTATTTCTATTCTTAAAAGTACGACATTAGAGACAAAACTGTCATTTGCTTACCGTTCGGCTCTCTAACTTTCAAAAGAGTTATGAACGCTCTAAAAGTAACATCAAATAGTTTGATGAGAATTACGTATGAGAACTATAGTTAATCTATCTTTCTCTATGTCTGTATGTCCGTCCGTCTTATCTGCCCGCACACTTATCAAAATCCATTCTATCCATCTGATTATTTAAGATAGTTCTATTTGTTCCAGCAATTCTTGTATCCTTCGTATTTTTATTTTAAATAAATTTTCCCACTTGAGACAGTTGCGGCAACAGTGATTTTCTCTCAAGAATAGCGCCAAAGCATTCGCCAAGTGGCTAGTTTCAGGGCATCGCCGAAGCAATAATGGCTTCACTTGACAAACGGATTTCTTCCTTTATCACCCCCGCTCCCCACCATTTATTTAACCTTCTTTATGAAAACCTTCTCGTCATCTGATTTGTATTCCAGACGTCACGGGCAAACCTTTTGCATTTAATAATGTTCGAACTTAAGCCTTTCCGAACCCCATAACCGTAAACCTTTCCCTCGCCAAAAAAATCGACCAACCGGACAAAATTACGATTTTTCCTGAATTTTATTTGTTGAGTGAGTGCAAATGCTGCAAATTACTGTTTTTCTTTGAAATAATCGTAACAGATGTTTTGTTTGGTGTTTGTGTTTCGTGAATTAACTTAGCCATAGATCGGGTCAAATTAGCGAATAGTTGTACTTTTTATTTGGTTTTAAGATAATCAACGTGATGAACGCACTAGAGATATTGGCGACGAGGTGATAATTTGGAATCGCAGTCAGGGGACGATAATGGCCTTTTTAATCAAGGCATGAATATAGAATCCTGTTTGGAACATCCGACATTTAGTTTTAAGAAAATTTAGTAAATTTTCTACTCTATATCTACAATCTGCTATCATTTGCAACATGTAAACTTTTTATTTAACAACTTCACTGAAAACAAGAATGCAACTTCACATGGTTTGTGTACATAAACAAATAAAATAAAATGCACAGTCTTCATTTCTAAAGTTGCAACCATAATGCCTTATGAAAATAATTTCTTTCTTAAGCCATGTTGAGTGAATCCATGTCACGTTGGAACAGAGCACTAATCGCAGCACCGATCGAAGAAAACACAATACTGTAAGATGGATGGAACTACGTCGACTGAAACAATCCAATAAAATTTTTTAAAGTTTACGTTAAAAATAATATAATAACACAAAAGAAAACTGTTTACTTTTTTATCAACTTGAATTCCGAAGAAATTTTATTCATTTATATCTATCTTAATAACTCCATGAAGATGAAAACCATAAAAATATAACCTGAATAAAAATAGTAAATTATCATAATTATTATTTCTTGAAATAAAGAATATAATATAAAAAGTAAGCATTTAACTAACGGTCAGTGGGTTGCCAGTAATTTCTACAACATTGTTATTTATTAACTTATTTTAAGGTCCTTGTAAATACAGAAAAATAGTAAAAAAAGGAAGTTTCCATGTCTCAAACAGACTATCACCCTTTCATCGCAGTACACGTTTGCGTTTTTTTCTCTAGAAAATTGAATTCAAGTATTCTTAAGTACCCGCTGTCACGAAAGTTTTTATTTTGTACATTTTTTAGTGTATTACGGAAACATGATATCGCAGGTAGGCACGGAAAGCGTTTATTCCAAGTACAAAATTTCACATATTTCTTGGAAAAGTGGCGCATCGAAAAATATGATTTTCTAGGAGAATCATTTGAAGTTTTGTTTTTCTATTACATGTAATTGACGAAATAAAAATTAAACAATGTTTGTTGATTGTTGCCTAACTATTTATATACTAGGAATAAAATAACCCCAGAAAATGTATCTTACCTTACTTCATAGAAATGGAATAGGATTCACCATCGAAACGTAGTAATGTTACTCCGCAAAAACTTAGTAACATTACACTACGACGAAGAAACAAAGCCAGTGTCAACATTGTTGCCTTCTCATTTTTGATGGAATTCAGCAGTTTATACTGGAGTAAAGCGCTATCCATTCAAGGTTGAATTGTTTAAGAATACACTTGCGTTATATACCATAAACTTTGCCACAATCTTGTAATCCTTTGAATAAAAGGATGTCGCTTTACTAAACAATCAAAGAAGGGTTGATTAGTTGTTTGTGTGCGTGCATTTGCATTCTTTGAAAAGTGGTGACAAGTTGCACAAAACTGCACAGAGATTTATGAAAGATTCCTGACATAATTTGTGTTTATTCAGCTTTCTCTGCAATTGATACAACGTTACATCCAAAAACTATAATGGCATTATACAATTTTTAAAATGTACCTTAAACTGTCCGATAGCGAACATTTAAACAATGAACTTTTTTAAATCGAGAAGTCCGATTGGTTACATATTTCAGTTTTCCGCTAAAAGTTCAAATTATTGATTGTGAGAATAATATGGAGAGTGTTAGTAAGTTACTTTTAGGAACTGTATAATTGGGAAACAAAATGTTTAACTTTCACCATTTTGTTTAGTTTGATTGATATTCTAAAAAAACCGCATACTTATTTAGGTTTATTCTAATTACAGGTAGTAGTTGTGTATTTATTAAAAAAAACTGGGTTTTTCTTTTTAAAAGAAAGCTAAAAATAGGAATAAGAAAATTTAAAAATTCGTTTACTTAACGAACAACTCTTTAAATTGGCAAATTGCATGTTTTATTAAAAAAAATATTACATGAAAAACGTAATGATAACATATATAGGGGAGCGCAGGGGAATCCCACCACCTCGGGCAATGCCGCCACCCCTTGTTTCTCTCCAGGCTCTGTGTGTGGGAGGGGGGGGGCTGTGAGCGCTGACCTGTAGCAGGAAACAAAGTAATTTGTAGTATAGACGCTAATTAGATTAGCTTAACTATAAATTTATTGCTTAAATATGCATAGTTGCAATCAACAGAACCATCAACGAAGAAATCGTCAACGAAACTCACAATAAATCCTGGAATGAAGACTGGAAGAATTACGTCACTTGAAACACGTAAATTATTTTTAAATAATGAATTTCGTTTCTGAAGGTAATGGCAAAACAATAAAATAAACATTTTCAATTTTATTTATTTTCGTTGAAAGTTTTATTTCATTTTTTCAGCAGATGGCATCAGGAAAGTAAAAAAAAATGATCGGATTTGAACCAAAGTGGTGTAGTTTGTTCAGAAAATTCGAATTTTCTCTAAAAATCGAACAATTTGAGCCCTGAAAGTTCACTATCTGTAACTTAAGTATGAACAACGCATTTGTGCCAAGTTACGAGTGAAACAAATGTCTATTTTTTGAATCTATAAGACACACACATATATACACACACAACTTCATTTTTATTATTATAGATTTTCCATTATTTAAGATTGTTTGCTTTGTTTATTGATGTGGTGGCATAACCCCAGTGGTGTGCCGGCATTAACCAAATTTCAAAAAATCACCACAAGATAGTTAATGAACTGTAGTATGCTATGCTCATAACAATTTACATTGATTGCAACACAATTCTGCATGAAAATTCTATTTCCCTTAAAGTGCCGCCATTTTCCTGCTCTCCTTTACATTATCAAACTTTTTTAAATTAAAAAAAAAAAAATACTATGATTTTGTAGCATAGAACTTTTAATTAAAAAAAAATACTGCGATTTTATAATACAGAACTTTTATGCGTCCTAATGAAGCATTTATACAACTAGTAGAGGAAAATACTAATCGAAATTTTTGTTTATATCTAATGTCAAAAAAAATATGATTTGAAAATATATCATATGAAACTTGTAATACACTAATATTGATCGGGGACTAAGAATAAAAATATTATTTTTTTTTCTTTAATGGAGAATTTATAAAACTTTCCAGATAATTGGTATATTAAACAAACAATTAAAAACGGCTTGCACATAACCATTTTTAAATAAAAAATTACATTTAATTTGCATCTCGTAAATTAAAATTTTATTTAGAAATATGTCATATATAAAAGTTCAACTTACTCTCGCATTATTCTAAAGCTGCCGTCTGAAGAAGGATTTATAATGGTAAAAATATCCAAATGCATTTAGAACAAAACTATACATAGATTTATAAACTAGATGTCGGAAACACCACACGAATTTAAATTATCACTCAATAGATCAGTACCTTTATTATGCACTCTGTAGCGTAATTTCATACTTTTTAGGGCTACACAATTTTATAACAGTCACGAGCTTGAGTTTATATAAAACCTTATTAGGACATCCGTCAGGTATTAAGAACTAGTGAACGCAAATCTGATGTCCGTCGTTGTTTTTCATTGCTCGACCTTATTCAGCGTCAGGCAAGTTCTTGGAAATGGATTACCAAGTCATTTAGGCAACGAATAGTAATAACGCATGTGGAGTTTTGACAAAGTCCCTAATGTACAACAACTTCACGTGCCAGATTAAATGTATCTATCTCTTTTAATTTGAGCTGTTGAGTAGTTGCAGACAGACAGACATACAGTATGGGGTAGTGGTAGTAGGGGCTAGGGGTAGGTACACATATATTCCGGCTTGTGTGCTTGATCAGAGACCCGCTAATATAAGCCTTCGTCAACTAAGACAGAACATCACAGAGATAGAAAAATACACTCAAGGCGAAGGCGGGAATCGAGCCCGCACCCGTTAAAGCGCGTAGATTGATAGCGTAATGGCCCATACCTCTTGGTCATCCGGGCCCCCATACAGTCTGAAACACGGTTGGCCGTTTATCAACCTATTTTACAGAATAGCTCCAAAACTTGGGGAGAACGCTTTTCACTCCCCCCCCCCCCTTCCCCATCGCATTACTTTCTTAATTAATACTCGGGTTCGAATCCCGGTCATGGCATGGATGTTTTGTTTGTCAATTAATGTTGTTATTTGTCAATGTGATTGTGCTGTCCTTTTTTGTGTTCTTGTGACTGTCGCTTCTGACGAGCGGGGTAATGGGCTAAAAAGAATACACTCTTCACTTCAAGAGGGTGCAATCACTGTCATTTGTCATTTTTGTCATTCTTAAATTATATTTCATTTTAAGTAACAAAAAGTAACAGAGCACATAAATATGGGAATTTTACAAAAATACAAATATGCAACTACGCAGATTTTTAAATAAAAATAACGCTTTTTTTCCAAGGTTAAAAAAATTCCCTAGTTCTACAAACTTCTTTTTAGAAAAAACTCCCTCGCAACATTTTATTACTACCAAAGCCATTCCACTAATCTTGTACCCTCTGTTTTCTTCGACAAAGAACGGCGCCAGTCTGCTTTATGAATGAAATCCAAAAGACCAGACCACAAAAAGACGCCAAAGGGAACAAAAAAAAGAAAGGCTAAAAAAAGGGCAAAAATGTCTTAAAACCCGAAACCACGCGAATGGAATGAATGAAAAGGGGGATTTAAAATGACAAATGATTTTTTCCGCTTCCGTATTTTTTATAATCAATTAATTCCTATTATAATGAATTCTTTTGTAATAGCCCATTCGAGTGTTGATTTAACATGGCTTTTTTAGATTAGTGTTTATTGACGGAAAGCAAAATAGGCAGTGAATGAAAAGATCATATTTAAATATATTTTTTTGAAAATTCGATCTTTAAACATATTTTTATCAATCGATGTGGATTTTTTGTAACATTAAAAGTTTATGTATGAAAAAAAAATGGAACAGCATAGGGCGAATCCATACAAATGTCAACTTCAATAAAATTAAAAAAAACGTAATTTTGTAACAAAATAGTTTTATAACAATTCCATCACTGAATTGCAACAAGAATTGTTCAAAAATACATGTGGTGCACTGATAAAATTTGAATGATTCCTATTTGTTTCAGATGACGTAAGTTTCCAATTTTCATGCATGCATTTTTTTTTTCGGTATCACTCTCAAAGCACTCAACAAAAATGGATATTTAATATTTAGGATATTTTATATTTTACGGATACTTTTTAATTGGTATTTAGATAAATTTTTAGATAGATTGCAGTACAATAAAGAACACAACGAAACAATAAGATTAAAGAAAACGGCTAATACTAGAAAATATCAAAAGAAATCGTTATGAAAACATACATTGGCCGAAATTCCAATATTTTTTTTTATATTTCATTGAAATAGTTATATCAAATTATGACCAAAACAAAAGTAATTCCATAAGGACCTCACGTACGATACGAAAAAATATGATTGGAACTGTTGCTACTCATGGCGTTAAACCAGCCCTTAAACATGTATGACGTTGTTTATATAGTTTATACTTTCAAAGCTTTATTTTTCGTAATTTTAATTTGCTGTAACAATTTTATCTGCAAAAAATTAAATCTATCTTAAGCAAGGTTGTGGAGGTTTCATTTTGAATATTTTTTTCAAGTGCAGTTCTTCATGGGGGGGGGGGGGGGGCAAGCGATTCGGCTAACGATAACAAGACATTTCTGTTTTGTTCTATTAGATTTTGTCATTTTTGAAATGTCCTTTTAATGATGTGGCTTTCTTTTTGCATGTAAGAAGATCTCGAAAATGTCAAAAAGCAGGGATGAGTCTTTTTGGTTTCGTTCAAAAAGAATACAAAATATAGACAATAAGAAAGCAGGTTATAAAGAACAAAATACACTAGAACTTTAACACGTCCTTTTCTGATCTTTAATTGTTGCATGTTTAGTTATTATATAAGTTTAAGTTAAATGATTTTAAATAAAATTTTCTTGAACAAAACTAATGGAATTCTCGTCTTTATTAATCAAACAGTTAAATTGTAACATATTTTTTAAAAACTATCTTCAATAAAATGTTCCAACAGATTACATTCAAGCAGCTGTAAAATATTCCCAAATATTTCAACTTAGAAAAATCTATCGATATCATTAAATGAAATTTCGTCAATTAGTAAAAAAGCGTTTTAGTGAAAATTTGAACCTAACATAACTGTTTACATTTAATTTAAAACGTAAATGGCATATTTTTTAAGGTTTTCTATATTATGTTATGCTTTGAAGGCGGAAAATTATGCTTTTACTATCACATTTTGCACAACATTTGATTTTTAAACCAAACTGTTAATTTTTCAACAAAAATATCTGTTTACCAATAAAATAGTTCCTTTAAACATTGGTAATATTTTTCTTATTTATTTTCATCATCATTAGCGATCGCAAACATTAGTGTCGTTAAAAATCTATCAACAGACATTTGCATACCTAATAAACTTGGACTATCGACGAAAATGCTATTAAAAAATGCTTGATTTCTAACTTCGTGTCTAGCCAGTTATTTAATTTCTTTAGTTTTTCATTTCCTTTTTTATGACTTTAAGTCCGTAACGTGGAGGGTCGTTGAACAAATTTACGAAACAATAATTTCAAATTCATTGGTGATTGATAAAAGCTAATCTTGTGATTCAATGAAAGAAGTCCAAAAATAAATTTATATCTCTACAAATAAAGTGTTCCATTCATCCGGAACTACTCTTGAAAAGCAGAATTTCAAATAAAAATACAAGTTTCTTAGAAAAAAAAGTTTGGATCATTGCTTTTTATTGGGTCTTCAGCTTAGTTTTCATCATGACAAAACTTTCAGTTTTCGGTTTTGCTCTCGTTAGTTTCATAAACTTGTAACTAAAAATTAACCGATTTTATTTGATGTTGTATATTTCTAGAACATATGACTGACTCCTCAGAGCCTTGGTCACGAAAGCTTAATAGGCACGGCAAGCTTTGGTTATTTTAGCAATGTCCGGACCCGAACCTGGGACCATTCGCATGCTAGGCGAACACCTAACCGACTGGGCTCCCTAGTCCCTCCCCTAATTGGGCAACCTACAGAACTTTGATGCGACATAGAACGCGTGAATGACTTCAGTTCTTTGTGCGAGAAATATGTAGCTGATTTAATGCGCAAGGAGTATAGTAAATCAATCGGAATTTGATTGCAAACTCTTAGGGAATGTTATTCAAATGCCGAACTAAAAGAGAAAAAAAATTTACCTTTTAGTTTACAGTTGCAGTTTTTCCATGATAAAATATCTTATAATAAAATACGATTTCTGAAATATTGATGATGACTTCGTATTAAAAATTTACATCAGCCGTGCACTTTGTATCTTATCCTTTGCATGAAGATGCTAAATATTCATTCAAAACTTGACTTTCAGCTTTATAAAAATAAAAATAAATACGGTACGATGCTAGTGCACATTAATATTTTTCTTGCCTACGAAGCTTGTGCTGGAAGCCTTCACTTGTATGATTAAATTTACAAGGTGTATGCAGATAGAGAGTGCTTTAAAGCTATAAATAAAAGATAAAAAAATATATACGTATTGAGATTTTAAGTAATTATGTATGAAAATAATAAATACAGTGAGGGACTAACGTGCCACTGGTGAAGTAGTAATAAATCAGATACAAATCCTAACCAAATAATTGAAGACTGGATAAATTTGATTATTTCCAACTTGCATTTTTCTCCTTCACTTCCACGGTTCTGTTATTTCACAACAGTCATATTTAATTAAAAGATATATAAATGTAATTGACTAGTTAGGTCCAAATTGTTAGACAATATTTTCTCAAACTAAAACGGCGATCAGTGTTTTATCAACCACAAGACGATAATAAAAAAATGGTGATCAAATTTTTTTAAAAAAAAAAGTACCACTCTTTTTATTCCATTTATTTCATTTTCCATATTTTTCTTACTTCCTTCTGAGGCGATTTAAAATTGTGAAAAGCCAACTTTTTTTGTTATATTCTTTTCAATGAATACTTCTTTCCCTTTTCTCTAACTGATCTCGAAATCATGAGCGATCTGGCGTCTTATCAATTTAGAGAAATACTCGTCGTTTCTAACTCTTGAAATGTATTTAAAGGGTTTTACTTTCTTAACAAGGGTATAAATGTGAAGAACGTGATGAACTGAGTAAAACATAACAATCGATATTAAATTTTGAAAGTTTGTTTTTGTCAGTCAAACTATTTAATTACCTTTTGTTAAAAGAATGTTAGTATCAAAGTTGTAACTGACGCAATTACACAAAAAACGTATTAAAATATGCTGTAATGAGCCAATTTTTTTGTAGCTTACATTTTTTGTAATTGAAACTTCGCAAATAGGGTATGGCAACATTTAGATTTTCATTAGTCTCTTTATCTGTCTGTCCGCACCTCCATTTCAACTTCATTTTTAATAAACAGATTTTCCAAATTATTTGTTTTTGAAGAAAAATAAAGACATCAGTAACCTATATTTTAAAGCTTTGTCTTTTGTCCGTTTTTTTCTGTCTGGCGGCCTATTAGTCCATTCATATACTATACTGAAATAATCGTAAATAAATACTCTCACAATACTTATAATAAATTTTAACTAAAATAATCAAATGAAAATTATGCAAATAAAAAAAAACATTTTGCATTAGTTTTTTCATTATTTTTCGAAAAGCTAAATCTCATAAAAATATTTCGAAAAGTACTCTAAAATTCATAAATAATAAAAAGTAGTGCAGTAAAAAGGAATCTACTTGTGATTTTGAATGTCACTTAGAATTTAATTTTTTTTCCCTAAAATAAAACTTGCCCTTTGAAGCTTGGAACTGCATTAGCATCGATCTTCCCACATGCATTTTTAAATCTCATATCAGCATGCCGACATCCATCTATACACCGGGTTTGGGATTACAGTTTTATCCAACAGCTTATATTATTCATAAATTTGGATTACTTTTTAAGTTAGAAAGCTTCAATAACATATGTTAAACCAATAACCATTTAAATACAATTTTTAAAAATATTATATGCTTAGTTTAATTTTTAAAAAAAACTATCTTGGCATTTTAATTTTGATCGTGATAGTTCAGTCCGTTTTTTCATCTTTTCACATTCAGACTTATCTTAATGAGATTTCTCTAACCCATTTAAAAACTATTTTTAATTAAATTAACTAGGTACAACTTAATTTTCACAACGAATTTATTACATATTTCAACATTAATAGAACCAATTTTAAAGTCTAGACAACGCTAAACAAATTATCGCTAAGTTTGGTTTGGTTTGAATTATCGTCGCACTAGAGCTACACGAGGGCTATTGGCGACGGGCGTCGTATTTTAGAACCACAGTCAGGTAACGAGCCAACACCTGAATAGGCACCCAACGCAACCGCTAATGGCGACATCGTACGCAGCGTCAGGACTTTGAAGGATATTTAACGTGCACTCCCTTACACGGGGTATTATTCGTCGGACATTTTTGGCTGCACGGGCCGTTTATAGGTCGGCAGCTATTTTGGCGATGCCCGGTCCCGAACCTGGGACCTTCCGCATACTAAGCGAGTGCTTAACCGACTGGGCTCCCCAGCCCCCTAATTATCGCTAAGAAAACCAATGTTATTTCAGATTAATAAGGAAAATTTTTTGCAATGTCTTGTTATTTATAGTTTTGAAGAAACTCCGAAAGTTTGTGTCAAGGGAATTTCCAATAAAATTGCAGTATTTTGTGTTTGTGTTTTTATAAATCCTCAAATTTTAGAATTGTTAAAGTTTGTTATAAACGTTAAATTGAATGAGATGAAAGTGATTGAATGTTTTATTTTTGCTGTTATCACATATTAAATGGAATTTTTTATTTTACGAGAATGCTGATGTCATTGATGTAATAAAGTATTCATAAATATATTTACAAAATTAGCATGCACTTTAAACCAAATCCTTTTAGTCTTCTTGTATTAATGCACATATTATTAGATAAAAGTCATATTAATATAATTAAAAAGCTTACTGGATGTACGTGCTATACGACAAAACAGGAAAAACCCTGTAACCCTTTCAGTCCCAAAAATTTACTACACTACAGAAACATCTGATATTCACAAAATAAGCTTATTTTAGGTCAAATATACGAATTCCACAAGGAAAAAAAATCCATTTAAATTTTTTATATGGTTTTTGAAACAATACCAAAATTATTTAACTGTGGAAAACAACAAAATAAAAAAATATATATTACCTAAAAACACTTCGAGTTATATATTTTAAGGTATCTGACCATATTATTAAAAAAAATTTAGTAATTATTATAACCGAAATAGTTTAAATTGTGTTTTAAATATGTGGAACTGAAGTGAACTGATAAAAAATCAGGAGAAACGCTTGTTGACTATTTTCCAACTAAAAAAAATCGTAGTTCTGACTTCTATTGAAATTAAAGTAAAATTTTGTCTGATAGAACAAAGTGTGAAGAATCGAATGATGTGTGTTTGGATGTCATAGCGGGACATAAACATTTTGAAAAAAATATTGAAAGTGATGATGCCAAATGGCATCACTGGGACTGAAAGGGTTAAATGACTTTTAAAGTTTAGATATTTTAATAAGATTCATATAAATACTGTAATTGCAAATGGAAAAAAAAATATTTTTAAAGCTTATGAATAAGGAAAAAAAATTTAAAATGTCACATAATACGTTCTTTCACTAAGCTCCTCATTTAAATTTTAAAATTTTTTAAACTTAGCAATTTTCTTAAGTGCGTCTTAGATATCTCGTGATACAATTAAACAACATATAATTGTGAGGTATAGCTTAATTAAATAAATGAAAGCTTTTAAAAAACAGTTCATAAGACGATACCAGCAAGATTTTTATTAGGTAATTATAATGCATAGAACAAAATTAAAATTCAACAAATAATTCGACTTTCTTAATCATGATTTCTGAAGAATATTTATCAGTATTTTATGCTTGCTTCATATAAAAATACATTTTAGAATGAAAGTTAATTTTTAATAAATGCTCCCCCCTCTATGTAAATTTAGGAATAGCGTATTAATTATCCTAAGAATCGATAAGCGACTGCTTGGGCCAATTATTACTGATGTTCCAATTATTGCTTAAAGCGATTTAATTCAATACTTAAATAGTTTATCTAATATAACGTAACGCGTAAACAATTTCAAACTGATGTCAAGTGCTTATTGATTGGAATTCAGATTATAGCACAATTTAATTTGTTGTATTGTTTGTTATATTAATAATAAATGCAATATAATGTAGTCTTTGTATATGGGCATTATTAATATAAAATATAGACTCATATATTAATATTGATATAATATAGGTTTGTATATTATTATACTTTAAAATATTAACTGGAACTTTTGGGCTTCTTATTTGTAAGAAATTGTTTAATGTTTCAATCAAAATTGTCTATTTTAATCAATATAAAAATAATATAATTGTCTCATTATTTACAATTAATTTGCCTTTACGTTGTTGCTAGATAAAACATCATTTCTGGGTTCATTTGAAAATTGAAACCATTATTTTTAAATTCTACTTTTTTTTCGGCATTTTAAAAATCCACTAGCAATAACAAAGCAAGCAAAAATATGCGTTTTTACTTCTTTACAAGTACAAATATGCTTAATTTTATATTCATGAACAAAAAATATATACACTTCACATTTCTCAACCAAACCAAATTATCAAAACAATAGAAACTAACAAGAAAAAAAGAAACACGCCGGAGATTCTCCATTATTTCCTCCTAGGACAAATTCCGGTACTTACGTCAAGAACAAACATCGTCGATTGCAGAGGAATAACTGCCCATCCATTCATCGTGTTCCATTCGTATTTCTTCCCGCCATCAGCCATTCTCTTTGATCGCGCTCGAGTCATTTTTGTCTCAGACGATTTTTTCTTACTTTTCGAATTTCCGAGCAGAATCGTTTGAAGTCGATGGATTGTTGTGGGTTTGGGGATTCCCGTGGCAGATTGTTTGTTTTTAATGGACTGTTAATAGAGGGCTTGGAAAGAAGGGTTATTTTTTCGTAAGTGAAATCGGTTGTTTGTGTAAAATTTATAAGTTTGTAGAAAGACATATGTCAATATCAGCGATAAACAGAACACAGTTGAGTGGGGATTACACTCAAATGTTAAATTCTGTTTGTCTCTTGTACAAATATGTTAGTACTTTATTGGTACGGTATAATGTATATATAGTGTCATTTCACGAGACCGGGAGGTTTATGACATTACAAAAGTGTAATGTTATAAATAAGGTCGAATATTAAGTGTAGTGAATAATGAAAATGCTTTGACCTTAGATGTCATATTAAAAGTAGTAGATTGGCAGATCACGTGACCTTCAATGCTAACGACGGGACGCGCAAGGAGATCCAGAATGTGAGGGCAATGGTTCCAGTGTTGCCACCACTTTAACGAGAAAATGCTATGGCTTCATCGAAAAAATACTATTTACTTCTAAAATTAGAAAAAAAATATATTAGAAAAGCGTTTCAAGTCACTAAAAAGATTCCAAAATGAGGCTAGTTTTGTTACGATATATATATTTTTTGTAATTTTAGAATAATTCTAAAATTACAGAAAAATAACTCAAATTTTACTTTAAACTGATATTTTTAAGTGTAACACGGGGATAACAGCTTCTTTATTCATAACAACTGCTGTAAAAGATTTACACTTTTCTTTTTTTAGTTTCCACACTATAATTATAACGTAGAAAAATGAAAGCTTTTATTATGCTATATCCATCTGTCAGACTGACTGCCACATTCTTTATAATAGCCAAAAAATATTTATTATAAAAAAATTCATAGTAAAAAAATTTACCTCTTTGATACTAGAAGTCTTTGAAAATTTCAACAAAAATACATCAATTTCTAAAAAAAAAATAATGACTGACAAATTTAATACTTGCGTGAAAGAAATGAAAAGACAATTCTTAAAGGAATTTTATCAAGAATGCCAATTCTCAACAGTAGCAAAACAATTTTTTTTGTTTTAGTAAAAATTCAACGGAAGATTTTAGATGTAATGTGAGCTAAAATTGAAAAATCTGCAAAAATTAATAATGGAATGCTTATATAAGCAGTATAGGCATACAAATATAGTGCTTTTCAGTTAATTTTGTTGTTCTCCGCATTTTAGTAACTGATGAAAAAGTGCATAAGCTCTAAAAAAATACTTTGACAGAGATTATTGTGACTTCATCTTTAATACATTAGGTCTACAAACATTCCGCTTGACAATCTGTGCTGCTAAAAACACAAATTTCGAAAACTTTTGACCACAGGTACAAATTAGTAACTCACCGACACGGCCCCCGGGAGTTGCTGACTAAAAACAGGATTGGGAAATCATAAAGTATTCACGGTCATTCGACGGGAAATCGAACTGAGGACTCATTTCCAAACATGTCTGGACTCGGGGAAAAATATTTTTGCAATATAGAGTAAGCTAATAATTTAAAAAAAACTTTAAAAAATAATTAAATAACTGTATTATATAATACTTTTGAATTCATTTTATATGTATTAGTATTTTAATATTTCGTGAAAAAAATACATAAGTTGTAAAAACAATACCACGACAGAGATTATTGTGACTTCAACTTAATACATTAGGGTATATGAGACTGAACATTCCTAGCCTTGGCAATCTGTGCTGCTAAAAACACAGATTTAGGAAACTTTCGACCACGGGGTAAATTAGTAACTCACCGACACGTCCCCCGGGAGTTGCTGACTAAAAACAGGATCGGGAAATCATCAAATATTCACGATCATTCGACAGGAAATCGATGTTTCCAAACGTGTCTGGACCCGTTTAAAACTCGTTAATAGGCGAGTCACACCCACCAGTAATGGCGGCGGTGCGGATCTTTGATGTTATCAGCCAACCCTAAGCACAGCGTTAAAAAATCATCATTTTCAACTTTTATGGTGGAAGGTAGCCATAAAAAGGGTCCAATGTCACTGTAGAGGAGAGGGTTTTTTATATTTATGTAACAGATTTTTTGAGAAATCCTAGTGATTCGATTAAAAGTTTTACTATGGAAGAATATGATCAATATTTAGTTAAAAAATGCACGTATAAATAAATATTCGATTAAATTTATAAATGATGCTTTTTAACTATTTTTGGAGTTTTTTGATATTCAGCATACAATAAGCTAGTCGGCCCACTGGCGCAATGGTTAACGTGTTAGCCCTTGGAGTTGGTGGGCTCGGGTTCGAGTCCCGGTCATGGCATGAATGTTTGTGTCCGTCAATAAATGTTGTTATTTGTCTAAGTGTTTGCGTTGTATCTTTCTTTGTGTGTCTCTTGTGCTTGTGTCATTTCTGGGGTTGAATACAATGGACCTAAGGTCGCAGTGTTCGGCAAACTTGCCCCCCCGCCAAGAAAGTCAAAAGTCAAAGTCATACAATAAGCTAGTTTTTGAATACAAAAAAGAAGTTCGCATAATTGACACAAAAAATAGCTGGATATTGTGGAAAATACAACCGAAATCATATTAATTACTTTCGTAGGTCATTTTAAGATGCTTATTTTTTTATTAAAAACTTGAAGGGGAAATTTAATTTTTTTAAGGTAGGCGAGTAGGGGAGAGAAGGGGAATGGCGCCACCTTAAGGGAAATTGAATTTTCATGCAGAATTGTGTTGCAATCAATGTAAATTGTAATGAGCGTAGCTTACTACAGTTCATAACCTATCTTGTAGTGATTTTTTAAAATTTAAATCTTTAATAGAAACTGAATAAAATTGTATTTTTCTAATGCTCGCACAGTGGCGGGATTACCCCGGTATCTGGGGTTATACCGCCACACCAATAATCAAAGCAAATAATCTATAAATAATGGGAAATTACATAAAAAAACAATACATAGAAGTAAAATAGGTTTAATTAACTTTGGTATGGTAAATTGTACAGGATACAGCTCTTTTATTAACTTTCTATATGCAACTAACTATGCAGGGTTTTTTTAAGTTTCGTTGGTCTATTTGACCAGTTCAGTTATTCTTTTTCGGATACGGGGCATCTCTAACGAAAACTAATAGGTTGTCGGGGCCAATATATGAAATTTCTTTTTTACGGATTATGCCGCCATCCTTTTGCAGGTGGCGGCATAACCCCAGAGTGATGTGGCGGCATTACCCCAGTAAGACAAAATGGCATAGATGGCTTGTTTAAAGAAAGGTAGTTAGCCTAGCGTCCAAACTAACGACGTGATAAAATAGCCAAATAATTACTCTTTTAAATGATATATAACTGATTGATATAACTTAGAGATAACAGTCACTCATCGCTTAATTTCAGAAGGCTCGAGATAAGATGAAAATCACTAAAATCCGTATTTTTCAAATAACTTTACATCAACTCACCGCACGACCATTAGCGTCTATACTACAAATTACTTTGTTTCCTGCTACAGGTCAGCGCTCACAGCCCCCCTCCCACACACACCGCTGGCGAGATACAATGGGTGGCGGCATTACCCGAGGTGGCAGGATTCCCCTTCTCTCCCCTACCCCAAATTCTAAAATTTTTACTATTACTTGAATCTTTTCCAAATTTGCATAGTGATTTCAAATATAATGAACAATGCTTTTTGGGCAATTTTTTTTATTTAAAAATAATGGATTTATTTTAAACGGTGTTTTTCAACCAAAAAAAAGGGGTTTACGCTAACACTTCTAGCATAAAAAGTTTGACATTAATTTACCTGAAATTTTTTGCAGTTGCTATTTCAATATATATCTGTGTCATGAACCTCTAACAACTGGTGTAAGTATACAAGTTTTTTTTTTTTTTTAAAAAAGGTCCAAGTGTAAGTTAATAAAAAACTAAAATTGTGGTTAATTTGTAACATTTTTCTTAATAACTTCTTTTCTTGTAATTTGTATGTAACTCTAGAGGGTCATTGCATGTATTAGTTCAAAATGAAGAATTTAACACATAATTAATGTTTATAGGATGAAAATTCAATGTGGTAGACTTGTTAGCGTAAACACCTCTTTTTGGTTGAAAGAAACACCGTTTAAAATAAATAAATTATATTAAAATAAAAAAAATGCCTAAATAGTATTATTCATTGTATTTGAAATCACTATGCCAAATTTGGAAAAGATTAAAGTAATAGTAAAAATTATAGAAATTTGAGGAATTTTGGGTATTCGCCTACCTTAAGTGCCACTTCACAATATTTTACATTGCAAAGAGCTTTTTACTGGAGAAAACAACAATTATTGTGTTTTCTATTGATCACATGATACAATCTACTTTTCGTCGGATTAAAAGTGAGCTTTTGTATTATGTGAATCGTTCGCAGCATTAAATTTCATTTCTATTCATAACTTGACTGTTTCGTGTTTTCTTCAAGTCCCTTAAAGTGAAATAATCACATAAGTGAAAGTCTAAAAGTGAAAAATCTTGATCGTCATTGTAAGAAGTTATACTTCTTATTCTTATCGGAACTTAACTGAATCGTAATCCCTGCATTTTTCTTGTTTTAAACTGGAATTTCGTATTATGATCTTTTTCATAGTAAAAACAAAAAACTTTCTCCTGCCTTTTCTCTTTTGTCTCTGTTTTTTAATGTTATCTTCTCTTCTATTTGTTCAAGCTATTTATTTTTATAAGTTCCTGCTATCACAAATTTTTAGCTTGGTATTACAGTAATTTGTTTTCATTTTTTAATTAACATTGTTTATTAAAATTTTTAGACTGCATAACACATGAATAGACGCACTTCTCTGATTGCAAATATCATTTTTAACTTGACATTACTGAGATTTCTGTTAGAGTCATACTACCTCCTTAATAATAAAGATAACTACGTACATGGGACGGCTAAAGCTTATTTATCTAGAGTCCAGACCAAATTATTTAATTTCTAGGTTTATTTTCCATTTCTTTTTGGTTTTCCCTATTTGGCAACCGCGGTTTTTCATTTTTTTTTCATACTGGCGATGTTGCATTTTCTGTTTTTCATTCATTCATCTTTTTTTTTATGCTCTGACGATGGGACTGGGTTAAAGTCCCGAAATGGCTGCTTTCTTTAACAGGCTTCCTCAGGATTATTTTTAACTTCCATTTGTGTTCTATTTGTATTTATGTGTCCAATTTTGCGATGTCAAGACAGTTTCTTTTATAAACCAAAAGATTAAATTGTAAGAACCATCATCCATCACTTTGTAATATTAATTGGTTGTCGTATGATAATCAAAATTTAAAACTTTATATTTTGATATATTTATTCCCGATTATAAATGCCGTTTAAAAATACATCTTCAAAAGAGTTATTTTTTCAACAAAATTTTACATACAACTAGATAAACTTTCTTAGATTTTAAAATGCAGTCAACAATGAACCAACAACACTTTTAGAATTTCAAATTCAAAGCGTATTTACCCTTATCATTCCTAAGCTGATTTTTTTCAGAAAAATAGAATCATCGAGCAGATGTTCTATTAATTGAAAAATGATTGTCTTTGTCTAGTAAAACGCAAGATATCAATACATTTATTCCTATGCCAAATAAAATGTCCTCGTACAAAATTAATCCAGCCCTCACATTCAACCAATCATCAGAACATCAAATAAAAGATAAAGTTAATAGCTCCTCAAAAAGCACATTGTTATATTTTTATTTCACCAAACTCTTTCTTCTTTCTTTCTATTATTCAATTTGCATAGTTCATTGCTTAATTGTTGAACTGAACCATAATTATATTGTTGTTAGCTATTGCTACACAAAATACGTCATTGTTAATAAAGCAAATGCTATTTTTGAACTACTATATGCTATTGTAATTTTTAAAAAATAATCTTTAAAATTAAGATGCAAGTTTAGCAACAATAGAGTATTGCAAAGTTCGCAAAAATTTACTTATTATCAGAAACAAAGAATTTTTTTAAGATAATTGTTTGAAGTTTTGAGTTTGTATTGAATTTCGTTGTGAAACAATTTACAATATGCTTATTGCAATTTAGTTCTTGTATGTATAAACTTGAGACTTAACAATTCGACAAATAATGGGTTATTTATACCTGAAAACGGAGACAAAAATTTGTTTATGTAAAAATTTGTTTTTATAAATATTATATAAAAATATTCAAAACCATTTACCAAATACGTCATTCTTTCGCGTGTTTTTGCAATATTTTTTTTAATGAGTAAAGTGTATTTCAAAGTCTGAGAAAGTAATTGGATTGCATTAAGTTATCACTTTGAACTTATTATTATATTATTATAGAGTTATTTATATAGACTCAATTTAAGATATCACATAAGAATAATATATCCCATTCTGCCCTATCTTGAGATGTTTAATGTAATGAAAATTGTTTTTTTAAACTTATCTTTAAAAAGTTTGAAAGACATTTTCAAACCTGTTTGAAGTCAGTTTAGATTAGACGAATTAGTAGAGCAAGGAAAAAAAGTTTACGCTTCGGCTCAAAAGCGAATACTCATAGTGTGTATGTCAATTAAATAGTTGTCAAATAAAATTAAGGACTCATCTTTAGTATATTATTAATGCCCCATTTCCAATGCTTAATAAATGTCATCGATCCATATCCATCCAAATAAGTAATATTTTATCAACAACAAGCGAAGAAGAAGAAAAGATAAGAGGAAGTAAGACTAAAAAAGCTTCGTATCTTGTCACCTCTAAGTGCTGATGCTGACGGAAAGTTCCGTATTTTTCTACTTCTTCCATATTTCACTCTCCACCATTCCGTCCATGAATTGACAAAGCTGTATTTGACATTTTCATAGTAGCTTCTCATTATTTAACGCCACTACTTTTATTAGAGAAGTTTGGGTCATAAAGGTTAATTTTGTCCTTAGCTTTAAAATCCCACTTTTTGTATTTCGAAGTAGATTTGCCTCAAATTCAAAAGGGACGAAGCGAAATACGCGTATTTAAGTGAATAATTTTTCGTAAGCTAAGTGGGGGCCCGGATGACCGAGTGGTTTGGACCATTACGATAGCCGTCTGAGCGCTGTAAGGGTTGCGGGTTCCATTCCCGCCTTCGCCCTGGGTGTACTTCCTTCTTCTGTGACAGTAAAAATTCTTTCTGTGTCTGTCTTACTTGACGAAGGCCCCCTACCTTGGTTGGTTAGAGTGTCATATTTTTGGATAACTATACACGTAAGGCATCAAAAAAAATTTCAACGAATAGATGTGTATTGAAGATACTTATGAAGACAAATCTATTGATTCATATGTTTATATTCGATACTTGTTAACTTACAGCAAAAATGCCTTTGGTGAGCTTAGGATAAAAAAAAACTTGTGTTTTTTTCAAGTAATTATCTAAATATGAAACATAAGGTATTGAGTGCTTTGAGATAGGGTGAACCGAAAGGAATTTTTTGTTTTTGCATCATTTTGTAGGGTGCTGTTTCCGAAAAAGGAATTTTCGAGCATCGGTCCGTCTGTAATTGTGTCACTCTGTCGTGAACAACCCTGCAGTTCAAACTAAGGCATCTTTAGACTTCAAATATTGCACATCAATTCCTAGTACCTGTCGGACATAAAAAAAAAGTTTTCTGTAGAATTATCGCGCATGAATGATAGCCCACACATAACTTTTACGCTTAAAGGTATTGCTGAAAATCGGAATTCGTTTGCAAATTTAAAATCGAAATCTTGGGTATCAAATATCTATTTCTGAGTGGTAAACGAAAGTCGTGTAGTGTTTCTTAGTTTCAATTAATATTTTTTTTAGTAAATAAATACATGCTTACGAAAATGAAAAATATTAACACGCTTTTTTTTTTTGTATGATCTTTTACAAAAGTTGCCCTAACAATACACGGTATTTAAAGTTGTCACCCTAACCAACAATCAAGTTATAAAAATGTGGAAAATTGTGTATGGCATTTTGAAGGGAGAGGATTTGGTATTGCGAAACTCGAGAAAATTATTGAATTTTGGAGTGACGCATATTTTTGAGAAGGATCAACTGTTTGTCGCAAAATAGTGCTTAGCCCGTACAAGCACTGCGGCAACGTCAAATATGGATTAGTATATGACATTTCGCATCCCTTTACTATGTCATTCATAATATTGAACAACACTTGCCTTGACAGCACCTGTAAAATCGAAAGCTTGGCTCATGTAGAAAAATGCTTGATAATAAAAGGAAAATATGAAATATACAAAATCCGTAGCTGAGATGGTAAGGTGGCCGACGCGCCTGAATCCTATGTTGTCAACGGGTCATGTTTAACTTTACAGTTTAACGCATCCTAAGCTACAAAATATATGTGTTGCACGTGAAGTATTGCTTTCAGTATTACTTTAAAACAATTTATTTGTAGAGTAAGAAATCATTTATATCATAACGGCAAAGATAATTCAATGGCTTGGATATATAGAATTAATGGACAGGGGCAAGACACAAAGAGAATTATCAAGGGACAGTGTCAAAAAGAAAGAAAGAGGAATAACTATAAAATAAATGAACGAATAAAGCGTGGAAGGACCTAAAGACCATAAAGATCACAAATTAGAACGCGAAGTTCAAAGACGGGACTAGTTTGTAGTCGAATTGTTCTAGTTTGGGGTTCTCGTTTCGGGACTAGTTTGTAGTCGATCATCGTGGACTAGTGCTAGAGAGCGTGTGCTTTAACACAGAAACATTTTTTTAAAAAAAAATATTTCCTTAGCATTACGAATGTTTTCCGGCAACTTTTCGACCATTATTTTTGGTTTCTATAACACCGCAGTTACATACTTCGAGCATTTGCTTCGAGCAGCCATTTCAGCGTGGCCTTGATTTTCCCAAGGTAACGATTTAACGTGCAGATACTCTAAGTTTCCGCTGAAACTTGCTCTCAAGGTCACGAACCCATCTCGTTTGGTTTGGCGTCAACGGAAGCTTAGAGTATCTGCATGTTAAATCGTTACCTTCAGAAAATCAAGGCCACGCTGAAATGGCTGCTCGAAGCAAATGCTCGAAGTATGTAACTGCGATTTAACGAAAATTTTTGTCTACACTGTATCTTTATTAACCTCTGTTTTAACACCCAGTGTACAATAACAATTGTTCCAACCCACCGCGACGCATTGATACGATCATCCGGCCGAGAGGTAATGACGACCAGGCAGATATTGATTAGAAACGAGGCGGAAAAGATGGGCTTCTTCTTGTTCGACTCTTTTTCTACGGATGTGCCTTTGATAAGGACGGGGCATTGTACGGGGGCGATATTAACTGTTTCTTTCGGCGGCACAGGGATTGGGTGATGACGGTCGATTTGGTCTACGTCGTTGATGAAACATCATATCGTATTTCTGACTTAATCCTCGTCTAAGGGGTATTGGGCATTTGTTACCATAATTATAAGTGCTCGGTTGTGTTTTTATAAAAGGAAATTGAAAGAAAAAAAGTAAACAAGTACTGAGTGCGTGATATATCCCTTGTATCCGATGAACTTTTCATAGGAATGATATTTCACTCATATTTTTTTAACTGGCTCATTTTAAATTTAAAAAAAAAAATTGATGAAAATCTGGATTTCGCTTTAGTTTTCAAAATTTCTGAAACCAATAACGTGTCGTTTAAAATGACTACACATTAACCATTGGGATATTTTTTAGTTTGGATAACGTGTAGGTTTATTACAATAACAATGTGTAATAAAATAATTTCCAATAGATAGCATATTGCACTGGTTATGTTAGAGGGAAAAATATATATATATATATACATATTTGTTTCGCCCTTTTCTATTGTTGCCTTTTGCTTTTATGATGGACACGAAAACAGGAACACCAGGCGTAAAAGACCTCCCTAAAATGTTGGATATATTTTCCCCTTAAAGGCCCCATCGGCCCCATTTTGGAGGCCCGATAGATTGCATCAGTGACATATGAGATAACCTTAGAACGACATCGATGTAGATGATAATGATGGTGACGTGAGGATGTTCGTAAGGTACAACCGCATGGTACACTTGTCACAATGTCATATTATATAATTCAATATCAATCCAATATCATTCTGACGTTGCTCAATACAGTTGTCGCATGACGCAATGAAGTCCAGCATCAGGAGACGTAGAATTTCAAAAATGGATTCAAAAATTGTAGAGGATGCAAATGCTAGCAAAGTGTGACGGACAGATAGGAAAAATAAAATAATAATATTTATATCTGATCTTACAACTTAACAGTAACACTTTTATGAAATCCATTTTTGAAATTCTACTTTCCCTTTAGCAAAACTAAGCATAAGGCTAGAAATAGACATCCATAAAAGATAAAATTGTCAGATTACTAAACTTAAATTCCTATATTCAAAAAATATCGTCATCTTTGCGCATGATACATGAGAGGATTCATGTAGTAAATAACAAAGAGTAACGGCGAAAATTTTCATGTTTCGGTGAGACTCCAAACCACTCGCCTTCATCAGAATTGTTGGCAGACGTAAAAACTTTAAAAAAAAAATAATAACTAAGTTTTTAAAAACAAATAACGTTTATTAACCCACATCATCATCGAAGAAAGAAAACTGAGGGGAAAAACTAAATTTGCGTTATATACCGACACAAAAATGTCACGGACAACAGATTCTTTTTAAAAAAGATAATCACCAAACATAAGAACTTGATGATTTAGCTAAATCCGGCAAACCACCGATAACCGATAACGCCTGGAACTAACAATCATTACAAGGTGTAATCGGTGGATGTCGTGAAAATAGTTACTAGGACTCATAAAGTACTAAATGGCTCACAAGAATGACACACTATATGTGGTTTTCTGGTTGTAATTCGCCTCTTTTTTTTTGCACAGCACCCCTCGTGCTGTGCGCCATCCGTCTCCTGATGCTGGACGTGCCGAGCCCAACCACCCAAGGGGAGAGCGTCGAGCTGGTCTGCAGCTACGAGCTGCTGGACGAGGACTCGCTCTACTCGGTCAAGTGGTACAAGGACGACGTCGAGTTCTACAGATACGTGCCCAACGACTGGCCCCCCGGACAGTTCCTCCCACTGCAAGGGGTCAGGGTGGACGTGAGTAGTGAAAAAATTCAGTAATATAATAAACGATGCCCAGGGGCTTAGTGGTAGTGCTTTGCATTGCCACGCCACAGGTCCGGGGATCGAATCCCGGAATGGACGAGGTTGACACATCCTTTCATCCCCTGAGTGGGTCGATAAAATGGGTACCAAGCATGCTTGAGAACTAAACACTGGGAGTTCCAACGCGAGGCTGACCACTTTACCGGAACATATGCCTAGCATCCCAGAGCCCTAGGTCACGAAAGCTGAAATGGGCACTGCAGGCCTTGTCCCAGTAACGGGCTGTTGCGCCGAGGAGATAAAAGAAAAATATAATAAACAACTGGAACGGCCACGCCTTTACACTATACCGTGGGCTTTGGTAAACTGCAGTAACCACAACTGGGAATTACACCATTTTAGCTCTGAAATAATTCATCTTTTTTAGTATGTTTTCTTTATAAGAGTAGTTAAGTGCATGCAAAAATGGTCCGAGTTATTTGGCTAGTTATTGCAGTTTATCTTCTTACAGAAGCACAGTGATGTCGCAGTTGCGTCAAACGTTGTCTTACACATCACACACAAACATCCCGGCATCTAATTTGTCTGAACTAGAACAGGTACGCTTTGAATAACGCCATATTTACGCCAATCAATGAATTCGTTTCCACGAACAATGCAGGCTACGCCCCGTTAGAATTGTACGTTTGCAGATTTAAATCGTTTGACAATTTTAATATTTTCCCTGCATTTAATCTTTATATCTGGGCGCAAAAATAAACAAGAAGTTCTTAAAGAACTAAAATAGCCTACTTTCCTGTTACTTAAATGCTTACTAAAATTCTTATCATGAAAAAACTAGGTTCGTAACAGTAAGTGACATCACAACAACCGTTTTTCGACCTTAAATTCTAAAATAAATTTCACTAAACACAGCATCTAAATAAACACAGCATCTTTCACTAAACACAGCATCTAAATAAACACAGCATCTTTCACTAAACACAGCTTTATTTGCAGTTATAAATTAGTATTTAATTTTTCGTAGAACAAAAACCAAAATACTACTCCTCAATAAACATTTACTTGCTAAATTCGGCTAGTTTCATTTATTTTATTTCGAAAATTAAATAATTATTACTTAAATCGTTTGCAAAAATTTATATTTCAAAGTATAAATATGTAATATTAATCGCTTTTAAATAGAATGAAAACAATTTATATCAACATACAAAGATCTCGTAGTGAAATATTTATTTGACGTCATCTTAAATTGATCGATGTCTCAAAAATAAATTTATTTTAATTTATTGTCTAAAAGAATAAAAGTTTCTCGCGCGATTGTTGCTATGGCAATGGTGATTTATTTCTAATAAAAATGGCTTCCTATGCTTTTTAAATGAGCATTAAATTTTGACGTTTTTTAAATAATTGAAGTACTTCGAATTCGAATTCTTTTCTAAAATTTTCAATGTATTCTAATTTCGATGCGCTGAATTTTTTGACGTATCTCACTTGTCCGTAGCATTTGTAGTTAAATTCAGCGATCTAAATGACTCGAAATTGAATTTCAATGCTAATTCAATGGGAAATTTGTCATCAAATAGTAGATTTATGTCCGTCCTATAGCACAGACAGACGGACAAAAAGTATGAAAGTTGGGTGTCTGAGGTTATACCTTTCTAATAAAAAAAGAATTTTTAAGATCGGATAGATAGAACCGATTTTGGAAGGGGGGAACGGACAGACAGACGGACGGACAGACAGACAGACGGACGGACGGACGGACATCGACCGCATGTCAATACCTACTTTTTTATTTTTTTTAATTCTTCGAATTAAAAAAAAAAGAAAAGTAGGCTAAAAATATGCATGTGGGTTTATGTAGTTTCAGGTTGCAATGAGAAATTATTGAAATTTACGCGAGTTTGAGATTTGGGTTTAGTTTGAACGTTCTGGTCTGGGTTATTTTCTTTCTTCCGAGAATAGCTTCAATGCACCACAAAGTGTTCAAAGTTGAAACAAACGTGCAAGTAAGTACCTTGAAAACGACGCCGACTCTTGTGGTATTATTTTCCATCAATTGTGCCAATTTAGAAATGTAACACTCATCTAACCATTTCTATTATTGAAACCACTCATTGCGACAGACCAACGAAACTTTTGGTGTGATGTTGATCCTTTTATAGGTTTCCTGATGTCACAAGGCTATTCCTACTTGAAATATCTAGTTTCTCCCGAAATATATCATCTGAAATTATTACAGGACTGTTGAAACCGGAAACCCTTCACCCAGAATAAATTTTCTCTTGTGGGAGAAGAGTCTAAAACAGGCCATTAGCAATCTATCTCGTGGATCCCTATTCTTTTGCCGTAATTCTTGGTACTAAGATTAACTCTATTTCCGAGTTTCCTTATTTAACCAACTAACCTGGTGGATTTTGGCCAATGTAACACTATATCAATGTATGAAGGGAATCTATCTTTTTTAATGAAAAGCAATATATGAATGTTAAAAGGTAGAATTAATCCAACCACACTCTTATAACATTCGACAGTCGTGTCAAGAGCATTGAAAATGGAACAAAGAAATATTGAAAATTATACTAATACATACACTGCTATCCAAAAGTTTAGACAATGTCGATTTTTAGCTGTAAAATTTAGAATTGTGATAGTAGAATTACAAAACAATCCTAAATATATTAAATAAATATTTTGAAATGCTATACTAATTGAAACATAATTGCTTAATTTGCTATAACATTTTCGTTCAGTATGATACAAAAGTTTAGACACAAATACAACATTATTCTAATTTAAAGTAGATAATGGTCTATATTCGCATTGTTATTGATGAATTATATTTTTTATATGATAAATTTTAAAAAACCGATATGAGGGGAACTAAACAGATTTAGTAACGATATTGGTTCAATTTTACACCAAACAGACAATATAGCCATTTCAAATCTTTATTCAAATCATATTTGCCTCAAATGTACAATTTAACATCTATAAATACGAACCGATTGCCTACCATGGCCAATCACCTTTAAGTTTTTCCACGAATTCGTAGATTTAGAGACGTGCATTGATCTATTTTCTTGATGAAAAGTGCAGTATAAAATCACAAAATGGCAACATATTATTATTTTTTGCACTTTAGTAGAACGCCAAAAAAAATTGGTCATTTCAAAGTAAATTCACTCTGCACCATTATAAGCTTCCAAATTGATGCTAGAGTTTTTAAAGGGGGAAACGGGTGTTTTCAACAGCTAATTTTTCAATATTCGGTTAAACCGAACGTATTTAAATACACTGCGATGCAAAAGTTTAGACAAAGCACAAATTCACTCGTATTGCACTCATTAAGGCTATAGTTACATTCTATATAATAATTATAACAAAAATTACAAAAAAAATTACATAGTCTCAAATGTTTAGACAATAACGAAATAAATTTAGATGAATCGTCTTTAAAAATTTATCATATGCAGCCAGTCTTCTTAATTACTTTAGATATACGAGCTTCCATAGAAGAAACTTAATTTTGTACACTCTTAAAACGAACGAGCGATTTTAACTCAGTCTGATTAATTTTCACTCCTCCAGTCTGGAAAATGCACTTCTCCTTTTGGAGTGGATTCTTTGTGTTGTATGGTTTGGGGATTAATGGCATACCATACATCCTCAATAGACCTCTTGAGTTCAAAGACATTGTATTGCCTACCATTGTGGTAAACTTTGCGACACATGATGCCCCAAAGGTTCTCTAAAGGGTTGATATCTGGGCTACGTGCAGGCCAGTCGAGAAATTTTGTATTTAGCGAATTAAACCACGATTTAGTGCTTCTTGCGTTGTGGATCGATGAAATTCCCACTGGGGGCCACTTAGAAGCTCAGAAAATGGCAGGAGATTATTCTCCAATGTCTGAATATAATTCTGCGATGTTTGGCGACCACTGGTAAAGGTGAAAGACACCTGTTCATTGTACCAAAAGGCTGCACAAATCATCACCGAACCGCCACCTTGTCTGCGACTAAAAGAGCTTCTAGTTTCTTTGCGCAAGTCATGCCATTACGATTTCCAACCATCGGGATCATCCAGATTCCACCTTTTTTCATCGCTAAATACGACTGATTGCCATTTTGGTCCATATGACATGTGATTTTTAGCTCGCAACATTCTCTGGGACTTATGATGTGGTGTAAGAACTGGTTGCTTTTTTATTTTGCGATAAACCATTGTTTCCACTTCCAAAATTCGTCTGAATCGTAATCTCTGATACAAGAATTCCGTTTTTTTTTTTTTTTTTGCTTTATATATGTTTCCACTTGATAAAACTCGATATATATGTTTCTTTTATCTATTACTACGAAAAGTTATCGATCTACTTTAAATTTGCATATGTTACGAAAGATTCGAATAATCTCGTATTTATGTCTAAACTTTTGCAACATACAAATTTCTATTTTTATGCAAAAAAATATTTTGTTAAATCTTATAGTAGAAACTTTCGTAATGGTGTGGAATGAATTTTCTTTAAAATAACTGACTTCAAAACTGCATTTTTCATCAAATGTTAAATTGTACATTTGAAGCAAATATGATATGAATAAAGATTTAAAATTATTGTCTGTTTTCTTTAAAATTGAACCATAATCGTAATTAAATCTGTTTTGTCCACCATACATCGTTTTTTTTTAATTTATGATATAAAAAATTTATTCATTAATAAAAATGCGAAAGAGACAAATGCAGACACACGCATAAAACAAACATCTATGTCCATATGCTGGAATTAAAAAAAAAAACGGGACAGGTCAGAGTACCTGGTAGACTTACTGAGCACTCAGCTTCTCAATCAGCTAGATGAATGTTGGGTCCCTATTTCTTGCCTTTTAAGAGCTTTATTGCAACCACATGAATAAAATGAACCAATAAAGTGGTAGCAAATGGAAATGTAATAACTTTACAATAACGAACTTAATCAAAGTACTGCTTTCTATTTAGTGTACCTAGTTGTTAAATACACATAATAATAAAAAGCACACCCTTATAATTCCATTTGCTGCTAAAACATCGGTCTAAACTAAGTCCCATCCATTTCCCAAATGAGAGGGGAATTGAATCAAATGACGCCGCCAACAGAGTGTGTACATAAGTGAATCAACAAATAATCAGATAATTTCATTCATTCGCTTCCTCTCAAATGCATTCAAAGTTATTGCGAGTCCACAATGCGCCGCCATTAAACCTCCATATCTTAAATTAAGTTTCAGCTGGAGATATCGAATTCCCAAGAAATTTAAATAACCTTTTAAAATTAAGTTACTCTTTCCACTCCGAGTGCCTTTTGTAATCCTTTCTTAGTCAGGGCGTACATATATAACGGGAAATGATTTAATTGTGTAATAAATTACGAAGTCGTAAAGAGGTTTACTTCTGCGAAACCGAAGTGTGCTGAAGTTTCACGAGCAAAGTTGATTTTTGAATATTTAAATATTTGTTTTAAGATATGAAAGGATTTTTATATGAATGGATTATTACTATTTAAAGATATTGAATTATGAAGATATGTAAGAAAAATTCCAAGTAATTTTGAAAGTGAAATTCCTTATTTTGCAGGGAAAATGCATTATTTCTTTTGTGTTGAGAATTGGAATGAGTAATAAAGCTTTTCGTTCTAATTAAGAAGCTTTTTGTAAAATAAGATTCAATATATGTTCTAATTTAAAAAAAGAAGTTGCTTATTGTTGTTACATTCAACTTGATGTTTAAAATTCTTCTTTAATATTTAATGAATTTTTTTTATGTAGACAGTGTTTTAGGTTTTAAGGGTTTCGAAAAACTAATTAAAACACTAAATTACATTTTTTATTCTTTAAGAAGCATTGCGAAAAATTTGCGTATTTTAATTAATTTTTTTTTCATTATGAATATGCAAATGGCAAATAAAAATATTTTTCGATTCTTGATGGCATTAAATTATAAGTTTTAAGGAGATTTGATTTCCGACTATAATAAATGTAGGGTACTTTGAGCTTTGATATTATTACATAAGAGAATTGTAATCAAGAAGTTGAACTCCAAGTTAACATATTCCAAGCATCTATCTAGAGTTGCTTTATGACCACACTCTATAATAATTGTTTACTTATGTGCAGTTGCTGACGTGCTTAATTGACTACGTAAAAAAACGAAATGGTTGTAATGCTTAGGTCCTTTTAAAAGTTCACAGTTCAAGTAGAACGTTCAGTCGTCGGTCAAACATATAGAGCCATTAGTGTTGAAACTTCAATCCCTGCAAAACTATTGCTGTGCCATGTAAGCTTTTAAGACAATCTTCAAAAAAGCAAGCTAAACATATTTATCCCTTTAAGACGAGAGGTCAGATGGAGCTGATTTAAAATTATGAGACTAAATTTGGAGTTTTATCAAAAAAAAATGCGTTAAACAGCATCAATGCCAGCAACTCTTAGAGAAACAAAGTTAATTTTTATTCAAATAATGAATAGTACAGGTCAGCTGGTTCTTTATCGATATTTTTGAAGAGCTTGAACTTTCTCTTTTTTCCGCACGATCGTGATAGTTTGGGTCGGAAAGAGTTACCGGTTAAATAGAATCTGGTTAGTTAACAATAATTCATGAATAAAGCTTAAAAAATCATGTCAATTAGGTAGTTTTATTAACCTTAAAACCAAAAGCGGCACTTGTGTGATTTTGTCAAAAACCTTATTATGCACCCACCAAGTACTAGGAACTCGTGTATCGATTTTGAAGTGCGTATTTCTTTTAGTTCGAACAGTAGAGTGAGTATCGGCATACAAACGACAGATATACGCACCATTGTTCAAAAAGCACATTTTCATAATCGACACCTTCTAAAACGAGGAAAAAAAACACAAAATCTCCATTTCGTATTTTCAAACCCATCGCAATACTTTCGTTATCTTATATTTCATATAAAGTAATTAAAAGTTTGAAAAAAAAAGAAAAACTGCAACAGATATAACGACCGAGGTTAATTCAACCTCTTTCAAATACATCATGCAGTTAGCGTCCCTTTATGGCAATAAACACAAGTTCAATGAAGAATTTTCGAACATATTGCTTTTACTCCGATTTAGTTCCTTGATATCAACCGAAAGTTATTTCCCTTTTCTTTATTGACTCTATCAAAATAAACTTTCGCTAAAAGATGAGGCACTTTGATTTCAAAGAGCAACGTTTTCTTTTACAGGATTCGACTAAAACATTTTTTGCCAACATTCTTCATAGGATTCCCGATCTTTTCAACTTTTTCGACGCATTCCCTAGGTAATAACTAGATTTCTCTGATGCACTAAAGTACATTCTCCAGATTCTCTTTGTTTCACAGACATATCGGTGGAACTGCTTTGAAAACCCGGTATCAGGAGTTACATTCATTATCAGCATATTCATTTTTAAAATAATACTTTGTCTGTCGGAAAATTGAATATTATTAGCTCTTGTTTTCTGTAAATTTTGGCCAAATTACTTTTTTATAACATTGACTTTTAAGAAATAACATTTTAAGTGTGAATTAGACCGGACTAGACAGAATAAGAATTTTCTGAAAATTTATTAGAATTATTTTAAAGCTGCGTCCATTAACTTTCTTTGGCTATGTAGCCCTAAAAATATACAAGCTATGATTTGAAGAACTAATTTGAACTTAATTGACCAGTATATATTATTATTGGCTATAGTCTTCATTTTTCTTATATTTCATTTATTTAGCATTAAAATTCAAAATGAGCGTTAATAATTAGTTTGAATTCGCCAAAATATAGCTCAAAAGTTGGAGAAGGCAGATAGTTGCCTCCAGGTAGATAGCACCGGTCGCGTTTCCTTAGTATCGTGTAGTCCCTCCAGTATTATCCCAGATTCATAGTGCATGCTAACTTCTGAGTTTGTATTGTAGATCGTTGGTTGCCACGTTTTCCAACTGCAGCAACGACGTCTTTATAACATTTTTCCGCGACCCCCCTGGGAAATACATCATGTAGCCGCTTCAAAGAAGTACACAGAGTCGAAGAGAAACTGTGGTAAACAAGGTTGAACAAACACGCTTCACAAACACAATTTATGAGACTTTTACTTTCGAGCTGAAATTAAAGAATGCCAGATCAGATAGCGAGCTAAATTTATATCAGCCCAAAAGAAAACTTTATTATATCTAAAAACAAAGAGCCAATAAACGGCAAGAAAGTTTCGACAATTTTTATTTACCTTGTTTTGTTATAACTTTTGCCAATATGACGTTTAGAATGTGTCCAAAAAGTTTGAAATCGGGGCAATTATGCCTTTTCTTTTCTAAACATTAATAACGTTGTTAGGATTTTTGTATTGTATTTTTGCTCTCTAGCGTAGCTTTTCTCTGAAGAAATAAATTCTTCTAAAGGTTTTACTCTATATATCACGTTCACAACTTTTGACTGAATGAAATTTGGCCAATTTGTTTTTCTTTCAAAGGTTTTCTTCAGTTCGTATCTGCTGCAATATTACGTTTTGAAGCATATTATAGATTATGGAAGTGATATTTCTGCGACTTATCTTGAAAACAAAAACCCGTATTAAAATTAAGATAATTTATCTTTCTTATAATGTCATATTCGTTATAAATATTCAAAATGTTTTTGAAAAAGGGAAGGATGAATGCAAAACAATTCAAAGACAATCTTGAGCTATCAATTTGCTGCAAAATATATTCTATTTCTGGTTGAAACCAAAGTTATACATTCAACATAATTTGTGAAACAAAACAACATGCATAAGAAGATTTAAAATATCATTCAAAATATACAATTATTTTTTTACTTTACCGTTATCTACATAAATAGCAAGATAATTATATTTTTTTAATCTTAAAAATAGTGAATTCCTCTTAACTGCATAATTACTTTGACAAATGTTCTTGAAGTCGCTGAAAAACTCTTTACTTTTTCATTAGTAAATTATTCTTTGATACCGCAGGGCAAAGAAAATATTAGGAAAAAAAAACGAACTTCGCTTTCAAATTCACTTTTTAAAATATGAAAGAGAACTATATATTTTTTACATTACTTTTAAAGTTTAATTTGATTCAGTTGAATTGCTGTTTTCCTAAATTGTAAAATATGATTTTTTATAGTCTTTTTTATAGGACTAATTTGTTTTCAACATGATTTGTTATAATGTAGATTGTATAATAAAACGGTAGTTTTTGCGAATTTAAAAAAAACACAAATTACGGTTTTATTCTTTATGCATGGATTTAAAATCAACTCAAAATATTATCTTTGAATAATATTTTTTTTTAATCGAATAGAGAAAAAATTGACAAGAATCTTTTCAACAGAAAGCTAATAACAATATAGCCGAACATAAATTTAAACAAAAATAACTACCCTAATTGAAAATACTTAATAAGTTAGAGATAATTCTTAACATCTGTTATTGAGTTTGAGATTGCGCGCTGTTGCAATAAAACTTACACTTTAAAGCAAAGCTATTATATTTTAAATGAAATAATAATATTTCTCAAGGCAAATTCTTATATTTCGAAATTAAATAACTCTAAAATTATATGTTGAAACAATTTTAATGCGAAGTTCTGTGTCTACGGTGAGATGTTGGGGAATTTTGGTTTTGGGACTGAACTTAAATTGGATTATATTGGAGGATATTAGTTAAAATCCATTTTAATGAAATTAAAATGTACCGTGTTATTAAAAAAATCAAAATAATAAGATTAATTGATAAGAGTTTAAGGTATAATAAGATTTTTTGAATTTAATAGATTAAGTTCAACAATGTAAATTTAAGGATATGCCTAGAAGACATGCAAAGTGTAATGTTTTTAATTGCAATTAATTTACTAAATGATACAAACTAGAACTTTTCATGTAAAATACTTAACCGAATCAAAGCTGGAAAACTATTAATCATTTCCAGAAATAGACAATGAAGATTATTTTGTTAAGTTCAGTGCAATCTGTATAGTTTTACAGGAGCCTCAATTTAATAGCGGAGGACCATACTCTTTTGATTAAATGTTGTATTATTCTACTATTATTTCTATCTCTAAAAGTTAGCTCTTCCAGTAAAAGGTGAAGAGGAATATAAGGGATGATTTTGTTTCAATTTGACCTTTAGAAAGGATTACTGATTTCATTATATTCTTAAATTTGATATACCCCCATTTTCCCCCACCCCTGAGGGAAAAATGAGGGTATAAAACAATGTTCTCTAAATTGCCAGATATTAGAGCATATAGTGGGAAAATTTTTAAATATCCATATATTTGTAATATAAGCAGTTCAAATTCACATTTTATACAAAAAAATTCAATGGAAATTAGTTAAAAAGTAGGTTTTAAATTAGATGATTTTGAAAATGCTTGATTTTTCCCCCATATCCCCCCACCCTCCACAAATTTATTTTTTATGGAAAAAGTATTGTTATAGCAATTCAGATAGTTAGGTTTCATTTATAGAATTTCAAAATATTCATTTAATATGTTTAGGGGTGTTTTGTAATTCTACGATCACAATTCGAAACTACAGCTAAATCGCGTCATTGTATAAAATGTTTCATCGCAGTGTACACCCAGGGCGAAGGCGGGTATCGAACCCGCACCCGTTGCAGCGCGCAGACTGCTGACGTATCGGTCCAAACCACTTGGCCCTCCTGGCCAAATTTCCACAAAACTATAACAGGGGTACTATAGAAGTTATAAAATCTACTTATTTGAATATGTTCGCTTAGAAGATGTCATAGGATAAAACAAAAATAATTTATAGATATTTTTAGAGGTTTTCATCTTAAAAATTTTAAGTTAATTGCCCACATTAGGAAAGGATATTTTTTTATTTAAACAACTCAATTTCTATAGCAGATGATACTAAATGACTCTTTTATACTTAAAATTTAGTTATATTAAGGTAGGCGAATACCCAAAAATCTAAAATTTTTACTACAACCCCTGGCAATAAATATGGAATCACCTTTCAAAAAGTAAAGCAATCTTTTTTCAACAGTGTGTAGAAATTTCAAAATTAAATTAGATCAAACAAAAACATATTTAATTAAAAGTAGACGATTTAAGACACAAGTTAAAAACACAAACAAGTTTACTAATGTGGTCTATCATGAATAATGTTAGTTATTATTAACCAAACTGGAGAAATATGTATGGACTCAGTGACGACACGAGAAAAAAGTATGGAATCACCATGCAGTTTCTGTCTTGAAATCTGGCAACATGTATATTTTCAAATTATGCAAATTAATCGTAACATGACGAGACGTGTTACCGATCTCGTGTTATCATTTGACGAAGTTATTTCAGTGCAAGCATGGCTCCGACGAAAGAATTATCCGATGAGGTCAGGCAAAGAATTGTCAAGCTATTCAAAAAAGAAGTGTCAACCAGAATTGTGGCAAATCGAGTAGGCTGCTCTCAATCTGCATTAGCAAAGATATGGATAAAGTTTAAACAAACCGGGATTCATTTAAAAGAGAATCGTAAAAGCCGCCCAAGGAAAATAGCCAAGCGACGCGATCGAAAATTTAAGTCACTTTGCCTTCAGAACCGCAAAACAAACTTCAACAGTGTTGAAAATGAAATGGGCTGAAGCGGGTGTTGATGTTTGCGCCAGGGCAGTACGAAATCGACTTCTGGGATAGGATTCTCTTACAGAAAAGCCAAAAGAAAGCCGGCCCTGACAATTGCCCAGAAGAAAAAACGTCTACAATGGGCTAAAAATAAGACAACGTGGACTGTAGATGATTAGGAAGAGATAGTATTCACAATGTTAAAAATAAATCCTTGAATTAACGGAAAAACTACTGGCAGCAAGTTGCCGGGATTTTTCCGTTAATTTCAGGAACTTCCGTTTTGTAATTTCTCCGTTAATTTCAGGATATTCCATTTCGGAATTTCTCCGTTAATTCAGGATCTTCCTTTTCGGAATTTCTCCGTTAATTTCAGGATTTTCCATTTTAGATTTTTTCTGTTAATTTCAGGAATTTTCATTTAGCTGCTTCCTGTTAATTTCATGAATTTCTAATTGGCATTTCTCTCTTAAATTCAGAAAACTTACATAGTAGGGGAAGGTGGGTTCCCTTGGACCTATTTTGACTTTTCAATTTCTAATTTCTTAATTACTTGTAAAAAGTGAATAAAAATATTTTTACTAAATACTTTATGTTGTTATATACAACATATATTTATTTTAACAGGTTATTTAAATGATTTCAACTATTAAAAAAATAAATACAGAACAATGTAATTAGGACCAAGGTACACCACCAGTGGTGTACCTTGGTCCAACCGGTAGTGTACCTTGGACCAATTATTAACAGGTAGAGAGACTCGATTTACAGTCCGAAAACCAATATTTTTTAGCCACATAAAATTCAAAAATACATTTTACAACCTACTCTTATTTCTAGCCAAGATTGTAGTAATTATTTATGTTAGGTCAATTGGCTTAGTAAGGGGTTTTATTGCCTTAGTTTTTTAGTGCCCTTTTGGCTTTTTCAGCTGTAATGCGATCTTTCTCAGGTGTATCCGTTAAAATGCAGCATAAAATTAAACTGTCATTTCATGCCATAGAAAAACATTTGGCTATCTTTCTGTCATAAATTAGAAAAAACAACTCAAATATTTCCCCCTATGTTTATACAACTAGGCCTAAACGTAAAAAGGATGTTCTGCTAAGATGTTTATTATAAAAAACATATTTTTAGATGTGCATGCAAAAATTATTTTCTATATTATATCAATATGGTTTAAATTTTATAGGCCTACCATAAATCTAAATAATTTAATACAGAAAAATTATTTATCACACCATATAAAAAATTCTTATGAATTTCCATTCTACATAATTTTAAAAATCAGGGTTGCATATTAATAGCTTAAAATACTTAATTTTTCAAAGTAAAAAAATTACTTTGAAAAATTACTAATTATAAAGGGTTTTCAACAATCTGAAGCACATAAGACCTATAGTAGTGTACCTTGGACCAGTCCAAGGTACACCACTTGTATTGGGTTCGAGGTACACCACTTGGATATTAAAAACAAAATAGTTAATCACCATGATAAGGTTAGACTTAACTTAATTTCAAGCGCACTGTTTTATAGCTAAAATTTTGCTTTATATTGACCTTTTAAACAAACAGATAGAACTTCACTGAGACCCCGGGTAGCAAATACTTTAACTGCATGTGGCGTTGTTTCAATATCTAAGCAAATCGAGCTAAAATCAGCATAGGTTCGAGGTACACATATGTCCAAGGTACACCACTTACCCCTATTTTCTAGTTAATTCCAAGACATTTTTGCTTTTTTCTTGCCAATTTTGTTTCTATAATTATATACTATTTAACCATCAATCATTCTAAATATATCCATTTGTATATGGTGTTGGAAAGATAAGCATAGGGAAATTTAAACATGCATCATGCTTGTTATATAAAACATAAGCAAATAATGTCTTCATACTTTAACCTTAAATCTATTCAAAACTAATACATTCTAATCCTTTGATATTTTTTAGCCATATTTGGTATATAATCTGAATAAAAAGGACATCATTCACATTTTTGAAATTTAAAAATTACCACTCTTCATATATTTAAAACAATTTTAATATGGCAGAAAATTTTTAATAATTTTTCTAATTTTGATAATTTTTCTGTCATATTTTTATTGTGTATAGATTTAGTATTGTTCTGTGGCTAAATGGTATTGTACTTCACAGTTAGCATATCCAGGGCAAAATCATGGTTAGGGGAAAATGAATCGGGTGTGTTAGGGGTTGAACACCCCTTAACAGAGAGACTCATTAAGAGTAACCTTTGTAGTAAAAAAGAATAAATAACAAGATGTGAATAACAAAAGAATGACAGAATATAATCATGTTTTATTTTTCTTTCATAATTGAAAAAGACTGTTATGGTTTTTCAAATCCTCAACTAATTTAACAATTTGTGCAGGAACTACAGATTTAGTTTTCTTCTTTTTCTGAACTTTCGACCCTCTTTGGAGATTTATGATAAACAAGTACCTAAGAAAATAATAGATTAATATATATAAATTCAATTTTGAATGAAATAGATCTAATATAAGGAAGCAAGTGGTAATCAGGCGTTAACCAGACAAAATCTTCTTAAGCCTTCTAAAATGAAACAAATTGTCAATTTTATTCTTTTTTTTCGAGCAAGTTTTCCATAGTATCTGCACCGTAATAATTTAATATCAGAGTTAAAAACGCTTTTTCTCTTTTTTGTGAAGAGGGGGAGGGGGCAGACAAGGCATGAATCTTAGTGTACCTTTAATTAATTGATTTATCCATATTTCTCAATACAGTTTTGAGAATCCGAACACTGAAAATATTTTTAATGGGGGGGAGGGGGGTAGAAGCAAAACAGAAGTGTTCTTGAATATTGTTAATATCAAACTTAAAAATAAACAATTTTATAATAGTATAAAATAATAATTTTAATGTAATTTTATAGTATTCAGTAATAAAATACAATCTTATAATAAGTATTCAAGTAAAGTCTAATAACTATTGCTTTTGAATATCACCGAGAAAATGAGATATCACTTAGCAGCTAGATCTAAATAAACACTAAAATAGCATTCTGTGGACACTTGCAATTCCTAAATTTTGAATTCGTTCGAAAATTTTCATAATTGGAAATGTTGTTTTTCTTAGTGCAGACTTTTCAAAACAAAGAGCATTGACAATAGTGTATGTAACTTCTGAATCGACTCAAAGCATGTGATCAAAGCATGATCTGCATACATCCGTTATCACTAATTGATTCATTAAAATCAACAAAAGAGTATTATTTATTAAAGAGAAAGATTACGTTATGTATACTTGCATAGTTTTTAAAATAAACCATGTTGTGCTGATAGCGATAGCGTAACCAGGCTTTTCAATCGAGGCTAGGTTAGGTTTTGAATTATCGTCTCACTAGAGCTACACGAGGTCTATTGCTTTCAATCGAACTTAAATGTAACAATTTCAAATCATTTCACTATTTTTTATAATAATGTGCACTTGTTTGTTGGTAAACATTGTTTATTTCATATATTTGACAGTTTTTTTTAAACATTTAGATTAATTTTACTGAGTTAAGCGTGTTGGTAAACAAACGGTAAACAAATGGTGGGGGGCAAGATCGCCAAGCACTGCGACTTTAAGTCTATAGTACTAAGCCCCAGAAATGACACAAGCACAAGAGACACACAAAGATAGAGACGACACAAATACATAGACAAATAACAACATTTATTGACAGTCACAAACATCCATGCCTGACCGGGATTCGAACCCGACCCCAGCAGCTCCAAAGGCTAGAATCCTAACGAGTGTGCCACCGGGGCGGCGCGATCAATTATAGGACTATAGAGATTACAAAAACAAATAAAAAAGAGACAAGAACTGGATTCTATATATAGAAAAGAAATATAGAAAATATAATCTTTAAATAAAAGCTTATTTTATTAAAAGAAATGAACATACCTGTATATTTATCTTACTTGCTTCGGATGTGGTCATAAACAAACAAAAAACATGGTGGCTGAGTCGGTCGGCGGATGTATCGAGGCTAAAAGCTGTTGGGTGCGAGGTTATATGGAAAATCTACGTTAATACGGGTCATAAGTGAAATTCTGCACGCAGAAATACGGTGTATATTCGTTTTCGCTGGACAAGCGTTTAATAAAAACGGAAACAAGCTGTTTATTTCAGACAAACCGTCTGTTTGTTAAAGAAACGTTATCTTTCCGTAAATTCCCGAAAATAATCACAGAAATATGCACGTAAAATTCAGTTTTTTTTAACAGTGCAGTGACAAGTCAGATTTGCGTTGGTCATAGAGATGATGCAGAAACATTCGCTTGGAGACGAGGAAACGATGCTTACTCAGACGGCTGCATTAAGAAACAAGTAAAGTTCCCAACTACCGTTCTGATCTGGGGTTGCATGTCAAGTAAAGGGCCATGCGAAATGGCTGTCGTTAAAACAACTGTCAATTAACATATTTATATTGACATTTTAGAGAATTTCCTGATCCCAACCATTGCAAATGCATATGGAGATGAAGATGTCGTGTTCCAGGACGATAAAGCCTCCTGCCATAGGGCGAAATTTGTAAGAAATTTCCTTGCTGATAGGCTAATTCCTACCATGGTTTGGCCTGCCAGTAGTCCAGACTTGAATCCAATTGAAAACATATGGTCAAAACTAAAGAAACTCGTCCAATCGAAAGATCTGATAACTGTCATTCGCAAATCTTGGAAAGAAATTAGCACTGACTACTGTCAATCATTAGTAACATCTATGCCTGCAAGGATTAGGGCAGTTATGAAGGCACTTTTCGGTGTTACGAAGTATTAGTACAAGGCGGATATGGGCTGAGTCTATATTTTCCCCCGCATTGTTAGTGAGTCCATACTAATTTCTCTGTATACTGTGAACTGCCCCTATTACGCACCAGATGATGTTATTTGACTAGTTTATGTTTATAATCTGTAGTTCACATCTTCTACTTTCAATAAAACATGTTTATGCTTCATCTGATATTATTTTGTTATTTTTACATACTTTTAACTATCGACACCATAATTTCTCTTAAGGTGATTCCATATTTATTGCCAGGGGTTGTATTACTTTAATCTTTTCCAAATTTGGCATAGTGATTTCAAATGTAATGAGCAATGCTTTTTAGGCATTTTTTTTATTTAAATATAATTGATTTATTTTAAGCGGTGTTTTTCACCTAAAAAAAGGGTTTTGCGCCAACATTTCTAGTATAAAAAGTTTTACATTAATTTACCTGAAATATTTTACAGATGCTATTTCAATATATATCTGTGCCATGAACCTCTAACATCCGGTGTAAATATATAAGTTTTTTTAAAAAAATGTCCAAGTGTAAGTTAATTGGAAAAAAATCATTTTTTTTTGTGGTTAATTTATAACATTTTTCTTAATAACTTCTTTTCTTGTGATTTGTATGCAACTCTAGAGGATCATTGCATGCATCAGTTCAAAACGAAGAATTTAACACATAATTAATGTTTATAGGATGAAAATTCAATGTGGTAGACTTGTTAGCGTAAACCTCTTTTTTTAGCAGAAAAACACCGTTTAAAATAAATTAATTCTATTTAAATTTTAAAAAATGCCAAAATAGTTTTATTCATTATATTTGAAATCAGTATGCCAAATTTGGAAAATATTAAAGCAATAGTAAAAATTTTAGAATTTTGGGGGATTTTGGGTATTCGCCTACCTTAAGCAATTTACAACTTTTTTTAAATTCTTGTCTTTTACTGAAAAATATGACATTTAGGTGACCGATTTATATGTGTGTAATCTGTATCCTTCAAAGAAGGTTGTTTTACGCACCATCAAACAAAAGTCAAGTTTTTCTCTCTAATACATTAAGATCTAAACTTGTATTACGCATATACATATACTATATCATGCATCGACATATGTTTCGAATTATAAGGGTTTATGATTGCTTATAATTTAAAAGTAGTTTCATTATATCGAACTATACATTGCGGAAAAATGGTCGCATTTACGGATACTCACTTACGAACACCGTTTTGCTTTTCTTCCTGCCCCGCACCAGTTCCATAATTTCGTCACTTCGCTATCGTGTCAAGGGAAAATCTTTCTTTATTGAACTTAATTTGTGAAATAGTGTGAAGCAAGCAACGTAAAGACTATTATTTCAAGTTCTATTTATCGTTGAACAATTTCTTCATTTCAAATAGTGCAAACATATTTTACGAGAAAAACTGTATTTTAACTGGAATTTACTGAAAGCAGTAAAAAAATGTCTGTAAATTTTGGGGATATATTTTGGCGACTTAGTTACCTGCAAAAAATAGGATTTTTTGAAGCATGCAAAGCGTCATCACAGACAACTAATTTCAAGTCATCACAGACTTTTTTCATTTTAAGATCCTACTGCCAAAAAAGTACCATTTATAAATAACCTCTTGTATTATATATGAGGCAGTGGCATGTAAGTTTGTCATTGTCCAAATCTCTGGCGCCACGTGACGATTCAGATTATTCAGTTGCGGTAGGGGTCTGCTCTGGTGCTGTCGTCACTTGACTGTGAATAAAAAAACTTGTTATCTTAGAAATGGTTGATGTGCAGCTCTAGAGCAAACTTAACCAAGCATATGTTTCAATGGAGCAATATTCAGAAATAGATCAAATGAAACTATTCGTCTGATCCGTCACTGTTAAGTGCTGAACGTCATTTTTTTGCAATAAGTTATCAACAATTTTTGGAAATAATGAGTTAATAATAGAGTCATTAGATTGGATCTATAAATAAAGAGAGAGAGGTGGCAAACTTGAGCCATGACAATCCTGGGAGGAGAGGGGGGGGGTGTATCCACAAGAACAATTTCTTAAGGATCACTATTGGCTTAGAAGTCTGCTGAATTGTCTCAGGAGGTTATGAAAAACACACACAAAACTGCTAGTTTTCGTAATTATGTACCTATTATCACACGATGAAATTTAGTGACTTTAGTTCATGCTGATGTTTGGTGTCTTCCAGTTGTCCAAGTCCGGCAGCCAGTCTGTTTATTTGCGTCACGTGGACCTCAACAGTGCGGGCACCTACCGCTGCGAGGTGTCGGCAGAGGCACCGGAATTTCAGACAGTGGGCGCAGAAAAAGAAATGAAAGTATTCGGTAAGTAGATGTGATGGTATTTAATATAACATATTCAACGTTGAAGAAATCTATACCATTACTGTTATATACATTTCTTTTTAATTTTCATATACATTTAATAATAATTTTGTGGCACGAAAACTTTTATTAAGGATAGTTTATTGTTACTGACAATTAATGCATCTACAGTAAAATTAAAATAAAACGCATCCAGTTAAATTGCATTAAAACAATAGATGAATTGAAAATTAACGTTACTTTCAAAAATATAAAAAAAAACTTTAAAGGTTTAATTATACATATTTCTTGATAACCAAGCAACTGATACCAAATTTGGCAGCTACTGAATTAAATTTTTTTCAAAATTTATTGCATGTATTAAGTATCAATTCAGAAATAAAACACTTTGAAGCTTGGATAATGAAAAGCAGATATAGAACTATGACCACTCTTATTTATCAAGATAAAATGAATTTTCCTTAACCTATGATCAACTAAGAATTACAAGAGAGGAACTATCTCAAAGTTAATAAACGTCTCGTTCGAAGAATTGGCAACCATTGAAGAATAATTGCACAGTTTTGTCTGGTGGAACCGCCATCTTTCCTCACAATAATGGACGATCAGCCATTTCCAATATTTTATATCGAACGATAAGACTTCATTTGGCGGGAAGATTTGCAATCTGAGTGTTCTCTAAACGAGGATCGAATTGGCATGGGAAAGATTCCCTAATCTTCCTATTATCCAAGTAATGGCCATTCGTTGTGGGCTATTATTCTCCAAAGTTCTACAAGATCTTCGCGAACTTGGCCGTTAAGTTTGGCCGCCAATTAAAATGTTGACAGATAGAGAATGGATAATTATTTTAAATTGCTGGCAATTGAATGTCCTCTAGACTGTCGATGAAGTTTGCTAAAGTTTAAAATAATACTTTGAAATGATTGCGTGATACGTCCATTGTGTTTCATGTTTATCTTGAAATCTTGTTTAACATCATGAAACCATAATTTCGTATTCTTCGGTACTTTATGTAACTACAAACTATTCCTGTTTTTCATTCTCCACCTTAATAACGATTTATTAAAATGTTATCGTTAGACGTTTGTTAGGTTATTCAGATAAATAGTTACAGAATTGATAAAAAAATAATGCTTTCAAACTACATTATATTTGCTTTGAAAAATCCAAAAAAAAAGTTAGAGCACTCTTACTGCTAAAAATATAAAAATGCATGTTTTCATACGATGGAATAGAACTTAAAAATTATGGAAAAAAATATCTTTGACTAAAATCATTATTATTTTAACTAAAAGATTCTTGACCAACATTGGAAAAATTATCATTGTTAAAAATAATCAGATAAAATTACTACCATGATCTCTACCATATTTTATTAACTTAAATTTATTCTTTCATCTTTACCGTTAGAGACACTTTACAGAATAGTACCATCTGGGAGATCCTGCGAATATCCAACACAAAGGTATAATAGAAGTTAACAAGTAAACTCTATAAAAAAATAACAAAAAAATACAAATTCTACAGAAACATCAGAAAATTTACCGTTGTTAGAAAAATCAAACTAAATTAGCACCACGATATCCTACCTTATATAAATTCAATATTATTTTTTTTTTGTCTTTCCCTATTCTGCAGTGTAGATAGTTCCAAAACAGCCGCAAATTCATAACATCTTGTTGCGATCATAAAAATGTTATCAAAAGCATGAACTATTTCAGTTTTACCCACGGAAGGACCGTCCATCACAGGAGGCCGGTCCAAGTACAAAGTTGGAGACATAGTGGATGTGAACTGCACTTCATCCAAATCCAAGCCCGCCGCAACGCTCCGGTGGTACATCAATGACGAATTAGTAAGTATTTACAATTTGTGAAAGCTTTTTAGCTGAACATACATAATAGATTTACTTGTGTTGTGTGCACCTACTTTTAATAAACCATTAAATTAAAGGGCATAACAATAGAATATTTAATGCAAAATTTGTCTTTAAAGTTAAAACCTTTAGTCAATTAAAAAAATAGAAGTAACGATTTTTGTTGGGACGAATGTTACGCCATTTATACGGTATCAGAAATGAGTAGATTCGCTTAGTGAACTTATAAGTTAATTCTGAAAATCACCATTTCTCGGACCATAGTCAACTAGCAAGATAATATTTTTTTTCTGAATAATTTTTACGCAAATAAGTCAGAATATTATACAGTTGTTACTAAAAGTGAAAATTTTTAAAAGCACAATACATTTACATTTTTAAACAAAACCAAAATCTCTACTTCTATTTTCGATAGAACGATCATTTCTCTACGCTTACTCGCAAGTGTGTCCCCGCATTCTAAGTTATAATGCAAGCCCAGCGGTGAGACATAGACTTCGCAATACACAATACAAGCCAATATTAAAACATTAACCGTCAGTAACCATTGAAGTTCGAAATTCACTGGTGAAAGTCAGCTAAAAGGTGAATTAAAAATGTCTTTATTTGAGTACTCATTTTAAACAATGCCCTCCTCTCTCCAGGCTACTTCGGAGCTTTTAAATTTAGGACTAAGAAAAACTTTGTTTAAAAGTGTCTGCCACTGCACACAATATTTCTTTGCTTATTATTGTGATATAAGTTTTTGAGTACCCATCGTTTTATACAATATATCGTTGCTTTTTTATGCTCGTTTTTGAGTACCTTCGAATGGGATAACTTTGGCCAAGCTTTACATTCTCATAGAATACTCTTTAAATGATGATTGAATTTTGGATAAGTGGCAACTCTGCATTGACCAACGAGAAAAAAGTATTTTTAAAGAAAGTCAGTACTAACTCCTTATTCTTGGTCACCAAAGTTACCCTTCAGAACCAAAGTTAAGCCATTCGACGTCACCCATTTTAGACAATGTGCACCTTTAAAACAAAAGAGTGAAATCCGCTCCGATTGGAGAAGTGCATTTTCGACATTGGAAAGGAGTGAATATTAACTCAGACTGAATTAAAATCACTCGTTTGGAGTGATCCTGTCGGAGGTTTAACACACAAAGTATCCACTCCTTTCGGAGAAGTGCATTTTCCAGACTGGAGGAGTGAAACTAACTCAGGCGGAGTTAAAAGCGCTCGTTCGTTTTAAAAGTGTATCTCCATCCCCCAGGCCACCTCGGAGCTCGGCCGCCACCCACAGTCCACCACCCTCCACTCGGACGGACTGGAGACGTCGAGCCTGGGCCTGCGGTTCGCGGCCGCGGACTCGCACTTCCGCAGGGGCGGCATGAAGCTCAAGTGCACCGCCACCATCTCGCGGGTCTACACCATGAGCAACGAGGAGCTCGTCTTCGGATCGGGACTCCGGCAGCAGACGTCGGGGCTGCACATCACGGAGAACATGGGCCACGGTGAGCAGGAACTTTCCACTTCTTGACGACCTGCCCCAGGGAACACAACAATGTTGGCCTAATGTCATGCATGAACATCGGCCAAACGTGTAGCTTACTGGATGAAATCGATCAATTTCTACCGATTTCAACCAGATTTTCCCGTTCTTTGAAATTTCATTCAGGAAATTACGAAAAGTGCAATGCTTAATTTTACTGCAGTTTTATGATATTTTGAAAGTGCAAAAGGCAAATATTATGTTTATTTTTAATCACAATAATCACAAGTCGCAATAGTATGTTTCTTTCTTGGCGAAATTCTGCACGAAGTAGTGGTCAAAATTAAAAACTGTTTTATTGCAATGCAATCGATAAAAAAAGGCACATCAATACATGGTCAAAACAGCAATGCAATCTTACCCAATATCAGTGAATTGTTATCCGCTCTACATCATCTAACGTTTCACATCGATTCTGCCCAGCGTCGGTAAAATGTAGTCCATTATGCATTGGACGAGGAATATGAGTCGACGTCGGCCAATATTCCTGAGCTCTTGCTTCCGACATCGGCCAATTCTGCTGCGCTACCTACGTGGTTTGTATGAGGACTGAAGACGCACGTCAAGGCACCAAAAACACACTGATGCATGACGTCAGCGTCTTATCGTCGCTAAGAAGGTTTTTTAGAATTCGAGTCCATCGATGCTTCCGATTCTATAGTCTGGAAAATTACATAGCGTGCCTCCTTCCTCTACATCCAAGTTTGGTTTACCAGGGAACGGCATGAGGGGAGATCTTTTCGTATATTCCTACCTTTACTTGGGGCTAGGGAGCCCAGTCGGTTAGGCACTCGCCTAGGACGCGAAGGATCCCAGTTTCGGGTCCGGGCATCGCCGAAATAATAACTGCCGACCTATAAACAGCCCGTACTGCCAAAAATGTCCGATGAATAATACCGATTGTAAGGGAGTGCGCTTTAAATATCCTTCGAATTCCTAACGATGCGTACGATGTCTCCCTTAACGGTTGCGTCGGGTGCCCATTCAGGTGCCAACTCGTCACCTGACTGCGTTTCTAAAATACGACGCCCTTCGCCAATATCCCTCGTGTAGATCTAGTGCGACGAAATTCAAACCTAAGCTAACCTACCCTCACTTGTGTGGGGAGAGCAGTTGCGATTGACCTCAAAACAGAGCGTCAAACAAGGTAGGTTTAGAACAGTGACGCTAGCGTCGTTTCTTGTAAGCCCACACTGTGGTGATTGAAGCCTAGCTTACGGTGCAATAGTACATACTATAACGCATTCTTAGTGAGGGAAGGCCATTGTTATTTGTTTTTACAATTTTTGTGCAAGTTTTGGAAGCTCTAATCAAACCACGACTCGGTGATCAACGTCATTTTTGACACTGCGGTCACGTGAAAACTAGGACCAATAAGAACGGGGAAAATTAGGACGCATTTGTACTCTTAAAAGCCTGGGCTTTATGAGCCGTAATTATAGCATTGAGCACGATCAACAAATTTCTGGTGAAAATGTGAAATAATATGTAACAGTTAACGTTTGTGCGACTTGTGAGCGTACCAAAATGCTACGCATTATATGACGAGTCGTAATTGTAGCGTTGATTCTGAACAACACACTGCCCCATTGGGAAATTTTTCAATACTTTGTCACCATCCATCATTGTGCCTGGCAAAAGGACGCCCTTGTTTGCACCCCTTGACAAATTCCAATATCGTTGACTGGCCATAGCCAGCAATATTGTTTCCAAATTTGAAAGGCTGCCCTAATATTTTTTTGTGGCATAATTTGAGTTCACCCATACTATCTGCACTATAGTTACTTTTCCATGTATAGAAACTCATTAAAAAAATTAAATCCGCAGCATGAAATGTACAGTGTTAAACCTTTTTACTGGAAATTAGCGTCATATGACACAATAACGTTATTACTCTTGATGTGAATAGCTAACGAGTAATGAATAATGGAGTTTGTAATCATTATAAGTATAGTCCATTAAATGTCGACAGTTACTGGCGAAAGTCATCAAAATTTTGAAATAAAAATATTTCTGCGTTTAACTTGTGATTGTCGGACAAAATATGCATTGTAATTCAACATTAATCTAATTATCGATGCTTTTTAAATAACAAGCTTAAGCACTTCTAAACTTTCGTAGAAATTTTAACCAGATACACTTTTCAAGCATCCGCTATAGCTAAATCAATATACCTAATACACATTAAAACATTAATCATCGTCGAAATTAAATGCCGATATTCACTGGCGAAAGTAGTTGGACTAAAAGATATTAAAAAAAAACTGCATTTTTACAGTGATTGTCAAGCCTTCCCAGAATAACAAATTCATTATAATTGCACATTAATCTAATTATCTATTTATATCGAACAAGTTTAAGCACTTTTAAACTTGCGTAGGAGTTTCGCCAAGCTACACTTTACAAGCATCCGCCAAACCTAAATCATTATCCCGAGCCCTAAATGCCGGCTTTATTATCCCCCAAGTATGCCCACAAACAGACGAAGAGGGCAGCGCGAGGATAATGCGGCCAAGCGAACGCTCTCCAACCAGAGCCCGTTCGTCCCTGGCCCTTTTAATGTAACGACATGTCGTAACATTAGGGGGTGATACGGGTTTTCTCGAAGGAGTAGGAATGGGCTGGCGACGGCGTGCGCGAACTGAAAGTGAAGAAGTCTTTCTGAAAGTTACGAAATGCAGTACGAGCAAAGCAGCCGCACTCCATCCGGTTGAATTATTGAGTTTCTAAGTCAAGATTCCTTATTCGTAATTCAATCACATCAGCGCAAACGATCAGTTTTTGTTATGAAATGAAGTTAGACTGTATGTTGTTGTTGGTTGCTAGACGTATTCATAAAAGCTATGGAGTCCACAAGAAACATAGTAGGGCGCTTTAAGTTTAATAAAGAACCTAAATAGCTTCTCGTGTGCGACTGCCTCTAGACATTGTGTACCAACTATGCCTTCGTGTCAACGTCATATGGCTTATTCCGTTCTGAACGACAAAAATTCATGGGTTTATTTCCGAAAGGTTTTGTGTGTGTGTGTTTTTCAAACGGAAACCGGACAAAATTGTGTTCCTTGTTGAAGATTACATTGAGGTATCTAAATCAGAAATCTTTATTAGGAAACAGGAAGAGGGAACCCGTGTGGCCAGCCGCAATAAAAGCTTAGTACAATAGCAAAGTACAATAAGCAATTTATAATAGTTATAAGTTATAATTTTAAAAATTAATTTTTAGAATTATAGATTGTAGAACAAGATCTGAATCAATAAATAGATCCCTTTAATATGTCATATTAAAATATTATTTATCAAGTTAAAGTACGCATTCAAGCAAGATGTTTCAATTTTGCTTCTTGCAAAGAATAGTACCAAATTATTAGCCCGGTGTCTGTTCGGAGATAATCGGGCCGATTCTGGAAGCAACAAATAGCTTCAACTGACAGCCCATTTTCAAATTGTTTTTTGAATACCCAGCATCTTCGCCCCATTCTTACTTCCACGGGTTTCCTTAGCTTCGCCGTAAGAAAGGCCGATGGACTTTTTCATTTCGGGTTACTTGGGTTTATTTATTTATTTATTTATTTATTAATCTGCTATACAGAAAGACAATTTCCAATTACATAGCAGTAAAGAACATACAAGATAAAAGTACACTAAAATCGAATAAAAAACATGAACAAACATTGAAAAAGCAAGAATTAAAAATGACTAAGATAAAAGCATTAAAATTGAGTAATATACGCACCAACAAAAATATATATATATATATATACAGCAGATAGGAATTACAAGGTCACTGATAAAATATCTCTTTTTAATTTCGTAAAATTGTCAAAAAATAAATCACTACTTATTGGGAGTTTATTAACAAGTTTAATGAATTGTATATATGGCTGATTTATAAGGTAGTTTTTAGTGCAAAAAGGTTCTTTAAGAACATATTTATTCCTTGTAGTATAGTTAGGAACAAATAAATTAAATTCTTGTAATATGTGAGGACAATCAATTTTGTAGTTTAGGATATTGTAAAAAAATTTAAATATAGATATTGATCTTCGACATTCTAAAGTAGTAAAACTGGATGGTCTGAAGAACTCATGGGATTTACGTGCTATGAAATATAGAAATTTTTTTTGGATTTTTTCAATTGATATAACATCACACTTGTTCGAAGGACTCCAGATCATGCAATTGTATTCAAGAACCGGACGAACAAGTATATTAAAGAGATTGAAGAGAACATTAATATCGTCAAAATCATATGTAGTTCTTTTAAGGATTCCTAATTTTTTAGAAGCTCTAAGCATAATATCCCGGATGTGTAAACCAAAACTAAAACTAGATTCATATATGACTCCCAGATCTTTTATGCAAGTCTTTCTTGCGATAATTTCATTATTCAATGTATAATTACGAAGATATGGGTCAAGTTTCCTTGTAAACGTAAGAACGATGCATTTATCAGTATTAAGAAAAAGCTTATTTTCAGTACACCATTTATCCAATTTGTCCAGTTCAGTCTGAAGAATCAATTGATCAATAGGGGATGAAATAATCCTAAAAATTTTTAGATCATCAGCAAAAAGCAAACAAAATTGAAAGTTGACAGCTATATCATTGATAAACAAAAGAAATAACAAGGGTCCCAGAGTTGACCCCTGGGGAACTCCAGATGTACTAGTGAAACAATTAGAAAAAACAGAATTAAATTTAACATACATTGATCTATCAGTAAGATAAGAACATAACCAAGAAAGTATTTTATCATCAAAACCCATATGGAATAGTTTTTGAAGTAAAATGTTAAAGTTCACAGTATCAAATGCTTTAGCAAAGTCAGTATAAATTACATCAAGTTGTTTATTAAGTTTTAAGGCATTGGTAATACTACTATTAAGAGACAGTAGATTAGTTGCAGTTGACCGTTTTTTAATAAAACCATGTTGAACAGGTGATATCAAATGATAAGTGAAAGCAGATAATTTAATGTGAATAATATTTTCAAAGATTTTAGCAAATGTAGAAATGATAGCGATTGGACGGTAGTTTCTAATATCCGATTTTTTACCTTTTTTAAAAACAGGAATGATTTTAGAAGTTTTCCAAGTATCAGGAAAAACATTAATTCTTAAAGACAGGTTAAATAGAATAAGTAACGGATATATAAAACTATCAATATTGGCTTTTACAATAAAGGCGGGAATCATGTCTAGACCAGCCGAACTTTGAGCTTTAAGTGATTTAATACTATCTTCGATTTCATTGTGAGTAGTGAAGTGCACCTTAATTATATCATGAGAAGTTGTTTGTCCATTCAAAAAATTTAATTGAGAGGTATCACCATTATCATTTGAGTAAACGCTCGAAAAATACTCTCTAAATGACTCGGCTACTTCAAAATCATTAGTGAGTTCTTTATTATCAAAAATCATCTGACTAGGACCAGCATTTTTATTCTTTTTACGGAAGTAGGACCAGAAGGTTTTAGAATTTTGTCTTAGAGACTGTTCAATGTGACGAATATAATTTCTACGCTCAGAGCGAATCTCAGATTTAATAATTTGCCTTGTAGATTTAAAAAGTTCAAAGAAAGTGGAATTCTTGGATCTTTTAAATTGATTAAGATAGTAATTTTTAAGCTTAATATTACCAATGATACTCTTAGTGAACCATGGTGGATACTTAAATTTACGTGGTAAGTATTTAGGAACAGAAATATCAAGAATACTGTATAATATATTATAAAATTCATCAAGGGCCAAATTTATGCAGTGATATTGGTTCAAAAAGTTCCAATTAACTGAGGCCAAAAGTGTGTACAACAAGCCAAAGTTGGCTTTTTTAAAGTTATAAGCCCGTGCAACAGGGCCCGTGGACATCTGGTTGCAATTTGGGACTCTATCTGTTTTGTTCAGAGTAATAAGTAAGGCTGGATGGTAATTATCTTCAATAGATAGGGGAAACAGGGGTTTATCAACAGATACAGTATAATAAGAAAGTTTGACCAACACAAGATCTAGAATTCTATTCATAAAATTAGTCAAAGTGTTCATTTGATGAAGTACGTGTAATTTAAGAAAACATAAAAAATCACGTACCAAAAGAGAGTTATCAGCAGAAGTATAGTCTTGCCAATTGATCGTAGATAGATTAAAATCACCAACAATAATTATATTTTTGTGATTTGAAAAGTGTTCATCAAAAATATCATAAAACTCATGAAACAGGATATCACTTGAGTTTGGAGGTAAGTAAACACAACAAACATAAAATGTAATACAGTTGTTAATACACACTTTTATCCATATTGCTTCACCAGTATAGTCAAAATGCGACACAAGCTTAGGGTTTAAATTCTTTTTAGCAGCAATTAAAACACCTCCCCCACGACTCAGACCAGTCAACTGAGAATCGCGATCCCTTCTAAATACCTCATAACGATCATCAAAAAGATCTGAATTCAAAAATTCCTCATTGAGCCAGGTTTCGGATAAGCAAATTAAATCATAACTCTCAGATGAAGTTAAATCATAAATATCTATAAATTTAGATCTCATTCCGCGCACATTCTGATAGTATAAAGTTAAAGGAACTTTATTATTTATATTGGATGCAACTGAATCAATATTACTTACTTGATCCAGTGATTGATTGAATTGGTAATATATAGATAAACAATCATTACAGTTCTGTTGAGAGCTAGTATTTTTTGTAGACGGATTATCTTGATCAAGAAGTTCATTTGGAGGTAGTCATTCAGAAAAAATTTGATCTTTATTTAGTCTGCCGTAAAATTTTGAAACAATACATCCATCTGGCCATATAGTTTCATCCAGTAAAATATTAATATCAGTCTCGAGTACTTCCACATGGAATGACGAATAGCTATCGTATTTAGTTTTTAATTTTTCACACTCAAGGATACTTAGATTTAAATGTTGTAAAGAGTCACTTACATCTTTAGCTTTCGTGGAGGGGTTAAGTCTTGAGACGAATACCGCTGATCTCTTGGGGAATCTTGCAGCCGATTGTAGTTTTGAAGTTTTTCCAGTTCCACTAATAACGGTTTTATTTTCATTAAGTTTACGAACATGTGATTCAACAGTAGGCAAAGCATTTGATGACCTTGCTTTCAAATTAGAAGGTGCAACTAATTCAACTCTGTTATTCTTGTTGTTTGTTTTGGTGACGCTAGCGTAACTAGCAGGAATATTACGAATTACTTCCTTATTTTCAAGATTTTCAAATCTAGTGTTGATCTCCTGCTTCATGAGTTTAAACTGGTTGGCCAGATCATCAAGTCTTGATATTACGTTAGAAGAAGTCTCTGCAGCAGAAGCATCAACCACAATCGAATTGGCCGAAGAAGCGTCTGATTCATTCTTTTCAAAAGTGGCCAAGATCTTCTTTTTAAGTTGATCAAAATCATTTTTATCCGATGCAGAACTAGACTTCTTATCACAAACTTTTAGGAAAATTCCTGATAGATCATTCAAAGCAGAACTTAAGAATTCCAGAGTAAAATCAGGAGGTCGAAAAACGCCCACACCATCACTCGCCGCCATCTTGAATCGAATCAATGGATCAATTTCGTTCAATTTATGGATTGGTTTGTTGGCGGTGGGATGAACGGAACTTTATGTGGCATATAATCGCAATTATAGCAGCCCTTGATGATGCGTAGGGCCAATAAAGCAATTGCCGATAAGTTAAGGATGGATGAAGGACCCCATATCACTTGAAGATCTAACAGAAATAATGAAAGAGAAACTTTGATGAAATGTACATAATTTGAGACATAAATTTCCTGAAAAAACGCTGCTTGTGTTAAGTTAAATGTCCCGATTACTTGACATTTTGACACATAATTTTATTCAATCGAAAGATCGTTTATAGTTATTTCTTATTTAATTAACCAAGTTGTAGTGGCAACCTTTTGAATTACTGCAACGATTTTAATCCGATAACATACGGCAACGGCATACAATTTATGCCGGCAAAGAATTACTCACATACAATTGTGTTCTTGGTTCTCATAGTAAACTGTTTGATCTATAAATATTGTCGCGTGGATTTTAGCAGTTTGAAATACAGGAAACAAAGTTGGGTCTTAAGATTAGCTTTATTCACCCAGAGAACTATTAGCAGTTGCTTATATACAGGATAGAACATTCGACTGGAATGTTCTAGAAACTAAATTTACATAATGAAATAAATTATTAGAAATGAATATTAGAGAACTTTCATAATGTTATTTTATAAATAATAAATGGCTCCGACTAGACCCGGGTCCGAACTCATGATCCGCATTACCAACGCGAAGCCGCACATAATCCAACCAAGCCACCTCGTCCGTACATAGAGATAGCTATTTTCGCTACAATATTCCGAGGTACAAAGCATTATCTGTATATGCTTAACTTAATACAATTCAATCTTCATTTTATTAATTTGTGGGTCATTTTTTTTCAATATTGTGTTTTTATACTTTTTTCCAACACATTGCTTAGTGTTTCCCTGTATATTTGCCGGCTCTTCGGCGCAATGGCTAGAGTGCTGACCTTTGGAGCTGCTGGGCTCGGGTTCGAATCCCGGTCATGGCATGGATGTTTGTGTTTGTCAATAAATGTTGTTATTTGTCTATGTGTTTGTGGCGTCCTTATTTATGTTCTTGTGACTGTCTCTTCTGGCGAGCGGGAAAATGGGCTATAAAGCCTACACTCTACCTTTCTAGAGGGCGCAATCACTGTCATTTGTCATTCCCTATATATTTTATTCTGCGCAATCCAATAAATTGAAAAGTATATACTGCTTGACTAAAATTATTAAATCAATAAGTTTATTTTACTTGTAGTATTTAATGTTAATTTTTCTTCCAGTCCAAAATTCTTCTACCCTGCTCAACTCCGTCCTCGCTCTACTGACCTCGATGATCAGTCTGTCCATTCTTCTCCCGCAAACCTACCTCCAGCTCACACCTCCCCATGGATGACAACACCAAGGAATGTTCGTCTAGACGCTGACTCATCCAATCTGTGATATCTGGACTTGTGTTTCTTCCGATAGAAACAGAGCCTGCACCGAAACCAACTAGATCGACAACAGTCCTGATAAATATAGTGTACACACCAAAAATGAACAAAACACTATACACACATACAAAAACAATGGATAAATCATTTAGAAAATTTTCCAATTACGCCTTTTCCTTTTAAAATTCCTTTAAAATAAATTAAAATAGTAAAAGAAGAAACGTATAATGATATCTTCCTGTTGACTTGATCCCATTTAACATTTAGTCTTTTATATATATGATACAAAAAAATAACTAACAGTTATTTCAGGTCGATTACCAAAATTACATTTTTTGTTGTTTACATGTTTGTATATAGGTTAGTTTAAATGTTTTTTTACTAATAATAGGATATGTTTGAATTTTCAAAATAGTTGCATGTTATTTATATCTTTTAAATTGTAGATGCGTTTTTAAAGTTAAATTTTCATTATAATATTTACCGTGTGTTACTTTAGAGCACCGATTCTTAGTTATTAACTTTTTTTTTTCTCTATACACGATAGTCTATGCTTCTTTAGCAAAATCGAATAACACGATCCTCAAAAACACTTTCGCAGCCTGTATGATAAATGTAACGTCACACTCACTTAATTTATCAGGCCTTTTGTTAATCTAGGTGTCATGTTTTGAACCTGAAGTCAATCTAAAAAAAAGTAACTTTAAGAAACTGAATGTGAAGAAGTTATACGAAATCATGTTTTGTTGTCGGTGTGCAGTTTTGAATACGCTAATTTGAATGTTGTTTGGTCCACATAAATATTCAGGAGCAACACTGCAATGAAAAAATGAGGAGAAATTTTGTCAACGTGAATGATTTTATTAGATTCACTGCTACAAAGAATCCGTAAGTGGTAAGTGTACTACAAAAGGCTGTTACTATTCCTTATATTCGCGTAAAATATTTTAAACTGAACTTTCCATTAATCTAAAAATCATGAGTAAAGGTTGATAGCCAACTGTATGTATTTTTGGTGTCTTCATATCTTTGTGTATAATGTGTAATGTGTTTCACCTCAAGTTTGAATGAATATAAGTGGCTCAATTTAATACTAACTTAAAAAATTTAAGTTCAAGACATAATGAAAATGGAAAGTCAAGTCATTATTTTTTTGTTTGAAGTTAAAGTCATCACGACTTATATTAATTTCTACTAAAATTAAATCCCAACTGAAGGTAATGAGGATTAATTCCATTGCATCCTACACGTCCTTACGAAGGCTGATTGGTTAGTTGGTGAATTAATCTTGCCAATCAGTGTTCGCAAAAGCTGTCCGTGGCTGCTCCAGTTTCGACCTTTAAATCAACCTGCTTAAGATGCGAAGTTTTGAATAAAGGCTATGTTTTTCATCTCTTTTGACCTTAAAAATGTCACTCCGAAAGCACAAAAAGTTTATTACTGCTTTGTAGGACCCCTGACTATAAGTTCCCTTTTTTTCAAAATGTTGAACAGTTAGTCACTCATGTATTACACTGAATTTGAAATAGCAATGAATTAATTTAAGGCAATTAAGATGTAACCAGTCATTTAAGAACAAAATCTTTAGATTTGTTCATAATTTATGTTTTTCAATTTCAATCAACAATTCACCTAAATCGAGAATTATATTTATTATAAATTGGTGCTACTAAAACTATGATAATATGTTTGTGAAAATTACTTTATTTTTAGTTAAAGAATGTTTGAATTCAGTGAATCTTCTGAAACAGTATGTACATTTTGAAAATGAATGTTAGCTTTAGTAACTGTATATTGTTTGTGAAAATAATAAATCTGATGTTTCAAAATATTGTCAATTTTATATATTTTTTTTGCATTTGATGCACATAGTTTTACAGCAACATAAATAAAGATTTACGGAATATTTAAAAAAAATTGTCGTCTTGTCTACCTTCATCCTTCATTGCCTAAAATATTAATTAATGGCTATTTTTGGTACTTCTCGATGCCAAGAAAAGCTTTTCAATAAAAAGTTTTAAAAAATGTAAAAAGAGTGTCTAAATTATTGAAATATTTCAAGACAGAAGTAAAAAAAGTTATGATTCTCTGAATTTCTTAATAATTGATTGGGTTAATCGTAAAGTTTAATATTACACCTTTTGCTTAACTAGTTTAATTTATTTAAATTTTAAACATCGAAAGAAAATAAATAATGTATTGAAGAAATTTATAATTACACTGATACATTTGGAACTATTTAATTTTTATAAAAGCTGGGCGACTCTATCTCCAAAGATTAGAAACCATTTAACATATCAATTTTTTTAAAAAAATCTATTCACGTACGGTATGACGGTATTTTTTCGTACTTTAGACTAAGCATTATTAAAGTTGGGATGCCAATACGATTTTAAAAATAATTGTACTAATTGTTTTATCAGCAGTATTCGCTCTGATGTAGGCAACGTTAACGCTATCAGTAGTGGTTCTGTACGGCAACACATTTTTCTATTAATGTAAGCATTTACCGCACTTGTAGTGTGAAAGCCCTAGTTCACCTATAAGGTAATGGTAATGTAATCGTTTCCGGCCGCCTATTTCTAGCCTCCATCAGGAGCTTTTACACAGCCAATAACGCCTCGTAATTTAGAACCTTGGTCAAGTGACGAGATCGACACCTGAGCGGGCACCCAACGGAAACTTCGAGCGACATCGTACGCTGACGCCGTCGGGACTTTGGACTCCACAGATTTAACGAGCACGTCTGTCCCAGTGTACTCGGGCCCATCCGTCACGAGTTGGATTTTTTTCTACTCTTTCCAGTACAGATATCCGATTTATAGGATGACTGGTAGTAAGTGGGATTCGAACCTGAGAAGGTTGAATCCTGAGGATCACGCCTTAACCACTCGGCCACGGAGAGGCCTAGTTCACCTAACATTCAAACAATTTAATCAAACGAAAAACCTTACATTTTCGCCGCCTCGGTGGCTGAATGGTTAGTGTACTAGCCTTTGGAGCTGCTGAGGTCGGGTTCGAATCCCGGTCAGGCATGGATGTTTGTGACTGTCAATAAATGTTGTTATTAGTCTATGTGTTATTCATTTCTTTGTGACTGTAAAAATTTCTTTCTGTGTCTGTCTCACTTGACGAAAGCTTATAAGCGGTTCTCTGAACAAGCACACAAGCTGGAATATATATGTATCATACCATACCATACTTACATTTTCCTTCGTGTGTGACAGCTCTTATTGACTTAACATCTCTATTAAGGATAATGCTGTAAAAATTCAATAAGTACGGCAAAAAGATGCGAAGCAATTGTGTGTGTAACAGACCTTAGCCATCGTTAGTATCAAAAAACGTGCAAGAAAAGAGACTTCTTGAAAGATATCCTGCCTCTCCAAAACCCAAGAAATCTACCCAATTAAGTAGCTTTAATTACCGACACTCGTATCATAAAAAACAGGGATTTTATTTCTCTCCCAGCCTAATACCATTGTGTAAGTATCTATTTGCGGATACACGACAGAACTAAGAACTAAGAACTAATGACAATAATATTTTTCTCCGAAAACTCAATAGGATTTGGTAGGGGATTATTTTGTATCGATGCATTAAATTTCCGTTAACGTTAAGGTTTTATGTTTGTATAAAGAAAGATAATGCAGTTAGGTCCAAACATGATACCTCATGTAATCTGATATTTTCTATTCAGTGTATTTTTTTTAACAGAAATGAATAAACCATAGAAAGAATGTTAGTTTTTTCTATTCTATCTTGGGGAAAAAAGTAGTAATCCCTATACAATAGTTTGTAGCCTTTTTTTCTCCCCTCATTTTTCAAAAGTTTTGTAGGAAATGGACTTTTGTCCTAAGTTGCAAAACAAGATATAATCCCTTTTTCTGCTAATATTCAGGTTTGTAATTTTAAATTAAGACTGGATGATACTACTAGAATAGTTTTTGTTGTCTAATAAGTCAACTAGTGAGAAAGCTCATCATAAACAAACGATGTTTATAAAATCTATCAGGAATAACTTCTTTAAAAATAATTAATAAAAAATCCATTTTATGATTGCCTGGAATCAAAACTTTACCATTTAAATTTTTGACACCATCAAATCGGTGTTATGAAAAGCCTAATATCTTGAAACTGACTTTCTATCTCATTACATATGTAAATTGGTTGCAATATTTAACATGCTTCAGAATAGAAATATTTGAATTTTCCACAATTTAACTTTATTTGCATAACTTATTGCACTCAGAAAATAATTACATAGACTTATCTGAAAATACTTAAAATTCAGCAGTTACTAGCATTTACTTAAGTCTAAAAAAGATTTTATGTTTAATTGATAAAATTATTTATAATGCAAATTTTAGCAATTTATTTCACATAAAAATAAATGGTATGGTATGGTAGGTACATAGATATTCCAGCTTGTGTGCTTGTTCAGAGCCTTGCCCGTTCATTGGCGAATTCATTCAGCTTATAAGCTTCCGTCGAGTGGGATAGACACACAGAAGGAGTTTTTACAAGCACAAGAGACACACAAAGAAAAGACAACGCAAACACATAGACAAATAACAACATTTATTGACGGTCGCATACATCCATGCCAGACCGGGATTTGAACCAGACCCCAGCAGCTAAAAAGGCTAGCATCCTAACGATTGCACCATCGTTGCGGCATTAATAAAAATTTAAAAAACATTTATTCAACCTCGACTTTTTCAATAAATTATACATTCTCCCAATCATTTTATCAATGTAAAGGTATTAAACACACAAAAACAATATGTTATTTATCAAATTGAAAAAAAAAACTTGAAAAAAAAAGTGAAGATTTAACTATATCCTCTCAAAAAGAAACATTTTCATAGCATAAATTTGAATAGTAATAATAAAGTTTCATAAAGCATTGAAATGTTATAGGGGAGAGAAGGGGAATGGCGCCACCTTAAGGGAAATTGAATTTTCATGCAGAATTGTGTTGCAATTAATGTAAATTGTAATGAGCATAGCATACTGCAGTTCATAACCTATCTTGTAGTGATTTTTTAAAATTTAAATCTTTAACAGAAACTGAATAAAATTGTATTTTTCTAAAGCTCGCACAGTGGCGGGATTACCCCGGTATCTGGGGTAATGCCGCCACACCACTGGAGTTATGCCGCCACATCAATAAACAAAGCAAATAATCTATAAATAATGAAAAATTATATAATAAAGCAATACATATAGAACTAAAATAGGTTTAATTAACTTTGGAATGGTAAATTGTACAGGGTACAGCTCTTTTATTAGCTTTCTGTGCGCAACTAACTAACTAAAGCTTCGTTGGTCTATTTGACCAGTTCAGTTATTCTTTTTCGGATACGTGTCATCTCTAGCGAAAACTAATAGGTTGTAGGGCCAATATATGAAATTTCTATTTTACGGATTATGCCGCCATCCTTTTGCATGTGGCGGCATAACCCCAGAGTGATGTGGCGGCATTACCCCAGTAAGACAAAATGGCATAGACGGTTGTTTAAAGAAAGGTAGTTAGCCTAGCGTCCAAACTAACGACGTGATAAAATAGCCAAATAATTACTCTTTTAAATGATATATAACAGATTTATCTAACTTAGAGATAACAGTCACTAATCGCTTAATTTCAGAAGGCTCAAGATTAGATGAAAATCACTAAAAACCGTATTTTTTAAATAACTTTACACCAACTCACCGCACGACCATTAGCGTCTATACTACAAATTACTTTGTTTCCTGCTACAGGTCAGCGCTCAGAGCCCCCTTCCAAACACACCGCTGGCGAGATACAAGGGATGGCGGCATTACCCGAGGTGGCGGGATTCCCCTGCTCTCCCCTACATTTTATAAAATGATATTTAATACTATTTTGTACGAATACATCATCCAAACAAAAATTATAATTGATGCAATGAAATTCAGGAATTCTATAGACAATTTTTCAGGTTTGTTTGTTTTAAAAAATACATACTATACACTTTCGTTAAATTTTATAAATGTTATGCAATTTATAAACTGATATTTAATTCACTTTTTTAATGAATTATTCATCCAAATCTGCAACATAACTTTTTTTAATCTAGTACATTTTCAAGTAGCAAATGATGTAAATCGCGTCGAATAGCAAGATTTGTAAGTATTGAAAGCTACACCTTTTATCCCCGTGTAAAATATAAGTTCAATACATGACGTATGTCAAATCATATTTATGAACTATTTTATAATAGTATTGCTCAGGAGTTTTGTGTTACTTAATGAAATTAGAACATTGCCCGTTATTATAAAATTCAAATTACAAAAAATTGCTTGAAATTGTCACATGGAGATTTATTTTTTATTTAGGTTAACGTATTAAATTTCGTTACAAAATTGATTACATTTTTTCAAAACAATTTCTTCAAAATAATATCTCTATCATAATTTGTAACTAGTATTACATTTTTAAATTATTCTAAAGATATAACGTAAAACATTTTCCTATTAATTCTTTTCCTTTTAAAAAATTTGTAACACTTTGTGTTGTTTAAAGTCATTTTTATTATTGCATTTTTTATTCACACTTGTATCTCCATTAACCAACCAAATTTTAAACAAGTTTTTCCTTCATTATGCTCCATAATAACATAAAAAATAAAAACGTAATCAAATTAAACAAAATCACTTCCATTATAACTTTGTTGGCGTAAATAAATAATAGAAAAACGCATAATCGTTATCAGAAGCAAAATTTTCTAAGATTAGATTTTCTTCATGAAACTAAGCAGCAATTACTAGATAGAAATATAGCCAGGCTCTCATGAAATATTCATATGTTTTTTCGTAACGTCTTATGTGATACAATTAAGCAAAACCTGTTTTCTTTCACGCACTAAGATAATGAAACAATTATTCAAACAGTAATGAAGTTGTGATTTTTAATTGCAGATGTCGTCGCTTGGGGTAAATTGGTGTAAAATAAGCAAAAACCGGTTTATGACAGGAAACGGAATATAATTAACGTATATGTGAATAATGGAATAGATTATGTTTCACTTTGATTTGATAACATAGGTTAATTTTTAGCCGCATAAAGTGATTCAGTACTTTCATATTTGAATAATTAATAGGCGAATACCCAAAATTTCCCAAAATTTTAAAATTTTTACTATTGCTTTAATCTTTTCCAAATTTGGCATACTGATTTCAAATATAATGAATAATACTATTTAGACTTTTGTTTTTATTTAAATATAATTTATTTATTTTAAACAGTGTTTTTCTACTAAAAAAGAGGTTTACGCCAACAAATCTACCACATTGAATTTTCATCCTATGAACATTTATTATGTGTTAAATTCTTCGTTTTCAACTGATACATGCAATGACCCTCTAGAATTACATACAAATTACAAGAAAAAAAGTTATTAAGAAAAATGTTATAAATTAACCACAAAAAGGGATTTTTTTTCGATTAACTTACACTTGGACATTTAAAAAAAAACTTGTATACTTACACCAGATGTTAGAGGTTTATGGCACAGATATATATTGAAATAGCATCTGTGAAAAATTTCAGGTAAATTAATGTAAAACCTTTTATGCTAGAAGTGTTGGCGTAAATCCCTTTTTTTAGTTAAAAAAAACCTTTAAAATAAATCAATTATATTTAAATAAAAAAATCGCCCAAAAAGCATTGTTCATTATATTTGAAATCACTATGCCAAATTTGGAAACGATTAAAGTAATAGTAAAAATTTTAGAATTTTGGGTATTCGCCTACCTTAAGTTGAAAAACTCAATTCTTCAAAATAAAAAATAATAAAAACTACGAAACTCCCCAAAAAATAGAGAGTGCCCCGCCCGTTCATCGGCAACTTCATTCAATTCAAAATACGATTACCAAAAGCAGCCAACGCACTGAGGGGACCGTATTTCTTAGTTATATTTTGGAGAATTTTAATTTTAAAAATCAACCCTTCTTTTTTAGTAGGCGCCAGATATTTGTTTTGATTTCATTCTTTCTTATTTGTACTTTAGTTTTACAAAGGTTAATTTAACTTTTTTTAATAACGTTTTTTGAATTTATACTTTAATTTCATGAGCTGATACAACGCACTTAAAATAAAATCTTTATGATACATTAAACGCCAAATTATATAAGACTACTAACAACATGGTAAAAGTGCTCTATCAAGCTTGAGTGAATGGGAAAATGAAGAATTTATAAACATAATTTCGTATATTTACTGAATTTAAAACCCAAATGTGTAAAAAACTGATTGCAACATGTAAATAAACATACTATATTTTGATACTTATCTTAATTTTTCACTGCAAAACATGCTCTGGTAAGACTTTCATTTAAGCCAGCATTTCAAAATAACAATAATGTAAACTTATCAGAAAACATAAATAAAGAAAAACATAAATTGGGCAAATGCTTCCTTAAAAATAGTGGTGTTCAATTTTGTCGATTTTTCTCTGATTTATATTGATTTATCTAAGAGTGGTTAAGTATTAATTTATCAGTATGAAATCGTCTATAATATAGAATGCAGATCTGCCCTTTATACAAAATACTATACAAGCGATGAAAATAGTATATTTATTTATAATGGATAGTTGAATTTTTGCATCATCTTGCACAAAAGGTATCCCCTCTCTTACCTACTTTCTGATATTTTTACACGAATTTTACTCCAATGAGCCTCTTGCATTATTTATACATAGTCTCACACTTTACCGTAACACATAAACTCAAATTATTTTTCAAAAACAAAACGTCCTAAACATAACAACCACTTTAACGCCCAGATGGAAGAGCTTTATAATACCCAAACCAACTATTGCAATCCAGAAACTCTTAATACACCTTTGCGATATATCTTGCATTAAAAAAAAAAACCACCGTAAACGCGCGCCACAAATCAAATGCATTTGCCCTTATTGCCCATAAAACGACGCTTATCATAAATACAAACACATTTATACGAAGCAGTTATCGCATTTATATGTAGACTTAAGTCACGTACTGAAAGTCTGTTATCAAAATATTAATGTCGTATGTGGTAACATGATTTAATGGGTTTCTCGGAGCTATGTATTTTGTGTTTAATGGAAAGTGTGGATATGCACTTAAAAGGGGCATTTTTATGTTCATATTTTTTTTACTTACTTACAGTGAGTTATATTTCAATTGACTATAGCAGGACCTTTAATTAAGAAGGATTTGGTAGGGGATAGTTTAAAAAAGACAATGAAGATTAAAAATCTAGTAGAACTTAATCATTTTTTAATCATAATGTCTACAAAGTTTAATATTAATATTTATTTCATTTTCATCAGACGTGAAAATGAATATGAATTGAGAAAGTATTATCTAGTTATCTATTTTTAAATAATGAAATCTATATTTTCCCCTTACGATGCATTTTTTTAGAAATAATTATTAATAATAATTCTAATCAACAGTTAAGAACAAAAGTTGAAAAATTTAAAAGGGTTTAAAAAGCATTTAGCTTTTTGACTGTGTGATATTTTGTCTTTCTTATTTTCTTCGTGTTATTACTGTGTTCATTATATATATAAACAAAGCATAAAGTTTACAACAATATTTTAATACACATTGTGATGATTAAATGCATCATGTCTCTGAAATTGATGATCCCTTAAGTAGGGGCTGTGCTTTCTTCCTTAAACAAATAATAAAGGGAAAACATCATTTACAGAAATGTCGAATCAGCTAGGAAAATTACGTTGGCTTTCTTTAATTAAAATATATCAAAGGAAAAACAACCTCTACAGAAATTTCGGAGCAGCTAGGAAATTTGTGTTGGGTTTACATAATTAAAGTATATCAAAGGAAAAACAACATCTACAGAAATTTCGTAGCAGCTAGGAAATTTGGGTTGGCTATCCGTAATTAAAGTATATCAAAGGAAAAATGACATTTACAGAAATATCGAATCAGCTAGGAAAATTATGTTGGCTTTCTTTAATTAAAGTATATCAAAGGAAAAACAACCTCTACAGAAATTTCGGAGCAGCTAGGAAATTTGTGTTGGCTATCCGTAATTAAAGTACATCAAAGGAAAAATAACATTTACAGAAATGTCGAATCAGCTAGGACATTTGTGTTGGCTTTACAAAATTAAAGTATATCAAAGGAAAAACAACATCTACAGAAGTTTCGAAGCAGCTAGGAAATTTGTGTTGGCTATCCGTAATTAAAGTATATCAAAGGAAAAACAACATTTACAGAAATGTCGAATCAGCTAGGAAATTTGTGTCGGCTTTTCATAATTAAAATATATCAAAGGAAAAACAACATCTACAGAAATTTCGATGCAGCTAGGCTAGGGAATTTGTGTTGGCTATCCGTAATTAAAGTATATCAAAGGAAAAACAACATTTACAGAAATGTCGAATCAGCTAGGAAATTTGTGTTGGCTTTACATAATTAAAGTATATCAAAGGAAAAACAACATCTACAGAAATTTCGAAGCAGCTAGGAAATTTGTGTTGGCTATCCGTAATTAAAGTATATCAAAGAAAAAACAACATTTACAGAAATGTCGAATCAGCTAGGAAATTTGTGTTGGCTTTACAAAATTAAAGTATATCAAAGGAAAAACAATATATACAAAAAAGTTAAAGTTACTTTTAAACTTACTTAGCTTTTTTTAATTGAATATCGAAGGGGGAACTGTGTAGAACATCCATTAAAAATTGTGTCGGCATTCTTGAACAGAAGTATATAAAAGTAAAAAAAAAAACTCTACAGAAAGAGTAAGTTGCTATGAAATGTTAGTTGATTCACTTTAATGGGGGTTCATCAAAGAAAATCAACGTTTAAAGAGATAACTAACTCAACAATTGATAAGTGTTATTAATGTCCTTCTTTTATCACATTCACCAATATAGCTAATCATTATTAATATTTTTCTGACAGTATAAATATTAAATTATGATCATTTTTTTTATTTTTACAATAACATGCACTTTAACAAAAGGTGATTGTCCTACATGTTTGGACAGTAAACTGGTGGACAATTGCTAAGGACGAGATGGTTTTTTCAATGTAACTTTGTACAAGAGCTTTCCAAATCAACAAATTTAATACCGTAAGATCCCCAATACGTAAGGACATGAGTAATGTAAGCAACACTTACTAAAAGAGAAATCAGATGGATAAAAAAGCTTTTTATCCCTCCCTTTGAATTCCATTCCATGCATCTTCGTAGTGCAGATAAATTTTGGACTTTTACTTACGATAATTTCATGAGTGTGCCATGAGTATCGATAATCCAGTAAAACATTAAACCTACGACACGGCTGCGGCCTAAAAATGACCATGCAAAAACGGATCATCGATGACGGAGAAAAATCATTAAACAAGATATATTGCGGATACGTGATACATACGGCTCCAGAACCCCAAATCGGTGAATATTCATTAAATAGTTAACAGGACGACACTTGTACGACATAGAATCGACATAGACGTTTCTCACATTTAATAATCAGTTGTCAATGAACCTGGCTTTTAAGGTTAAAACTATATCGTAGATTTGATGTTGTACTGGATTATTGATATTCATGGTGCTTTCGTAAAATTGTCGTAAGTGAAAATCAAAAATTCATCTTCACCTCGAAGATGCATGGAATGGAATTCAAATGCAAGGATAAAAAGCTTTTGTTATCCCTCTGATTTCTCTTTTAGTAAGTGTTGCTTACATTATTCATGTCCTTACGTATTAGAGATCTTACGGTATTAAATTTGTTGATAGCTAAATTTGTTGATAGAATTTTGTCACGCGGCTCAGTGGCTGAGAGGTTAAACGTTTCCTCCTCGTAAGCCCAAGATCGCGGGTTTGAGCACCGGCTGAGTCGTCGGATTTTCTGGATGGGGAAATTCTGGGCACGCATGTCATATGATTATGTGGCATGTAAAAGATCCTTGGAGGGCCCATTTGGCTTGGGTTTTCTTGGCAAAATTAAAACTCGGCATACTTTAACATCCACAGAGAGCTCAGATTCATTGTAATCTGTGCGTCAAAATTGGTAGCGAGAGTCGCCTACATGGTGCCACAAAAAAATGGCTCTCAGTTCTGGGGAATGTGCCGAGTCTGCAAAGGTCTGACCGCCAATATTGCAGCCTCATTAGAGAAAAAAAAATTGTTGATTTGGAAAGCTGTTGTACAAAGTTATATTGAAAAAGCCGTATTGTCCTTAGCAACTGTCTACCAGTGTATATTGTTTAAAGCCAAAAGTAACTATGCACGTGCTGGCTGGACTACAAGGAAAAGAAGCATTATGGCAAAATGCCGAAGCAACATACGAAAATTAAAATTTTCGCATAACTTTCAAATAAATTTCGCACGACCATGAAAAAAAGTAAATATTCCCTCCGCACTTGCCCTTTAATCCCCAGCAGGGAATAACGGTGGTTTTGTCTCAGCCATGGAGCACATCGAAAACGGACTGGCATATTTTATTCAGTAGGCTACTGGTAGGATTATTTTTGGAGGTCTGTTTTCAGTAATGGGTCGAAACCAAAAGAAGAAAAAACAGCTACATTACCAACAACCACGCCACTGCAGTCTACAACTAACTAATTAATTAACCCTTAGCTTTCAAAAAATGTTATGGTAATATGTCTTTAAAAATATGAAATTTTATGAAAGTTCGTGTTCTCACTTTAACCATGTTTCTATACAGCAAGCTTTGCGAGACTGTGCTGAAATTCCCTTTGGATTCTAGAAACATTATGCGGTAAACGTTAATACAAGTACTATAAGAGATTTTAAAAGCTTACACAATTGATGGTCCAAATTGAAAATCGAAAAAACTGCAATATTGGACATATAATTTTATTATGAGACTTGACTGCTCATAAAATACGCTCCTTATATTAGAACGCGAAAGAATGCAAAGCAACTATCTAGGCCTTTTACTTTCATCCCAAATCTTTTTTTTTTTTCATTCAAAAACTAGGAAAAAAATTATGTATCATTTGAAACAACATGTATCTACTATCTTTTATAACTGCAGTCTAAGATCAAATTAAATGCTATAGAATAAAAGTATACTTCAAATGCATATTTCTGCAGTCATTACTAATTCATAAAATTACATTCTTATGACAAACGACCCAATCCCATGAAAAACATTAAAACTTTACAACTAACAAAACGTGAAACCACCCACATAATTTTATTTTACTACTCCTCTTCAAATAAACCCTCAACCACTACTTCCAAAAATGCAAAGCAACTATCTAAAGCCCTAACTCTACCACAAATATGATTTTCTCATCTATCAAAATTGAACAATGACTCGAAAACGCGCGACAGAACACAGCAATGGTACCACAAAACCCTAACTGGGAAAACTATCTGCTTGAATAATTTTTTTTCGGAAAATTGAACAATACAATATATGTCTGATGGAATTATAACAACATATATTTTTAAATGATGTTGTTGTCTACATCAAACTATAAAAAAAAATCAATTAAAAATCTTGCCTATAAAATCAGTGACTATAAAAGACTAATTTTGGATTATCAACAGTTGTTAAAGTTTTTTCAAACCAACCTGACACGTCGACAAAAAATAATGGCCTAAAATAATACTAAAATAAAACGTAGGGCGTATGAATACAGCAGGATCAAAGACGCGTAGAAAAAGAGTGCAATATTATTTACTGCCCGGTCGATATTTGCGGCCTGCAGCTCCGGGCAATGGATAAGGTTGTCAAAAAGGGTCTTCCATAATGTTTATGCATTTCTCCACTGTCGCGAGCTGTAAAAGATCATATGGGAAAGGGCAATAAATATTCTCGGAGTGCATATATTTTTCGATATTTATTTAGGATTTTGCTTATTTTTTTAGCCTGATATTTTGCTCTGGGGATATGGGTCAGATAGGTTCTTCTTATGGAAGCGTCGTTTGTAGTGTTTGCCCTTTTCCCCTGATATAGTATTTAAGTATTTAAAAAGACGGAACTTATGAAATATAGGGTCCAATTTACATTCTAAGATTTCTGTTATGTTTCCAAACAATGTATATCCGGCATGCTGGCAAACCTTAAAGAGTAACTTAAATACAAAAAGATAGGTATAGCAACTCTACTTTAATTTTCTACCGTATCAAAACGTCATAAATGAATAGTACGTTCCTTTTATTATAGCTGCAGTGAAAAATCTTTGAAAATGTTACATGAAAACAATATTATATAATGAATATCAGGTCCAAAGTTATATAATTTGACACGGTTTCGTTTCTACTAGTTTACAGATTAAACTTGAACACTTCAAAGAAAATACAATTTAAACTATTCGTTGCATTGACATTCAAAGCCTTGTTATCATAGTCGACGATGCACTCATATCTTTATTTTTATGGCGGGATATATTGAGTTATCATTGTACTAAAGCTTTGCGAGGGCAACTTACGAAGGCATTTATGTTTAAGAAGCACAGTCAAGTGACTAGCCGAAATCCGAGTAGGCATCCAAAGTAACTTTTACTGGTGATATCGTACTCAGCGTCGTGACTTAAGGACTATTAATGTGCATTTCCTTTACTCGGTGCATTATTCGTTGGAATTTATGACTGTTGGAATAGTTAATAGGTCGGCAGTTACTATTAAAATTCCTGGAACTGTACCTGGGACCTTTTGCATGTAAGGCAAGTGCTTCACCGAGAACACTTCCCCAGTTTTATGGTGGGCATTATGAGCTATTTATTTTAACACTAATTTATTTAAAATAAAAACTACCACTGACATTTTTTAATAGTCACTTATTTCATATGAATATTGTTCTTTTACTTTTGATTACAAAATCCGTCATTTCCAATATAATAATTAGAATTTTTAATATAAATAACTCACTCAATAACTGGGTGCATAATGAGAAAAGTGTCAACAGCAAATAAGGTTGCATAATCTTGTCAACAAGACAACTACATCTGTTAAATTAATTTTGTAAATAAATCTACCCACTTCATTTTTATTCTAAACAGACCAATTCTTGACAGCTAATTCAAAACACAATGAATGAAAAATGCAAGAATGCGTGTCGAAAGAACAATATTTTTAATTAATGTACTTTTCAAAGGTTTGGGTACGAAATCCCGCGGCCGAAATCTCGCATCCCATAAGCTCGCATCCCAAAATCTCGCGGGACAGAATCTCGCAGGGACAGAATCTCGCATCCCATAATCTCGCATGGACAAAATCTCGCGGGACAGAATCTCGCATTTCATAAAAAGTGCAGGATTTGTGAGTTATGTTTAAGATATATTTTTGATTTTGAAAGTTAATTAGTTTTGTATAGGTGTTGTTATAAATTTGTATAACGTACATTTCATATCAAGGAATTGATTAGCAGTTATGATTGTGTATTTAAGATTGAAAAAAAAGTAGCCATCGAAAAATTAAATTACATTTGATTTGTATGTATCCCTGTTTTTATTCATTTATTTAGTCTTGGTAAAGGGTGAAATAAAATATTTCTTAAATTTATGAATAATTTTGAGATGGTGAAGGTATGGTGATATAGGATAGTTATATGTATTTAAGGAATCAATTAGCAGTATAGTTGTGAACGTATAAATAAGATTTTCTTAAAAAATTATTGAATAATTAAGTTCCATTTGATTTTTTTATGAATTAATGTTAATATTTTTATTATCTTATTCAGTAACGTAAGCAATGTTTTTATTAATTTATTTAGTACAGATTAAATGAAAAAAAATATATTTACACTGCTCAAAATAATTAGGGGAGTGCATGGTTTAAACCATTTAGCCCCCAATGATTCCATTTGGTATCATCAGCTTCCGATTTTTTTGCTCACTTAGCTGAACTCTTACTTATTTATCGTTAGATGGAGGAATCATGTCTTTTAAAGAAATAAATAATGTGTGTTTTAATTGAATGAAAACATGAAAAACATTGTATAATAAAATTCACTACCGAAAAACTTTTATGAAATAAATTGACCTTAAATTCTCCACGCTTGCATTCTTAGAAGTCTAAAATTTGATTTAATCTTTTTTTACAATTAAAATTTTGAAAATAATTATTGTTATAATTTATTCAAAAGTTATGATTCTAATTTTTAGCCCCTTAAATTTTAGTTAAAAAATTAATATTTGTTTCCTGCTTTTTACCATTTTAATCTGGATGCATAAGGAATCTATTTCATAAATTTTAGATATTTATAATAAAAAGTAAGAAGTTTTAACTGGACGGGGGTAAACAAAAGTACGCAAAGTGCTCCCCTAATTGTTTTAAACAGTGTATTAAATTTCCGAATTTGGCCATAGTGATGGTAGGGTGATATAGTATTGTTGTATTACGTACTATGCTAATTAAGGAATTAAATAGTAGTTGTGATTAAGATTAAATTGAAAGTTATTGAATCATTGAGTTAAATAATACTTTTATGAATTCATAATTGCTTTTATTTTTTTCAGTCTTGGTAAAAGGTAAAATACCATATGTCTTAAATTTCTGAATAAGTTTGAGATGATGAGCGATAAAGTATTGCTGTATTACGTACTTAACAAATTAAGGAATTGATTATAGTAGATCAGAAATTGTAATTAAGATTTGGAAATCAAGTTATTGAAAAGTTACATATTTTTACTAATTTATAATTGTTTTCATAATTTATCCTGTCATAGTAAAAGGTGAAATTAAATATTTCTTATTTATAAAGTAGGAACTGTAGCTAACTTATTAGTCATTTTGAAATTGTTAACTTCTTCTTGCTGTGTAAAGAAGATTGAAATTGAGTACTAGATTGCCGGTGAACTTTTTCATCGCGGAATTTGGTGTTCGATATACACCGACAACTTTTGGTAATTAACAGTTTATTTTTTTATCTAAAAATTGACTTATTTTTGTCTAGTATCTTTAACATCTGACAAATATTAAAACATCAAGAAAGCGAAATTGGTTTTAGGCCTTAAAAACACAATTAGCTAAGATTTATTAGAACTTCTTGATAGACATGAAATGTGCAACTTGTTAATACATTTATCATTCCAGTCAATATTAGTACATATATGCATATAAGTCCCTTGTTTATAACATATAAAAACCATCTACTATCCCTACCAGATTTTTTTAAATATTTTTTCGGTAGACCGGCATTGTTACACCATTTAGCGAATTTTCAGTAAATGAATAACCAAATTTTAGTTGATTTAGTTTGATTTCCAAACTTTAGTTGAAATACTCTTAGCTTGCATTATTAAGTAATTTAATAATTCGCTTATGATTTTAAAGTATTAATGTCGAATTTTTTAAATAACTTTATAGTTATTCCTTTAATAAAACTAAACCATCATAAAAACAGTTACATTATCTTAATTACCGATTAAAGGAGGTTTTTAGGTAATCACATTTAATATATTTTTACGTTTTTATTTTACATTAAAAGTCACATATTGTTTATGCTAAGAGGAGTGGTTAATTGATGCATTTCTTAATTCTCAACTTTCTTTTTTCTTCAACAACTATCTAGTGTTCGATCCGTCATAACTAGGAAATGCCTTCCAAAAGATAAGCATACTTAGACAATAGAACAACCAATATAACTTCATTATAACGGTATAACTATTTGCTTTAAATAATTATACTGTTTTGTTGATAATCTGATGATAATTGCTTCTCTATAATCTATAACACTCCAGTCACTTTCTCCTCCACGAAAAGTTGTACAAAGAAATAACACTATTCTAGTTTACCTGAGTGATTTATTTTTAGAAGGGAGTGTCCGAGAAGACATATGCTGAAAGGCTTTGTTTGCTGAATATACCAAACACAATGTAGGCATCACCGGGCATACTATAACAGGTTATTTCGACCAAGCACAATGACTACAACGTATTTACAGAAGAAACCGGAGAAAAGAAGCTTCTTTTTGTAAACTCCGACAAATGTAACTCGACAGCAAGAGGGATTGAGTTTCAAGTACTACTTTGTCTTCGGCGCTTCTCTTTGGAAAGTGTATCAGTTTTTCAACAACAATTCCAAGTCTTTAACGTTCAGTTATGTTTACGTCAAATTCGTAGAACTTAACTCGGGCTTTCACCATCTTTCGATTCCTTGTTTGTTGCATTATAGTGTCAAAACCAAAAAATATAGACAAAAACCAAATTTCTCATTAAAATATAAAAAAAAAACTCCATAGATAAAATCACTTGTATAATAATTGAAAGTGTGATTTTTAATTTTCTGCTTGCTAATTTTCATTAGCATGCATTACCAAAGCTTTAGCAAAATCACTAACTGCCTCTTAATTTTAAGTCAAGAAAGCTTATTTTCGCTTGGCATTTTTTTTTGCCACTTGTCATCAATGGTCTAAATAATATTATCAGAACCTCATTTAAATGCCAATCGAAATAAAAGTCGAAGAAGTTTAATTAAAGGTTGCTTCTCTTTATAAATAAACTTAACAACTAATAAGTGATTTTGTAAGAAATTGCGAGTATATCTTAGTTGGAATTATTTTCAGTAATAGTCATATGCATTAATAGTTATTAATAGAAAAAATACCTGTCATTCCCTAATGTTAAAAGATAAATTGCTTGTCATTACCTGTCAGTCCCTCATTCTCATATTCTCTAAAATATCATAGATGGAGTATAGTGTTCTAAAATTAAGTGAACAGAAAATACTATCGATTTGGATTTAAGAATGAAGGAAAGAATTTTTATAATAATGTTAATGAATAACAAGTCTCATTACCCCCTCAAAATTACCATTGTTAGGAAAATAATTCAAAAGGGGAGGTGAAAGAGATTATTATTATTTCATATTTTTTACATTACCCAATATCGATAAATTTTCATAACTTTTAAGCAGCTTTGTGTAGTACAAAATATTGAAGCACCTCATTAAAAACAACGGTGCTTTAATTAGAATATTACTAGATAAAATTTTCGTTTTAAATGTGTTTCGTTTCGATGTTATGTTGATACCTGGGGAAAATGGGCTAACATGGCAAAGAAATACTTCCGCGGAAACTGTGATTGCAAAACTAATACATTTAGCTCTATGAGACTGACAATCCCTCTTCAACTTTTTTCAATGATTTATTTTAAAATTGATGAATGAAAATTCTGCACATGTATAATTCTTAAATTTCATTATTAGTAAGTTAGTATTCTTAAATTTCATAACTTAATGTAAATTGTAAAAGAGTCACTTAAACTTCAAGTATTAATTATTGAGTAATATATTATTGATCAATGTAATTGCCATTTGTTTTAGAGATATATTTAGAGCTCTATGAATTATCTTATATTTTTAATTGAACATCTTTTCTATTTTTCTTAAAAGCGTACTTAATGCCAATTTTTAAAAGTAATTTTTCTATTCTTTTTGCCGTGATTGCAGTTACCTTCTGGTTTATTAAACAGTGTATACTACGAATTACATATTTTAATACATTCATTGCGTTGACAACAAAAATCTTTGGCGGCGAAAGTGTTTCATCAATCTTTAGTAGACAGAAATTCCTTTGCTTTCGTTCCTTTTCTTTATTAAAAAAACAAATTAATGCGTACCTTTAAATGGTGGTGGTATTTACCCAGAATTTAAATTAACGAAGTCTTTCTCTGGAGAATATTTGGATATTTATGAATGATGATGACTCAGTTTTGCTTTATTCTTGGGCAGATGTTAACGATTTTCCTTTACAAATTGAAAGATATCTAATTATTATCGAAAAGTGCTATAGGTTCGATTGTGCTAGGTTAAATAATTAATACGTACTAGGTTCGATTTGAACTTCAAATTCCACTCTTCGTTATGTAAATCTAATACATATTACCAATGGCTTGGCTTGAGTTGTAACTGTTATATCCTAGAATCTGTATCTTGTTCAAAATATTTGGGTCTGTACATCGATTCCAATTTGAAATGGAAATGTCATATGTCAATGAATTATTTAACAAACTGCGTTCTATATTGGTAAAATTCTAACAACTTAAAAATAAAGTTGATACAAATTTCTAAATAACTTTATATTATTCATGGTTTTACTCTACATTAAATTATGTCGTTATAATATGGGGTGTAGTATATAAGTCGAAACTTAATTCTTTGTTTTCAATTCAAAATAAATGTTTTAAAATTTTAAATTCTCAATGTAATTCCACCTTTTAATTTTATAAAAATTAATCTTCTACCTTTCAGTTATGATTACTTATTCCGTATTTCTCTTTATTTGGGTCGCAATAAAGATATTTGTGAATTTAAGGACATAATCTCTCCAAGAAGACCCCAAGAAATTTACATAATTCCTAAATTTAATAAAGAAAGCTTTAGAAAATATTTTTATTATTTAGCTCCTAAATTTTTTTATAAACACCAATGAGAGAATTAAGCTTTGAGGTGCAAATTATCAGCTGTAAGTCTTCCAACCCTTTTCCCTCCTTACCCTTTGCTGTTAAAAGGGTTATTTCGAAAGACCCCTCCATACGAATTGTCCGAGTTAACAATAGGAAGCTTCTTTCGCTTTACCTGCTGTTAACAATTGCACTGTAGGGCCATAAATTATGTACGTTGACATCCCTAGCTGAAGTAACGCTTGGACACGCCCTTCCAAAAACAAATCACTAGGCAGTTTCAATTCTCACACAAGCAAGGAGCTGAATATCTGGGAATGTTATAATAAGCGAAACACAAAAGACGTTTCAATAAAGTCTTTTTTCTGAAATTAACACTAAATTGAAATATGAGGTACTTTCCGAAAAATCGAAAAATATAGAAATTTCTTATTAAAAAAAATTTAATGTGGACTGTAGAAAAATAGGACATTGTTTTTGGATATAATTAAAATAAACAAATAAAGCAATGATTGTATACTTTTCTTAATTCCTGCTACTGAACCATTCTTTGTTTCTGAGGAATATGGAAAAAAGAAAAGACGGTAAAATGTAGGGGAGTCTGGGGTACAATGGGCCACTTTTGTGAATTTTCAGTGCTAACTCTCAAACTAATATTTCTTTTAATTTGAAAATATGCATGCATATACCTAAACATTAGGCTTTATGCTACATTAAAAAATATTCGCATTTACTTTTTTAATATGAATTTCTGGAATCCTCGATTTCATCATTTTTCTTTGTACTAGAAGCTAAAAAAAATTCCAATTTGTTTTTAGCTCTAATCAAAGCAGCATTTTTTTGGTTTAAATATTTTCTCTTCCTTGATTTTAGCTTCTTCTTTAATTCTTTTCACCGGTGTATCAGTTTGAATTGTTGAAGCTTCGGGAATTTTTTTTCTTATTAAACAGATATTTTAAAAAATAAAAAAATCTTTAATGAACTATTTCATTATATCTTTAATGAACTATTTCATTATAGTTGTCAATTTGTAAAAATTGAATTCAATTAATTCAAAACTAATTGAATATTTAATTTTAAATGCTAAATAAAAAGAAAGTTCAAATAAAATACTTCTTTACTCTGTTTTGAAGTCTAATTAGGATTTTTTTAATTTCTAAGCCTAATGCATTGACAACACTTCAAATGTGTAAAATACCTCAAACACCGATTTCCTCACTCACTAAAAGTAAAATAATTTATTAAGTTTTTATTCCACACATACTGTCAATTTAGAAAAGAATATGATAAACAGAACTGGGATACAATGGACCATGGTCCATTGTACCACAGGTTCTGGTGGAAAATTGTACCCCAGGTTCTAATGGACCATTTTACCCCGTGTGGAAGTCTGACAAAAAAAAAATGTCTCAAACACTAATTAACCCTAAATTAAACTGTTCTACTTTGATTAACTAAAACAATATATGATCTTATCGTTTTAATGCGCCAAGTAAAATCTTCCAAATCACAATTCTTGAAAGAAAAAAAAAGAAAAATACTTTGGTGTAAATATTTACTTTTGTCTGCCTGCACAAATGAACTTTCAAGAATAAAATGACTAAATTTTCAGATAAAAACACTATTGCAAGTTTATGATAATCAATGCTCTGCTGCCTCCTATGTACCTCAATATGAAACAAATGAATAAAATAAATAATAGAGCGCGGTGGATTTTACCCCGTTGTCCATTGTACCCCGACTTCCCCTACTTTAAGAGGGTGAAATCAAAAACTTCTTTTTAAAACAAAAAAGTCTTCAATCAGTAAAATTTTAACGAGAAAAGTAAATAGATTATTAATTACAAATCATTTATGAATAATGAAGTTGTTTTATGTAGTATTATTTTGCTCTTTCAAATAATTCCTAAACATACATACACAAAACTCATAATAAAAGTTGTAAAACAAAGAAAAAATAGAAAGCAAAATATTATTGTATTTTACCTTTTTAGCAAAACTAAAAAATAATAAATACAGTTATGAATTCATAAAAATAAGATTTGATTTAGTGAATCAATTTAATCTTAATCACAATTGCTATTTTACATCAATTCGTTAAGTGCGTAATCCAACAGAATTATATCACTCTACCATCACTATTCACTATCGCAAAATTTAATAACTATTTATTTTACCTTTTATCTAGACTGAATAAATTAATAAAAAATATAACGAATTCATAAAAAAAATTTAACTTAATTATCCAATAATTAATTTTTTTTATCTTATTTATACGTTCACAACTACTAGTTAATTCGTTAATTACGTAATATAGCATTACTATCACCGCTCTTCGCCATTTCAAAATTATTCATAAGTTTAAGAAATATTTTATTTCACCCTTTACCAAGATTAAATAAATGAATAAAAACAGCTATCGATACATACAAATCAAATGCAACTTGATTTTACGATATCTATTTTTTTTTCAATCTTAAATACACAATCATAACTGCTAATCAATTCCTTGATTTGAAATGTACGCAATACAAAATTATAACAACACCTGTACCAAAACTAATTAACTTTCAAATTCAAAAAAATATCTTAAACACAACCTACAAGTCCTGCACTTTTTAAGAAATGCGAGATTATGTCCTGCGAGATTTTGTCCATGCGGGATTTTGTCCCGCGAGATTTTGTCCATGCGAGATTATGGGATGCGAGATTCTGACCCTGCGAGATTCTGTCCTGCGAGATTATGGGATGCGAGCTTATGGGATGCGAGATTTCGGCCGCGGGATTCTGTCCCAATACCCTTTTCAAATAACTTTCTACACTTCCTTAATAAAAGATTCCAAAACAAATTACCAACTTCATATAAGGAATAGGGCAGCAATCAAATCTTTAGAAAATATATAATAAACTTTGAATATCATTAATGTTAATTTGCATAAATAAAACTGCAGGACTAAACAAAATTAAATTCCACGTGGGGCTTTTATGCTTAGAGCTGCTGAATGGTGTTATTTCATTTGCATTAAAATTATTTTCCATTTGAAGTGTCAAACATGGATTTGTAAATTAGGTTTTGGAAGGGGTTTTGTATATTACAAGTTAAAGCGCTGTTGGCTTTTTTCCTCCTTTTTGTTTACTTTGTTAAGTAATGCACTGCAAGTAGATTCAGACATCCTAAAGTAAATCTTTTTAACCTGAACCACTAATTCAGCATCAAAAGTTGAAAAGATGTATAAAACTAAAATTTTGATTCCAGTGTAGCCCTAAGGAAAAAAACTGAATGTTCTTAAAACAGTAAACACTTTATTGAATATAGATAGACAAAAAAAATTAAACATAATCAATACAAATAAATAGTCGATGCACTTTTATTAAATACAAATTCATTTAGACCGCAAAGAGCAACCACTTTCTTTGTGGCGTTGACTAATGTGTATGGTTTGTGCCGGAACTATGGCTTTAATTTGGCAAAATATTCTCTTTTTTTTAGAATTTTAAGAGAGAAAATAATTTTGAAATATAACATCTCTTCTTCACATAGTTCTAAATTATATAAAACCACTTTTAATATTGTTCCGGTATTTTTTTAAAAATAGCTAGTTTCGATATCAATATTAAACAAAAAGTCTCAATGCATTCTCCAAGTGATGTATTGCGTCATCCCAACGAATCGGCGGCATTTTTTGAAAGTGTTGAAGGTTGAAGATTGGTGAAGTTGAGTTTAAGCATAAAAATCCCTGGGCACTAAATACGTCACAATCAATTGTAAACCACGTGTTTCCATCTCTTTTTAATGTTTTATGAACTAAAGTAGTGGCTCAGTGGCTGAGAGGTATTGCTTATCCGTCTCATAAGCCTGATTTTGCGGGTTCGAGCAATGGCTGAACTGTCCGATATTCTGGATGAGAATATCATGAGAGTGCATGTCATATGATTATGCAGCATGCAAAAAAATCCTTTTGAGTGCAAAGTTGGATAGGATACTCTCGGCAAAATAATATCATGGCATGCTTTAACATTCACAAAAAAACTCAGATTCATTGTAATCTGAGTGTCAAAATTGGTAGCAAAAGTCACCTGTGGTGGCACAAAATAATGGCTCTAAGTTGTGAGCAATATGCCAAGTCCGCAAAGGCTATTGAGCCAATAAAGCAGCCACAATGGGAAAAAAGGAAAAAAAAACTAAACGAGTTATATAAATTTTTAACCTAATATTCAGATTCTTGATAAGCTTTGTCTATAATAAATAATCTTTTCTAGTACAAATTAAAAAAAATAACAAAAAACAATCTAACCATACTATGGTACGCCAAGGGGGAAATCTGGCCCTGGCGAACAAAAGTTATTATCGATGAATTTGAACAAAAAATTATAATTAAAAGATAATTTAGTTAAATGAAATTTAAAAATAGGTTGTAATTTTCTATTGTTTGCCAAAGGACTTGGAGCAGTTGATGCGGCATTAAAAGTAACATTCCCTGTCTGAAAGTGCCTGCAACTGGTGTTCCCGAACACAGCGTTAATACAGGTCAGCTTCACCTATTTCTCCGACGTAGGTATAGATCCTATTATAGATGATATTTTTACTGCCACGCTAATGCTTTTCGACCTTCTGAGAGAAGCTCAAAGGAAGCTCGGGGGGTTTAAACCCCTTTAACTCTGAGGGGGAGCATTTTATGAGCTTTGAGGGTTTTAAAGTTGTGGTGTTATTTTTTAAGGCACTCCGGAGAACGTTTTTGAATTCAAGTGTGCGTGAACTTATGGAAATATATGTGCGTTTCGAATGCAAACTTTCTTCAAATAGGGGTTTGTAAACATATAGTTCGTATTTCATAGAGAGTCAAATAAATATTTAAGATAGCAAGGTTTTGTTATACAGTGGGGGGGGTATTCAGAAGTATTGACACACCTGAAAAAGTGTGATTGTTTTTTTTTTTTTTTTTTTAATTTTGATGTAGTAATGTATTGCGTACTGTTAGTATTTTAAACAGGTGGAAGCCTAGCTGCCTAGAAATGTTTGGTCGTGATGTTACATTTAAAAAGTGTGATTTTTTTTTTTTTTTTTAATTTTGATGTAGTAATGTGTTGTGTACTGTTAGTATTTTAAACAGGTGGAAGCCTAGCTGCCTAGAAATGTTTGGTCGTGATGTTACATTTTAAAAATTTCATGTTAAAAAAAACCAGAATTAGACAACAATGCTACAATTATAAATTATTTTTAAAGGCAAATAGCCAGCGAATTAGAGAACACAAGTGACTTTTATTTTTAAAAAATCAGTTTCATAGTAACATAGTAGTTTCAATTTGCTTTTAGGTATTTCATTGCTGTTCAAATATCGTTAATAGTCATGCTGTTTCGAAAGTGGAATATCCGAATAATATTTTATGTTTAGCAAAAAACCTCATCAGAACTTCAAAGGAAAATACATACTCGGCTCTTACTTTAAAAGCATGGCGAATCAAATCCAATTTCATAAAATGCGCATTCCAATAAATTTACGTTTCTTAATGATCAGTTACACTGAACTATATTCTTACTTTTGAATACATTACAAGCAATACTACTTTGCAACTAAGTATTACTTTATAAATATTAAAACCTTTTAATAATGCATTAGCCAATTTTTCGGATCAGCAACAGTTTTCTAAATCTAATCTCATAATGATGTTTTAGGCAGTGAATCCAAGCTGATATTAAAGTTACCATACGCGGATTTTAACTGAAAACGTATCTCGCTTTGTAAGTTTGACAAAAGTGTAAATAAATTTGAAATATTGAATGAAACGCGTTTTACACACACACCGGTTAAAATAATGTATGCCGTATTTACAGTGTCACTTGACTATAAGTGGTAAATGCAGTTTTAATTCATGACTACTCACGGCTTTTAAAGGAATATTTATAATCATTTTTTTGACTCAGTGATTTGATTAATCAACCTAGATATCTGATGTTCTAACAAGTCATTTGACTGATTTATAAAAATGTTATTTAGATATTTTTCGAGGTCAGTAAAATCTTATACTACAAATGAGTCATTTGACAGTGTATATAAAAGGGAATTAAGTCAAATGACAGTCAAATGTAGGAATATTTAAATTCCTTGGCAATGTAAAAATTTCGAGAAATCGGCTGGATACTCAAATGCTCAAATGACTCAGATACAAAATGCTAGATCTTATGAGTCAGAGTTCAGAAAACTGACTTATTAGATGAGTTAAATGATACGAATGGTAACTCCTTTTACAGAGATTGGCTTTGGCACATTCTCAAAGATTCTAGCTGGTTTGCAGATTTTGGCAAGTTAGTGTTGAGTAGTGTATAAAAGAGTGACTGCTCGTGTAATCGATAAGTTGACTCTTTAAGACGTGCCACATTGGTGGGTTTCAATTTTTATTTAACTGCAAAATGTTATCGCATGTAAAACAACGTGAAATCAAATTCCTTCCACAAAGCTCTACGCAATCATGAACACGCACTTGGAGTCCATGTTATTTTTTTCCATCGTGCAAATGGGCTCCCCTTTGATTATTGAATTTTAACTCTTGTTAGTTAGTTAGTTAGTTAGTTAGTTAGTTAGTTAGTTAGTTAGTTAGTTAGTTAGTTAGTTAGTTAGTTAGTTAGTTAGTTAGTTAGTTAGTTAGTTAGTTAGTTAGTTAGTTAGTTAGTTAGTTAGTTAGTTAGTTAGTTAGTTAGTTAGTTAGTTAGTTAGTTAGTTAGTTAGTTAGTTAGTTAGTTAACGGTATATAGTTAACTTTTTTCATTCGAAATAGCGACAAGACTTGTTTATGTGTAAGCAAGAACTTTCACTTGACAAATAAATTACTTTTTTGACTTTTTTAACTAACGCACCACCCCTACTTGGGAAAATATCGTTGATATAAGAGCGAATTTTTTTTTCCTAGCTTGGGAAATCTGCAATCGCCTTAACATTGCAACTGAATCACGCAAAACCTTAAATACTCACTATTGTGTGTAAAATTTGACTAAGAGTTACATCGTTACCGAACCATGTATTTCCTCATTTCCTTCCGTTGCTTTAATAGGGTTTTCTTAGAACAGAAGAATCTTTAGAAGTTCTTCGAAACCGTCCCCGTTCCCTTTAATTGTCATTTCTACATCTATTTTTCTTTTACCGTAGCTTAAGCTAAAAATAATCCTTCTAAGGGGGTTTTATTAGTTTTTCAAAGTTTATTAAGAAGAATTTTGACGTTTACCAGATTACAAAACTCATTTTTAATTTCTTAGAAACTTCGTAGAATAGAGTTCATGTGAGTCTTTCAAAATAAGAGAAACCTGCAATGTCGTAATTCTCGTTATTAAGCCTTTGATATTATTTTAAAGTGGATATACTTGCATATAAGTTACAAATTCTTGGAACTTAAAAGTAATCTAAAGTAAACATTAATGTTTCGATAGAAACGAAGTTTATGATTTTGATATTTTTAATCTACACTACTGATATAAAAAAAAATCTAGTTTTATCCCAGTAAACAGTGAACTTTTGGCCCAGCAGCTGATTAACTGCTGTAAATGATGGTTTAGTGCTTGTGTATGCATGTTTCTGCTGGAAAAGTGCACCTTTACGTTGCTGGCATATATGATTATCTGTTGGCAAATTGTTGGTGGGTTGCTATCGGTCTATAGTATGCTGGATTATTGTGTTGTCGTGTTTATTCTAAGCCAGTGTTGGCAAACGTCAGTTTCAGAGTAGTTGTAATTGTGAACATCCGCAGAAAGGTAATAATGCTTTGGCAAAAGATTTTCGAACGCTCACTTTAGTTTACGATTTTCAATTACAACTTGCATTTTTTTTAATACTTTCAGCTTCAGATTGCCGCCTCGGTGGCTGAATGGTTAGTGTACTGGCCTTTGGAGCTGCTGAGGTCGGGTTCGAATCCCGGTCAGGCATGGATATTTGTACTTGTCAATAAATGCTGTTATTTGTCTATGTGTTTGTGTCGTCCTTTCTTTATGTGTCTCCTGTGACTGTCCATTCTGACGAGCGGGGTAATGGGCTACATAGCCTACGCCCTTCCCTTCTAGAGGGCGCATTTGCATTCCATTCAGCTTCAGATTAGTGTATATGAACAACATTGACAGGTAATTATATAAACCTTTTATCAGTAGTATTTTTATGCGTTTAGTCAATAAAAAGCGAGGCCAATGTTAATATTATATGTTGTGCAAACGTAGTGTTCAAAGTATAAGATTGATAATCAGTATAGTTTTAAACGTAGAATTAGATTAATTTGATTTTATTTTGTTGTAGTTTGCTTTTTACTTTAATGATTGAATTGCCTTAATTAAATACACTGTTAGAATTATCATTAAGTTGCAAGCCTGGCTATATTTGTTTCAGTGACTAGATTTTAAATTATGAAATCATTATGAAATTTCCATAAATCATTATTTACTTAAGTTGCTTAATGATGTAAAAGCTGTAACTAACAAAAAGGATATTTATTTAAGTTATTTTAGATAGTAGGACTCACTGATAGTAGTACTTTTATGCAATCAAAAAATACTACTTGCTTATTTCAATACCTAATTTTTAAACCTAACTAACCAACCTAATTTTTACATATTATTCAATAACTTATTAGTTGTACCTCATAGAAATACTCAATAATTTAATAAATCAATTGAATTAACTAAATATGCATTATATTTATATTTTTTTTAATTGAGATTTACTTTCTTTCAGTTGCTGAATTCCAGTTCGATTGCGTGATTTTTTAGGGGGATAAAAATCTATAAGGATTTATATTCAGTAAGCATTGCAACGTTTAAGAAATAATAGAAGTCTCTACATTTCCAGATTGTATGAAAACATATTTCGGTAATTAATATCCTTAAAAAAATATCTTGAAATCATAAATCCCACATGAAAAGTGGGGCCAATACTAATACTATATGTTGTGCAAACGTAGTATTCAAAATATAATTCTGATAATCAGTGTAGTTTTAAACTTGAAAATTTTCTTTTGTTATCTTTTTATGATGTGCAGTGTTTTTATTCAACCTGGCAAAACAAAAAATTTGGTAGTTTTTACAAGGAAAAATTTAATAGAGGCACAGGGGCAAATCAGTATCAATAAGATATTATTAGTACTATTTAAAGTAATTAAGATGATTTTCATAGAATTGCTGTGAACAAGTAATTTTCTAGACATAATCAATGAGCATCTTATACGTAACTTTACATTTCAGCAGATACATATCCTTTTAATTATCATTTAAAAGCGACATGTTTATAATAACTTAAATAAGAAGTAATATTAAAGTTTTATGAACTGATTATTGTTTAATTATACTGGGTAATGTAATCGATTCCGGTTGCCTATTTCTAGCCACCTTTATGAGTTTTAACACCGCCAAATACGCTTCGTAATTTAGAACCCTGGTCAAGTGACGAAACCTGAGCGGGCACCCAACGGAACTTCGAACGCCATCGTACGCTAACGCTGTCGGGATTTTTGACTCCACAGATGTAACGAGCACTGTTTAATTATACTAAGCACTAATGGTTCTTCAGTACTCGTAAATCAATAGCTTTGTGATTATTATCACTGTTAAAAAAAGATTTTTCGCCTCCCTTCAGTGCTAACTAAATCATGCCCATTTCGTTTATTTTTCGATTTAGCCCATTACCTCACGTCCCAAAGGTAAGAGAAAGCCTATTTCGTTACTAAAAGTAACCATTATGAGAACGAAATAGTTAAGGCTGAATTTCGGAACATTCGTTTATAGTACTTGGTAAAGATTCCTAATGTTCTTATACTGAAGTAATACTTGACCATTAGGTACAAAACACTGTCTGGTTTCTTGTTAAGATGATAATTTTCATTATTGAGTTGTATCTTGATAGCCTATTTTACAAAAATATTTGAGGACAATTAAAATCTGAAACGAGTAAGCAGTAAGGTGAAAATTATGTTATGTAAGTACAGTACTGTTAAAGGATGGATGCAAACTCAACGATTTGAAGACGTAAGGACCAAAATGGCTCTGAACCCGTAACTCCTTGCATGCCAGTCTAATACTAATTCCGTCTAAAACAAAGTATTTACTTTTTCGCAAAGTCTATTATTGGCAATTTTATGCTGACTGACACGGTACGCTCCTTCTAGTCAGTCGGAGGAGGAACGATTGATGCATGATGAAAATTTGTACCTTCAAGAGATTTTTTTGAGAAGCGAAATTTTTATGAGAAGCGAAAACTTAAATTAAAATGATCTAAATGAAAAAGAGATCTCTTTTTCATTTAGATAATTTTAATTTAAGTTTTCGCTAAACTAATATTTTTAATGAATGCATTAAAAACTAATATTTTTAATGAATGCATTAAAAACTAATATTTTTAATGTATACATTGTTACGTTACTCTGTAAAATTTTTTGTTTCAAATGAAGCGATAGCTTATTATAAGTAAAGTATTTAAATATGAGAAGCGAAAACTTAAATGAATGCATTAAAAACTAATATTTTTAATGAATGCATTAAAAACTAATATTTTTAATGTATACATTGTTACGTTACTCTGTAAAATTGTTTGTTTCAAATGAAGCAATAGCTTATTATAAGTAAAGTATTTAAATATGAGAAGCGAAAACTTCAATTAAAATTATCTAAATGAAAAAGAGATCTCTTTTTCATTTAGATAATTTTAATTTAAGTTTTCGCTTCTCATATTTAAATACTTTACTTATAATAAGCTATCGCTTCATTTGAAACAAAAAATTTTACAGAGTAACGTAACAATGTATACATTAAAAATATTAGTTTTAACAATATTAATACAACAATTCTGAATCATAACAATTTAACAATTGAAATTCCGAATAATAACAATTAAAAAATTTCAAATGCGAAGCTTAGCAATAAAACAATTACAAATCTGATTTATAACAATTGCTTACCCAAAACTGTACAAATTACAAATCTGCGTTTTTTTCAGAAAGACCTAAAAAGAGTATAAGACTAAATATCTTGTTTACGTGCATTTTTCGCATAGATTCAATATAATACTATTCAGCACATGCAAAATAACCTTTTATCTTGCACAAAAAGCACAATTCCTGGAAATACCTAAACTCCAAATATTTGTTTAGTACTTGAAACAACATTTCAGCGATTTGAATATTCCCCTATGTGTACATTTTGTACCTTATACGATGTTTTGCTTGAAGTGTATTTCCACTGTTTCGTGGATATTGTCTCTATTGTAGCAATGTTTATAGACTTGAAAAAGCATTATGCTTTTAAATAGATTCCAATAGTAAGTGGCGTCTACATCAGAACAGCACGACATATATCTTCAAGAAAACCTTTTGGTAAAAATTCCATTCTTTTACACAAAAATCGATCGGATTTTCTATTGTATTTTTTCAAGTTTATCGAATGTTTTTGAATTACTGGAATGCTTGAAAATACTGATGTTTTGTAAACCATTATTTATTATTATTATTATTACTCGTTGTTATTTGTTTAAATGGACAATATTTGAATAATTTATAACTGAATACAAATATTTCCTCACAATTGTTAAGAAATCTATAATGTCCCAAAAGGCAATTTAGATTGTTTGGAGTATCCACCCAAACAATTTTAGCATTTGCTAGTATTGAATGACTTATGACTTCGTGGTGGGGGCAAGTTCGCCGAACACTGGGACTGCTAGTATTGAATACAAAAGCAAAACTTTTATAAATTTGAACAACAACTCTTAGTTCCTTCTCGGCATGTTTTAATATAAAAAAGACTTTTTAAAAATCAATTTTAAAAATATTCTTTGGTTCTAAAATATTAATTTTATATCGAAATTCATTAATTGAGGCAATTCCATGAAAAATCAGCGAGGCCACTATCTTAATTTTTAATCATCTAAAACTTACAAGAATCTCTTTTTTTTGCCGCTTGACATTAAATTCAATATTTTTTTATTAAAAAATATTATTTTTCAAATAAAATAAAAAATATTAAATTTTCCTTAAAACCTTAATTTTAAATTAATTAAGCTTTTCATGCTATTGTTGATGCGACCCAATAGCAATTTAAATATAAAATTAAATTTCACTGATAATTCATTGGGTATTGCGATGACAAACAACTAGGCAGATGTCCGTCCACACTACAGAGAGACAGACAAAAGTTTAAAAGATTGGTCTCATGTGTTTTACCATTCTGGAAAAATATAAATTTATAAGATCAACGTGTAGAACCAATGCTAGATTTAGCTCTTCATATTCCTTCGAATTAAAAAAAAAGTAAGCTCAGAAGTAAACCGAAGGATACATATTCCCACCAAAACGCCAGTGGCGAAATGTATCTTCTCCACCCTTCGAATTCCACCATATCCTGTTTTTGTTCGAAACTAATCTCCCCTCCCTCCTCCCTGCCAATCTCCATCAATTCCCCAAGCATTGACCTCCTCAGCAAGAGCGAGATAAGCTCGAGGAGCGACAAAATGAGATTTTGAATCACTCCCCGGCACGAGTTGATAGTCCTGGAGGAGGATTAAAGGCGTCTTAATCCTTGGGTGCAATCTTTCCCCGATCTGTGTCCTGGGGGCGAAAAGAGTGACGGAATAAAGTAACGCTGCTGAATGGTCCTGTTGTCCTGCGTTGTTTCACTGTTCGTGGATTCATGCACTATTGTTAAAACAACCGTGGCTGTAAGTACGGAATTAAAAACAAATTTTTATTGATATTTTAAAATGTAATCTTTTCTAGATTTGCGTCTTAGGGTGATAGAGCAAGAGGTAGCTGCTATAGCATTAATTGGATTTTGAAGGTATTGCCGATAAAAGTAAGGCGATACAGACTTCAAATTTAGTGCACAAGTTTATAGTACCAGTCGGACGTCGTAATTTAGTTTTCGAGAAAATTGCTCATTTGCATATTGTATTTACCATACAACTTTTTGGGTTTTAAAGTTATTGAAATTGCCTTATATAAGGTATAATTACCTTTAAATGTGTGCATTTATTTATGGGAAGTAGAAAGTTTTATAACATTACAGACTCCAAGTTTCAAAAAAGAGTGATTGAGAAGCCTGTTTTAAATCGTTTGAAACTTTTTTAAATCGGAACGGTCAATTTTTATTTCTCCCAGCAATAACTTCAACAAATAGAATTCTATAGACATGCGATAGATAATGCAATCATGCCACGCGTCGTTTTTGATTGGCTGAGAGTGTAAAACATTTTAAATTTCATTCAAGACGTCATTATTATTATTATTATTATTATTATTATTATTATTATTATTAATATTGTTATTGTTATTGTTATTGTTATTGTTATTATTATTATTATTATTATTATTATTATTATTATTATTATTATTATTATTATTATTATTATTATTATTATTATTATTATTATTATTATTATTATTATTATTATTATTATTATTATTATTATTATTATTATTATTATTATTATTATTTGTTATAAATGTCAGTATCGTTATTGTTATCATTATTTTTAATGTTATTGCTGTTGATGTTGTTATTGATTTGCTATAGCTATTACTATTATTGTTGTTGTTGTTTTTAATTTTATCATCATCCTCACAGTTACCAACAGATATGCATCGATTAATGCAAAAATAGTTCTAAAAAATTATTCTAAGACACATTTAAAATGAACTCCACAACTGCACCTATTTTACAATACACGTATTTATATCATAAAATTAAAAATAAAAACTACATACTGCTGTTGGCACTTGATTTAATGAGCAAGTAAATAACCTTTATTTTTCGAGAAACTAATTTGTAATCGAAATTAAAAGAACTTCAAAAGAGAGAATGGTAATAATAATTCACACTCTCGATTTATTCATATGAAAATATCCAACGAAAAGTTCCATCCATGAATTTACTTCAGAATAAACAGAAAAAAACTTTTGAAGAAAAATGTAACACATTGATTTTCAATAGTCTGATGAAGATTAATGTTCAAAAGTGATCAAAGAATTCGGAATCATTCCAAAAGTATTAAAAAAGAAATTCATCATATTTAGAAGAATGTGAATTCAACGAGCCATTTTATTCAGTGGAATGAATATTCATTTATTTTTTCATTGACTTTAGTTTTTATATCTGCAGGAAAGGATTGTTTGCTTTAATCGAAGCGACATTTGTCGTGTATAATAGAACGCTTGTCCAGTTAAATTTACTTTTAATCGTCGGCGAATTTATTCATATCTCAAATGGTTTTAGTTTAACTGGAATGTAATCATTATAAATTGAATGCGCTACGAAATTTGTTGTTGTGATTACACTACTGTAAGTAAAATATTTAAAATAATACTATTTTATAAACTTTTTCCCTCATAAAATACTTATATATTTTAAAAACAAACTTGGAATTTTTGTTACATTTGTGAATCCACCAAAAACTACTAAAATCGCAAACTTGTGACCTAGTAAAAGTATCAGTAAAGTTATAAACAGGTTTATGTGACAACATTTTTGATCCTCATTTGGTTTGATTAGAAAGAGGAAAGCAAAGTATTGGTCACAGTGAATTGAATCTTATTTTTGAAAACGAACCAGTTGACAAGGTAAGGAGTCAAATAGGACAATCATATACTCAGCTGTCCCTTTGAAAAATTCCGAAAATACTAATGCATTAGATATAAGAGAAACTCAATAAATTCGAGCATTTAAAAAGTTGTGTTGTAATGCTCCGAACTTAACGGTTTTGATTTGTTTAACATAATGGACATGAGTCCTGTCTTAAGTTGCAACAGAAATGTTGATTGTAAATAAATTATTTCTCGAGCCTGTATTGGTGAACCATTGTCATGCGGAGACAGAGTACCAATTGAGCGCAAGTCAAAGGAACACAGCAGTGAAATCTGAATCAAAATAATGAAATCTTTCGAAACTACATTAGCTTAAGCAAGCCAATTGTGAGTATATCATCAAAATATACGTTATTTCACCTTTTGTGAAATATCATGAAAATGTGAGTATATCATCAAATGTACTAAATAACTTTAAACTTAACACTTTATCTTCATCATTTGTTGAATAAAGTTACAGAAGTTATTACACTGTAGCACAAAATCAAACTAAACAGTATTCATGATGATTCAGTATTTCATATTTTCTTTCAGTTTATTAGTTATTCATTGCAACATATAACATTTACTGATTAATTAAAGTCGATACACTGTCTATAACCCTTTGTTGGTTCCAATGACTGAATTTATAGTTAGCTGATAATTGCTTTGTAATCGAATGCACAAGTGTATGGGACCTGCATTTTAATGAGCTTCGTTGGGTCGGTGGTTGGAAGATCCAATGATTCATCTGTCGCTCTGAAAATCATTGACACTCAGAATTATCATTGGTAATAATGCAATCAAGTTCGCTGGCAGATGTAATTTATGATTTCCAATAACAATGTTGAAGAGGAGCTTGTCCTAATGCTTAAATTTGAATTAATGTATGATGGCTAGAATATGGTCCGAAGAGATAGACGGGTTATTTTAATGGATTGGTTTGTATGACTAGAATGACAGAGACTGGGGAAAATGGTATTTTGTGTTTTGTTTCACTAGAAAGATATGTGAGGATAAAGGGTCCTATAACAACAGTTACATTTTATCTCATTTGGTTGGAGCCGAGCAAATGCTTGAATTACTTAAGAAGACTAAGGAAATCGAATTGATATTCGAAAAGTCTCAATGATTTTCAAAATGTTCATTGTTCAAAAATATAACAATGTCATTTCATCGAAGGTCGAAGAAATTAAAATAAATTTACAATAATATATTTGTTTATCTTTGTTTGATTCGGACTAAATTAGATAGCTAGCAAAAAATAAATCAAAACTAAATTTGCAATCTTATAAGTTATATCCTATAAAGAGATGAAGGGATTTAGTTTTACCCAGTAAAAACCATTTACAAATCATTTAATACACTTAACTAAAACTAAATTTAGCTGGAAAATCCTAGTTTTAGATAATTTAAGGCTTTTACGATAACATCTTTACAATGGGTGCTTATACAATTATCTCTCTCATTCTGTTTCAATTCAATTGAATTGTCCAGCCATTCTCATTAGAGATATAGACTGACATTGTTCGGGGCATTTCGCTGGCACATGAACAACAATTCGAATGACCATGACCATGTATGATAATAAGGCCGGGTTGACCATTAGATGATTGTCATGGGCATTTATTGAATGGGTGCGCTAGCAATATATTTTTTAATATTAATATTCTTTATTATTACAAAACAAAAAAATGATTAAAAAACATTATAAAAAAATTGCACGAAAAGGGGAAATATCCCCGTGCAGGCAAACAAGGTAATATTTGGTCAAAAACACGAGCGCACAAAAACAAACACAGAAACAATAAGATCGGACATAGTATGGCATTGGCATGTTAATTGTATCTGTATGGCGATCAAGCTGGCCTACAGATGTAATTAACATGCCTCAAGTTGGAGCGAAAAATAGAGTGATCCGAATCATTAAACTCGCTGGTGGTTGAGGTTGGTACTCGTAGAAGGGGCACACAGTTAAACTGAAGGTGATACTTGGCACTCTCAGGGATTTTTGGCACCCTAGGCGACTCCCAAGCCCAAGATTAATTGATCCAAGACTATTTAAAGCCTTTCCAAATGGAACTTCCTTTTCTCCCCAGGGTGAAAAATTTCACTCATTTGTCACCTTCAGTTTTAACAGTGTGCAGAAGCGTATTGACGTAGGGTAGTGATCGTATTGAAGTGATCGTATATTAAAGCGTATTGCAGTTTGGATTAATAGAATTGTCATATTTCTAGAACAATACGAAAAAGCGTGGCAATTAATTGCCTTGGGGGATGTGGTCCAAAACTGTGGATTATCGTGACTCATGTATACTTCCACGTATTGGTACCAGTCTGTATTGAGTGACTAGTGTAACCATACTACACTGATGAAAAAAATTAGTGAAACGCATTGTTCGCACCCTTTCACCCCCAATGATCAATGATTCCATTTGGAGTCATCAGCTTGCGATTTTTTTTCTAAGTTGAGCTTACACTTATTTATTGTTATGTGACAGAATCGTGGCTTTCGAAGAGTTAAATATTGATTTTTTTTTATAAAATGAAAATTAGACAGCAGGGTAAAATAAAATTTCCACCCAAAAAATTTTATGAACCAAATTGTCCGTAAATTCTTCACGCTTGCATTCTTAGATGTTTAAAAATTGGTTTTAACTTTTTTTTTCGAAATTAAGTTTTCAAAAAAATTAATGTTGCAATTTATTCAAAAGTTGTGATTCCAATTTTCTTTCCTTCATTTTAGTTTTTTAAAAAATGAAGATTTTTTCCCTGTTTTTTTTTACTATTTCATTCATTATGCATAAAAAATCTATTTCGAAAATTTCAGGTTTTTAGAATTAAATATAAGAAGTTGAAATTAAAGGGTTTAAAAAAGTAAGCAAAAGTTCTCCCTTAATTGTTTTAAGCAGTGTAGATAAAAAAAATGAACGATATTTTGATTAGTCTGATGAGTAATTTAGACTGTACTGGGTTTACATACGTCGAGCGGCTGCTTCCAGCAGCCGCTCGAAGCACTTTGACCTTCATCGATTCGACCTTTGGTTAGCGAGAAATTGGCGAGTGAGATTGTATAGCGCGGCGATTTGATGATGTGACTAAATTGAATTCACGATGTAGAATCAATTAAAAAAGAGAGAAACCGCCAAGATTAGTTGCCATTTACCTTATGGCAACCATTTCCTTTGATATCGGGCAGAAAACCGAAAAAAGACGGGTTGGTGGCCTTGAGAGCCGGCTTCAGCGGATGTTCGAATAAATACGTATAAAGCGGTTACCTTGAGATTCTCAAGGCCGCTGCTAGAAGCAAATGCTCGAGGTATGTAAACGCGGTGTTAAGTTTGAACTACAAACTAGTAGAAATGCCTTAAATAGAAAATTATATCCATAATAATTTCTTACTTATATATAACACAACAAAAAATTCAATTATCGCCATACTTAAATAATAATAATAATAATCTACTTAGTATTTCAAGCCAGATACAAGGCAATAAAAAGAGATAAGTAGAAATCGGTTACCCCATTTTTGGCACGAACTCACACAAACTTGGGGAAGTGTTTGCCTCCCTAAAATTCGATGTCGTTTTAGAAAAAGTTGTAACTGCCAACTCACATGATATTTAATACAATGGGGTTTGATGATAAATGTAAAGTTTTAGGGAGATGGGTAGAAAGAAGCTGAGTCGGCCGTGACTTGGTGTGGACTTTTGGCCTTTATTTTGATAATCCACACTGCAAATAATTTGGTGCTTGGTTTTCCTGACAAAATAGTTCTTTGTAGCTGAAACGGATGTATGGCAAAGTTTTGAAAGATATTTTTGTCATTAGGTTGGGAAAAAAATTCATATTTTTGTTTCCAAAACATAAGAAATGATTGAACTGAATGGAATGCCAAAAATATACTGAAGCATTTTACCTCATAGCTGTTGCAGCTACAAGGAACCTTTATTATGATGAAACAAAGTACAGAAATTTTCAACAGTGGACTAGTTATTTTCTACTTAAGAGAACGCGGTACCCAAAATTTAGGGTTGCTCAGAAAATAATTAAACATGGTCGAATGCTGTGAGCTAAGGCTATTTAAAAAAGAAGGAATGCTTTTTAATAGTGAAGATTTATTGACAATGATACAGCAGTTTGTTAAACTGGTTTTTGAATATTTTTTTTGTTTTCAATTTTTAATATTTCCAGCTTGTAAATGGGTAAAACCCAAAGGCTTTTAGGTAAATTAATGTCGAGCTCCAAAAATAATTTCCTGTGTCGAAACATATACTATTAACAAAAGTTGGTAGAGGATAAGGTCTAGTATGAATATTAAAAAAAAAATGAAGTTGAAAATGCACAACAAATATTATTTTTGACTTTTTTTTATGCAGAAAACTACATAACTGCTCTTGTTTAATTGATAGCTCCATATCTATACCAACTTTTATTAAAAGATGTTGTGGGAACATTTTGAAAAAAATTCATTGAAATTTTTTTTTAATTATATTAGGAGTAACATTTGAAAAAAAGGTTAAAATTTAAAAAAAAAAAAACCCAAAAAACTTTTGTTTTAATCTTAATTATTTTTTCGTTTATGTTTATTGACTGTCAGTTCTTTGTAAAAATAGTTTAATTTGAATGTGAGTGATAAACATAGAGGATTTCAGATTTCATTTTATGGGTTTCGCGCCCCCTTACGTTGTCATGGACAACTTTGTCAAACCCTGAGTAGCTAAAGTGCCTCCATTCCTAAAAATGCTATTGATCAGGGGGGGAGTAGGGCAGGGGGGGGGGTCATCAATCGGGAATGGCCCTCGACAGGAGATAACGAAAGCTGCAATCCAGCGGGGCTTATCGGACCGTGGCCATTACTAACACCGAGTTCCGCCAAGTTCTTCAAAAGGGGACCACACAAACAACAGGATTGCGCAATGCAAGAGATGCCCAGCATATGGGTTTTATACCAAACACAGCCGTGACAAACTTTAACTTATTAACGAGGATTGGCAACAAAAATTTGCCGAGATGAGCTTTCAGCATAAGTTTTTCTAAGTATACAAAATATAAGGAAATAACGGCCAAAATACTGGACAATTTATGTAAGACAAGTGAAGTTATCATGGAAAATAAATTTTTAAAACTTTACGTTAACGCATAATCGGCAGTGAAGGTATTATTGATATGCACGAATGGGTGACTTCTCTGAAATTCTGAACTTCAATGGAACACAATGCAGTATAATTCTCGGCTTGCACACGCGTACACGACGATGTTTGTCATTTCTATGAGTCGGGAATTCAAACTAGATCATGGCTGAGGAATAAGTGCTTGAAAATTACAGCAAATTGGTAGACTTCAGAATTCAGAACTCGTTCTGGCGTACGTAACTGATTTTATAAAACTGCGTAACAATTTTTTTACAAATTTGTTAACAAATTGGTTTTTCTTGATCAGAAGAGAAAGATGTTATCAACCGGTGCAAAATGTAAAGTATTTACAAATTCCATCTGCTAACAAAGAAAATGTATCTTTCGACCAAACGATACCCAACTTCAAAGAAAATATCTCTAGTTTTTGAAAACAAAAAAATTTCTATCAGAACATTTTTTACAGTGTGATACTTTCTTGGTTACCAATAACTCCCACCCCAACTAGGCTGTAATAAATTGATGGAAGTTTTTCCCTATTTTTTTATGTCCTTAGCCATCCTTCGCGGGAAAGAAGGGAAATACTGAAGGAGCCCCATCGAGGCAATTAAAGACAAGCGAAGAACCGACGCTTTTCCTCATGGCACCCCATGAGTGTTATGTTGATCCATGAATAGAGAGTTCCTCTGTTATGTTGGGATCTGTAGATATAATGTTACCAGGAGCAGATGTAACAATAGTTTCCCAAATTGCTAAAATAAAGCCATTGTTTAGTTATATTCTCGGATGCCCATGTTTTAGGAAAGCGTCAAATGGCCACCGTAAGGCCGCTTTCACACTGGACGACACGACACCGATATGTATCGGGTCCGATTCTGCACCGATTCCGTGTCGCTCGTCTAGCGCTTTTTCACTAAGCGATTTTCCACCGATAAAAACGTTATTTTTTCTCTCATTTCGCGATCATCTCTTGCCGAGAGCGGACGTTTTTTTGCGACCTTGTCCTGCGCATTTAATTGTTTCTTTTATTAATACGATTTTTTTTGTGTGTTTTGCATTAAAATTAAAAATAGAACAGAATATAATTATTATGCATACCCCATGTATTATGATTTTATTTTTTTAAAAATATTTTTTAAATTGATGATATAAAATATTCTGTAGTTAGATAGAACAAATTATTTTAAAATTAAATTATCAGTTTAAATATTTTGGATGATTCCTAAGCAAATGTAATTTTAGTATATATTTAATGGGATTTAAATGGTTAAAAACACAACTTTTAATTTTTGTTCTAGGGAATCTAAAATTTGTGAAATAGACTCATATGCATCCAAAATGAAATGGCGAAAAAATCTTAATTTTTTAAACTAAAATTTAAGGAATTTTTTTAACTATAACCTTTGAATTCATTATAAAAATACTTTTCGAAACTTTATTTGTTAAAAAAAGTGAAATTTTTAATCCTTTAAAAATGCAAGCATGATGAATTTAGTACCAATATATTTAATACAAAACAAGAAGTTCTAAAAGAACTAAAATAGCCTACTTTCCTGTTACTTAAATACTTACTAAAATTCTTATCTTGAAAAAACTAGGATCGTTACAGTAAGTGACATCAACAACCGTTTCTACATTAAATTTATGTACAAAAGAATAAATTTCACTAACCACAGCATCTAGCTATAATTTCAACTTCGTAAAGCCATTATTTTCATTTATTTTCTATCACCAATAAAATAAATATTACTTATCGTCCGCATGATTTATTTGCAGTTATAAATAAATATTTAATTTTTCGTAGAAAAAAACCCATAAACTATTCCAAAATGCACTTAAAATAATAAATGTAAATAAACAAGTAGGTTTGTAACAGAATATGTCACTTAACCTGCTTCCAAACAACAGTTGTGTTTAACAGGTAAAAAGGCGCCAAACACAGCATTAATTCTATATTAAACATTTAACAGCTAATTTCAGCTAGTTTCATTTATTTTATTTCGAGAATTAAATAATTATTACTTAAATCGTTTGCAAAAAATTATATTTCAAAGAATAAATATGTAATATTTTTCTCTTTTGAATAGAATGAAAACATTGCTTACCTACATACAGAATCTTGAAGTGAAATATATTTGACGTCATTTCAAACTGATCGATGTCGCAAAAATAAATTTATTTTAATTCATTGTCTAAAAGAATTAAAGTTTCTCAAGCGATTGTTGCCATGGCAATGGTGATTTATTTCTAATAAAATGGCTTCCTATGCTTTTTAAATGAGCATTAAATGTTAAAGTTTTTTTAAGTAATTGAAGTACTTAGAAATCGAATTCTTTTCTGAAATTTTCAATATATTCTCATTTGGATACGCTGAATTTTTTGACGTATATCACTTTTCCGTAGCATTTGTAGTTAAATTCAGCGATTTAAATGACTCGAAATTGAATTTCAATGCTAATTCAATGGGAAATTCGTCGACAAATAGTAGATTTATGTCCGTCCGTTCGTACAGACAGACGGACAAAAAGTATGAAAGTCGGGTCTCTGAGTAGGTCATAGCTTTCTAACAAAAAAAGAATTTTTAAGATCGGATGGATAGAACCGATTTTGGAAGGGGGGTACGGACAGACGGACGGACGGACAGACAGACGGACGGACGGACGGACATCGACCGCATGTCAATACCTACTTTTTTATTTTTTTTAATTCTTCGAATTAAAAAAAAAAAGAAAAGTAGGCTAAAAATGTAACAAACATTATTTAATTCTTCAAAAGACACAATTCTTCCATCGACCAACACAAAAAAAATATATAAATGGAGAATTTAATAAAATTTATTTGAAATAAGCGTGTGTTTTAGCTTTGTGAGAAAAAAAATCACATGCTGATGATTCCAATTGGAATCATTGGAGTGTGAAAGGGTTCATATATTAGATATTTTCCCAGTTACTTTTAATAACTTCCGAATCCAATACCAAGTAAATATAGTTTCAAATGAATCCCATCACCATGGTTAAAGAAATGCCATAGTTATAAGTAATTTGTGGTCAATTTATTAGTCATCATTGTGGCAAATACCTATTAAGCGGTGCCTAGAAATGATCATGTAACTAAAGCACAATTGGGTGAATGCTGTTGTGATGAGCAAAAATTTTCATAAGGTATTTTTATGGCCATTACAAAAGGAATCTGTTCACTTGGCCTGTATTTTCTTGCAGGAGCTCAAATAAGGAAATACTAGGACTAATAAATAATTACAAAATTGTAATTAAATACAAATCATAAATAAACAAACACTGTTCAGTTTTAACAAACAAATTTCTCTAACTTCTCTCGCTCTCTCCTTTCCCCTTTAACACCTCAATAAACATGAAATTGTTTTTTTTTTTTAAAAAAGAAACAAAGAAGCAATGTACTATAAATTTTTTTATTAAAATAAATAACAAGGAACTGTTAATATCTATATTGGCGGTATTTAAAAGTAATTATTTGAATTCTGGAACTGGGGAAGAAGATGGCCTCAATAACTTCTGGATAACTCACCTAAAAAAAAAACATGATTATATAGAAAAACACTCTGTTAATATCTATATTGATGGCATTTAAGTTTTTAAAAGTAATTGCTTGAATTCTGGAACTGGGAAAGAAGATAGTCTCGAAAACTCACCTAAAAAATGATTATAATATAGAAAAACACACTTAAAAAGCATATTTTGTTTGTTGATTAGATTTTTACAAAAATTATAATTTTTTATTTTAAAAAGGTTAATTTTTCACAAAAAGGAAGTACATTAATGTTAGCAATTAAATTAGATTATGTAGTAGATTAATGGTGTAACTGAATTGGGGTATGTTAAAGAAACAAAGATTATTTTACGAGATTGAAAAAGTGTTTGAGATACATTGAAACAGTATTAAAATAATTTGTTGAATCATTTTAAAAATTTATTTTTGGTGATGAGTGGTCAGACAGATGTCTATATAACATTTTCTAGAAATCGTAATACTATAACTTTGTTCATCTTTATAAGGACTTAGATAACTTATTGCTAAGATAACTCAAATTTTTGCCTCAACGCAGCATAGGTAAGTTGCAAGCCCAGCTCCAATCACTCCAATACCACACTGACTAAATGGGTTAATTTACAAATATAGCAACACTATTTAACACAATTCAAAAATTTCATATTAAATTAACACAACATCTTCAAATATTAAAGGGCACTCGTAAAACAGAACAGCTATCTTATGTTCTCCCTAAAAGAGCCAAATAACACCAGATTGCCCCTCTTCCAGGAATCTACTATTAAAATAAAAAAAAAAAGAATGATAGTTAAAATGCAATGCAGGGAGGGGTGTTTAGAATAATCACACTGGACACTATAATTTAGCAACTAATTCCTTATTCATATATATTCAACAATTTTAGGTGTGTGAAATGAATTGTAATGAAAGATATACTTTAACTTACAGCAAATTTAATGTCCAACTTATTATACAATGAGGAATCATTAAATACTTTGTTCAGAGATCTGATTTGCAGAATAACAACAGGGGTGATAATAAAAATTTTACAAGAAAAAAATAGTTAGTGAAACTTAGTGAAAATAATGATGAATATTTACCTGTGGGTTTACTGCTTGAATTTATAAAATTTTCGTGGTTTACGTCTACTGCAGAATTCACTATCCAGCCTATTTACTCTACTACACTTTCACGAATTCAGTGCACTTGTTGATAACTCGCCTGAAATATCAAAAGAACATATGTAGGCAAACAATAGTAAGACAGATTACATAACTTTAGTAAAGTTAAACATGACTTAATTTGTCGAAAGAAGTATGGCAAATAAATGCGAGCACTCTCAGTCGATAAAGTGGCCGTTTAGTGATGCTTCAAAATCTTTTTGGGCTCACAAAACTTATATTATAAACAAAGGTTGTAAACTTAAAATACATCGAAAAAAGCCACAAGATTGTCAAGTAATAATAGAATTTTTTTAGTTTTGTTGACGAGTTGGAAGCTCGGTAGAATCATGGCTCGTTCCAGAATTGAATAAAATAAAAATAACAAATAGTAAACACGAAAGGGCAAGTAGGATTTTACCCGGGCAAAGTTAAGTTATTTAAAACCTACAGTATGCAATCAGGGTTTTATAGTAAATTTCTAGATGTTGGTACTTGGCGTTGTTTTCAATTGAAAAAAAATACTGACTTATTGAAACTTTCCAAAAAAATACCATTGCATTTCTCCCAGGCTCATGTTTATAGCTAGAATATCAAATAGATAGATCAATCCTACCAAATAGATAGGACAAAATAGGTGCATGCTATATTATATAGGTAGTCAACTAATACAATTTCGGATCAGTGTATGCATTACTATTTAAAAATGTATAGTTTTAGTAATTTAAATGTCGGATTTACTTTAGTTTGCTGTTATTTTGACGAGGATCATAAAGTAAACATTACGTTCTAGCAATATAAATATATGCTGTTACGACCAACACTGAACACAAAAAAAAGGTCTTAATTAGACTTTATTAAGAAATATACTAAGAGAAAAATATAAATGAGTATTTACCTGCAATATTTCACTGCGTTTTATACAGATTATCCTGTCTTATAATGATTTCTTCTTCATATATGTTCTTCTTATTTTTTTTTACTTTTATGCAATATTTATTACAGTTTTCCTTATTTAAGACTAAATAGATGTCATTGGAAATCATAAAAAGTTCTAAAAACAGACTAAAAAGTTGTAAAACATCCGAATACCCGGCGACATTTTTCAAAACAAACGAAGAAATATCGCACGGCACGACACAACAGGGAAGGCACTTGGTAAACGGCATGCCGTCGACGACACCGATATCGGTTAACCGGAGACGACAGAATCGTTGTCAAATCGTCCAGTGAGCAAGCGCGTAGCCTTGTACGTGTAATTTGCTTGCCCCGATATCGTGTCGTGACGTTCTGTCGTCCAGTGTGAAAGCGGCCTAAGGGTCTTATGATGAGTTGTAAAACGTATACCAGATTTTCGAAGTATTTATGATTTTATGCTTAGTTACTGAATGACCAAGCTGGCGATTTAAGATAATTCTCCAAATTGTATAAAACATTTTTCAATAACTTTAATACTTAAACATTTTATTTACATAATACTTTTGTCAAACACGACTCTTTAGTACAAATGATGTGAAAAGACAAAGCAATATTTGATACCGGCTTTAATGCAGCCATTTATCAAACACCAGACTAAAGAATAGATTACACTCTCGAAGACCATCAAGCAGTAGCCCATATGCATGGAAAAAACATTTTCAGATTCATATCTACTTAATTTTTAAGTACTCGTGAAAAACAAAAATCATTTGTTTGTGAAAACTCACAATGGGAAAACACTAAAAAACTACAGTTTAAAACATACACAAATAAATCAAAGAATCTAAACTTAAACCCAATTCCAAACTGTTTGGTTCATGAAGAAAAAAATTACAAATCAAGTGAGGACACAAAACATGAAAACACGCTTTCCCCGCGAGTAACCTTTTGATTTTTCATGTGACATTATTTCCTTTCGCAGACTTAAACAAAACCTCTGGAGAATGTGTTAAGGGAACCATAAAAGACGTCGTTGGAATGAAGTAGAAGACCTGAAAGCACGTTCCAAATGCAGTAATCAAATCATAGTTTGCTCCCATATTCGAAGAACGAAAGTCGATCGAGTGTTGAAATAATCTTGCTGGACTTTGTTTTTGAGGTTCAATCGAGAATTTTCTTTTTTAATATTTCCTGTTTTTTTTTTAAAGCAAAATCTTTGATTTGGAAGTTTTGGGGATATCGGAAAATGGATGGGGAGTGTTTTGTTCTTTTACAAGAGTGATAGAACTGTCAAATACGTGTATTGAAATATTCATTTGATTAATAAAAAATATTTTTTCTCAGATATGTTATTATTTTGTTTCAATTGATCTATTTAGTGTCAAATGTGGCTGTAGCTTGCGTTTTGCGCAATGAATCTTTTATAATATCTGTCAGAGATATAAAAACTAAGTACTTCCAATTCCTCGAATTCATAATTGAATTGAATTTGCAGTGTCCCTTCTTGTGAAATATATATATATTTGTTAAAGGTGATTCTCAGAAAGATCGATTTAATATGGCAATTGTTTGTTATGTAATGTTAAGTCTGTGATAAATCGTGCAGACACTCGGTTAGATTAATGTTTTCCCTGGCATGATTATAGATGTTTGTTGAAAAAATTCATCAGTATCATAATACTCTACTCTTACTCAATATTCTCATAAATGGAATACTGTTTTCATAATGCAATGCTCTGCTCGTGATACAATACCATTCGTAATACTAACCTCATTACTGCTTTCTATACTGAGATAAAATTTCAACTGGAATCACTTATCCAGGGGTTAATTTTATTAACCATTAAACGTGATTTTGCAGTACTTGGAACTTTTGCATATGGTGGGCTACTGACACCACAAGCATCCAAACCATTAAATCACTTTCAATGAACCAAGACGATTAAGATAATAATCTTTCGTTCTCAGTTACGTGTTGTTTGGTGTTAATGTGCGAGCTACACAGCAGGAGAACTACCACTACAGGGTGGCTCAAATAAAAGTGGATCCGGCGTACAGATAAAAATAGAATGCATGAAAACATAAGCAGATTATCATATTTTTTTCGTCCATCCAACATGAGATTTAAAAAAATACTATTATTTCTGGTTAAAGTAGCAATGAATTTGCTGGTATGATTTCTGATTAAACAGAGAAATAAATTTATCAGGATTATTTTTTTTAATGCATTCCATGAGTATTTATAGAAAAATTTAGCTGCAACTAATGACTATTTTCTATTTTTAGTAAATCTAAACTGCTTGAGCTTAGTTCTACAACTATCACAATCCGTAGAAAAGTGGAAAGTTGCATAAAGCGCCTTATTGCAAGGATATACCAAGGCAAGGTCCTACACTCTAAAAAATGAATGCTCAACAACGACGAAATTTTCCTTAATTTTGACGATTCCGTTACTGGCAAATGCTCCGAGATTTTGTTTCCTCAAAGTGAGGAAATTTGAATCATCATTTTTATGCGGATTCGAATGTCGTCTAATCTAAAGAAATATTTCGTCATTTTTGAGCATGTGAGTACAACCAATGAGATTCAGTTTCCTCAAAATCAAGATACAGAATCGTCAAATCACGATCGTAAAAGTGAGGATTCTCCTTTACTCAAAAGTCAAGGGATAGTTTAACGAAACAATCCTCAAAATTTTAACGAAATGAGGCTTGAGGATTCATGAATCATCAAAAATGAAAGTGCTATTTCTGAGAGTGTACTTCATCATAACTAATTCGTCCTTAAGACGTAGTTTTCCATGTATTCTTCTTTAAGATTGTATATTTTTAGTTTTACTTATTTTAAAGTGAGCAAGATGCCGTTATCTTAATTGCTTATCAACAAATTAGCATTACTACCTTTCCAAAAAGTAACTATACTCCTTGGTAGCAAGTAGTTAAGTGCAAGCTCGTTGATTTGGAAATCATGCTTTGATTTGGAATATGCGGGGTAAATTTTCCCAGGCTGCTGAAAGTCTGCGGTGCATGGATGGCGTCCTAGAGTGCATCGGGATGCACGAGTTTGTCAAATCTCTGGAGTTCAAAGTCGACGAAAAAAATGTGTCCCTCGAATTTCCGTAGATGTCAACTCAGGTGCCGACCACGTCATGTTATCACTTTTCTCTGACACGAGGCATAACTCTGGTCGTGTTAAATCACCTTTTAGATACTAAAAATAAACAACAAGAAACTTTTAAGCCAAATCAAACCACTTTTCCGTGGATGATGAGATACCAACATCGCAAGCGATAATCGATAACCTGCAAATAAATCCCACTTACCCCACATCACCCCATTCTAAGAGCAAAAATAAAAGCTTAGTTTCGTTCTACCTGCGAATAATCAAATATTTATTAAAACTTCTTTTTCAGCAACCAATCATTGGGCATTCGTCTTTTTTTAATAGATGTAAAGGACACACCTGATGTAATAACATCATTGAATTGTTGAATAATGCATAAAATGATTTATCGCGCCGGGATGGCAACATGTCTCGGTTTTCGGGAAGGGAAGTGAAGAACGGAGCATAATGGCTTCTTGTCGGGATCACGTGATGCATGTCCCGCGTGACAGTGGTGATGGATTGGTGGCGATGCAAATGGTAGCGACACAGGAGGGGGGAAAAGAACAAAAACTTGAAAGTTACACCCGTTCTTACAGAACCGCGTTCTTAATTTTGACCCGAAACAATTATCAAAAATAATATTTTGCCTTATTCAAGATCAAAAGTCAATTCCAGTACCCTACAAATTTAAAAACATTTCACACGTATTAAGATGGTGTTGCGAAAACCGTCTATAGATAAATCATTTTACCAAGGAATACATTTAATAACTTTAAAATTGATGTCACTTTTGATATAAAGATGAAGAAAATTTGGAATTTGTAGGATAATTGCAAGCTTTTTTCAATAGGTTCTTTTGGGTAAATTTCATGCCAAAATAACGTTTTTGTAATCAGCGTTTGTATACACGGTTAAATTTTCAATAGACCTAACAGCTGTATAGTTGAAAAATGTATTTTTATTTTTAACCAGTGAAGAAAAGGTTGGTGAGGAGACCTCTGAAATTCTTTTCTTGCGGTATACCTATTGTCGGTAAATAAATGGGTTCTGAAATTTGAAATATAGTTACTGAAGGTGAAAAATTAGCTAAATTTATTCCTGTATCCATGACTAATATTTAGAACAAATTAATGAAATAATTATAGTATAAGATGAGAACTTCCTTAAAGTTAAAGATTATACTGGTAAAACACTTTTGAGATCATAAGTGAAGTGTCAATACAGCGTAAATGTTGTAGGGGTAGGGGTAGACACATATATATTCTAGCTTGTGGTGTGTTTGATCAGAGACTCGCTTTATGAGCCTTCGTCAATGTAAGACAGACACAGAAGGAATTTTTACTGTCACAGAGAAAGGAAGTACACCCAGGTTGAAGGCGGAAATCAAACCAGCTCCCGTTGCAGCGCTAAGAATGCTAGGAAAATTGTCCAAACCACACTCTTAAAACAAAAGAGTGAAATCCACTCCCGAAGGAGAAGTGCATTTTCAACACGCGAAAGGAGGTGAATATAAACTCAGACTGAGTGAAAATTGCTCGCTTGTTTTAAGAGTGTACTCAGTCATCCGAACCCCGTAAATGTTGCTGCTAGATTTTAAAAAAAATCTCCAACAGATTTTTTCTATTGATAATCCATGTAAAACCCTCATTTTTAATAATAGTTTTGAGATTTTGTAAATATTTCGGGAATTTAAAATAATGTTTTGTCCGTATATGCATTGGAGCCTCAGGGTATAAAGCAAAAAGCTTAAAGTTTCTTGCGACATTTTAATGTTATAGAACAGTAAGTAAATTTAGTATATAAGTTATTAATTTTGAAAATCTATTAAATTCAATATTTTTACGGACACTGGTGTAATTCATATTACAAAGTGTGTACACTCTTAAAACGAAAGAGTGAATTCCACTCCAGTTGGAGAAGTGCATTTTCGACACTGGAAAGGCGTGAATATTATCTCAGACTGAGTTCAAATCACTCGTTTGGAGTGATCCTGTCGGAGGTTTAACACACAAAGGATCCACTCCAAAATGAGAAGTGCATTTTCCAGACTGGAGGAGTGAAAATCAATCAGACTGAGTTAAAATCGCTCGTCCGTTTTAAGAGTGTAAGTGGCTTAGGATTTAAGTTCATCATATTAAGTGAAGATAAGTTTAATTTTACTAAGTTAATTTACCTACGAATAAATGTATAGTTGTTGGAGGCTTTGTCTACAGATCAATGTTCAATAACCAATAAATATGTCAATGACGTATTGTTTTCCTTTGTTTTCTAATTGAATAATCAACTTGCATTTCCTGATATTTAAATGAGTGGAATTAGTGACTGTCAAATCTTTATCTTTGTCAAAACCTTTTTCGAAACTAAGTCAATAACCAATCAGAATGTCAATAAAGCGTTGTTTTTTTATTAATTAATCACACCAATAATAAATCCATTTAAAAGAGAATAATAGGCAATGGCTTAGTTTTTCTGTCAATCAAAACATTTTATTACCAACTTATTGTGTGTGGTCAACGGTCAATAATAATCAATCAATCAATAGATCCATAAAACGCTGATTATTGAATAATCACATAAAACTACTTGTTATTTCAATGAAAAAATTTGCAACTGTTTTCGAAATAGAGCTCCAATGTTATGTCCAAGACAAAGACAAGGTTAAATCATGGAAGCCAATAGAATGCATTAGGGATGACAGAGATTCATTTTTTTATACCTCAGGGCTGTTATAGACTCAGTGGGCAGAAAATCGAAGTGTATATTTCAAAAACACGTCAGTCAAATTTACCCTCATATTGCACTTAAGGGTTTTTTCAAATAAGAGATGCAATGTGGGGAAGCACTATAAATCACTTAGTGGCGCGAATTTTGCCTCGATTGCGATCAATGGATTGACTAGAAATGATCAATATGTTCCAATATGATAGATTACTGCTGGAAAACTATTAGAGGGTTACGAGAAAATTCTTATGAAATTCATAGATAATTAAAGGTTTCCGCGGACCGCGAACGTATTCTATATTTTTTTCAAGTTAATATCCGAAGTATTTGAAATTCAATGAGTTTTCAAAGAAATCTATTCCTTGTAAAAATAATCATTAAATAATAATCAAGCATATCACAAGAGGTAGAGAGGTTCTCTGGAATATAATTATTGGAATTTTAAAAAAAATGAAAATATTCAGTGGAGCAGATCATACCTACAAATTAGTCGAAAAAGATATGATGTTCCATATCAACATATACCACCTCCGCCATTTTTCTTCTAAAATACTGATATGTATTTCGTTTTTTGTTCAAGTTTTTTTTTTTTTGCTGTATTTGATTTTTCCTGAAAACCTAAGTACCACTTCAATGAGAATATTTATTACCGGAGCGTTGAATTTCATTAAGTATTTTATTGAGAAAAGTTCAAAAAGAGTTATAAAAGGCTTATTTACAAAATATAGCATACCTTTAAGATATGTTCTCTAAATAGTGTTCTTGTTTTTGCTGTTATTACTAATTTCATGCCTGATGAAAAACTGCTAATGTGGCCAAGCAATATTTTTATAGGTCATGATTGCGAAATAAATAGTGCAGTACTATCTGAACAACCTTAACTTTTAACAAAATACACTTTATTATCTAGTTATTCACTGTATAAGCAGTCTTTACTTTATGATAAATATTCTTGAAATGAAAATAGATTTAAAAATAGTAACTTTTGTTTAGAAATAACCGATACACTCTAGGCAGAAAAATATCTATTTAACTTTAAAATGCATAAAATCAATTACGCACAGCTACAGTGACGGTGAAAAGGGGATTGTACACACGATAAATTTCTGCATGTTTTTAATTTCCAAACACATTTCGAATATTTTAAAAATCCGAATGGCCAAAAATATGAGTTAAATCATAGCAAATAGCGCTTGATTCCTACTTAATAGATATTTTATTAAATTTTCGAGGCATAGTACGAATATTACTAATTTATAAAAATACATAATTATTTAGATAAAAATTAACTTACACAATTTACAATAGTTTTTAAACAATTTAAAAAATACAAAAATATTCCACTTTTGGACTTCTTAGTTAACCGGATAGCTAACGGTCAAATTACCAGTCTTTTCATTAACATTTGCTGTCCTACAATACTACAGACACGCTGCCGAACTCTTTATTTAAATCAAACTTTTACAATACATCAGACATATAATTACAATCCCCTTTTCCGACATAAACTTTAAAAAAAATAAAGGATTTTCTAATAACAAGAACAGCAATAAAATAAAAAAATCCCTGTTCTTAATAATGATTTTTCTTAGAAATGATGATGAGTTCTGTCAGCTTTAATAAGTATTTCAATACTCCCAAAGAGCAAAAACACAACAGACGAAATCCATCAATAATTTCTTTTCTGCTATTCCCTTAAAAACCACTAATAAAAATCTTTTTTATGTACGTCAATCCATAACTTGGATAGTATTGCCATGTATAAGATAATGACATGGAGATAGTTTTTTCAGACAATTGATGTATGATTTAATGGCTACCAAACTCAATCATTATCGTGGCGAAGAGGAAGTAATTTTTTTTCAGCCGTATGTATTGATGAAGTGGTTATTTTGTTTTAATAGAACCTTTTTTTTAAATGTTTACTTAGGATTTTTGAAGTCATAAAAATTACTGAAGCAAATAATAGAGATTTAACTGAAGAAAATTGTAGATAAGTTTGGAGTGTACCAGAGTGGTATCCTAACATAGCTCATTGAGACATGGTATATATTACATTTATTTGAAAATAGGAGCTTCATTACTCTCCCATTATATATAAATGAATAAAAAATTTTGATAATTCACCTTTAAGATAACAAAAAACTTTGTTTTTGCGAAAATCCTCACATTGGATTCTACATATGCCATTATCGACTACAATGAATGAAGAAAATCCCAGTTATTTTCCTATAATGTTTCCCCCAAACAGTGTAACAAGAACTATCCAAATTGTATTAAAAAACTGTCTTGAAAAAAGTAAGATTGTAGTGGGGTAAAAATACTTTTTACACACATTCCCACCAAAAACTTCAACTAACTTAATACTAAAAAACCATAGAAAAGACGAAAAAAAACTTACAGTAGAACGTTTTTGTGCACATAGGCTTAAAATAAGGTGATACACCGCCAAACGTTTCTTATCAATTCCACCACCAGGGGGCGCGATTCCATGTTTCTGCGCCAAGAAACTTCTTTATCCTCCTTATCTCGTATCCATTTCGAGCGGGGATTATGTTGCTTTTATTGACGGACAGGGAGAACAGAATTTGGTCTTCTCGGCTATCTTCACAAAAGTCTACCATATTGGACAAAAAAAAATATGGAAGGTTGCATAGAAGGGGGGGGGGGGGCTTTTGTGGGAGAGGTTCTTTTGTGCTCGGGTTGGACAAAGGATAGGCCCAGGGGCCAACAGAAAAGCGTGGGACACTCGCGCCGGTGGGTTTCATCATAATAGTGGCATAACCACTTTTTAAAAAACACCCTGCGGTAAATTTCGCAAAACTTGAGGAATCATTTAGAAAAGTGGATTTAAAACCTATAAGCATCGTAATCGTAGCGACCATCACAATCAACAACACATAGAAAAAATCATTATACGTCAATACGGAAAATGGTTTGATGACTTAATGTGAGTGTGAACATTCAATAACGACCATTATCTTAGGAAACCTTAGCTAAACACTTTTGAGATAACGGTCTTGGCCTTAAGGGAGATAATTGAATCATTATGTCAAAAACCAGTGACATGGAAATAATTTGAATGATTTGTGAAATAAGCGATTCAGTTGATCTGTTAAACAAAAACCACTTGTTCTTTGTTATCGGTTTTATTTAATAAAAAACCATGAAATTGAAGCAAATTCCAAATTGAGTTAGTGAGTGTTTTAAGTTCTTTTATTAGTAAATGTAATTATTGCAAAAAAAATGTGTGTATATCGAATGGTGCATGAATGCCTAAAAATATTTGTTTATTAGAAACTGGGGACATGGTAGACCTTGATATGAGTCTGCATTAAACAGTAAAATTTTTAGCGCCGAATATGTTTGAATTTGATTTGTCTCAGCGTCTCGCAGATCCTTAATGATTTCTTCGGTTTCTTTGGTGCTCGTTTCACATCATTGACCACTCGAGAAAGAAAAAAAAATATTTTCATTCTATGTTGCCCTTCAAGACCTAAAATTTGCCTATTATTGAAATGCATTAAATGTTTTAAGCAGTAAAAACCGACAAAATAAAGTGCTAAGGAAACTTAACGTTTTAAGAAAATAATGATTCAAAATTAAGTTGCCAGCTGCCAAACACCCACAGGTAATTATAGCGCAGTTGGGTCATTCTTAATGTAAACCGTTCACAGTAAAAAATATCAATAAAAAACATATTTCCAAATATTTTCTCCAAAAATAATAATTTTAAATGACCGTGATCTGATAGAACTTAGATACGTTTTAGTTTTTTTGACACCTTGATTGCAGATGATGACGCCATCAAAAAATATAAAAATGATATTCTTAGGAAATTCGACGTGGCAACGAAAACTAACGCAGTAAAAGAATTTTAGCTTATAGATAAAGTTAATGAAAAAAGTGGAAATTAATATTTGCGGTGCATGAAATTCAGTTTACGGTTAGATATTGCAGCAAATGTATTGATTCCCAGTGTTGTTTCGAAACCGCAAACCTGATGCTCAACTTGATAAGCATTAAATAACACAACTAAATTAACATATTCATTTGAGACACACAAACTCTTCCGATAACCGGGTCTCTAAAGCGAAGTCTCTCAATGTTAATCCAATTCGAGAAAATATATTCAAAATTAAATTCCGGCTTTATTGAATATTTTTACAAATGAATTTTTATACGAAAATTGTCGCTGGGTAACATGGATCTTTGATTCCATTTTTTTGATATTGGTTTGAATATTTTTTTTTTTGCAAAATTATAGATATAAATTAAAATTTAAAAAATATTCGAACCAAGGTAAAACGTTGGTCAACTTGTTAGCAAGCTAAATTTATCATATAAAAATTCTGTAAAATTATTTTTTTCATTGGATTAACATGGAGAGCCGGGGCCGAGTTCAGTGGGTCATGCCATAGAGATGACTTTCATCATCATCAATAGCTCGACAGTCCTGGGTGGACCCTGATGGCTTTCTCAAGGAGAGATTTGTCCATTCTCTCCTTCTGCGCGCAACAGCTTTCCAGTCACTAATCTTTATTGAAACAAAGTCTTTTTCTTGGCAGTCCACCCACCGCAGTCTGGGTCTGCCTCTTTTTCTAGTATAGAGATGACTTTAGTATGTTTGTTCCTCATTATAGCCATTCTATGTACAGATCTAGCTGTAAAATAAAAAAAATGTATATAAATCCTACCAGCAAATAACACCATGCACAAAAGATTGGCGCTCACTAAATCAGTCGTGGCCTGACGACTTGCACGAGGTCGCAGTAGGTCATGATCAGCCACCTCAAAACCCCTTATCAAAATCTCGCATACACCTCTATCGTGACGTTAATTTAACCAAACCAATCCTAACAGAGCATGAAAAAGCGTAACGTCATTTGCAAAATCCTCATTAAGAAGTCCCAAAGACAAGGGCGCAAATGAACGAAGTTCCATACCAATTATGAAATAATTAGTGCGATCAATTAACCGCAAGCACTCGCCATATGGCAGAAAATCTGCTTCCAGCATACACCAGATTTAATCATTTCATCTTCAAAAAGATGTCTCTGTGCGGGTTGGTAAAGTTTTAACTGACATTAGTTATGGAAACATCTTCCTCCATAGAAATCAACGTTTTTATCAGCACGAGGTCTGAATGGTGCCCGTGGCTACAAAAAAAAACCTTTTGGTTAAATTGATGTTAAAATAACTCAACATTTTTAAATAATATTTATTTTATTTTGGACACACATTCAAAAAGGTATAAACTAATATTACAATTTAGTGCAATAAACTGTTTTTACAAAGTATTTTTATTAAAAAAATTACAAAAATTTGGTTTGTTAAATCACTTTTAATTGCACCAATTATGAACACAAAGACTTTTAAAATATCAACTTTTTCTTTTTTTTTATGAAATATATCAAGCTTTCCTTTCTAATTATAAAAATGTGACAGATTAAAGAAGTGGTTGGTCCTATTTAAAATGCGTCGCACTGCAGTGTACCTGATCCATGTCCGTGGGTCTCCAGTTTTCTTGGTAGAGAGGGTATGATGAGGTATTGATGGCGGCTCGGGGTCTTTCCTGGGGTTCGATTTATTTTTTAGCACTCCTTTTTTCAAAAAAAATAGCTTCTTATTATTTAAAAAATATATTTTTGAAAACATTTAATCAAAAATGATTTTAAAGCTTTTAAAAGTCATTATTCTATTGTTCCAATTCGAAATATTACCAAGTCGTGGCTTGTTTCTTCAGCCTCAAACCACTGCTCGTAGTTGCATCAGCAACCACTCATGAAAACCAATTTATTTCTACAATAGTTGGTTTAATGTACTATATTAAAGAGTATAGCAAAACCATTAAAAGTTAGATAAAATACCTTTTATACATTCTTTTGTTAAAAGCTGTGATTTAGGTACGATAATTATTTGATTAGGAAACTTGAGTATATTCCCGTCACACTATAACAAAACAGCAATAAAACATAATAAGCAATTATACAACAGAATCGACAAGGATAAAATAATAAACAACAATAAAACAATTCTTAACAATAACATCAGTTACCACTTTATACAATCATCGTAACAATGTGTTTCAGGTTTAGCAGACATGAAGATAATTCTCACTTTTTTTTTTATTATTGAAAGAACGACAATAACACCTCTCTGAGCCGAGTGTGTCATCATCATTAAAAGATCATTAGCAAAGAGGAATATGAGCCGAAAAACTCGGATCTGCGGATTAATGTTTGCAGAAATACAAAGTGCGGGAAAACTTGAAAAGTAGTGATCAACGACCTTAATAAAATTCACCGCTAGTCTTATAGTAAAAAAGATGAATGAAGAGGTGACTAGGTGAATTGATGATTTGGCGAAATTGTTTGCGACGTTTGGCAACTTGTCGCTGCCATTAAGTATTTGATAACAATTACTTGAAGAAATTTATATTTTAAAGCCATTTTTGCTGTATAGTTTCACTACGTAAGTGTTTTTTTCGATTTATTGCATTTCTGTGCCTGTATTAGAACATTTTAGAAGAGAAAATATGTTGATTGTTTAGAATAATGCAAAATTTTCTCTGAAAAGTCATGTGACTTTTTCATAGATGAAAGTCAAAAGTAAGTTTTCAAATTCTCTGTCCCTTATGTCTATAGTGTCTTCTCGTTGAAGGACGAGGTTGATTTTCACGTAATTTAATTTCGTTTTTGTTTGACAGAAAAAAGGAATTTATGTTTATGATACGAAATGGTAGATGAAATTAATGTTTTTTTTACGTTCATTATGTATATTTGCATTTGTACTATTTAACACTTTCCAAAAATATCCACGAGTGACAGCCTTACAAATTATTAATTATAAAGATAACCATTTTTCAATATGTGTACCTCACATGATGGAGAGACTATATAATGATAGAATGATAAATGCCATTTTTATGTTTATTTAGATCATAAAAAAATTATATATTTTAAATTATCAGTTGTAATCTCATTTTGATTTTTTTCATTTCTTTGCTTCAAATTCAGTAATTACTCTTTGACGTTCTATGAATTTATTTGCATTTCGAAGAATAAATATGTAGTATTGCTTGTACTTTAAAAGAAGTGAAACATTTCATATCAACATACAACAATATTTAAATAATATATCATCTTTAGAACATAGTTCCACGAAGTGATGTTTAAATAAACTAAAGTGATGTTTAAAACAAATAGGGAGCACTTTTCACTTCCAACTTTTACTTCACTTTCAACTTTTTAATTTTTATTCTAAAAATCTAAAATTTGTGAAATATATTCATTGGGCATCCAGAATGAAATAGTAAAAAACAAATAAGGGAGGGGGGTAAATTTTTAAAACTAAAATTTAAGGGGAAAAATAGGAATCAAAACTTTTGAATAAATTATATCAATTCTTTTTTCAAGACTTTATTTGTTAAAAATAGTTAGAATATATTTTTAACGTGTAAAAAATTGGAAGAATAAAGAATTTAGGGCCAATTTACTTGCTAAACTTGTATTAGAGATAATTGTATTTTACAATGTTTTTCATATTTTCATTTAATTGAAACAAAAATTATTAAATTATTCAAAATACATGATTCCTCCTTGTAATGATACATAAGTGAGAGCTTAACTTAATCAGAAAAAATGATTCACGTGCAAATGAACCAAAAATTGTACTTACTCTTTTACTTGTGGTTTCCAATATCATTAGTAGCAATAAGTCACTTAAAAGTGTGGAAAAACAATCGCCCTTACATTGCCACTGCAGCTACCACAACTGAAAGTACGTTTCGGGCTTCTATCACATATGAAAAGTACAATCGACTTAACATAGCAATCCTTTGTCGGCGCAAGTACATCAAATATTTTCGGAACCCTTGCGTGTGAAACGGAATTCTGGGTCTATTGCCGAGGCAATTGATGGCTTCACTGGGTAAACTGGTTTTGGCATTGGTTTTTTAACTGGTGTCCATGTGTTTTTAAACATACCTCCGTGGTTACGTGGTAGTTCCAATTTGTCCACGGAGGTAGGAAATAAGATGAAAACTGTCTAATAAAAAAATAAAAAGTCTTACGTTATTTTGCACAAAATAAATAAAAAATTCACAATTAAAATATTTTTTATAAAGGAACATATTATATTGTATTGCTTCAAACCCCCTACCACAATACAAAGACTGTCCCTTTTGTATTTCAATTACGCACTTAGAAAAGAATAATTTGAGTCCCTTTTTGTTACAAAAAAAAACCATCCTGAAACAGCGCCAATTTGTTTTCCTTTGGGCTGATCTGTCCCGCACTCACCAAGACGATGTTTTGGGGGAACATGGGTGGCCATACTAAAGTTGTCACAGCCCTGTCGACGTAAAAAGAGCCAATATAGTGAATCTAGTTCACATTGAGTGAACGCGTTTATTTATTTATTTATTTATTTATTTATTTATTTATTTATTTATTTATTTATTTATTATTTATTTATTTATTTATTTATTTATTTATTTATTTATTTATTTATTTATTTATTTATTTGTTTGTTTGTTTGTTTGTTTGTTTGTTTGTTTGTTTGTTTGTTTGTTTGTTTGTTTGTTTGTTTGTTTGTTTGTTTGTTTGTTTGTTTGTTTGTTTGTTTGTTTGTTTGTTTGTTTGTTTGTTTGTTTGTTTGTTTGTTTGTTTGTTTGTTTGTTTCTTTATTTATTTATTTATTTATTGCGTCTTTTAGTCTGCTTCCTTATATTTCCTCTCCGTGCATCTCCGATCTCCCCCTTCTTTAGCCTCCCTTTCCCCAGCAGTATACAGGGGGCGGGCTCAACGGTTTAATTGCTGCTCCCGATTTAATGTTCCAAACATGCAACTGATAAACAGACCCTCGAATTTTAATTGGCGCCGTCCCGCATTTAATGAAGCACGACATCGTTTGTTTATGGGCCCTGATTCCGCGCCACATTTCCGGGATTCAATTGAGGGTGAAATTAACTTACAACCGAATGGCAACGGAACGAAATGACTGACAAGGGAGGGGAAGGAGCTGATAACGGGACTTTTTTAAAAGTTGCGGGGTCATTTTATTTCACCAATCGAATTTAGTGGATTTATTATATATTTTGGGGCATTTTATTATTTTTTGGTACGTCTTCGAGTATTTCGGAAAATGCCCAATTGTATGAAAATTGTACTTTCTAGTTTTACTTAAGGATCCATTAAAAATTTTAAAGTAATCTCTAAATAGTGCATTGCATTTAGTATTTTACTGGAAAAAAAGTAAACGAAACTAATGTATGCTTTCAAATGTTTTCATTTTGTGTTGTTTAACACAAGAGTTAATTCCTTTATTAACTTTTAACCCTAATAATTCTGAGTTAATTCCTAATTAACTCAGAATGTTAACTCAGGAATTAACTATGGCAATTAACTCAGATTGTTAACTATTTAAGAAACCAGAACTCTAATTTTGTTATCAAAGATAATTTATTAAAAAAAAGTTAAAGAATTTAAATGCATAGAAGGATTTAATATCCCCGTGCCCCAGAAAGTAACGAAATTAAGCATTACTTGCGCTATTCTCGATTTTTATTCAAACAAACCAAACACTTCACAATTATCATTTTTACTTCGCAATTGTCTGCAAACAAAATTGAAATAGTTAGTATGAATAACTGTCTAGATTTGAACCGCTTTAATTTTTTTATCAATTGTTACGTAATACTTGTATTACTTGGAAAATGGCACTAAAAAAACATAAATTCGAGTGATCACAGTATTTCATATTAGGTCTACACAATATCTTACAAAAATGCCATTTTCTAGTAAAACGTGACATCCCTTTAATCTTAATAAATTTTCCATTTGATAATATGATGGATTAACGCTGATAGTTCGTTGAATCAATCATAGTAGTACTCGGAAGCTGATAGTCGGAAACGTTAAAATGAAACCGATATATCAAAGTATTAGTATTTGAACTGCAGCAAAACTATTCATGTTGAGTGTTAAGAACCGTTCTTAAAACAATCTGAAAAAAAAATAATAGCTATTTTCTAAAATGAAAAACAAATCAGAAAAAGGGCGCCGTTTGATCGCTTGTCATTTGAATTAAAGACACATCGAAATATTGTCTTTAATGATTTTAGGTGAACCTCCCGGATGTCATTCGAGAATGATGTTTTAATTTATCTGCAAATAGCTTATTAAAGTTAATGAATATTGGTACAATTTGGGATATTTTGAAATTGATTAAACTTTTTTTTACGTTAAAATATTGGGTAATGCAATTAGCATTTTCACATTTGGTGCTCTTTTAATAGGATTTTTCATTTCAATCTTAATACCAAAAATCAATTCCACACATTTACCTAATAAATAACTTTTTTTTAAAATTGTTTTAATAGCAGCCGATAAACAAGGGATGTGTCATTTTTTCCGCAGCTGTAAGTAAAATACTCATTCATAGAAAAAGATCTGAAAATGGCTCAAAACTTAAACTATTTGTTTTAAATTCTTTTTCACAACTTTACTTAATCACGGACATATATTTAACTCCTGGATAACTAAGTACTAAGTGAAGAGGAAATATCTTCTACAACTACATTTTTTTAAATCATCTGTTTGTAGCATAAAAGTCTTTTTTAACAAATATGTTTTAAAAATCAAAAATTTCATCGCTAAATACCGGTAAAATACACAACACGAGAGCACAAACCCCAAACTACTAGAAAGTAATTAATAAAGTAGTACCAAACTAATTCAAGCATTTTTCTGTTGCAAACAATTATGTTTTTTATACTGAAAAAACAGTTAACATTTTGCCGAAAGATACCTGACCACCCTTACGTAATATACTATCAATAATTCTTTCCTAGGTGAGAATACAGGAATGTCTGCACGGGGGAAAAACAAAGAAAGAACATTTCAGCGAAGAATATCACTTTGTATACCTTAGTACAAAAACGTGTCTTAGCAGTGGAGTAATTGGTGTTTTGCGTGCTTAGAAGCACACCAGATTAGATTAGCAGAGAAGCGCGCAGCGGATTCTTTTGCAAAATTCTATTTCAATCTTCCGGTTCTGCTGGGTTGGCTTGAAAATGTAGTAACTTTTGTTTTTAAACGCTTTTTATTTGCATGTAGTTACTTCTGCATACGTCTTTTTATTAATAAAAATATTGGCTAAATTTGGAAAAAATATTTTAAAATTCAAATATCTTTTAAGGCATTTCTAATATTGAACTTCCTCATTGGGTAATCTGATTACAGCAAAGTGACGTAACGTAGCTTCTTCGAACTTATAAATAAATATAGTAGGCGGCGACCAAACTGAAAATTAGATTATTGTCACATGCCGCTTTGTTAAACTAGCATATCAATATCCTTTTATATAAGATTTCAGGGAAAATTTATTAAAGGTGTGTTTTCCCATCGCGTGCATTTGCAACTTTGTATTGAAGAAGAACTTCTATTTCTAAATGGTTTCTCATTGGACTGTAGACAGGATACCTGGAAATTAAATTTCAACCACATTTCAGGTTTAATGATGTTTTGCAACTACATATAAATCGCTAAAATACAATATAATTTCTAGTAAGACATCATTGGTTCTAAGTCTAGAATTCAAAGAGGGGTACAAGTATTCATTTGCAAATAAAAGTATCTCTCATGCATATTGATTCCTTTACTTCAACAAACCAGAGAGTACGGGGGCTGACAATTGACCTTTTTTTCATTTAACGTATCTTATTACGATCAGAGGAATTTAAATGCGTTTGAGAGAGGGTTTTTCAAAACATAAGATAACAATTTTGTTAAATGTATCGAGTAGTTATGACAAACCTTTCGCTTCTGGTAAAATATTGAAAATTGTTTATTTTCCTCACCGGCCTTCGAAGTGCAGAAAGTCAACATGAGGCACTATAACTGCTTGACTGTCGTTGAGAGGAAAGGTTAAGCAGAGTTATCCTTATATTTTTCCTACGATCAAATTTCATAAATATCATCCAAATTCTAAATTGGTAACATTCAGCACTAATTGTTAAACAATCAAAGTATCAAGTTATTCTTTTAATTAAAAAATGTCATGTACTCCATCAATAAGAAATATATTAATACCTAACACAATCTAGATTATGTCTACACATAAACAACAAGAATCTAGATGTTCTGAAGTGTTTGAGAATTAATCGAACGTGTTCACACTTTTTTCGTTTAAAATCTTTTCACCATTGCATTACATACAATCATATATGTTCTTCAATACACCATACTCAATAAAGAATTATGGAGGAAAAAATCTATCAAAAAATACTCTTAACATGACGTAATAATACTCGTGTTTTGGTGCTCCTCTACAATAAATACACGTTTCAATAAATAAAAAGCGAAATACATTTTAAAACATGAAATACTGGTGTGTTGTATATAAGAAAAACAAAGTCTTATATCTTTACCACTTACATCTAAAGTATAAAATAAGTCTTTCGAATAAACACACTGAGAAACAAGGACATTAGTTGATTGTCGGCGTCCATGACGGATGCGAGTCATAAAGTTCTCGGTTAATCGCTCAAGACCATTCGAATTGTCCTCTTACACGATCTTTCTGTCTATTCCACCAACTTAAGGAGAAATACCACCAAAACATCCAACAATCCGAAAGATTATTCCTTGTAAAAAAAAATGTTTCGCCCATAACTTATTCACTGTCCTTTACAATCTCCATTATACTGCATGTTTTATATGGTTTTACTTTAACCTTCGCTAGCAGTCTGCGCGCTGTAACGGGTGCTGGTTCGATACCCGCCTTCGCCCTGGGTGAACTTCCATTTCTCTGTGACAGTGAAATTTCTTTCTGTGTCTGTCTTACTTGACGAAGGCTTATATAAGTGAGTCTCTGATCAAGCACAGAAGTCGGAATATAATGCATATACCTGTACTTTATTCCTTTCGCTTCCGAAACGGCCCAGACGGCAGGTGATTTGTTAACAACTAATTGGCAACTATTGATTTGATAATGATATTTTCATTTCATATTGCAAGGAAACAAAAATCTTGCGTGGTGAAAGTGTTGATTTGAGATTCTGTGTTTTTTACACGCTCTGGAGAATGGTTTGGAAAAGTGGTTTTTTGAACATTGATTCGTCTATCTGTCCGTCTTAAACTACTTTACACTAGTAACTAAAAGATTTGAGAACTTCAAATTCCATACACGAGTTCTTAGACGCTGTCAGATTGCAGAATAAAGTTTTCTTTAAGCTGCCATGGAGCACGTTTTTGGTTTTAAAGGTATTGAAGAAAAACGAAAAGCTATACAGACTTCCAATTACACGAGTGCGCCGTATATGCATATAAAAATATTTGTGAGCAAATTGAGCATGTGTAAGTAAACATAGTTTTGAAGTTTTAAAATTATTGAAATTACCTTATTAGGGGGGCATAATCGAGAATTTATTCTGCCTCTTTTAACATTTATGATATGTTTTAAAATGTATCGTTATGTATAGATAAAATCCTTAGCCAACGCATGAAATTGAATATTTTGGAGGAAAAAAATGTTAATTTGAATAAATGTTTTTTCTAAAATTAACACATTCGTAATTATTTTTTTAATCGTTTTTCTGTGTTTTTCAATGATTTTGTTGAATTGAATGTTGATTTCTTTGAGTCAATCCAGATTCATAATTTTATCATTAGCACGTACATAGCTCGAATGAAACGGTAGTATCAAACTTATGCAAAATTTATCTACATTGTAAAAATCCATATACGATGGTGGTGTTGCCCCTTATCTTTTAACGCAGAGATGCGAGATGTCCAAAATTAGATTTTCACTTTCATGGCGGATCACTTACCCTGATTAACGTTCCCCATTAGTGTGAGTGAATTAGCAGGAATGTCGCGGAAGGTGCTCCATTGTGTCCCCCGCGGAAATTGGAACGAAATTCAAATTCGAATTAGTGCCCGAATTCCTCGGTATGAGTTCGAAGTCGGGGAATGCTTTGGAGGTGGGACCTTTGTATCTATTGGAGTACTGAGGCGCGAGTGGGTTATTGCCAAAATTGTTTTGCAACAATTTGAAATGCTAGGCTTGAAACTCAACTTATAAGGGTTTAGACTGTAGAAGCATTCATGGTTGCCACGTAATCCGTCATATTAAATTGTAAGCTATTATCCTAAGATGAACAAACCTGCTCTTGAAAGCTGTTTGGAATCCGAAAAGAATAATACGTGAGAAGGAGGGAATTTTTTTCCGGAATATCAGATACTCCAAACAGTTCGGAAAGTTCGGATGGTCGAGTTTCCCTGGTCTTATAAGTTAACACGTTATTGCCACCATATTGCCAAGGCTGTAAAAAAAATAATAAATTCAATCATTTGCCCACTTATAAGACATTAACATATTTTGTTGGCCTCACGCTTTCCGTAGCTGTCTTGTTGGAAATGTCACATGCTGCTAGGAAGAAGAGTCAGTGTATAGATTAATTTTAAAATAAATGTGTCTGTGTTTCTAGGGTTAATTTTCGTCTACAATAAAAAAATATATACATATACGAAAGGATGGAAACTGTTATATGTCTGTTTAATAAATAGATTGACGATAATTGCCTTTGACTATACGTATTTAAATAATTATGAACCCAAAAAAAACTTGTATGTGTTGTTTTAATGTTGTCTAAATGAGGAAAAACTCAAACTTTAAATCAATAATATAATAATATAACAAATAATAATTACAACGATAATAAAAATGATAAGAATAATAGTAAGACAATAATAATACATGAATTTTACGTAAGAAAGGTCATTGCATATCAGGTTTTGCTTTTTATTCATCATTTCAGAAAATGGATTTTCCTGTGACTAATGTATATCAAAGGAAAAACAACATTTACAGAACCCATAACCAAGGTTGTTTGTCGGGTGCATAAACAACACTGAAGGTGAAACAACTTTTACAGATGCGAAGTAACTCAAATTGTATTGGTGTCAAATGTTTGAGTTCAGCTTAATATCGTCACACACGAAGGCTATTGACGACGGACGTCATAGCTTCGAACCAAAGTCAAGTGACGAGTCGATACCTGAATAGGCACCCAAAGCATCTTTCAAGGGGACATCGTGAGTGGTATCGAGATTTTAGAGCACATTTTACATGCAATCTCTATACACGGGGTATTATTCGTCTCCCTTTTAGACAGCAGGGACCATTTTTAGGTCAGCAGTTATGTTTTCATTACTTGATCCTAAGCCTAGGACCTTTCCCACGCCGACCCCCCCAGTCCCAACTAGAAAGAGAGTCAAGTGGGTAGCCTTCGGTCCTTTGAATAACTGTTTAACACATTCGCTGCCACTAAATCATCGATAGAGTCTCCGTCGATAGAGGCTGATGAAGTAGAAAAACATCTTGTTTTTTTTTAATTCTGTTCGTTACAATGGAAATAAACTAAGTGTTCATTTTTGAACAAGTGCAAATCTTAGTGCGAGATCGTAAAATAGCAAGGTTAGGTTGAATTAACGTCACGAACTAAAGCTAGACGATAGCTACCTAGTCGTAAAATTACAAGGCACAAGAAATAACCACTGAATTTTCCTAATTATTATTTTTGGGTAGTTTTTGTTTGAAAAATATCAACAAAAAAAATCAAACAGACAATTTGCGATTTTTGTATAGCTAGATTGTTGAATAACAAACTGAATCACTTTACGAAATGCGGTATGTCATGTGTCTGGTCACCCTACACTTGAGACGAAGGATTTAATTTCCTCGTAATTCTAAATAGAAATGCTCCCTTTCAAATCACCAAGTATTATTCCAAGCACAGAAGGATCGGTTGCAAAAGTTACAAACGAACTTGAACTCATTAAGAACGGTTGGCGAAATGGTACTATGAATTTCATCAGAATGTGCTGTTATCGGTGAATCGGAACCACGCGACTCCTTAAGGAGTCAGTGCCATCCAACGTGTTAAAATGTATGGAAAATTTATCCGTGTAGAAGGAGTGTGTGCGATGAATGCGCAATGCCTTGACGCCAGATTAGTTTAAAGCTTTTTTTCCCTAAGCTTCGTAATCATAGCTTCCGTCACAACTAACAAGCCGCTTTGGAAAAATTTGGATGGATTCGCAATCCCTGTACATTAGTAGTGTTTCTGTGACGTAATGGGTGTGACGGTCAAATACGAACGATAAATTAGAAAATTTAGATTTAAGGTTAACGTAACAAGTTTAATAATGATCGGCGTAGTGACATAAAAATTTGCATGGTTTGCGTAGCTGTATCAAAGCTCTGTGAAGTGTATTGGAATAGGAACTGCTTTAAATGCATTAAACCTAAACGTTAATGCATCTGAAATAATGTATCGAACAGATAAAAACGTAAAAAAATAACGTTTTTATATTGAATAGCTTATACTTATGCATGAACCTCACTGCACGACAATGTGTAAATCAGATATTTCCATGCATGAACCTTAAAAATAAATTATTTACTCTATTTTAAGTTTGAAAAAACAAATACATTGTTATGCAATATTCAACATTAAAAAATATTCCTGACATATGAAGAAAAATGCAAAAGTAGAATATAAATTCTTCTAAAAATAGCTTTAAACGCACAATAAATCTGAATACTCTTTCTATGGAGCTAAATGATTTTAACATCATTTCATTCTGGAGCGAGTATATGGAAATATTTATGCAAAGTACTCGGTTTAGTCTTGTATTTAGATGAGTAGCTAATGTTCTATAATAAATTGGATAATATTTTTAAATGGCTTAGGTGAAAACGTTGCAAATATGAAATTACGCTTCAGTAAACGGAAAGTTTCCATCTACATAATAAGTGGGATTAATATAGTAAAATATTTATGATATTAAAAAGTTCTTATGGAATCTATTAATAGATTCTAGAGAAAAGATGAGTAGTTTTATACATAGTTTCTGAGCAAAACGATAGTTTTAGAATGATGATAGAAACTGAAATTGATTATTGTAAAATATTATCGTGAAAGAATTATTGTAAAAATCCTTTCGTTTCCTATTAACCAGAAAATATTGTAGTTTTGCCTAAGGAGTTTCTTGTTGCAAGCATATCATCACAAAAGGTGTTTTTTTAATAATTCAATGATATAAAATAAAACATTACCAATAAAATAGTATCACTCAGACTGTATAGATTTAATATAAATTTGGATTTACTTTTTTCACTTTGATATTAATACAGCATTCATTTCGAAGTGATTCGGGAATCAGCTTAGGAATTTAGGTTTTGGGTTGAATTAACGGCATGTTATGGAAATCATGGTCAAGTGACGAGGCCGACATCTGTGCTGGCAACTAGCGAAAAAGTATAGCTACAACCTCTACATATTTAACGGGTCTTGGTATTGTGTTTAACAGCACCACAATCAAAGTAAGGTAATAAATAAAAGCTCAGCTTTAATAAAACATTTTGATTACAGAATTTAACAATATTAACCAATGGTGTCTTTTTCAAAATTACGGGCACTTTACAATACTATATTTGACTAATACAAGCATCTATATTTCAGAGGAATGGATACCATAACATGACAATTAAAATAAAGTAAAATGGACATCGACTTGTAAACAAATGAAAAATATAATAAATATTGACTTTTTAAAAGAATGCTGTTAAAAAGTAAACATGATTAATAACTAAGTATAACAATTTATGTAAAAAGTTTTTTTTTTTAAATATGTGAAGTCCAAAACTAAAACTCATATGAAAACCAATAAAGCCACTTTGCAACATTAAAATATTTTTTTCTTACTTAAAATTTGTTAATATAGCACAAAAGATTGTCTTGCCTTATTATGTATTAAATGTTAAGTTAATAATAAATTTAAATAACTTTGAAAATGCAAATTTCTCTTCTTTATAAACACATTTTAATCTTCTATTAACAAGAAAGAAAACATCTCTGTTCTCACTACAAAAGCTATACGCGCTTATAAATATATATGATTTCCATAAGTGGACATCAAGGCTCTACAAGTGAAATCATAATTCTTTTAAAATTAATCTTGACGTCAACTTAAGATTTCCATATTTTCAGGAATAATAATATATCGGAAACCAGAACTTGATGGGCTATTCATCAACTCAAAAATGAGTAATACCTTATCAATATTCTAATCCAAAACAAAATTTAATAAACCTACAAACAAATCCAATGGCCTGGAGCAAAAGGGGTTTCTGGAAATCTTCATTAAAATTCGACTTTTTTTTTTTATATTTTCGCTACCAAGAGAATACGATTGCCCCCGGGCTACATCGGAATAAATGAATTTCCGCGCACGAAACGCGGGGGTGGCGTGAAAAGAGTGTAACTGTCATTTTTAACAAAATATGGTTGGAGCGTACAGGTATTTCCAGCTTGTGTGCTTGATCAAAGACCCGCTTATAAACCTTCGCCCCTTAAGGTAGGCGAATACCCGAAATTTCCCAAAATTCAAAAAATTTTACTATTGCTTTAATCTTTTCCAAATTTGGCATAGTGATTTCAAATATAATGAATAATACTATTCAGGCTTTTGTTTTTATTTAAATATAATTTATTTATTTTAAACGGTGTTTTTCTACTAAAAAAAGAGGTTTACGCCAACAAGTCTACAACATTGAATTTTCATCCTATGAACATTTATTATGTGTTAAATTCTTCGTTTTGAACTGATACATGCAATGACCCTCTAGAGTTACATACAAATTACAAGAAAAGAAGTTATTAAGACAAACGTTATAAATTAACCACAAAAAAATGATTTTTTTCGATTAACTTACACTTGGACATTTTTTTTTAAACTTGTAAACACACACCAGATGTTAGAGGTTCATGGCACAGATATATATTGAAATGGCATCTGTGAAAAATTTCAGGTAAATTAATGTAAAACTTTTTATGCTAGAAGTGTTGGCGTAAACCCCTTTTTTTGGTTGAAAAACACCGTTTAAAATAAATCAATTATATTTAAACAAAAAAATTTGCCCCAAAAGAATTGTTCATTATATTTGAAATCACTATGGCAAATTTGGAAAAGATTAAAGTAATTGTAAAAATTTTAGAATTTTGGTTATTCGCCTACCTTAACAAGATATTTTTCATTTCTAAGCCTCCTCGATTTCCGCAAGCAACGTAGAAGTATTGAGATTTGAGATACGCTCTCGATTTCCGCGGGGATATATGTTTGCTATGGTTTCACTTCAGCTCTGCTGTAATGTTTCATTCTTTGCTGTACTTTTTAAATTTTTTAATTCGAATGTAGTTTTTAAAAAAAAGGTGTTTGATGTTAACGGGTATTTCAATGGACAACTAGGATGGCCTAGGTGACGTCACAGTTACATCAACCGTTATCTCAAATCCCCAAAAACAAATTATTTGACAGATAGTTCATAAAGATTATTTTTTCAGCGAAACCAAGAAAACTGCAATGGGAATAATGTCAAGTAATGAGAATTTTCCCTCTGACATTGAGGGGAAAAAACTAATACGGTGTCAAGTAACAAAAATATCCAGGCAGCAAAACAGTTCATCGAATTTGCAATTTTAAAACTACTGTCTGCAGTTACTATTTCTTATAATTTTTTTTATTAACTCTGAATTAGGCAACCCTCATGAATATAAAATATCAACCCCTCCAAGATTATGTTTAAAAATCACAAGTTAACTTAATTCTACACCTAATTTTATCACAATATTTTCCGAATCAATCCACGAATAATAAACAAATGTAGATGTCGCCCCTAAAGAGACGTCGCCGTTACGTCAACCGTTATCTCAAACCCCACGAAAAACCACAGCTAATTCGCCTAAAATAGAACATTCATGCCTACAGTGACGCCACAGTTACGTCAAACATTGTCTTCTTTCCCACAAACAACTCACTCTCCACTCCATTCGAATTATCCATTCCAACTATAAAAAATCAGAATATCTATAAATGTAACAATTGTACCACAAAAGCCGCCTCGGTGGCTGAATGGTTAGTGTACTAGCCTTTGGAGCTGCTGGGGTCGGGTTCGAATCCCGGTCAGGCATGGATGTTTGTGACAGTCAATAAATGTTGTTATTTGTCTATGTGTTATTCATTTCTTTGTGACTGTAAAATTTCTTTCTGTGTCTGTCCCACTTGACGAAAGCTTATAAGCGGTTCTCTGAACAAGCACACAAGCTGGAATATATATGTATCATACCATACCATACCATACCACAAACAGCTATTACAAACCAACGAAGTCCTGACTTCAGTGGAATTTTTTTTACGGTGTTCCGAACATTTCAGATCTAATTTCGATTAAGTGGAGTATGTAAGGAGTACTTATTAAATTCGACCGCAAGTCAAGAAACAAAGAAAAATATACACAAGGTACCAATCGCTTTATTTCTGCAGGCAGGTAAACCGCATAATCTACAACAATGACTTGGACCATTGCTGCACGCACTGAATAACTCTAACCTATAAGACGTTTTCGTAAAAAGACAGGTTATTTCAGAGCAAAAACGGACTGATTCATTATTGTGGTTAATGAAGTTTACCGGACAACGGCACCAAATGCATAAAAAGGTTTAATTAGATAGGAAGGTTTCCGTACATGCTTATTTCTTCACTAAAATATTAAAAAAAAGACTCACACTGGGAAATTCTCCTAAATTATATGACCTATTTTTGCAGCTATTAAATCCAAAAAGTATATAAGTGGCATAGACTAAACTGATTGGACAAAACTGGAGTATTATTTTAATGATGTTACCTTGAAATTTCATTCCGCTCCAATACATAGCCAGATTTGAATTATTCGGTATATTTTTGAATATTTTTATCATTCATGTTACATTAGTATAGAAATAAGACAGTATTTTGTCGTAGTATTGTATGCATGTAGGAAGTTATTAGAAACAAATTTTATTCCAAACTTATTTAGTTTTTGACATATTAAAATGAATTTCGAATTTTTTTAAAAAAAATTCTTTTGAGAACTTATATATGAAAATATTTTTAATCTAAAAGCATAAAAGAGTACTTCCATATGCGAAATTTTTATTGTGTTATTAGAAAAGAATATTATATAAAATTTACAAAACTAAGAATCGTCTTGACAATACCGCAAATATATTGGCAAAAAATATATATTCATAATCATGAAAGTTTGAATATCAAAGTTTAATAATATTTTCTGAACAGAAATGAATATTAAATAAGTTCATTTTGGATGTTTTATGATCCGAATTATGCTTGAGCTTGACGTAAAAAAGTATTTATTGTTTATTAATAGAAACTGAGAATTATGTTTGTCTAATAAAATCACGAATAACCTCACTTTGTCTTTGTGCTTGTAAAGTTTTATTCAGCTTCTAAATTTAATCTGATGCACATCCAGTTAAGTGAAATAATTTTCAAGGCTGTTTGATAAATCTGTAAAAATAACTAGACATGAATATCTCCATTTTAAAAATAAGTAAATGAGTGTTTAAAAAAAATCACTTTTAAATCTTGAATGTTTTAATGGGTAATAAGTGGTATTAAACAACGGTAAAGAATTTAAATGTTAATTATTTGTCCCAGCAACTTTCACAACACAAGCAATGATAAGAAGAATTTACAAATTGTATGAAAGTATTGTACAAAGTTTTATCAGTTTCATTCCTACGAGAACAGTGTTAGGAGGACTTATGTACGTAAAGTAAGATGTTCGTTTCTTGTTTAGGATAAGTGTAACTATTTCAGATTTTGGCACACTTGTTATTTTTTTTATGCTGTTGAATGAAAGTACTATATTTATGATGAACTTTCCTTGAAATTCGGTTTTCGGAAAAAATATTTAGCATAGCAAATAATTTAATAAATATAATTGAAAAATGTAATATATTTAGGGGTAAGTGCTGAGGTTTAGGGCAGATTTGGATTTTTTAATTCTACTAATTTTTTTAAGGTGAATATTTAAAAGTTTTTAGGTATTCTAATTTAACAATTTTTTCTATAATATTTGTCTATATTTTATTTCTATAATATTTTTTCTATAATATATTGCCACTAAAAATTCAAAAAAAATTTCGTTTTCCCTAAAACGAGTTATTCTTCATGTCCCCAGGTACAACTGTCCCCAACGCAGAGCACTTCCCCCTATGATATTAAAGTCATTAAAAAGAATAATTTATACTAGAGTTAGTACTTAAATAAAGAATCGATATCATGCGTTTTTGAGTGATAAAGTATATTTTGTGAAATTTGTGACAGAGGTAGGACGAAGGTAAAAAAAAAAAGTGCGCATTGTAAAACTAGTAGTATGTTAAATTCTGTGAAAAATCATGATAGTGTGAAGTAAAGTATTTGGTAGTGTTACTTAATGTCGAAGTAAATTGTGTCTTCTGAGAGGAAGGTAAGAAGTAAACGTGTATAAAGTGAACTTTATGTGTGAAGTGAAGTAAAATGTGTAAAGTTTTCTTTACAGGTGAAGTAAATTGTGTGAAGTGTTCCTTAAAGGTGAAGTAAATTGTGTGAAGTGTTCCTTAAAGGTGAAGTAAAAAGTGTGAATATTTCCTCATAGTTGAAGTAAAATGTGCAAAGTGTTCTCTCAATGAAAAGTGAATTGTGTGAAGTACTAATTGAAGCATTAATAAAGTATTTAGTGGTAAAATTAAATTGTTTGGAGTGCTTTTGGAATTTTTCACAAGTTCCTTAGAACTTTATTTTACGCTTGAATGAGTGGCGAGAAATTAAATCTTTTCGAACGAACTCACTTCCAACTTTTTTTTGTAGTCCAGGATACCTTTGAAGTTCCATTTTTCATTCGAACCCATTTAAAGTATTTTTTTTTCCTTTGTGTTAAAATACTCATTTCTACTATAGCCTCAGGTACAATGTAACAAAAAAACATGCTGTAAACTAATGCGTTTTTTGTTTGTTTCAAAAGTAAAAGATCCTACTAAGAAAAATAAAGTGTAAAACAAGACAAGGTTTTTATAAAAATACATTTTTTTTTCTCCTTCAATGATGTATTTCGTAACAGAACTATTCCCGATTGTTAATTTTGGGAACTAAAGTAATTTTGCTTTCCTTTTAAAAAAAGGGAAAAAAGCTTCCTTTATTTCTCGAAAAAATGTTTTAATTTCCTAACTGTTCCTGAGAAAAAAATCCTTTCCGGTTTCAAGCACTTAACCCGACTTTCAAATAAATATAAAAATAAAAAATTACATATTTTCTGCAATTCAATTATGAGCAAGTGTTAAATTCAAAACGGAAGGAATTCTTTCAAAACCCAAAGGTTAAATAAGAAAATAGCTGACACGCAAAAAAAATTTATGAATTGAGATTTCATTTATTACGCTAAAACAAATCATATTTTTATTTGAAATAGGAGAAAGAATAACAACAAATTAAATACTTTTTTAAAAAGATGCTAAACATTTTGTTTCAGAAAAAAATCCTAAATTAATGGATTTAAATATATATGTTCAATTGTTCATTTGAATAAGAGCCGGTCTGACATGGTATAGCTCTCATCTCTTCATGCTCTTCTCTCATCTTCAGCTCTTGTTTGAGGTACACGTATAGTACATGATTCGCACGGCTAAACGAATTGATGTACAGAAGTGAACATAAAATAAAACGCTTGAATTGAAACTTGTTGACACTCTAAATGATTAATTTATATAAGAAAACAATTATTTGGAATGATATTCGTTCACTGTGATAGTATAAAAAAAAGTGGAAATTAATCTGAAAAAAAAAAACGATGTCATGGTAAATTTAGCTTTTCGTGTCGGATTCTCTTTAAAATTTCTAAAAGTATAGATAGATGAAAGAATTTTTAATAAATTAAAATATTAAGGAATCTAATCCTTTATTTTAATGTTTCAATTATGTTTACGTTACTTGAAAATTTTTATTGGTCCGAAGCTGTTGCAGACAGCTTTTGCCACTTCAACTGCTGTTTTTAAAGAAATAAATACAATTTATATGTCTCCAATGCTAATCTTGAAGAGTCTGGGTAGCCCATGGGCAGTTGGACACAAGGACAATTCGAGAAGTGTGTTGAATATCTTCTTTGTCTTTCAGTTGAGGATTATCATTGCTTTTAAATGATTTGTTCGCAGTCTGGATAATATTAAAGTTATTATCCGGTTACAATTCAGGACAGGGACTTGGGAAAGTATAGGGCCAGGGAAGGAGCTGTTTGAGATCCCGAAGAAGCATTCTCTTACAATTGGCAAATTTCAAAGGTAGAAGAAGCATGGATAGTACCCGAAAAAAAGTTTTTCTTCATATTTAAGAATACCTTCTTTTGACTAAAGCTTTTGCCATTTTGTTTAAAAAAAATATTTTTGCATGCTTACAAGGGGAAAAATTTTCCATTTAAAGCCCTGATGCGACGTCGGTTTAACCAAAAACCGTACCAATTACAACAAATAAAGCCAACACATTAAAACCTCCTATATACCGCCCTTTAAACACTTACACAGCAACCCCCGTGTTTACATAATTCCATTATCGCATGAATCGATACACATCATCGTCTTAAATTAATCCGTTTTACCTCTTGCCATGCACAGCAGCCTCTTTTCGTTATTAATAACAAAGAGGCTTCGCCCTCAGGATCTTGAGATTCATAACACCCCATTAATCACATCTTTCGGCGAAGTTGAGGTTTTAATTTTATGCATGGCTTTATAGATTCCTCCTGTTATTGCGGCGGAAGTTATGCCTCGGTTAGACAAAACTACACAGCTCAAAACAACAAGGGGAGCACTTTGCGTACTTTTGTAAACCCTTTCAGTACCAACTTCTTATTTTTTATTCTAAATATCTAAAATTTGTTAAATATATTCATTATGCATAAAGAATGAAATGGTAAAAAGCAGGGGAAAACTCTGAATTTTTTGGCTAAAATTTAAAAGGGGTGGGTGGGGGGGTGGAATCTGTAGGGGAGAGAAGGGGAATGGCGCCACCTTAAGGGAAATTGAATTTTCATGCAGAATTGTGTTGCAATTAATGTAAATTGTAATGAGCATAGCATACTACAGTTCATAACCTATCTTGTAGTGATTTTTTAAAATTTTAATCTTTAATAAAAACTGAATAAAATTGTATTTTTCTAATGCTCGCACAGTGGCGGGATTACCCCGGTATCTGGGGTAATGCCGCCACACCACTGGGGTTATGCCGCCACATCAATAAATAAAGCAAATAATCTAAAAATAATGGAAAATTACATAAAAAAGCAATACATATAGAACTAAAATAGGTTTAATTAACTTTGGAATGGTAAATTGTACAGGATACAGCTCTTTTATTAAATTTCTTTGTGCAACTAACTATGCAGGTTTTTTTTTAAAGTTTCGTTGGTCTATTTGACCAGTTCAGTTATTCTTTTTCGGATACGCGGCATCTCTAACGAAAACCAATAAGTTGTAGGGAAAATATATGAAATTTCTATTTTACGGATTATGCTGCCATCCTTTTGCATGTGGCGGCATAACCCCAGAGAGATGTGGCGGCATTACCCCAGTAAGACAAAAGTGCATAGACGGCTTGTTTAAAGAAAGGTAGTTAGCCTAGCGTCCAAACTAACGACGTGATAAAATAGCCAACTAATTACTCTTTTAAATGATATATAACTGATTTATCTAACTTAGAAATAGCAGTCACTTATCGCTTAATTTTAGAAGGCTCGAGATTAGATGAAAATCATTAAAATCCGTATTTCTTAAATAACTTTACACCAATTCACCGCAAGGCCATTAGCGTCTATACTGCAAATTACTTTGTTTCCTGCTACAGGTCAGTGCTCACAGCCCCCCTCCCACATACACAGTTGGCGAGATACAAGGGGTGGCGGCATTACCCGAGGTGGCGGGATTCCCCTTCTCTCCCCTAATCATAACTTTTGAATAAATTGGGACAATTTTTTTCACAACTTTATTTGTAAAAAAAAGTCATAATCAATTTTTAAAACATCTAAGAATGCAAGTGTGAAGAATTCAGGGACAATTTATTTCATGAAATTTTTTGGGAGTAAATTTTATTTTACCACCTTTTTCATATTTTCATTTAATTAAAACAAACGTTATTCAATTCATCAAAGACATGATTCTTCCATCTAACAATAAATAAGTGCAAGCTCAACTTACTGAAAGAAAAAAAAATACAAGCTGTTGATTCCAAATAGAATCATTGGGTGTTATAACATGCGTTCCCCTAATTGTTTTGAGCAGTGTATGCGTATATGCCCCATGCGACAATTTCGATTGCTGAATGATCGCAGTGACAATCGCAAGTCAATTGCGTTTTTTTACATGTGACGGAAGAGAGCACCGTGACGGTGACCAGCAAGTAATGACTTCGTTAAAAGTACTGCTCCGAGACTATGTTCGGAAGATATATGGGTTTCCGCTTACATTTTTTAAAAACAAAATACTTGATTAAATACGGAAAGGAATTCACAGTAATGTTATGCCTCGTTTTGTCCAGCTATTACTTTATTGGTCGATTTGCTTTTAAAAAAAAAAGCCATTAATTGATGTAGTTCTAAGCCATTCGCTTCGCTTATTTATATTAGGTAGATCTGTTTGGAAAATTTAGCTTATTTACTGTAATGTAAAATAGGCTCTTCTTTCCTATTTTGCAAACAATAAAATAAAACGTATTTATATAAATATTGCGAAAAATAAAGCTTTTTTTAACGATTTGAAAATCTTATTTCGCTCGAGTATAATAAGATCACAAATTAAAATAAAAGGTCATTTTACAAGGATTGTCACACAGTATTGTTTATAATCAAGTGAATAAAAAGTTAAACGGGGAAATTATGTACTAAAAAATAATGACCTACAATACAATCCTTTATTAAATTACGGATGACTAGACATATAACACACCCCTTAAAAGAACTCACTTCTGAACGGAACTTTCAATTGGTACAAAAAGAGAGAAATGCTGATATGGGCATGAATTTAATGAATATTCACACTTTTTTTTCAATTATACATCATACAAAAAATAGCCCCTTGAGGCAAAAAAAGAAACCTAATAACAATCCACATTAAACAAGTGGGAGAATGCGTCTTTTAAAAGTAACACCTGAGGGATTCATTCAACTAATGAACTCTAAATCTCCTCGCGTTTAATTCCAAACCAATACGAGTACAAACACACCAAGACAATTCGATGGGTTGGTTTGAAGAACTTGGAACTGAAACATTTTGCATTTTGGCTGCGTAAATTTTTTTATTGAAGAGGAACATGAACATGCCTTTAAAAAAAAACTTAATCGAATTATACTAATAATGAATATTTAGGCTTCGAGCTAAAGTGTGAAAAATTAAATTTGAAGCGCTAACGAAGATTAGAAAGAAAATTAGCCATGGCCAAAATCAGAGGTTCCTGCTTTAATTCATCCAAATAAATAATATATAAGACAAATAAGGACCATAATACGGAACAATTTATGTATTTTAGGACAAAAAGTTACACCAAAAATAGATATAAGAAATTCATTTCTATTCGGTAAGAAAATGTTAATAACATTCAGATATTGGTTGTTAATAAGTTCATTTTGTTTGTTCATTATTGTGTAACTCTGTTGGTTGATAGACATATATGTGAGTTGAGATTGCGTAGAGTTAAGTCGAAATAACTTAACATTAAAGATACATGAGGGCTATTGACGGCTGGAGTCGTAATTTAAAACCTCAGTCAAGTGACGCTACGGTAGGCAGCCAATGTAAATTGAATCAAGTTCATCATTACAATTTTGTCGAAATAGACACTGCGAATCGAAATAAGAAATCCACCGAATGCCCATCGGAACTCTTAAGGCAAGATTTATCGAGATTCGCTGGCATTCCCTTATCCCATTAGGGTGATTAGCTAACCGCATCTTGAACGGCGTTACCGTTAAATTTATGAAATCGGAATAATTAAAGAATCGAATGTCCAGAGGCTGATTCGGGCTTAAGAAAAGATACAATAAATTTTCGAAATTGCTTTGCTTGTTGTAGTATAGTAGGGTGCGAATTGTTTTTTACACATCGATATGTTATTAAAAACTGACATTTTTTTAATACTTATTTTAATTATTATCCTAGATTCCAAGTATTATGCTATTCTTTTTTTTATTATTATTTTGTCGCACAAGATCTACACTTAAGTGAGCAATTAATGACAGACCTCGTGGTTTCAAACCACCATCAAGTGACGAGCTGGTGAAACCTGACACAACCCTATAGGGTTATTATAAATAGGAGAAAATTAGAACGTACAACTTGTACCATTAGCCTCAAAGTGGAGATCTTTTTAAAGTATTTATTTTAATTAAACAAATAATTTCATAAAAGCAGTGTCCAAGTCCATTTTCGGATACGGGACTTAAAAAGGCAATACCTTTGAAACTTTTATTTCTCATACTCCCAACACCTATATGGTGCATACATATATGAAAACTAGATATTTCGAAATTTAATAAAATTTACAAGCGTCAATGGCTAGTAATTAACTAACTACAGTTACAAATAGCAAAACAAAAAAACATTTAATGCCAAATAAAGGTAACAAAAACCTTTCTTATATATTAATTTAATTTTTCCTAGTTCTTTTGATGAAGTACAATAACTTTTCTATTACACAAATAAAAGCTTAAAACCTCAGTTGTCACCCAAACGCAACCTTACAGCAGCTTCCTACGCAGCCTCAGGATTTCGACCAAGACTTACTTAACGTGCACCGGTAACATTTACATGAGCGCTATTTATCGATTGAAATTTTTACCTGCACTATCAGTTTATAAAATATGACAACCTGCAAACTTAACTTTCAAGGCAAAACACCTGAACCACAGGACAACTGCACTTCAAGAGTGCTTTAGTAAGTTGTAAAAAAAAATCATTTGATTGTTCAATAATTTTATTAAGTCATTTTTAAACAATTTAATAATAGATTAAGATGCAAAGAAAACATTCTATCTATTTGAACAGCACTACAGTAGGTACATATAATGACAGCTACTTTTAACATTTAATTTACAAATACAAGAAAAAATAATCAACATTTTGTAATATAGTTCATTTATAGCAAAGAAAAATATTATATTTCCTTTTAACAATCAAAAATTCTGTGGCCAAATCCATCATCTAATAAAAATATAAACTTCCTAATTTAAATAAAAAAAGTTATGAGAACTTATATTAAGTACTGTAAATAAAAAAAACCTGAGTATTCTTACTGAATTGCACTTCATACAATAGTAACAAAAAATACAAATATACAAAAAAAATTATAAAAATGTCAAAAGCTAAAAACACAAACAAAATTTTTAAATGTTGATTTTCAACTGATGCTGCTATGCTACTTTAAAATAAAAGCAGTTATAAACAAACAAAACTACAAAACATTTTTTGTGCATGTAAAAGAAATAATATCAAAACAATTTTATTTTCTACAATTCAAATATTAATTAGACTATTTTTACAAAACAAGTAATATACAAGACTTCAAAAAATACAATAAACTCTCTGTAGTTAAACTATAAACAAATAATAAATTTTAAAAATGGCAGTGAAAATTGCTTAAAGTAAACAATAATCGGTAAAAATGAAATTTGACTGGATATATACATACAAAACCTCCTAATAAATAGATAAATGTATACTGACTTAACTAATTCATAGAAAATAACACATGAAAAAATATGTACAACTAAATCAATACAAATCTTTTACTAATAATAATATTACAGCCCTGTCAATAACAGTAACTGCAAATTTGACTAGAACCATTTTTGTTCCCAAACATTCATTATTTGCTGTAGTTTATTGATGGTAATCGATGAGGATTTTAAAAGGAAAATGGCCCAAGTAAATTTTGTAGATACTGTATAATGGAAATGGCAATTTATAACTGATTTCAGTTTTAAATTAATAACAAAGCAATGTAATTTACATTATTAATAATTGCTTTTTCACATTGCATGTTAAGTGTATTTCTAGTTCACCCTGCTCCTGATTTTATACTTATAAAGTAGCCGGATTTATTTGACACAGGGTTAATTCAAAAAGTGAACTTTAGTGACGCTAGATGAAGCAGTTTTTAAAATAAAATGACATAAAAAAGTGTTATCTAAGGATCCAAATAGCACTTTTTCAATTTTCTTATGTAAAAAAAACACAACTGGTAAGCGAACTTAAAGTTAAAGGCAGGATGATATAAGAATTTTTGCATTTTAAAAGTAACAAATATATATGAGACTTACTTTACACAATCAGTTTAATATATTCTTATAAAATCATAACACTTTGCAATACAAAAAAATTATATGAATGTATATGAATTCTTAAAATTGCATTCCTATTTTCAAGAAACCATATATATTTATTTTCAATGATTATTATAGGTGTATAAGTAAACACATTTTCAATACATTATCTTCAGTCCAATAAATACAACATGAATTTGCAAAAACAAAAGGGATGGAAATACTGAAACTGTTGAAATCACCATTTTCCAAAAAAGCCAATAGCTAGAATTTGAAACAATTGTGGTTTTGTTATTGGACAGAAAAACCACCTGAAAAAATACTACAAATGAAGCAGCATTTTTCAAAGATGAAATTTTTATATCATTTATGCCATCAGTCTTAAATTGTTTCACAATTCATAACAATAAAAAAATAAAGAAATTAAAAACATGAGACTCGACTGAATTCATAATTTTTTATGCATAAATAGTTGCGATTAAACAATGAGAGAATGACTAAAACACACAACAAAAATGACTGGAAACACATATTTGTATGTTAAAAGCAGAAGGTCTTACAAAATCCTAACTTGGCACCAGATTACAAACTTACGCCTCTCATAGAATGAGAGATTTTTGGCATATTTAATAAAATTTGTAAAAAGGTACAGCAATGTCAAACGATGCATCCCCAAATAGTTAAATTCTATGATAGTTAGAGTCAACAGCGCATAAAGATGTAATCCACAAAATGCAAAACTCTCAATTCTATTAAAGTGTCAGCTACTCATTGGTTAGACTCTAAAGTATAAACTATAGGCATAGACTAAATGACATAGACTATATAGACTACCTACATAGACTCTATATACAGAGGTATAAGTATTTGGCCTAGGTAACACAACGTTAAAGTGTTGGACATGCATTAGGTAGGACATTGTATCGGGCTGCCATATCGATCCATTCTACTCTTCTGTCGTTGATGGCAATATTCCGTAGGCAACCAACGAAGTTGTTTCGATTTTGGGCAGCTCCAGTTGGAAAATTTTCTAGAAAAAAAAGAGGGGAAATATTAGTGTCAGAGTTTAGCAGTGAGAAAAAATCTGTCACAATTAACATAATACGCCTTTTGGATGCTGTAAAATTGTCGGTATATAGATGTGTTCAAAACAATTCAGTTGAAATTATGGTTAATGAACGCTATTTATTTAGCTAGTTAGATTTATATTATTTAGTCTATATGTCTAACATGACTCAATGTCTTGTTTACAACAGAATGGAGCACCGTTTTTGCATATTTATAAAATATTTGCCCTGCAGTGACAGCAAGAGCAGGTACAAGTACACACTGGATACCCCAAATTACACAATAATCCCCCAGTGTGTAGGTAATGCGTGCTTATTATACTCTAACATCCTTGCAAGCAGTAGTTAAAACTTATATAACTGTGAGCTGCATGACTAACTGTGCATACAACTGAAAACTGCAATTGAGATTGCATGTCATATAATTATGTGGCATGTAAAAGGTTATTTGAGCCACCATTTGGCTGAGTTCTGCTAGATGGTGCGGCAAGAAATGGCTTTCAGTTCCATGGAATATACTGAACCTGCAACAAGCTTGATCAACCCAGAACGTAGCCTTATTTTGAAAAACCTCTTTGACAAACCAATTACAAGCCGCCCCGGTGGCACACTCGTTAGGATTCCGGCCTTTGGAGCTGCTGGGGTCGGGTTCGAATCCCGGTCAGGCATGGGTGTTGGTGACTGTCCATAAATGTTGTTATTTGGCTATGTGTTTGTGTCGTCTCTTTCTTTGTGTGTCTCTTTGTGCTTGTGTCATTTCTGGGGCTCAGTACAATAGACTTAAAAGTCGCAGTGCTTGGTGATCTTGCCCCCCACCAAGAAAGTCATAAGGTCATAACCAATTACAAAAAAAAACATGACCTACCGGGGATGCCCCCCACGTAGAGGGGGGATGCGGTGCTGGGTTCCAGGGGGAGGGACGCGCTCATCCCCACCACCACCTCGAAGAGGTCCACCTTCAGGGTGACGGACTGGTGGGCGTACTGGGCGGTCGCCATGTGCCACTGGCCGTCGCACACGTGGAAGGGGGACTGGAAGGAGCGGACCGCCTGGAGGGGCCGCTCCTCGTTGCCCAGCAGGGCGGAGATGGACACCTAAAGGGTTGGTCATGGAATGGAAGAGGATAAGGTCAAAAGGATTATGAAGTTATTTGTGTAAGGGAAAATTCCTACCACAGAAAAAAGAATTAACAAATAATACTTTAGTTTTTAATTTTTGTCTAAAAGTATGAGTAACATGTGGATTCCAAACAAGTTTAAAGGACTTAGTTAAAATAATCCAAACATACCCTAGATTAGACCTGCTATTTTAAATTTTTTTAATTTTGTGGCAAATAAAATATTGATAATTGGTAATTTGTTAACTATCTAATATTTAAATAAATATGCTTATAAAGGTTTTTAAGGATTGTGTGGAGTTTCAGTTTCTCGCAGTTCGGTGCCATGGTCTGCTCCTGCGCTAGATCTACCTCGTGCGGCGTGACTCTAGAACTGGAACTGGCAGTAGGTCTGGATCTGCCGGCTTATATAAAGAGATGGTGGTTCTGGATATTGAGAAAGGCGACAGATCGAGGTTGTAGCAGGGTGATGTTTTTAAATTGTTTTTAATAAATGAATTAGTTAACCTTTTCAATGAATTTATTTCTATGAGTCCTACACTCGTCACAATTGCATGAATTATGAAATAGTACATTATTACATTATATAAATTTTATATTATATTATGTATTTCACATTTTGAAAATAGGTTTTTGTTCGTGACATTTCACTTATTTGATATTTATAATTTTAAAACTTTATTCTTTTAATTTAAATATTAACACTATCCATTCAAAGAATATACATACACTCCCGTTATTGAGCTCCAGTACTACTGAAGGAATACCGAATCCTTCAGATAAGGCCAAAAGGATTCCATTCTGACGTGGTGTCTTAAACTCCATTTGAATGTCCAGTTTTATACCCATATCAAACTTGGTAGCTGCAAAAAAAAGCAGAGCATACAATTATGTAAGATTGCATAAAAAGAAATGCAATGTTCTCTACTATTATAGTTGGTAAAATGAAAGTCATGCATACAAAAAAAGTAAGTTATGAACAAAGAAGCATTAAATGACTATAACTCCAACAAGTATTTACAATATAAGATGCATGGTGGCTCAGAATACAAGTAAGCAAAGTCCATAAAAAGAGAGCTACAGATGTATAAAGTTTTATAACAAAATATATCTTTACTTTTTTTTAAAATTTAGCTGCCTATTGTATGTATTGTAACAACACCTATTGTATAATTATATATAACAACCAATTGTGTATACAATTATCTGAACTGGTACTTTTTTATGATTGCAATGAAATTCTACATAATTAGTGCATGTAATTGTGTAGCTAACTCGAAAATGGCAAAAAGTGGACTCGGTTCATTTATATACTTCTGTATTCTAAAAAACAAGTTTTTTTTTTTAAAAATCAAGTTATACCGTATATTGCATAAGCGTCTCCATTGAAAAAGGCACCAGGTTCAATAGTTGAGAAACACTGACCCACATTTTGCAGTTCACCACTGGGTATATCTAGGTACTGTCCATTTAAATGAAAGTTCCTAATACAACCTTTGAAACTTTCCAACACCTAAAAAAATGTGGCAAGTTATTAAACAAACTACAATAATTACTACTTAACAAAGTTTTATTAATTTTACTTATCAAAAATTTAACTTTATTAACAACATGATATTGTGCTTCAAACATTAAAGATTACAGCATCCAATTTTATGAATAGGATATAGTGTACACTAAAATGTGCTAGTTTCTTATTAGAGAAAAATATTAAAAAAAGTAAATCTGTTAAAACATAAATAATATATTCCAGTGTGTTAAACGAAAGAGAACTAAAGGGATCTGATTGTCAAGTTGCTACGTAGTTGGTTTGTTGTTAGTATTAAACAGTTTCGTGTTGTCGTTCGAACATGTGGTGCGCCTTCTTTTTGGTCATTTACTCTGCTTAGTTTTACAATATGGTTTGAACTAATAATTTCAATAAAATCAATGAAAATGAATGTATGCTAATGTGTCAAGGCATGCACACACACATATTAAGCTGGGGTGTTATCTTTTGCCACATCATTTAAATAGAAATATACATATTTCAATTATAAAATCAACAAAGAGTAAAAATTTTGCTTGAACTATGCCAAGTAGCTAAACATCCACCAAAGTAAAAATTGCAGTAGCTTTAGGCCATTATACCATGACAGATTTAACACACACCAGCTCCACAATTTTTTCTGCACTTTTAATTATTCAGAGACTGATTCACAACAATTTAAATGATCATCCTCAGGCATAATTTCTCAAGCTATAGCAAACAAAGAACAATTAAACTTACAACTCTGTGCAGGGCTTCCATATCTTCTGGAGCACCCCCAATGTAGAGTGGGGATTTTAGGGATAATCGACGGGGAACTTTCAGCGATTGTCCCTTCTTTTTGTTATCTACACGGAACATCAAATGTCTCCCGGCTTTCACAACAGCAATCTAACACAAGAAATACATAATATTAAATACTAAACCTCAAAATACTATGTTGAAAAAATATTGGCAAACTATAATATTTTAACACGTGCACTTAGTTCTGTTATATATTACATCTACAAACATAAAGTGGACATTTTTATTGAATAATTTTAATCCTTTAATTGCATGCTTCAATGACCTTAACATCATTATTCTTTCATACATACATTACATTTAAAAATTATAAGAATAATATTTTGTGCAAAAGCTCTTTAAATACACCAAAATAATTCAAAATCAACTTTTTAAGTTATTTTTACTTTGAAAACCCATAAATTGAAGTCAACCATTTTAAAAAGCAATATCAATCCAATAATTACTTATTTAAGGTCTTTTAAACACAAAAACTACACAATCAAGAGAACCTAAACATTGTCCTAAAACAGTAACAACAGAAGGGAAATTACCGTCTTCAAAAAGTTAAAGTAAGGGGAGTCGGACGGTTCTATCTCGACCATGTTAATTTTACTAAATTTAGGAACATTTTTTCAGCTATACGATATATCATTATAAAAATTTTCATAGTTTTTTTTATTTGAACTGATGATATTTCATGGTATAAAAAATACTTTCACAGTAAATTTCTTAAAATTGTATTACAATCCCCAAAAAATCCAATTTAAAGTTATATAACTTAAATCTGAGCAGAGAAAATAAAATTTCCTCAATTTAAATCAAAGAACTATTAACGGGGAAGAAATAATCAAACAAAACATGTTGATATTTTTTATAGTTCCTGAGAAAAATTTTCCCAACTGTTGAAAAACATATTTCTGGAAATAAAGAAAATTAAGGTATAAATAGGAACTGATGTACAGAGTTTCCGAAAAATGCTTATAAAAAGAAAACTACTACTTTAAACAAAAATCGATAATCTTGGTCTCAAATATAAAGCTATACATAGGCAGATTACAAATGAAATAAAACCAGAAAATCAACATTTTTGACCTAAACAATCCGACTCCTCTTAATCATTTTTCAGAAGCATTCAAAATTCCCACAAAAACCTTACATGATGCCAGTTCCCATCATTCAGAAAATCTGGGTTCACAGCATGGCGCTGCAGGCGGGTCTCGTTCTGGGGCCTCCTGGCGTGGGGCCGCTTCCTGGCCAAGCTCACCGAGGCCTGCCCCCCACGCAGCATGATGGCAAAGTGGGAGATCTTCCCGCCGTTCTTCACCAGGGCAATCAGGCCGTTGGGGTAATAGGTACGGAGATCAAACGTAACGTTGAAGCTGAAAAGAATAGAGGGAAGTTTTTAAGACTTTGTTGCGTCAGTTGAACATCGACAGTAAATGGCTCATGTTTAACTGAAAATGTTGATAAAATTTTTCAGTCACTAGTATAATAATATAATTAATGCATCTTAAAACTGAAAAGCAACTATTACTTGTAAAAAAATATATATATTAATTTTTTTAAAAAAATATGATATGACAACAACCGAGCTTTTAAATAATGGCTCGTAAAGGTAGCATTGCTGGAAACTTTGTTTGCAAAAACTGTTCACTATTTTTAATGCGATTTTTACAATCAGTGGTGTTCAAGACTATCTAAAATTAAACGTAAAATATAAAAAAAATTTGAAAGTTAGTAGATTTGCTTAAAAATATCACCTTTGCCAAAGTTGGCCTAACCTATGGTAAGTCCACAATAATTTTTTGAAGCAACACTTATTTTAGAAATTAATGGATTTTAAAAAACAACTGTGTCATAGGAAAAACTGGCAATTACATGATTAGCTTATATAAAGCTGGTTATAATTTAGGTACTTAAAGAGCTTTTTATGCCACACCGAAGGTCCCAAACTACTTACTCATGAACAAAATCCTTCCTCCCAATGGCAACTTTGGCATGACTGTACAGTTCATCCCCAAACTTGACAGCTCTCTTCTCGATATTGTGGGCAGCCATTTCAGCACATCTTTCCAAGGGTTGAACGATTCCGGCATAGGGTGCTTCTTCCCCAAACCAGTCCTTTTGAGTTCGACCGATTCCTGCCCCCACAAAGTCCACATGATCGTCAAAGTGCAGAAGCCTGTGCAGAAAACAAAAATTGTATTGAGAATAAGAAGCAAGAATACTTGTGAACTTTGAGCTTGAAAACTTAACCACATTCCTCTTTGTGTTTTATACTGAGGATTAAAGCTTAAACGCATCTAAAATTGTCCAAGACTGCAGTTTTGATAACACTTTACTGCTTGGCAATACTAAAGGTAAGGAAATTATTTCAGTCAAATATTAGAAAAATTTTCTTCGAAGGTTAAATCAGGGTGGCTACAGAAATTGAAATGTAAAATTCCCTGATTTCCAGAATATTTTCAAAAAATTTCCCCAATATTTCAAATTTTGTTTAAAAACTAATTATTTAAGTAATACATATAAAAATAACTAACTAACTTTGCATTTATTTTTTCCATAGCAAAAAAGGAGGTGTGATTTTCATAAAGTAAACATTTCAAACATTCCGCATTTATAACTTGACAATCTTTTTCACCAGAACTAAAAAAAATCCTAATTTTAGATGTTTTTTCAACACTTTCAGCGTGTTTCTTCGAGTTGATGCGATTTTTAATGTCACTTATCCACCACAAGAAATTTTAACATCACAAGCACAAACAGCGCAGAAAGAAAGCGAAATTGGATCCTTTCCGAGAAATTCCAATGCATGGGAATTGTTTTGAGTAAGAGTCTAAAACAACTGTTCAGTTTTCTGACTTCCTGACCCAGGGTTGTCAAAAACCCGGGTTTTTCATAAAAAACCCAACCCACTTGGGTTTTGGTTTTTTTTTCAGGGTTTTAGGTTTTTTTTCAGGGTTTTTGGGGTTTTTTCAGGGTTTTATTTTTATTTTGTGTATTTTGGATATTTTTGTCTGGGTTTTGTGGTTTATTTAGAGAAGTTTTATTATTTAAAAAAAATTAAGAACTAACAGAACAAGCAATCTTTTAATTGAAGTTTTAGAAAATCGAGCAGAGGAATACAGTTAAATGTATGACAAAAAATTAGTCAAGTTGTATAGGTCGCTTAAATCGAAAAGAATTAAAAAAAAGATTGGTAGACGTTGTTAAAGAATAAAGAAACTGGTTTGCATTGATTATAATCAAGAATGTTGCAATTTAAATTTATAAACAAATATCTAGAAAAGAACCTAATACTGCTTGTGTATGTGTAAAATTATGTAACCCAGAATATAGTAACCGTAGAAATTTCAATTTGAATAAAAAAAAGTATTAATTGTATTTATTTGTTACATAATAAGTATACATTTAAATTAAATTTGTAAACATATTTTAAAAATTAAAGAAACAAAACATATTAAGAATAATACTAAAATATTAATTAAAAATGATATGAAATATGTTTTTTGTTTGCATAAAAAGTTTGAACTTTTTTTAAAAATTTCAAAAAAGGGGATTTAAGTTCAATTGCCCACTTGGGTTTTTTCAAATGGTTTTTTTTTTTTTAAAAACCCACCCGGGTTTTTTCGGATCGGGTAAAATCATACCAACCCTATCTTGACGCATACATCTTTAAAATAATACACGAATATAAACGAAAGAGAAATTCACTAGCATTTTTATAGCATGATTACAAACGAAACCATAGGGAACGAAACAATAAACAAACTTATTCTAATCGCGCGCTACCGCTAAAATTGAGTCGGTCCGTAGTGAACGGGTCCAAAAGAACGGATCTGATTATCCGGATCCTCTACATCACGTCGAATGAAAGTACCCGTTACAGCCGAACAAACTCATTCCGAGCGCACTGGTAATGGGTTGGTCCAGAGTGAACGGGTTCAAATGAATGGATCCACAAAAGGATCGGTTCCTTTACGTCGAAAAAAAAATCCTTTATTTTTTAAATTTAAAAATTGGTGGATTAATAGGTAAATTTCCTTGAGATTTCCCAAGGATTGCAAATTTCCCTGAGAATTCCCTGATTTCCCGGTCTTGTCGCCACCCTGTATAAATGAATGACTCGTAAATTGTTAGCTTTGCTGGCCCAAATAACTCTTTAAGGGGGAATGGGAGCGGTAGCTGGGTCTCCAAACTGAAGTCTTCCGTCTGTGTTAATCGAAAGTAAAAAAATAATAATTTTTAGCCAAATTACTCTGCCGTTATAGAATGTATTTAAAGGCCATTTTTTTTCTCTGACATATGTAGCTGACTTAAATGTCCCTATAATACCACTTCTTGAAATTAGTTTGAATATTCTTTAAATTTTTCAAGTATACTTGTACAAATTTTTTTTCAAACCAATTTCAAAAAGTACTTCAAGATATTTAAGTCAGTTCATTTATCATATTAAAAAACAGCCTGTAAGAATATTTAATCAAGCCATAGTAATTTAGCCAAGGACAGGAAAAAGTGGCGCTGTGTGTAAAAGGAGGCCAAGGTCCTTCATGGACTGTAGTGCTGAGGAGTAAGTAAGTAATAGTAATTTGCCTTGGATTTTTTTATTTGCATTGGATTAACACAAAGAGAAGGCTTGGATTTAGAGACCTGACAACTGCTCCCATTCCCCTTAAGACTACAGTTTTCCTGTTTACAGCCGAGAGGAAATCGTTACGTTTTAGTCCATTATAAATAATGTGTTGTGTCAAATAGACTAAAATGATGACTGATGTGACTGAAATAAACCTATAATAACCAAATAGACTAAAACCTAACTATAGGGAAGAGTAAAAAAAATTGAAACATCTATTGACAGAAAATAATACTGATTCCATTAACTTTGGATTTTCAACATTAGATATGTCAATCTCGAAAATCTATTACATGGTAACAGAATATATTTGTTTGAAGGAGAAACTGACCCAGAGATAACTCCTCAGTAGGAAAGTACCCAACAGTAAAAGATACATGCAAGCAAATGTTTGATTACCTATTGTCAAAAATGGCATCCTTTATTGTGCCGAAGAGAGGCGCCTTTGTCGACAGCATGGGGGCGTGGTCGATGCCTTCCCTGAACCCCCCGAAGAAGAGGCCCCTCTGCAGGGGGGCGTCGATGTCCTTGGATCCCTTGGACAGCCGGTCGGATCCCACCTCCGTGTCGTCGATCCTCATGACAATCCTGGTGGAACGACATTCAAAATACTTAGAGCAAAAGGGGATCCACTTAGGCTAATAATGCATTGAAAGTATTCGCAAGAAGCATTTAAATAATTTTTGTAAAAAGATTATCCTAATGGGGTGCTGACCATTAGAGAGGAGATTAATTGTCAAAAAGTTTATACTTCTATCATATAATAACCGGTCTGTTCATTGGCAACTTTTGGCAAGCTTCAAAATTTAATGAGAGGCTTTTATATCTATAGTGTTGTTTGTATGGTGGAACAGCTGTGATAGAATAGCAGTGAGTGATTTGGAGATTTGTGTTAGGTTGCAAAGCAGCCAAAATCCACCAATCTGGTCAACATTCCACTTCATATTTCATGCAACTCGATAGGTAGATAGGTAGAATTAAGTTACACGCCAAACATTGCAAACATTAAAGTTAAAAATTCGATTAGATACTGATTGTTAAATTGCAAAATTTTAAATATTGCCAAAAGTCGCCAATGGACACTTGGCCATTACATCATAGCTGTACTAAAAACAACTCACCATTATTAAGAGTACACCCCTGCAACCCTGGGCTAGTCGTTTCTAATTTAAAGGTTTAAAGCTTATCCTGGCACATTTTACCAAGAACAAAAAATTCACAAAATGAACAGAAGTAAGGAGGAATAAGCACTTTTCTTTTCACTACAAAATAAGAAACCTACTTTCTGTGTTTCTTTATAATTGTGACTGTATGATATTGCCCGTCATTGTAAGTTGCATTTGATTCAATTAATGTCTCTCGATGACCACCGTTGAATCTTGCCTCGATGAAGCCGTCCACAAGAGCAACAGAGTAAAAATCCTTTGAAAAAAAAAACAATTAAAGTAATTCATTAAAACTCTGAGGGATAAGCCTTGAGTGTAAACTTTTTCACTGCACAAGTTTACATTTTCAACTCATTAGTTTAAATTTTTTATAGTTTATTTTGTGTAGTAAATTGCAACAAAAGACTGCACAAAAGTTGAAATTTGATTAAATCAGTAAATAATGAAATAACATTGTATGCATGTGTTTAACATAAAACTAAAGAATAATGATAAATGTAATCAATACCTTCTTCTTTCTATCTTTATTCCTCTTCAGAAAAGCATGCACAATTAAAAACACATTTCTACACTTTATTTTTTTGCAATTTATATAGTAGTTTAAATGTATAGGTACTTGAAAGTTATGATTTTATACAAACAGATGAATGATTTAATAAATATGTTGGCAATTGAATGAGTAAAAGTAGTAACTACATTATGCAAGTCAAACTCTACCATGATAAAAAAAAATGTTTAAAACATCATAAAAAGTGGACACCAGTCAATGGACTTTATTGTTATATTTTACTTATAATATCAGTTTCTGATTTCATCCAGGTTATAACAATCAAAGGTCAAATAGAGAGGGGGTTAATTTGCTTTTAGTTGGATAATAAAAGTGATAAAAAGCCAATCTTAGCCAATATTGCCGCCTACTTTCTTTTAAATTATCATGTCATCTTTCGATGAAAAGTTTTGTTTTCAAGTTTGGAGTTAATTCATCAGAACATTTTGATATCACCCAACAGACATTTTCTTGGACTATTTTCTGAATATCACTGCTCCAAGCCATAATACATACAGCTGAGAGGCATTAAAAAATATTAGATTCTTAAGTGCTGACATTCTGCCATTAGTAATACCAAACCAATAAGTCTTACCTCTTTTTTACTTTCAAAGTTTTTCCCAGAGTCAAACGTGGACAAGAGCAGCACTGCAGAGTCCTGCATTGTTTGAAATGAGAAACTGAAACTGGAATCCTCGTCCAGCGGAATCCCTCTCATCTCAATAAAGCCACTTCCTCGGAATCCAACAGACTTCTGAGGCTGTGATAGAAACAAGTTGGTTTGTTACAGAATCTGTCACTTACACCGCTTCAACACAACATTTTACGCTCAACAGGAAACACACTAACACCTCAAAAAGAAATTCGCCAAACAGGGCCTTTGGCTAGTTCTAATTCAAACTTTTATAAGCAAAAACTAATAACTTTCTTTAATCTTCTTTTGCAGATTTTATAATTAATCTTTATCGTTTGCTCATTTTTTTGAACTTAGAAGAATAGTGATGATTTTTTTTAAATAAATATTTGCAGTCACAAGTTTACATTTCGAAAAATAAATTGGTAAAATTGTTGCTTTAAAAATAAAAGCGAAAATTTGCATATTTTTGTGCAAATTTCGAATTTTTTATGCATCTTTCTTCCCAAAAATATAACGAACCATCAAAATAACTTTATTGTGCTATTACAACAATCCAAATTGAATTATTACACAAAAATAATTTTTTTTTCGAGTATTTTATTTTTATTTTAAATAAAGTTTCTCGTACGTTTGATGTCATGGCAACAGTGAAAATATTGAATAAAAATGGAATTCGCATGTTATTTCAATGTAGATTAAAATTTTAGTTATTTAAATTTTAAATAAACTTCTAATTTAAATTTTTTAATGAAATTTGGAATGTAGCCTAAACTGATTTTTTGCTTCAAAATGACGTATCCCACTTGTTTGTGAGACTTGCGGTTCGTTCTGTGAAAGTGGGTGACAGACGGACGGACAGACAGAACGATTATAAAACCTTCCACTTTTTACGTTATAAACGTAGTGTGGAAGCTAATAAATTAGGTCAATACCAAGGGGAATCAGAAATTGAATGTTTGATTCATAAAAAATGCCCAAGTACTCATATAAAAGAAGAGAGAAATCCTCTATCTGTTTTTTGGTTAAACAGGAAATACTCTAGACTGGAGGGAAAGTTCATGGTTAGGTTGAATAATCATTGCATTGCACCGGAACTACACGAGGTCTATTGAAAACGGGCTTCACAATTTAAAACCACAGTCAAGTAACAAGCAGTCACTTAATTAGTCATCAAATGCATTTTTTATGCAGCCTCCGGACTTTGGAAAGTATAATGCAAACTCCCTCTACACGGGCTATTATTTGTCAGACTTTTTGGCTATGCAGACTGATTATAGATTGGCAATCATTTTGGCAACACCCGGACTCACACCCAGGAAAGTGCCATACCAACTGGGACCACTAGCCATTAGGAAGAATTATATGCATTTTAATTGATATTATTCTCGTTAATATAATAACATGCTGGAAATGTTATCATAAGAGGCTGTAAATATTTTTTTAATTGCATGTATAATAGATTTTTATTAAATTCATTCAATTGCTATGATTTGAATGACCAAATATTCACAAAGCCCTTAAATCTGCACACGTTCGTCACCCAAGTTATTAGGATTTTTTCAAACTTATTTTTCGTGAAATTGTGATAGAAATACTCTTACTTATACACCAGACAGCTCTTAGCACATATAAAGCAGTGAGCGATATTACAATGAGTACCTTTTGCAAATAGAAACTACTTTTAAAATAGTCATGACATGATTTTGTCAGTTAATGACAAAAAAAAAGGACCGTTTTAAGACAAAAAAAAATTATGTTACAATAAATCGTCATATATATTTTTAATTGAAAAAAATTGGATGCATTAATATGATTGTTTACAATAAGTTACATATATAATACTAGCTAAAAATGAAAGTTATATATTTTTTTTTTGTTTTTATATACTTTTATAGTTTTCTACATTTTAAATCAATTTGAGGCCCCTTCCAAAGTATGAGGCAGTGTTCTAGGCTTATTTCTACATTTGAGCTGATAACTCATACCATAAGAATAGATTTAAGTTAAATCATTTTCATTTTACACAATAGAGGAAAACAATGAAAAAAAATTGTATCTGTCTTTCATGAAGCATTTTTATTAATAATTCCTGGCTTGCTAGACGTACAGTTATATCACTAAGCAAAAGTAAAAATTACTTACATTTTCTTTGCAGCTTGCTTCAACTCCAAATGAACTGTTTTGTAACAAATTCAGTGGTGTAGAATCAATCTGCAGATCTTTCATGCAACCAAAATACTTCTGAAATGAAATTCCACTCCACCTGTGGATTTGTATTTAAATTTTAATTACCATTTTCTGCATATCAATAGCTAAATTGCCTTATGATAAAGCCTAAGACAACTGTTTTTTTTTTTTACTAAACTATTTTAAAATTGTACACATTGGCACAAAACTTTTATAATAAAATATTTTAATGCTTCCCGGTCGTGGGAGCCGTCATTAAACCCTTTGAGGGATAAGCAACTAGGCTGAAGTTTAAACTTGTTTTCACTGCATATTTTTCGCAGTTTTTTAATTGTTTGCTTTGTATTTTTAAACAGCTTATTATAATTACTTAAATTTCAATAAAAAACGTTACTGCTTTTTCAATGTATGTAACTGGTAATTTCATGAATGCTTTGAATAAAGTGATGCATTATTTTGCTTACACATTTGTCATAAAGCCATTGTAGAAATGTAACCTGCATCTAAATCTTACTTTATATAGTTTTTCAAGTTTAACAGCAGTTTCGCTAAACCCATTTGCTCTCAACTGCATTTAAGAAGGTTGCATGCATTATCCATTGCTTATATTTCACTTTCCAAATGTTCTGTAAGCATGAATAGTTTCATACTAAAAATGCAGCCCTGTGATTTTTTTTAAAAAAAATATTTTCTTTTATAATATTATAAAAATTACATTTTGGTCGTGAAGTTGGGCGGGACACCTCCGTAGTATAAGAAACTTCTCTTCAGGTCCATGGTGGAAGGGCTGTTGGCTGGCAACTGTCCGTCCTGATACTCATCCTCCACAACCAGGCGACCTAGCGAAAAGCACAAAAAATAGTATGAAATGGACATTTTTTCATAAATATACAAAAATTATTGATTTAATTTTTGTTTTATTGTTTTTTCCTTTTACAAAATTTTTTTTTAAAAATTTAAATGCATTTTTTATTTAAACTATTTTTGAAACTATGTGTGTTCCACAGATAAAACAAGGCTTGAAAGTACGGGAAATTAAAGTGCAAATTTCTTTTTTAAGTTCTTGCAACCTGGTGTCCCCATTTGGGAAGATTCAAAACCTCTCCACAAACAATTAACCTGTCAATTAGTTTCAAAATTGAAACTGGTCCGATAGAAGAAGATCCAAATATCAGTTTTCAACCCTTGATTACAGTTATCAGTCATTTATTTCTATAAAATAAATGAAATTGAACAAGGGTCAATACAATATAGAGTTCTTAAAAAATCATTTTAACTTTTTGTTTTCAAAAAGTTCTTTAAGTAATTAGTTTTAAAGGCATTTTTCATTAAAAACAATGTCAAAATGAACTGTTAACCACAAGTAAGTGATACAGCCTTTTTTTGCATCTCTACAGCACAAAAAAATTGTATTAGGAGTTTAAGGCGTGTCTCTCAGAAAATATTAAAAATAATATTTCAAAGATTTATTCTCTATCAATAATACAATTCATATTATCTTCTTATACGTACCTAAGTAAGTAAAGCTTTAAATAATTATTTCTTAAATACCAATTATTATGATAAAATGAATCACCTTGCAAGTTTTCTCTCTCAGCAGCCAGTCTTACCCATTTGCCAGTGTTGTACTTGTTGTCTGTTTTTAGCACTGACCGGGACTGACTTCCCAAGTTGAACTGATAAACGACTTGCCCTTCTCTTAACTCCAGTGATACAAAATCGCCCTGCGAAAATCGTGTTAAAATTAAGTTCAATTTATTTATTGCACACACACACACACTTCATACAGCTATATTATCTAACATGCAAAACTAGTAAGTACTTCAAAGATAATTAATTTTGAAATTAATAAACAACACTTTAAAACAGCTAACACTATACTAGTTGGGAATAAAGTTTATATTTTTATCATTCAATCATTATCATAGTCAGAAACAGAACGTTTAATCCATTAACAATGAATTAATAGTTAAATACAAGTTGATATTAAAAAAAACCACGAAATATATCTCTTTGTGAATGCAATGACGAATTTTTTTTAATAAAATAGAGTGGTAGAAATTATATCAAACTGAACCAAGACAAGTTTTTTTTTTCAATATATATAAGAAATTTAGCTTAAACTATAAATATGAACTTACATTTTCATCATTTGAAGCAAAGAACAATAATGCTTCTTCATCAAATGTTTTGAATCTCAAAGTTACAACATATGACTTAGGTTTGTATCTTTTTATTTGTGGTAGAATTGCATAGCCATCACCCCTGAAGCTATAAGATGTAAAATCCACTTCTTCAGCAGCTCTAAGAAATTAATAACCATATCAATAAACTCAGGGGGTGTAACACTACAAGACTTTTTATTACCACTCAATAAAAATACATTTAAAAGTAATTATATACTCTGTAAGCTATTTTCAATAGCATTAAAACCAAAAATAGTAAAAATAGGGGAGAGTGTTGTACCTTGGGACACTGACAATTTCTAAAAATCTATTGGCAATATTAATACATTGTTTATTTCTAATAGTAGCCTTAACCAACAGACTTCATCATAATAAAATTTAACAATAGCATCATTGAATTGATGAATTGGTGACAAAAAATGATATTTCATTACCCCAAAGTAAATATTTTTCTCATTCTAATATAATTTTTTATATTAGTACTCTTACAAAAAGTCAACTGCATTTTATTTTCTTCATAAAAGAGAAGATTTTAAAATATTTTGGTTATGAGAAAATAATGATAATGCATTTAGATTGGCCACTATCTTGCTTTTATTTAAACCATGTAGTGTGTTGTACCTTGGGACAGTATTATTAATTTGATTAAATTCTTAATAATTTGGATAAATAAAAATATCTTTATTATTTATTTTAACAGCAATTCCACAAAACATGTAAAATACAACTCAGCTTTGTTTTGGATATATTTTATAATGATTGAAGTTTGAAAATATAATTCTGGCAACGCCTGATAATTCTTTTTCCTTCCATGTGATGAAATGTTCTAAAGAGCACATTTTCTTATGTATTTTGAAATAAAGTTTGTTTCCTGACACAAATTAGTTCAAGTGTATGACTATTGACTGAATTATAAAGCATGTCCCAAGGTACAACATCATATTGTACCTTGGGACAGTTTATACTCTCAACTTTAAATGAGTGGCAATTTTTTTAATTTCAAGCAGCCGGAATTTAAAAAAATATATTATCGAGGAATAAATTGGTGAGTTGAAATGCTGCTTTGAAATTTTTATTTTGACAATAATTATCGAAGAAAAAAATTAAAATGTAAAAATTGTCCCAAGGTACAACACTCTCCCCTACTGAATAAAAACTGACTTTGTCCACACTGGAAGAATATTATTCACATACAGTATAAAGGTAAGATCATACATTTAAATTAATGTAATGAATTCAAAAATAATGCACAGAAGATTAAGGAATTTAGAAAGACACATTTTAAGACTAAAATACATTATAAAAAATATTAACCCTTCTTTGCAACCGGCACAACCTTGGTTAGTCACAAAGTTCCACAATCCGACTTTCTTTCCATCTAAAATCACCTCAGAAAGGCATCCAACGAAATTCCGAGCTTTCAACTCCCGAGGAACCTACAAAAATTATTCTTGGTACACTGACAATACAATTTCATTTAATAAGATAAATACTTAATAATGTATGTTTAACTTCTGAATACCCACTCTGTATCCTTTAGGAGTTCCCCCAATGTAAAAGAAGGAATTTGAGTCTAAATCCATTTTTGAAAATCCTGCGGGTGAAGAACCTGTAACAGAATGCGGATCCTTCTTTTGTGATAACGAAGTTGGTTTAACACTGAGAGTTCCAACATTTCCAAACCTGAAAGTGACAAAAATATATTTCAATTAGTATTCTAAATAAAAATGTCCAATCATCGGCCACTCTTATAATCTAAGGACCCTAGGTGGTGAGGATAGGTAACTTCAATTGAAAAAATGTTTTGATTTTTCCTTCAAAAGTTTAAAATTAAGAAATTTGAGCCCAATGGATTAAATAGCTCAAACTTTATATTTGTTTAACTATAGTATTAGGTGCGCAACTAAGTTTTTGTTGTTTGTAATAAGTGGATCCAGCAGCAATTGCTGGTCAAGTTTAAAGTATCCTAAAGGTTATATACCGAAGATAGACATATAGTAAACAAGTATTGTTGACGAATTTGTTATTTTATTTTAGCATCATATTTTTGTGGTCGTGTGAAACTATTTGATTTTGTGCCATTTAAACGCCATTTGCAGGAAGTATTGATTATCTTCTTTCATCGAAGAAAATGGCAGCGGAAGCGCATCGAGGGCCTCACAAAGTATACAGATACTCTGGTCTAAGTGAAACAACGCGCTGTGATAGGTTCCGTTGCTTCAAAGATGTTGATTTCAAAGTTGATGACCGTCCACGTGAAGGAAGGCCAAAAACCTTTGAAGACGCTGATTTGGAAGCATTACTAGATGAGGATTCGCGCCAAGCGCAAGAAGAGCTTGCATCACCATTAGGAATCACCCGACAAGATATTTCCAAGCGATTGCATGAGTTGGGAATGTTCAAAAGCGAGGAAACTGGGTTCCTTATGAATTGAAGCTAAGGGATGTTGAGCGTTGTTTTATCGTTTGTGAACAACTGCTCCAGCGACAACACTCAAATGGGAAGTCTTAGCCCACCTACCATATTATATTCCCTAGATATTGTGCTTTCCAATTATTACTTGTTCCGTTCAATGGCACACAATCTGGCTGGGAAGAAATTTCACTTATATGAAGAAATCGAAATATGGCTTGATTCATGTATAGCCTCAAAAGACGAAAAGTTCTATTGTAACGGCTTGCGAGCACTGTCAGAAAGATGGGGGAAAGTTGTAGCTAGCGAAGGGCAATACTTTGAATAATTAATTTGTAACCATAATTTCACAATAAAGTTGCATTTTTATTTTTTAAAAAACACAGTGAGAACTTAGTTGCACACCTGATATTAAAATATAATTTGTAAAATACTTAGTGCAGTTTTATAAAAAGAAAAAGAATAAAACCTTAAGAGAAATCATCCTGCTACTTAGGAGCCACACTTTAAGAGTTATATTATGCAATTTTTGGCATTTTGAATTACCTGTCCCTAAAATCTAAACATTTTATACAAATGTACAAGATGATTTTATGTCATATAACAAATTGTGTTAAGGTAAATAACGACAAGGTAGCTACATCCCAACTCAAGACATTTAATGACCCAACTGGTTGGTTACAATGCTTTATATACAGCAGTAGAACCTTCTAGACTAGAAGGTTCTAGAAATCAAATTATTTACCTTAATTAAGAAATAAGCTGGAAATAACGAAAAACAATTCAAACTAAGAAACAACAAAATTATAAATTGAGGCCCAGGCTCGATCCCACAAACTCCTGGTTGGCAGTATCGTACTTTACCCCTGGGGCTACAACTTCCTAACCAATCAAGTCTTACTTTGCTACAATATTAAAAGAAATTCATTCACCTGCTGACTTCTATCTTATACCAACGATCATCTCCGAGCAGCTGCTCGTCGTTTGTTTCGATGGTCAAATTGTGCTGGATTATTTGACTCCCTCCGCCAGCATTCCAGAGGAAACGTATCTTCCGATCCACCATTTCCACAATCATAAAATCATCCTGAAATAAAATGACTTATTAAATAACGCTGCTATATGTCAACGGATGTCTTTGAAATATTGCGATGGTTTGTAGCATACCTTTTCCAGAAGTTGCACAGTAAAATTTGTATCACACATAAATGTAAAATTACCTTAAAATCAAAATAAACTTTTAAATATTATACTCACAGGTTCTTTATCCCTGGTCATCTGGTAAGCATTAACAATCAAAATAAATTGAGTTATTTATAAAAATAAGAAAATTCTAAGTTCTACATTTTATGCAGGTTTTTTTTTATTTTAGAAACTCAATGGGGTTAATAAAGACAGTTGTAAAGTTAATATTTTTATAAATTTAGAAGTTCTCCAACAACATTCCTAAATAAATTCCCAGCTTGTCTCTTAAACAATACCAACAGGTAATACAACCATACAATAATGTTAAGAACACAAAACATAAAAACTAATTGTGTGGCAAACTTTTGATTATATTACAGTATCATTATACTGTGCAATTTAAATAAAAATCTAACTAAATAACTTCAAATTCAAGTATTTTTTTGACTAAGTTACTTTACACCTAAATAAAACAAAATGAACAATATATTTTTAATAAAAAAACACACACAATCAAATTGTAAATTTAATTTTAAAAAAAGAGCTTACTGTTTCAGAATTAGCCAAGAACAATAACAAGCAGTCTTTTGCCTCTGACTTGATAGAATAGTGAAGTACTATACTAGAAGTAGAAGTGGGCTCGATTTCAGGTCGGAAAGATCGCACGCAAATACCATGCGAATCGGCACTTAAAGAAACTCTAATCTAAAAGAACCATCAATAATTATAGTTTTACAAAGGATACAAATAAATATTTTTTTATAGTTTATGTTTGGCTAAAAAAGATACACTAAAGTGCACAGAAGTATCATATTTTTTTTTAAGATATTAGGTTCGGTTTGAATTATTGTCGCACTAGAGCTACACTAGGGCTATTGGTGACATATTTTTATTTTTAATATATAGTTAGCATTTAATTGAATATATAACTTAATCAAGAAGAAAAATATTTTACTCACTACAACTAATTTTATATTTTAAGGATTAAATTTTAAGTAGTATTTAGTTAGTAGTACCACAACTGAAGAAAAATTTTGGATTTTCCTCAAAACTTTTATGCTGATGACTTTATGAATAAAAATATATGTTCCAAAGAACTATGAATAAGTACATGATAAAATGGTGTTTGTTTATAAATATTAAAAATAAGGTTTCAAACACTTTAAGAATTGAAAACATTCATCGCATTCGACCAGTCATTCCAATCAAGCATCTTTGGAGAGGAAGACACCTCAAAGAGAGTAGAGTACGAAAAAAAATTTGATCTTACATTTGAGGTTTTCTGTCTAGCAAGAAGAATCTTGTTTTTCAAATCTCGTACACTGTGTTGCATTCGGTTATTTAAAAATTTGACTCTGTCCACTCTTCTTTCGACAGTAGTGGCCCTCTTGATGGCACTGGTGGTAGTTTCTTTGGCTGAATCAACTAGAAAAGGCAATAATAATCACTAATACAGTCAAACCCGGCTATAGTGAACCCGGGATATAGTGATCCCTCGCTTATAATGAACCTTTTTAGTGGTCCCTTCCGAACTCCTATTTAACTAATGTTATTTTATATGGATATAGTGAACTACTTAGAAAATGGGAGTTCGCTTATAGTGAACTTAAATTTCCTTTCCTTATTATTTTTTGGTTCAGTTCTCCATATTTTAAGATACGCTTTAAATGGCAATTGGCAGCGGGATAGCAATCTTTAACGATGTGTCATATTTCAACCTGTCCTTCCCCTCTTATTGTACTCAAACTGGACCTGTTTCAAGTAAACATACCTTTTCTTCTTCCCCCCTCCAACCCTTCTGGGTTTCAGGAACCACCCTTTCTTTTTGAACCATTATTCATATTCCACATCCCACCCATCCACACTTTCTTGGAAGACTTGTCTCCATAATACGACAATACCCTTTCCTGGACGATTTGTCACGGCTTGTACGACAATACGCACTGGTGTTGCAACTTCTTCTCTTTCGGAGTTAAATGAAGCCATATTTCTTCCCAGCTACACATTCTTTCTTTTCAACTACCCCTTGAAAACTGGGGATAAGTGGAACTGTCCAATTCACATTCACTTATCTATTACTCTTATTTCTTTATGAACTCTAATCGTAAACAATTCAAAATTACCAGCTTCTTTCACAGAATGTAGGCATATAGCGGTAACATATTAAATTTATTATTACGTAATTATATGTATTTACCTTCTTTTTGTACCAATAATTATTTTGAGAAAATTTCAAAAATTAATTATTAATTTTTTTTTTTGAAAATTTATTAAATAATTAAATTATTTATTCAATTAATTCAAGGTATGCAAAACCATTATTATTCCTGCGTATAAAAATATAGCGATATATAAATATATCGTAAAATACTTTATTCCAGAAAAATTGGATATAGTGAACTCTCGGATATAGTGAACCAATTGTTGGTTCCGTGGAGGGTTCACTATAGCGGGGTTCGACTGTATTCAAAAAAAAAAATTACAAATTAAAGAACTAACACAAATGCACAAATAACTAAGATATGTGAAGTTTGTATAAATTTTGGAAAATCATACATTAACAATTTATTTTAACTAATGTGTTACTTTGAATATACTTAAGGTGGCAAAAAAAACACACTTTTATCAACTTGCCTATCATTCAGAGTTAAGAGGGGAAAAGTTCACTGATATTTGAAAAAAAAAATCAAACAAAATAGCTACCTAATCCTTTGTTTCAAATTTTAATTATTAAAAATTGTGTTAAGGTAATAATTATTAACCCCAATGTACCTATAATATTGAAAAAAAAATACTAACTTATACTAGTAATGTTAGATAATCCAGCAGTGGACCCAATGCGTAGACCATCCAATTTTGGGTACGATTCAATGTGCAAAATATCAACAAGCATTTCTATTTTACCATGCAGAGCAAGCATTTTATTTTTCAAATTCTTATTGTCGTCTTCAGTAGCATGTAGTTTATCTGCAATATCTAAAATACAAATACTTTTTTAACAATCCACATAAGTTATAATAATAAAGTGCATATTTTTTTTTACAGAAATATATGGTTCTTACCTCTTGGCAATGCTGTTATGCTGTCTTTAAAGATTTGCAAAGATGACAAAACATATTCAATATCATCACTGGACTTTTTGATGGTGTTCATTTTCTTCTCCAGTGATGATTTAGCAGCTAATTATAGGACACACAAACTTAATTATAAACAGAAACAAATAACTAGTAATAAAGCAATTTCAAATTTGCTTTTTTAAATTATTTGAAATCAGTTTTTTTTAATAAAGTCTTTCTGCATGTTCAAAAGATATTTTGTTATGAGTGTCAAATGACCAGTTTCCCAGTTTTACTTTTTATTTTTTACAATGCAGAAATACCATAATTATACACAGTCAGCATTAAAGATTGTATACATAATAACATCTTATCCCAAAAAAATTATAATCTTAAATCTTAATACTATAATATAAAAATGGAAGAATAAATTTGATTTCTTGATAGTAAAGTAGACGATTTAGATTAAAAAACGTTTAACTTTTTTAACTAAATAATTAAGAATTTTGCAACAATTTTCCGAATCGATTTTTTTTTTTTAAATAATTTTTACCTTGGACATCAAGTTTCAACTCCACAGCTTCTTCTTTCAGTGCTCTGCTCCTCTTCCTAAGAATAGCAGCTTGACTAGAAATAGAGTCTGTTCTTCGAGGGTCTGCCTATTCAATACAAATCATGTCATTCTTAATATATTAACTAACAGCAAATTAAAAAAAAATTAAATATGGACCTAGAAGGGAAAAAATAAGTATGTATGTAAATGAGACTGTCATCTAGAACAGATCCCACACAAAAATCATGCCCATCAGAAAAATAACCAAACACAGCATAATGTTTAATAATATAAATGAAAATTTTCTGTTTCATTTATTTTATTTTAAATTCAAGAACTATTCCTTATCATTTGCTTTTAAGGTCTGTGTATTAAATACAAATGAAATCATTCGTAACAAGGATGCTGTAATATGTAGTCACTGATAAGTTCAACTTATTTTATAAAACAATAAACCAAAACCATAGTTTCACCTTTGATTTTGTGTAATGTAGGGGAACTAAAAAATGAATATCAAATTGAAAGACTAGTTTATGAGGAAAACACATATAATGGCAGCCTAGGAAAGCCAAGGTAATGTAAAAATTTATTGAGCTTATATCGTAACCTCATAACTATACAGTAGTTAACTAACATTAAACAAGAAAAATATTTTATTTCTTTTATTTTTGAGAAGAACTTTTAAAACAAAAACCAGTAAGATTGTAGCAAAAACTGGAACTTAGAATTGCTTCCAAATAAAACTCATGTGCCTAAAAAAAGCTCCAAAGACAGTATTTCGCTCTATATGAACTATTTTATTGACTTTAATGTCAAATATTTCCATTTTCATTTATTTTCTATCAAATACAATAATTATTAATTATCATTTGCCAAATCTTTAATATAGTTTGAACCCAACTTATTACGTACTTCATAATAAGTCCTGTCAGCGGCATTGTATGTATTCATAGCTATTTCTTCTGCTTCATGGATATTATCTATAATATCGTCGTACACTTTTGCGGCAAGTAATGGAAACTGAGATGCAACCTGTGTAGCACTGAAGAGTCTACAAAAAAAAAATTGATACCAAAACAGAATTAAATTTCTCTAAGGGTGTTACCATAACAAATCACATACATTAAGTATTTGTTTTACTATACTATAGGATTGAATCCAATTTCATTTTTTTAACAATATGTATTAATATTTCATATAAAAAAAATTCATTCTAATTCAAGGTACTTATAATCTATCTTCTGCTCTTTAGAAAAATATAAAACTTGGCTTGAATCTTTATAAATTTTAATGCATTAATATTTTGTAAAAGGGCTCATTCTAATTTACAGAACTAATAACAGTTTATGTTCTTCAGAAACAATATGAAACTAGGAAGAGATTGGAAAGCACATAAGAATTTTTTGGTTTGGTTGAAATATCAAACAATTGCTAAATGACGGCTGTTGGCAATGGGCGTCAAAATTTAAAACCACAGTCATGTGACAAGCCAACACACAGTAACACTTTTTAAAGCAACATCTTACACAGGCTCTGGACTTTGGAGCACATTTTAAGTGCACTCCCTCTACAAATGGTATTATTTTCCGTACATTTAGACAGTCTATAAGGTCCTGAGATAGTGTGTTAATGACACGGCCCGAACCAGGGACCTTTGGCATGCAAGGCAAGTACGTGACAACTGGGCTCTCCAACGTAACCATGAATAAAACTTGGACCGTATCAATATACAACCTTAAGGAAGTAGAGGGAATGGAAGTAAAAACAAGCATAAAAAAGCAAATTGTTAAAACAATCAATGACATCACCAGTGTTTTTTATCGTCTCAATAAAATTAACAAGTCATATTGGTTGAATACAATAAATAAATAATCTCACATGCAAACTTACTCTAATTGATCATAAAAATGAAACATCAGCAGAGAAGTCTATTCGAAATTTGTAGCAATATCTAACATAAAGTACAAATTCACACCGCCAATTAGAATGTTTTTAAAAAAGTTTAATACCAATTTTAGGCTGACAAAAGCAGCAAAATACCAAAAAAACATGTTTAAAATATTTTTTATTATCCAACTAATTAACATTAGTATACCCATAATTAAGAAATTGTTTTATTTATTTTAATATTTATTTTTTAATTAATTATTTTTATGTCAAAATTGAATACGTTCATTTATGTTGTTTACCTTGACAAATATTCAGCTTGTTGTGAAATGTGATCTGCATGCTCCGCAGCAGGAATCACAAACTTCTGGATGTATCTGGGATTCAACCTGGACAGAATACCACGGTGGTATTCAAGTTGTTCAGTAGCATTGACTAGCAGTGTTTGGAGGGGTAAGACTTTCTAAAATAGAATAAAATAATATTAACAGTGAGATAAAACACATTTACTAAATAAAATAACAAACAAAGCATGTAAAAAGTTTTAAATTGTATATTTACTATTACTGCATTTAAACAACTTTTTATACAACTTGCATTACTAAGCCCAAAGAGTTATTAATTAGGGGAATAAATACATAATTTCCGACTAAGTTAATTAATAAAAATAAATTTTATGTGTCAGAAAATATTTTAGCCTTAAGCTAATTTTTTAAGGTTATAAATCTTCAACACTTACTTCAAAAATGGCTGTGGCATTTTGTATTGAATATAAAGCCCCATTTAGTAATTCAGAGGAGGAATCTAAATTCTCTTGAGCTAAATTTCGGTCGTCTTCTGATTGTTGAACATGTTTCTACAATGAACACGAAAATTACAAGTGAAGTAATTTAACACATCAATATTTTTTTTTAAATAAGACACATGAACAGGTATAACAATGTTAACTAACATTTAGAAGTGATTTGTTTTCAAAAATTATTTTTTACAATATAAAGCCTTGGACATTAAGCTCATAAATATAACTAAAACAATCAGCAGAATTAAATAAAATTGATTGAAAATGTATTTGTTCTTAAATTAAACAGACTAAAATAGCATTGGAACGAACCTTCACAGAGTTACTTAATGAATGATTCAGCAAAAGGTCAAGTGACACTTTCTGTGCCTTTAAACTGCTAAAAAAAAAGAGCCTTTAAAACTGCTTTGTACAGAAGAGAGTATGTTCCAGAAAGGAAAATTTTCAACTTCAACAGATAAATTTTAAAAATTCTCGGTGTTTTCTTCTTCTAAATTTAACAAGATATTAGTATTTTTGAAATAAATGTAGGTAACATAGTTAAATGTTAACATACATGTATTTCTTCTTTTGTTTCTCGAGCATCACACACTATAACTGAGGATTTCACGGACGTCAGTCGAACATTTCTTTCTATCAAGTGAATAAATACACTGAAAATGTCTGTCAAATTCTTTAGTGTAGCTTCTTCTACTTCAAACGTAGTGAAATTCATTATTGTAGATTTCAAGGCTTCTGATACTTGACTTGCTTTCCTGAAAACAAGCTTCAGCTCAAATTAAAATATCCGAAAACATTTTGCAAAAAATTCAAAAATGCATTTTTTTTATAGAAGTATGCAATAGAGGAGAGCAAATTTTAAGTGGATCACAAGTTCACTAATTTGCCCAAACTTGTTGAAAAGAATTAATTCTTAGAATATAACTTGCACATTTTCCTCTTTATTGATTAAAAAACTATTAGCAATAGTTAAACAAGTCTACTTCAACTACAATTCTTCTGGTACTATCAATAAAATAGTACTACTAAACTATGAATTCATACATGACAAAATGGACAAAACATTGTTTGCTTTTGCTTGATAATCTTGGTTAAATTAAAATAAATTTAAACAACTAAAGGTTCATATGCGTATAATTGTCTATGATTTTTAATGGGTAAACAAAATAAGAAATTCTGCTTAAGTAAGCTTATTGAAATTTAAAACTAACAAATAAATTAACTCTGACACTTGGCAGATAATTTTTTAAATATTTAACAGTAAACTCATTGGCGCAACAGCCCGTTAGTGGGCCAAGGCCTGCCGTATCCAATCCATTCCAGCTTACTTGAACAAGGGATCTGGGATGCTAGGCATATGTCCCGGTAAGGTGGTCAGCCTCACGCGGAACCCCCCAGTAGTACCAATTATGCTTGGTACTCGTTTTATCAACCAACTTAAGAGATGAAAGGCTGAGTCAAACTTTCCCAATCCGGGGCTCAATACCTGGACATGTGGCGTGGCAATGCAAAGCACTACCCACTAAGCCACTGGGCCTTAATTATTTAATATGTATTTTAATTCTTTAAAAGGTGATTTTAAAACTGATTTTTTAACCTTATAATATTTACAAAATAACACTAATACAGGGTGTCCTAAAAGTTCCCGTACTGACGATTCGTGATTTTTTTACACGCAAAACATTAAATTTTAAAACATAGTTTTTATGCTAATGTTGTAAAGCACTTTTAATAAAACGTAGGAAAAAATTTGGAACTTACATTTATATTAAATGATCAAATTGTCTGCACCTTTCATCGAAGCAAAGCTGAAGGCGTTTTGCGCATATTTTTAGAAACGCGTTTTAAGATGCTGGGAGTGACTTCTTGTATTCTTAGCATGATGGCATTTTTCAGTTCCTCTATTAATTGTGGAATATCTTCATAAACTTTGTTCTTTAAATATCCCCAAAGAAAAAAAAAAGTCAGGTAAACTCAAAGTACGGGAACGAGGTGGCCTAAGATTTCCCGAGATGAGTCGATCGCCAAAAAAATGAAGCATGTCCACGGATTCATTACTTGTATGGCATGTTGCACCACCTTTGTTGGAACCAAGAATCTCATTCATTCACTTCTAATAATTCAACAAATTGTTGGATAAGTTCTCTATACAGTTCCATCAACAGTTGACTCAAAAAACAGATTGAAATATCCTTCGTTGAGTTTCTTGCACAAAATCTTTTGCAACAATTTTCGGTCTGCCGGTCTTCTGTGTCAATCTTCCACCGAACCTGATGTCGCACGAAATCTCTGGACGAGTTTATATAGAGTAGAGTATCTTTATTCGGTATACAATCAACTGGATATTTATATGTGGCCAAAATTCTTTACATCTTTCATTATGATTTACATACAAAATGAGCCTCAACCAGCGCAATTCTCTGAATGCGTGAAAAATCATGTTGCAATGAAGAACAAAATGACTTGGAATTTTATTACAGAACTACTTGAGCACGAAAAAAACCAAGCAATAGAAACAAAAGATTTGATGAAATAATAAGCAGACGATAAAATTCAATATTTGAAAAATTAAACATGATAATGATTTTTTAAAGTTGGAGTACGGGAACTTTTAGGACACCCTGTACTTGTCAAATTGAATTTTTTTAAGATAAAAAGGAAGATTAATGACATGATAAATACTTGTAGTTTTAAAAAACTCCCAAAACTATTTTTAAAATTAAATCAATTTATTGAATTTATTACATATTTAAACTAATACCAGGAAAAAAATTGCTTACCGCATTTCTCTCTCTGTCTCTTCTCTGATCTCATCAATGTCTCTCTGTTTCATTGCATCCAGCAACATTTCAGAAAATGCAATTTTTCCTGCAAGTGCGGCCGTCGTGAAATTCAAATTCGAACCGTGAACTTGTAAATTATTGACAGATGCTGGAAATGCAAAAGAAATAAAATCGGAGTGTATAAGTATAGCACTAGAAGTCTTTCAAGTACCAATCCATAAATCAATGCATTTAAAAGGAATTACATGTCCAGTAAGGTACTTTCAATATTTTAATAATTTTTAAACCTAAAAAAATTGATGGTAACTACCATTTACTCATGCAGGTTTTTCTCGAAAACCTCAATTATCCAAGAGTAACTAGAGTTTGTGTACCAAATTTCAAGTCTATAGCTTCTTTAGTAGAGCAGATGGGTTTCAGACAGACCAACATACGTATTTGCAAAATTGTTGTTAAAGGGTGGAAAAAAGTCAAAATATGTTAAATTCTGATCAATATAGAAATGATTAAAACCATAAATTAAATAATTTAATTTAAAAGGAAGCTAAAAAATAGTTTAAATAATGCATAGATATCAGGGATTTGAAATTTTCTTTTAAAAAGTAATTCTGTTGCAGTTACTAAATTAAAAAGTAGCTATGATATAATACGAGTACTCAATATGAAAAGTAACTCATTACAGTTACTTAATATGAAAAATAACAAATGACAGTTATTTTTGGAAGTTTCAAGTCATAAGAAAAATTAAAATTTACAATCGGAAAAAGTTGAGAACAAAAATTCATCTTTAATAAATGTTAAATTTTAAATAATTACATTTAAGCCAAACTGTGCCAAAAATATCTGTGAAGAGCGACATGAGAAGTAACGGAAAAGTAACAAAAAATTTCATCACTTCGTTATCTGTAAATGTAAGGTTACTTTTTGAAAAATCTATTAGCGTTACCTGAAAAAAGTAACCGTTACAAGTAACAACGTTGAAAGCTACTCCTTTCCCTGATATACATACCTGTAATCCTTTTCCAAATCTTATCCAACAAATTAAACATAATCTCAGCCTCTTCTTTCACTTCGAGTGCATCAAAAGCTGTGTGAGGCCCTCGGATGTTAATATCACGGCCCTAAAAAAAATAAGTATTTCATGTATAATAAAAGTGATAAATAATAATGTTTTTGAGATTACTAACACAAAACTTCGACCCTAGCTGCTTTAGGGAAATATAGAAAGAAATTTTAAAGTTTACAAAATAGCAAACTTTGCACTTTGTAAACATTGTATTAAATTCATAAATTTAAACTAGTTACTTAAGCACTAAATTGTTTCATTACAATACATATATATCTTTTTACTATTGTCATATATTTCTCTTATGTTCTCATTCCCTACAATGTTTTACAATCTTTTTCTTCTAAGTATATGTAAAATTAAAATATCTATACAAAAAATGCCAATGTTAAAAATAGAATAGAAATAAAGTTTATTTTTGTGACCATATCAATATAGCTTTTGCATCGCACAAACTAATTTGAGTGATGAAATCTTGTAAATTTCAGTTACACAATATCTTTCAAATGATTTAAAAACTGCCATCTTAAATTTATGAACATGCATATTTCACAAAAAGTGTTCTGTTCCTATTTGCACCCATGTTAAAATTATGATAATTAATATGACACAAAATACAAAAAAGGTTAACAATAAATAAATAATTATCTTGGTTAAGTAAAATGTAATAATTACCCGCAAATACATCAAATCCGATAGTGTCTCAAAGTCAAAGTCGTTCACAAAATCATGAGAAATATTTTGTCCAGTGCTAAGAACATGAAAGTACTTGGAAATTGATTTCTGAAAACAATCAAAGAAATTTTAAAAACGTTTATATCAAAATAAATAACCATAAATATTTTATAAAAAGACTAAAAACTATGTTTATATAAAAGTATAGGTATTGGTAAATTGACATTTAACTTTTCAGTAGAAAATTCTGGATTTTTTTAACTTTTAAATATTATACTTTTCAAAATTAGCAAAAAAAAAAGGGAAATTTTGCAGGCCGCATGTATTGCAATTCATTGTTCAATATTTATAAGTTAATTTTTTTTATGGATAGCTAAAAGTAAATTCTTCAGATATTGTTGGTTATATTCACAAACCTTTAAATCCATAAATTTGTTTATCTTTAAAAGAAAGTCTTACTTCCAACAAGATTGTTTGATTGTCCAGAGTGAGTAATGTGATCCAAGGTGGAGGTTCAAAGCTTGAAATATTGTGCTTTGCCGCAGATTCTGTCAAGAAGTCGACATCATTTAGCAGAGGACCGATACATTCATCATCACAGGCTAAAGAAAAATAGTGGTACTCAATTTTACAATTTTAATTGACACTCAAGTGCAAAAATAAAGTTCATAAGATATTTTCAAAAAACAAAAGTTAGTTTTCATTTTCTATCACTATTTTGTAGAAGTTCTATTCTACAATTCTATTTCTTAAAGTAGTACAGTGAAAGCTTTGACAGCACTTTCTTGCCCTACCCTCTCAAGGGACAAAGTAGGTTTAAAATGGCAACACTCCTGACGTTACTTGGAAAACCACACAAGAGAAGTAGAGGAAGAAAGTGCTTTTGAAGCTTGCAATTTAATCATATGGACTAGACCAATACACATCCTCAGGTACGGGCATCGCCAAAATAACTGCTGTCCTATAAACAGCCAGTGCAGTCAAAATTGTCCGACGAATAGTACCCAGTGTAAGAGAGTGCATGTTAAATATCCTTCAAAGTCCTAACACTGAATATGATGACGCCCTTAATGGTTACAATGGGTCCTGATTCAGGTGTTGGCTCGTCACTTGACTGCAGTTAAAAAAATATGACGCCTGTTGTCAATAGCCTTTTGAGTAGCTTTAATGCGACGATAATTCAAACCTAAGCATAAAAAAAGTATATTTCTGAACAAATAAGAGGATAAAAAGCATTGACTTATTCAGCTGCATACTTTAATTTAAAAAATCACTATAAATGTATTTTTTTATACTGTGAAATATCCTCAGTTTAAATTAAAGATGTATATAAGGAACAAACAGTAAAAAAATTCATAATAATATCTCATATAGTTCCTGGGCAAGAGGTTCCTAAAGTTAGTAAAATTAACATGGGTGAGAAATAATCGTCTGACTCTTCTAAAACAGTAACAGAGTTCTCTGTGTAATTGGCTCTCAAGTAAACTGCTAAACAAAATCTTACACTTGCAACCAGCATCCGTAAGGATGTGTCTAGGGCTACACATGGTGCAGTTCCTCCCCGAGATTCCACTTCGACAATGGCACTGACCAGTCATCCTGTCACAAATGCGATCGAGGGATCCGTAAGGGTTGCAGTCACAAGGTAGACAGTTGCCACCGGGAATAGAAGGAGTGCCGTAAAAACCCCTTGAGCATCTATAAAAGAGATTGTATAATTTTTATAATAGTTTGATTTATAAGAAGAGCCTTATTATGATAATATTGATTAAAAGATTTTGTGGATATCGAATTCCGAAAAGAATCGGAACATTTTACATCGGACTAAAAATGCTCTATAAGCACAAAAAGCCTTTTTCTAAGAATACGGCCATTGGAACTGCCATTGTTCTACGTATACTGTCATTGTAAGAAAAAAGGCCATATCCAGTACCTGTAAAAACTTAAATTTGAGAAAATGGAGAAAGCTCCATTAATCAAACACCAAGATAAAATAAAATATTTATATTGACATAATTCTAACGTAGATACCCTTACTTACTTTTGAAATTCAATAGTCTCTTATTATGGGTTGGGATGATAAGAACTCAACACAATGCCAAAATTTCAAATAAGTCTTACTTCATGCTAGTATGGTTACTAATGCATAGTATTATAATAGTTAGAAAAAGCTATCACTTGAAATTAGGGAAAATATTTTATGAGTACTTACTATTCAAAATTTAAAATCTTAAAACTTAGTAAAATTTATTCTTAAATTTTTATGCAAGAAGATGGAAATTATTAAAAATAAACTAGCAGAAAAACATTATAGACTATTAAACAAAATTGTAAAACATGTAATAGCTTTAATTGGTAAAAAAAACCATTGAACTAATAATGTTACCGTTCACAGTGTTTTCCTTCATATCCAGGGAGACAGTTGGTGCAAGCATGGTCATTGACATCCCCTTCACATGTATCACTGAAACTGAATTTCAAAATACAGGTTAAAAATATTCATTATATTAAGAAATTAAAAAAAAAAGTTTAAAATATTCATTTTATTAGAGATAAATATATTCTTTTTCATAAGCTCAACAGCCCTTTGCAGGCCAAGGCTGACTCGCTGATCCTCCTCCAGTTGGCCCTATTAGCCGCAATGGCTCTCCATCGGTTGACTCCTATTATTTTAAGGTCCCTTTCGACATCGTCTAACCATCGTGTGGGTGGTCGTCCCCTACGTCTTGTACCTTCAATTTTGGAAAAAGTCACTTTATTGGTGGGAAAGTCCTCGGGACATCTGTACAGATGGCCCAGCCACCTAATTCGGGATGCTTTTATAGTTCTCACTATGTCGGTCCCGCCAAATTTACCAAATTTTCTGTAAATTTCATAGTTGTAAAGTATTCTCCACTCATAGTTCTCCTTAATAGGTCCAAATATTTTAATTAGCAATTTCCTTTCAAATATTAGCAATTTTTCTTCTACTGATTTATTGAGGGTCCAGTATTCACTTCCATATAGGACAATAGGTCTGATTAAAGTCTTATCAATGCTCAACTTGGAGTTTACAGAAATAAATTTAGACTTAAATTGGTTTCTGAGGCCATAAAAACTTATATTAGCCATGAAGATTCTATAATTTATTTCAATTTTTAGATCATTGCTTCTTGAGATCAGAGTTCCCAGGTAGGTAAACTGTTTTACAGTTTCGAAAGTGTAGTTACCTATCTTTAAAGGGGACAGATAAATATATTATATACATAATATTAGAGATAAAATTTATTACATTTGTTACATATTAGAGATAAAATTTAGTGAGGTAAAAAAAAATTACCTGTTATTCACCAACGGACACTCACAAGGGCGACATATATCTCGACTGGGGTCACCAAAAAAGCTCTTTGCACATAACTCACAAAAAGCACCAGCTGTATTTTCCCTACAATTCTTAAGGAATTAAAAGAATTCAATATACATTTTACCTAATATCCATCAAAATACTAAAAATTTTATACAAAGAACCGAGCAATATTTTGAAAGTTAAAGTTTTAATATTAGCTTTTACTTGTTAAACAATCACTAGATCTCTTTTTATACGATAAAAATTATAGGCAATTTAGGTAAGAATATTTAAGTCATTAAGTAATAAGTATATTTAGTATAAAACTACATGGTTAAGAAGAATTCATTAAAATAATGTGGAAATGAATTTCTTAATCACAACAAAGTTTTGTATTATCTCCATTAAAAAGGGACTAAACCAACAAATACCATTCACTTCACCTTAGGTTTATTAAATAGTTCACTAAAATAACAAAACAGGTGTTTTATCAATTATATTTCGTATCATTGTTATGTATGATGTTTCGAATGTATTTCGATGTATGAATGTTTCGTATCCTAGCTGTAATGATGTTTCTCTTAAGGATGCGAATGCAGTGGCCAGATATAAGCTTAGAGAAAAATCCATTCAGACCAAACATCTTCTCTCTGAAATAACTGCGAACAGATCTACTCTTAAAACCATAACTAGGCTAAGAACAGGACACCACAGGGGTATGAAGATAGATAGAGATGGAAAGAAGATCTATAGAAGCTGTGAACATTGTCCTGATACACAGCTTACGCCTACTCACATCTATGAGTGTCCGGCTATGAGCGCCAGCCTGAGAAAGATTGGAGTACTGCCGACTTTGATAGATCCGTATGAAGACAACATCAAGCAAGTCGCAGAAGAAATTATCAAAATTCACGGACACATATAAAGTTCGACTCTCATGGACACGACAAAAAAAAAAAAAAAAATCATTGTTATTTTTTTAAATACGTACTATGTAGTGGCGATTTATAAATTCTCACATTGAAATTTTGTTTACAATAAAATATTTAATAATTTTAATAAGTTTCTATACCAGGCAATGTCCAGATTCTGGGTCGCATGTTTCACTTCTGTTGTTACATGGACAAAGAGCGGACACTCCAATTTTGTCAATCCAATCTGTGCTATTTTCGAAGTTCAGCTTACGTTTCCTGTAATAACCTTTGCCAGGGTCCTAATTTAAAATAGTATTTGGTGAGCAAGAACAGAAAAATCCAATATAAAACATGCTAATTTAAATCACAGCATTAGCTTATAATCATTAAAATATCATCAACAATAATAGTTCTCACTTAAAAAAAATAACTTTAAAAAATGTAGAAGTTTTTACTGTACTACTTTAATGATTTTAAGACTGTACACCAAAATAATTGTTGACTTTTTGTATAAAACTATTTCAAAGCGATTTGGTTCAATGAATAAATTAACATACACTGGGAAATTCAATAAAATGAATTTTACATAAGAAATAATACAGTAGGCTTTCTCATAATGAGACTTTAATTAGATCTCCAATTCAATTGACTCTATTTTTTTAGCCATAAAGTGTTAAAAAATGGCTAAAAAGTGACTAATATATACACTTTAGATATTGAGAAATTCAGGCTACCAAAGGTCAACTTTTTAACTCAGACATCCAAATTAATATTTGTATTGTTGAAAATCTTATTACTTTGAACAAAAAACTAAATTATTTCATAATGATAAACTAGAATAGAATTTAGTATTGAAACAATTATACTATACAAGATACTTTTTTCTGACATAAATCTAATTCTTTATTTAAAACTCTTGATTACAGACCTGGCAGGACAGGCCACCATATTCCCTCGGGCAGTTGCAAACTTCAATACCAACTGCAACATAGGGAGAAGCTGGAGTGGGCGAAAGGGAGACCGCCATTTCCAGGCTAACACCGCTGATTCTATAAAGAGAAAAATTAAATAAATGACGTCCATCCAAACCATATGAGTAGATTCCAAAGCGTTATTTACAATTGATTAAAACCCGAGGTGAAAGCTTTAATGTTGCTGAGATCCCTTTAATGTTCAGTTATCAACTTTATTTGACAATTAAGGTAATAATTATAAGTTTTAACTCACCTTAATAAATTCCCACTGATAGCAGGGAAGAAGCCAGTGTAAAAATTAGTTCATATTTATGAATTTTTTTGAAGAAATTAAAAATTAAATTGTAAAACACAAAGTGATTGACATATTACCTTGCTATTTTTACATCTGCCCCTTCCGTTGCCCGCACCATAATATACTGCACATTCTGTAAAACAAGCATCATCAATGCTCTTGTCACTTGCACCTCAGGGTTGTCATAATGAGTCCACTCATCCTAAAAGAAATATAACTTTCTTTAAATCTACGCACTTACATAACTACAACCTATTTATGTCAGAAATGCCAGTGATATCTTGATTAGAAATTTTTTATTCAAATTCATCAAGGCTTGCCTTTACATAACAAGAGCTTCTATAATATAATCGAGCTAAAAAAAAGCCAATTTTCAGTTTTGTTAAAATATCATTGCCGACAGAAGTCGTAATTTAGAACCACAGTCAAAAAGTGACACCTTGGTAGGCACCCAACACAATTTTTCAGGAGACACACAGGGGCTTTTGAACAAATTTTAACATGCACTCCCCTACATGCTACTTTTGGCTCAGTTGGATAATATTATAGAGGAAATTACACTGAATACTAGCTAGCACACTTCATGTAGAATGGGAGCTGTAGCCAGGTCTGTAGAATAAGAGCCGTCTAAACAAAAGTCTTCTCTCTGTGTTAATCCAATGGGGGAAAAAAATCTAAACCAAATTACTCCTACCGCATATTAAATATCTTACAAGTATATTTTCCTATTCCTCTCTAGGGACAGTTTTCTGGAACATAGAAGCAATTTGGTCCAATAGGCAAGAAGCGTTTGAGATATTCACTCATTACTATAAATTATATTACATAATCAATACATTATCGACTTTAATGAAGCTTGCACCTGCTGACTACCTACCTCATTCAATCGAACGCTGTACTTCCCCCCTGATATGGGAAGAAATGGCGAATTGACCAGAGTGTGTGCGTTTCCCTCCAGTATGATGAGGGGGTACTTGAACAGCATGGGATCGGGATATCTCCGCGAGCTACGGCTCTCCAGGTTAAACTTGAGTACGCCATTGTAGGACCTTGTCTGCAAACACATTGATTATGTACTCTTCATACTAAATTATATAGATGTTATGTACCATTGATAAATGTACTGAAAGTGATTAATATATATTTTGCAAATTTAATATGAATTCATGGAAAACCATCAGCAGATTTAATTTATATTTTTAAGTACTTATAAAAACACTTTAAAAAACACAATACAAATAATAACTTATTATTGTAACCTTTTTACACAACTTTATTTTAGCAAAAAAAATAAAAATTAATCATTTATAGAAAGCAAGTGCATGTGTACTTTAAAAAGCAATTAAATTTTTTTAAATATAAAACATTGTATTGTATCTTACGTTTAAAGAAAACACAAGTAAATGTAGCAAAATTATGGTAAAATAAAGACCTTTTTCGTTAAATACCTTTTCACCCAAAAATTCCTTAGGAAGGATCCAATAAATAGGTTGCTTTATCATATAAGGGATTCCTAACTTCACATTTCCAGTTGTTCCGGGTATCAACAAGAATTTGTGAGATGATAAACCTAAAGGGGTATTTCCTAACTCAAACTGAACTTCTCTAGTGGGTGCAACAATCTGTAAAAAAAAAATAGTGACAACAATTTATACACTAATTAAACTTAAATGTGAATACAGTAGAATATCTCAAATCCGGAATCCGCCGGGACTTCGGCGATTCCGGATTTCGGAAAATTCCGGATTCCAGATAAAATTTAATTATTCTTTACATTGTATTTTTGTCATTATTTTTAAACAGAATAAACCAAGGAAATATGACTAAATATTAGTTTATTTTCTTTTAAAATACATCTCACTTAAGGTTAATTGTTTTAGTAATTTAGGTTTTTGGGCAATTAATTTTTCTCGAATTTTATGCACTGCCATTACTTCTGATTCCTAAATAAAATCACGCTGTTCTAGTCCTTTAATTGCAGTGTTTAGCACTTCTATCAAGGTGTCCATAGGAATCTTTTCTTCCACTTCGATTTCACCTTCTTCGCTATCCGATGAAACAGCCAAACTTCCGGGCTTGGGGGGGGCATGCGTGGTTCGCCACGTTCCCGGGCTTCCGGGAACGTGGCAAACCACGCATGCGCTATATAAGGAGTGAAACTTCGTGTTCTTCTAAGAACGCTTTCTCCCCTCTCCACAAGGTTCGGTTTCCAACATGTCCGATTCGTATCGTTACTTGATGGAAATTTTCTTATGGAAAGAAATAAAAAAGAAGTAGAGAACGAAAATAAGATAAGAGATAAAAAAAATTGGGAAATCGGAATATTTTTGTTTTAAATTCCCTTTCAAGAAAATCGATTTTTTTTAATTGAGAAATATGAAAAAAGTCCGGATTTTAGGTATTTCCGGATTTTAGGGTTCCGGATTTCGGATATTCTACTGTATTAATAAAAAAACTAGTTTAAATACAAAACTTTACAATAACACAATTACATTTTTACTTTCTATGTACATAGGAGATGATAAAATACCATTTTTACACCACTAAAAATAAAAAATATATATATAGGAAATTTTTGATATTAGTATTAATGCTATCCTGAAACCAGATTTGAAACTATGTGTATGTGCAAGTAAAAATATTGCAATCAAAATACGCAAATTTAATACTTTTTAAATAAATTAAGGTAAACAACTTATGAGATACATTTAAATTTAAATACATAAACTTTTATACAACAACACAATGTTAAAACAAATTTGAGCACTAAGTTGTGCTTTTTTGGAAATTTTAAAATATCAATACCAACCTGAGACCAGACCATTTCTGCCTGTTTACATGAATTGGATCTGTTGAAACAAAAGCACTCGTAACATCCTTTGGGATTATCCACAGCAAGGCCAAAGGTACCAACTTTACAAGTATCGCACTTTTCGCCTTCAACGTTATCCTGCAAATAAACCAGAACTCTAATTCTGTTAGGAAAGATAATGTTTAAAAAAAACAATTTTAAGAATTTAAATTTTGTCTTTATTCAGCTAAAAGGATGTTTAGAATAATTGGATATTCAAATATGGATGTATTTTACTTTAAATGGTACCAACACTTGGTCAGTTACCTGCTATTCCTCCTAGATAGCTAGTCAATTTGGTCGATCAACATTACGAGAACATTTATCAAAAATCCATTTATAAAACCACAATACAAATTTTAATAATACAACAAATAACAAATAACTATACAAATTTTGCATAAAAGAAAGTAATTTAAACCAGTATGCATAATATGTATTAATTTTTTATAATAAAATATACACATACATGCTGCTATATAAAAAGCAAATAAAAGCCTTTAAAAATACTTATATTAAAATCTGAGGTAGCTCTCATTAACCAATTCCTTTACCTTGCAAGGACATTGGCCCTCATCGTCACACTGGCAATTCCCCTCAATCGTACACCTTGTCGGGTCTGTTCCGTCGTAGCGACAGTCGCACTTCTCGCACGAGGGAAAGTTGTAGTGGGCGAAACGGCACTTGTCGCAGCTCCGACCCTCGTACCCTTCCAAACAGATGCAGTTGCCATTGTCTACATCACAAATGCTATCGCTTGGGGACCCTTGCCAGTTGCAGTTGCAAAGCTGGAAAAAATACAATATTTTAAGAATAATAACTCTTACTAACGTTAAAAAAACAATGGCAAATAGAAAAACTTAATGCCAATGAGAAAACCATATCTCGTCCAGGCCAGAATACCAAAACAATTACTTAAATAAACAATACAAAAAAAAATATACAATAAAAAAAGAAAACACTTTTGAACAAAATATTACAAAAATGATTGAACAAAAGATATTTGATGATAAGCAATAAAAATACAGAGTTGGGATATGCACTAACTATATAGTATGTATTTTTCACATATGAAGAAAGGAAAAAATACAGAGGTTGAATTTCTACACAGTTCTTGATCTTACTAGAATATGCATTGCATTATTCATATAAGTTAGTTTAAATAAGTAATTTAAAATAGGTAAAATTTACCCAAAAAAAGGGCTCGTTCAAAGAGAAACTGTCGAAATCAATAAAAGTCCAGCTTAGACCAAATTTGCCCATGCCGAAAAGGGACACTGATAGTTATTTAAAAACTAACTTTTGTATTACACTTAACAAAATAAAAATCTTTTTGAATAAAGCTTACAACACACATTAAGAAGGACAATAAAAACACCCTATATATTTAGCTTGACCAGATTTCTTTCAGTGATTAACTTTTTGGCTATGAAATCATCATTAAATTTTCATAAATTTTACTTGCATGTCTTTTTAAAATATAAGATAAATTAAACGAAAACTATTTACACAATGTTTATAGCTAAATAGTATAACAAAAAAAACCTACATTGTACTGTGAAAAGCAGTACGTTCTAGTACTACCCATGTATATTGAACAATAAATATCCCATAGTAAAACGTACCTGACATCCCCTGACAGGATCATACCCCCAGGATGAAGCGCTGCATCTCTGGCAGTACTCCCCCTCCGTGTTCGGGGGGCAGACACAGAACCCAGTGTCAGGGTCGCAGATATGGCCGGAATTCTGGCAGGGTTCACATTCTGAAAAGAACGAAACAAGTTTAATTAACTATGAGCTGGTTAATTTTTTAAAAATTAGCATTTACTACACTGAGTTACTGAAAACAGTAACTAATATTATTGATTTTCATTAATATAAAATGAGCAAAAATATATTTCTAAGTAGTCTAGCACATTGTCAAGTTTGAATTATGATTTGAATAATGATTTAAAAAGCTAAAAGAAATATCACTGCATTCTTTACAAAATTTGGTATACAATCAAAGCTTGGTTGATATTTATTTCTTATTTTTAAAGAAAATAAGTAAAAATAGCTACATATAGAACATTTGTACTTAAAAAAATAATTTTAAAATTTTATTTATTAAATAATCTTAAATTTTTTAACTGTGCCATATTTTTTAAGATAACATATTAAAATATTTTAAGGGGAAATGGAGCTTCCCCAAACCAAAGTAATGTTTCTTTATTAATCCAACAGAAAAAAATAATTTTAATTACTTTGGCAGCATTTAATTCTGGCAATCTTTTTTATCTATATATGATAAAGCGTAAAAGGTAGCTGAGTATCAGAGCTCAATAATTCCAATTTTTGAAATTGGTTGAAATATTTTGTTCATAAATTATTCATTGATTTTTTTTAAAATATTAAAACCAATTTCAAAAAGTGGAACTATAGAGAACTGCACGACATGTACATTAATCATGCTTGTAACAATATTCAATACAGGGCTTAAAAAATATATATATTTCTATTAGATTAACACTGGGACAATTCCTCTAGGAAACTCTCTTCCATTGCTATTCGAAAAAAATAACTAATGAGAACAATATTTTCCAACAAATATAAAATTCTTTCTGATAAAAAAAAAATACCCACTTCTGCACCCGGTTTTGGAGAATCCAAAGTATCCATGTATGCACCGGTCGCATTTATCTCCCCCGACCCCCGGTTGGCACTGGCAAGTCCCGTACAGCTCGTCACACACCAGACTGACAGACCCCATGGAATCGCACTTGCAATCCTCACAGCCGCTGCCAGACAACAGATTCCAGGTGGCTGTCTGGAAAGTGGAAAAAGGTGCTCATTGAAATTCAAAAGGAATTCGAAAGAGTGATAGGAAGTATTCATTATTATGTATTTATTTGGACAGGCAATGAACCTTTGGTTGGAATACTAGAGTTTAATGTTAGTCACTTTTTTGATTCAAAAGAAAGTTATAAAAAGTTATTCTTTTAAAGCAAGTTTAGAGTTTTTCTTTTAGTTCATATTTTATATTTCAACAAATCACTTTGATTTTAGCAAAAGACAACAAAATTCTTACACCATTATACATATTTTACAACAATAAAAAATTTTTGTACCTTAAAACTTTTGACTAAAAATAGAATAAATATGTCCAGGACTGATAAGAAATACTTAGCAATGTGTTTAAATGTTAAATCTAGTGCTTTTTTTTATAACTTAATTTTTGTTTTCAATATATTTCAAGTAATCCAACACCAATTAGTACTTTGTTCTTTTCTTTCGCAAATTTCACAAGAACACAAACACTTCACCCCTTTTGTCTTTTAATCCAAAGCAAACATTCAAAATGATAAAAAAAAACTTATACCAAAACATATTCAATAAGATTAGCTCAAAAGATCTTTATAAAAAGGAAATAAAAATAATTAAATTTCCATACCACACATTTGTCGCAAGTTTTTCCAGTGACATATCGCTTGCAAATACATTGGCCACTTGGATCTTCGCACTGTATGCTGGCAGCTCCATTTACATCACAGCCACACCCTTCAAAATCACAGAAATAGACATTAACATAAATATTCATCCAAAAAATAAACTTTCCTTATTATCATTTTAAAACAGTAACATAATGCAGACAACAGCAACTTCAAATTCACTCAATTCCTAAACTATGGGCCATCTAAGGTATATGGCTATCTATGTATAACTAAGTTATGGCTATCCAACGAAAGGTAACATTTAATATTTTGGCTTAGCTTAATCCAATAATGAAGGCTTTGGGAATACCATTATAATATCTATTAATAATATCGCTATATAAATCTATTAATTTTAAGTTTTTAAAATTATTTTTGTTTAATTAATCTGCCCTTCAAAAAATGGCCAAGACTATGGTATGGTGCTTATTTTTCAAATATTCTGTTCATTGAGTTAAATGTAAGTAGAAAGCTCGTTTTTGCAGACAATTCACTTTCTGATCCTCATTATTGGAGGGGTAAAACAAGCAATATTATTAAAAATTTTATGACCTAATCATCCAAATAAATAACAACTTTTTTAACTCATATTCCATGATCAGAGAGGGTTCTTTTTAACAATTTACTTACATTTGCAGCCATTTTCAGAAAACCCATAGTATCCTTCAAGGCAAGTATCACATTTCAATCCAAACACACCCGGTTTGCATTCACATTTTCCTGATACTGGGTCACAAACATCGAGCCTTTCTGGTTTCGTACCGGTTTCATTGCAACGGCATGGAACACATCCCAACTCAACATTTCCAAATCCATACTGAAAATTTAAAAGAATATCAATGAAAAAACTGATTACTTATCTATGGGTTTTGTTTTAAATGTAAAAAAAAGTTTCACTGGGGTCTAAGGAGTCTTAAAAATGTGCAAAGAAGGAACTACAAAGTATAGTTTGATCTGTCATGTAATTTTTTAACTACTCAATATACAAGTATAATTTTTTTATATGTAATTCTACAAGATTTATTTATTATATAACAAATTTTAAAATTTATGAAGCTTTAGCCAAAACTTAAAAAAATGATATTAAACATAAAGCTATTTTAACACATTGTGATTAGGCTTGCGCGGCAAATTTTGAGGTCAAAATTGAAAAAATGACCAAGAAAATGACTTTATATTGTACAAATATGTACAAACTAGGACTTATACCTAAATTCTCAGCTCAATTTTAATTAGAAATTATTTTAAGAACTTTTTTTCTAAAAAAATTAATAAAATTTTTTAAATTTTGATTTTGAATTCATTTTTAAATAATTTCTAATTAAAATTGAGCTGAGAATTTAGGTATAAGTCCTAGTTTGTACATATTTGTACAATATAAAGTCATTTTCTGGGTCATTTTTTCAATTTTGCCCTCAAAATTTGCCGCGCAAGCCTAATCACAATGTGTTAAAATAGCTTTATGTTTAATATCATTTATTTTAGTTTTGGCTAAAGTTTCATAAATTTTAAAATTTGTTTTATAATAAATAAATCTTGTAGAATTACATATAAAAAAATTATACTTGTATATTGAGTAGTTAAAAAATTACATGACAGATCAAACTATACTTTGTAGTTCCTTCTTTGCACATTTTTAAGACTCCTTAGACCCCTTAAAATATACAACTTTTATAGAAAATAAAATAAAACTGAATAATAACCTCATTAACCTTACTTATTAAGTTTTTCATGTAAGAAAGAAAATGAGTGGTGCTTTATATTATATTTGCATATTGTATATTTGAAATGTTACGTTGAACTTATTGAGCATTATATGAGCTTTAAAACATAAACAAAGGATGAAGTTATGTAAATCTGGTATTTAAGTACTTGAGTATTCTTCAATTGATTCTCTCTAACTAATTTATGTAAAGTCTGTTACATTTATTTTGGATAGAGTTGAGGATAACACAAATACATTTGAAGAGCTTAGTGGAAAAATATGCTACATAATTTTTTCAATATGATTGTTCGAACAATAAACATATTATTAACTCCTTTAATGATAACAAGTTTTCTTTTACATTTAGCTATACATTTAGTATATATTACTGTTTGCATGTAACATTTTTAACAGATCTAAGTGCTAACTAAAAACTTGAAAGTTCATCTTCACATTTTCCCCCTTTTTGTCACACAGCACTTTCTTCCAATAAGCTCTCATCAAATGTTCTCTAATGCTCATTCAATCTTATCCTCAAATATTTTTTTATTCCACTTACGTCACATCTATCGCATTCCCTTCCGATGAAGTTGAGCTTGCACTCGCACACACCAGTGGCCCGCTCGCAGATTGAATTCTCCGAGCCAAAGGGACTGCAGCCGCAGGCTGAAAGGAACCACACAATCTGCAAACTGTCACAACCGAAAGTTACTAACATCAACCACAAACTTACCCTTGGATAATCAAGCTAAGTTATTTATTACAAACTTCTTGATTCATATGTTTTTGTGACAAGTTATTCACAAAATGTTATTGCATGCGTTTGAAATACTTTATTTTCAAATAAAGAACTTTTACAAGCAAGGGTTGGATTTTTTTTATTTCATTGTTATTTAGAATCTCGTTTTAGAAAAAAAGCTTATACTGTCATAGAAAAAAAATTGTGTTTTTTACGTCATTTTATCGATTTCATCCTGATTTTTTCTTCATTCTGTATAAAGGCTTGTCTTAGATTAAGAAAAAACCTAAAACTCTCCTTGTCTGGAATTACAACCTTTTAGTTTCTAGCATAGTTCTGAATAAGAATGAAATTCTAAATTATCCAACCCTTGTTCGTAAAAATAAAATCGTTATTTAAAAATAAATCACTCAAATATATTTGTAACAATATTTTGGGATAATTTTTTAAAAAAAATATTTGAATCAAGAATAAAGCCAAGACTTTATACATAAAGAAAAAGATAAAAGGAGAAAGTAAAAATAGTTCCAATTCAAAAAATGGTTTACGTAAACTGGTGATCAAAAGGAGCAAAACTAACTACTAAATAATAGTTGTTATTTAATTAAAAATAAAGATCAAATTTAATTGGATGTGTTATTTACCTGAGCATAACATCAGAAGCATTGTCAAAAAAAATTAAGACAACACATTTACAACAAAATTATAATTAAAAACAAGTATTTTTCAAACAAAATAAAAGCTAAAAATGTATCTTATATTTTAAATTATAAAAATAGTTTTATTGGTCGTCAAAAAGAAAGAATTTTGTTTATAAGAAAATAATTTTAATATCCATTTTTTAAACCAAAAATACTCGGCACTTATAGGAGCTTAGAACCTTTTTATATTTCCAACCGAGTTGCTGTGGTGTATTACAACTATGCGAGTAAATAAGAATAATAAACGACGTGATTTTTTTTGCTTTTTTAAATAAGATGTACTTATACTAGATTAGAATCTTTTGATGTTTCGAGCTTAGTTGTTATCCTTTATTACTATGCAAGACACATAAATTCTGAGAAAACATAAGTTTTATGCATGATATATTTTGTCATAAATGTAACTATCACATAATTTTAATAATAGTTCACTCATTACTTACGTTTGCAGACATGGTGATAAGCATTCCCGTAGTGTCCCTCCAAACACTCGTTGCAGTGCCATCCCCCCGTGTTGCCAATGCATTTTAAGCACTGTCCAGTGATATGGTCGCAGTAGTTTGGGTCGCTCTCGTCGGCGTTCCCAGTGCAGTCGCAGGGTTGGCATTTTCCCCCAGGCGTACCAGGAGTTCCAAAATACCCTTTAGCACATCTACAAAAGTCAGTAACATAAATAATTGAGAAAAAGGATTTCGCAGATGAAATTGAAAGCCGCGATAGGAAAAATATATATAAATTATACTTTTTAAACATCCAGCAATTTGTACAGAGACAAGTTTTGTGGCATAGAACTAAATTTTAGTTTTGTTGTCTTGATTGTAAGTTGTAGACAAAAAGACCGTCAATAGATGGCGCTGCTCATTCTATTAGTAAGTTAAGAATAAAAGCATTGCATATGAGTATTTCATCTCAACTGTAAGGATCCTTTTGATAGGACACCACTGCGTGATCATGGAAATGAATCTCATTGCAAAACTAATGAATCACTTTTTGCATGAAACTAAGCATGATAAGAAAATGAAATTAGGATTATACACAATTACCAAATATAAAGATTTTTCAAACTTGGACTAAGTTTAACAATTTTAACTTAAATGCTACGTAATTTTAGGTCAGCATGGACAAAAACTGCCGAAACTTATCAAGTGTTAGTATGGGTTTTAGATTTCCCATATTTTAATCAAGTTGATAACATAACAAATGTGTGGTCTACCTCTCGCATTTGCTACCCGTGTATCCGACAGCACAGGCAGTACAAACGTAATCAGTGGCTCCAGTTGTTGTGGCGATATCCTTGCACACGGGCGAGAAGTTGTTCTCCTCGTTGAGCAGGGGACAAGCACAGGGCTGGCAGTCTTCCGCACTCCCCCTGAGAGGGTTGCCATGGAAACCCTCCATGCAGATCTCGCAGTGGTGGCCAGTGGTGTTGTGGTCGCAGTTCTGCACAAGAAAAAGAACAGAGATGTGTATTGTTGAATTGGATATCATTGAAGAAAGTTCTGAACTACCATAGGCAGGTCAACTGCAGTAACCACGACAATGAATCGGACCATTTTTACTCTGAAATAATCAGTCTAATTTCTAATAAGTAAGAGTTATTGTGGGTGCTTGCAACAATAAAGTAAGTCGTTAGTCTAGATACTGCAGTTTAGGTGCCCACGGTATTGAAACGGTTTGTGTTAACATAAATAATACTTTTTGCATTAGGTCAAGAGCTTAACAGTCAACAAAAAAGCATGAGTTCATATTAAGCAAAATTTCATCATAATAAGTTTGACAGAATATCAAAATGTAACTTTTACGAGGTATCTCAAAACTTAGTTTTTCCAAGGTTAGTGAATAACTATTAAACTTTCATGAAATGTTAAATTGTATTTCATGGTCTAACTAGAAACAATATTATGATAACTTTTAATCGAGATTATAATAAAACTTAGTACTTTGGCTATAAAAAAGGATACAAACAGAATGTTAGGCCTAGCCAGATATAAAAACTATACTGCATTTTTATTAAAAAGTACTGAAAAAATATGTTTTTAAAATAAAATAGGAATGTATTGGGTTGCTTAATTATTTTTTTTGCTTTGGAAAAACTCTAAATTCTCTGAATATAAAATCTTATAAAGAATCCATACCAAACAGTAGCCTGTAAACGGGTCACATGATGATGTGTGGCCGTTGCATTCACACAGTTCACACACGCCCTTGTGCAGAGTGTCATTCACTCTTCTGTATCCAGTTTCACACACCTGTTGACAAACACGTTATTGTATTAAGATTTTTAAAGTTATGAGATGAATTATTAATATGATAGTTTTTTTTTAAATAATAGTCCAGAAATGTTTAACATGGAATCGTAAGTGGTTGGTCTTGAATTTTAATACATTTTATTAGATATCATTTATGACCCAGTAAAAAACAGAAACATAGGGATACTTTTTAAATCAGTTCCTAAAACATGAACTCGCAATTGTACAGCAATATACAATGTGATAGAAACATACAATCAGTTTTCAATTCTCATAAGGTTTTTTTTTTAATCCACAGAAAATATTTAGCGTTAATTTTAATTTCATTGCTAGAGGCCGACAAGATTTACTTTTTTAAAGGTCAGTTTCATTTCACAAAATAGAGGGCTATAGCATTCTATTTTTAAATCTAATTGGTATTGGTCTAGACTAGACATATTAAGAATAATGCTTAATGATTAGACAAACTGAATGTATCACTTCTAAACTTTTGTTGGAAAAATAGTACATATACCACAATCAGCTCTGACTGAAGGGAGAAAAGGATCCTATGGAAATCCAGCACTATTCAAAAGGTGCAATAATTTGTGAAAGATTACCTCACATGACAGTCCTGAGTAACCCAAAGGACATTCACACATTTCCACAGTTTGCATCTTTTTGATGCTGCTTGAAAATCGGTCAGCTATCTCCATTTCGACATTGTAGAGCCTGCAATAACATGGATACAGCAAAAATGTAAATGTGTAATTTTTTTTTGAATAAAATAATGACCCATTAACGACAATCGGCAAGAAAATTTTTCATGCTCAAATGAGCATCCCACTTAAGGTTATCTTAATATTCAAGCTATATGAAGACTATAATCCAGAACAATTCATGTTGGACAAATTAAGTTAAACAAAGCACGAAATTTTAGAAACTCAAAGTAAACATTTTCATTTGGAAATTTAAGTATGAAGATGGACTTCCAATTTTTAAGAAACTCAGGTTATACCTTTCAAATGGCAAGATAGCAAAAAAATTCTTTTGGCGGTATTACAGGAAAGAAAAGAATATGCCAAATATACGAAATCCACTCTCTTGAAAACTAAACGCACTAGTATTATCTTTATTACTTACAACTACTATCTTTTCTTCGTCTACTTACATTCCAACTACTTGGTCCGAGTGATACTTTGCCCGGATCAGCAGCCTAGTGATGTTATTCATGACGGCCGCAAACGTCTCTTTGGAGACAGCCCTGTTCCTTTTCCCAGCAGCAGTCAGGTGGGACCAGGCGCGTTCTTGGAGAGGCAGCGTGACTGTGATGTTGCCCAGAGCTTTGCGGGAGCCAAAGTAGTAACCGATCCGTATGGAATCGCTCTACAAGATAACATTAGAAATGTTTCAAATAACAACTATTTTTCAGCAAGATTCCAGCATATTTAGTCATAAAACGTAGGGATTTATTGATTTAACAAAATTTGAAGGAAAAAAAACAGATTTAAATTAAATATTGAACTATGTTGCCTTGAGAGAAAATGTTATGACCCATCTTTTATAGAATCACTCTGCAATATAACATTTGAAAGTTTTCAAATAACAAATATATTTTTGATAAAATTCTTGCACATCATTTATTCAGAAAAAGTAAGGGTTTAGTGATAACAAAATTAAAAAACACATATTTTCACATAAATATTGAATAGTGAGTTGCCTTGCGGGCTAAAGTAATAACCAATTCATGTAAAATCACTCTACAAGATAAGAACTATAATGTTTTGTTATCAGTTAAAAATATATTTTCAATTGAAGAAATATTTTCAACAGACTTTTACATATATATTTATAAAAACAAAAGAATTGTGTTTAAACCCTTTTTTTACATATGTTATGTTCAAATTAAATATAAAGGAAGTAGTCCTCATCTAAAAAAAACCAATAGTAAAAGTTTGAATCGGAATTAAATTATGCTTGTTACATGCCCCAATTTGTATTTAAAACAAATTAGTAAGAAACATGTATGGCCAATTAAAATAGTTTTAAAATATTGACAACATACACTTTTTCCTTTTATAAGTGATTCCTCACTATAAACCATACACATATTTTTTTTATCTAATACTGTCCGATTATGTCTTTTAAATTATTCTATGACTAAATTGATAAATAAACAAAATTTTAAGGACTTCAATTAAATCAGATAAATTATAAATGAGAAATAAGATAACAATTTCTGAAACCCAATCATGTTTAATAACTACATGATAACAAAATGAATTAATGAAATTATTATTTAAAACAATATTTTATACTCTTACATATTTGCAGTGTAATCGTATAATTACCTCTAAAATAATACCCGCTGCATCATTTTGCACACCCTCATCTTCTATTACAGAGTATCCAAGAACGTATCTCAGTTCCCCACCATACGAGTACAGCTTTCATGAAAAAGATTGAATAGGCATTTGAAATTAACACACAAGAAATGCAAAGGAGACTCAAAGATACAAGTAAGGAAGAATCGAAGCAAATATAACTGCGAGCGTGTGTATTGGGTCTAAGAGGAGATGGAAAGATGTAGAGCATTTTTTTGCGACTTTGCTTTGTATTGATTGATTTTCTAAACTAAACTAAAATATAAATAAATCAAACTTCTAACCTTTCATCGTTTTTGGTTTGTGTTTCCAGTCAGCTACAAATGCTATCACCATAAAAAGTCGAACATCGACAATTGAATAACCATTGAACTATAATATTTAAGTTATAGACAAAAACTACAGTATGGCACAGCATTTGAATTAAACAAAAGTAAATGTAAAAAGAATAATATATATATATATATATTAAAATCCTATTTATTCTTTTTGAAGTAGTGATTCGATAAGTGTAACTCAAAATCAATTTAGTGCGATAAAAATAAATGCATTTATATTTAATTATTTTCAAAATACATCTGTATCTCAGAGTGAAAGTATTAAGTCCAAAATTAGCAAAATGGACATCAATTGAAATTTTGCATTTGGCCTCAAAAGAAACACACACAAGTTCAAAACAAAATGTTATCGGCAAATAAAGACATTGAGAAGAACAAAAATCTTTTGCCGATTTTATACTCTCTAAAAAATTCAGATCAAACCTCAAAAGTACACGCGTACCCAATTTGGTTGAGCACTCCATGTCCAATAGCTCAAAATCTGCCTTTTCCAAAACCAACAGTAGTATCATTTTTTCCGACTAGAGCCACTTACTCTGCCAACCTTTAAAATATGCAAATTTTCCAGCTAATCTTTTGTATATATTTGTGCCATGCTGCATTAGCCACACTGCACAGTTCAACTAAACATAGATGTAATTCTTTTTCCCCCTTACAGTATTCATTCCATCTACATCTTTACTTAATGCTTAAATTTTTACATTGAATTTTAGTCATTTTACAATAAATAATTTCCTTTGACTTTCAATCTTTTTGACTCCTTCATTTTGTGTTTTTACATAAGTTCAGGTTGAACAACTCATACAGATATGTATAACTCGTAATTTTTTTTAATCAAAAATAGAGGTTAAAATTTTACAAAACATATCCTGACACAACACAAAAATAAAAACATCGTTCACCTACCATCACCCACCTTTTTGCCGATATATTCAGGTGGAGCCATCCAGTAGTAGTTGTCGAACCCCATCATCGCCTCGTTCGTCACCCTCAGAAAAACTGCTTCGTGTTCAGGATCAACAACATGGAGGCTGTACAAGTCGGTCACCCTCCAGCCGCTCAGGTGTTGTATCTGTGTGACAAAAATGTAGCACTGTTACAAGGCAAAAAATTGAACTAATGTTAAAAAATTAATGTACTTCTCGGGCCAATAAACCTTTAATCTGGAGCTATATAATTTTTGGACAAATCTATGGTCCCATAAAACACACAACTGGGCATGTTATAACTTAGGCAGCAACAGTTACACAATAATGAAAATAAGCTATCAATTGTATGGGTGGATGTTAGGGCTTAAGGGTGCAAGACTTTGAAAAATTCTCAATTGGATAGTCAGTGGCAAGGAAATATATTACCATACCATACCACCAATGATCAAGAGTGCTAAAGAAAGCATAAATGATTCTACATCGCACGAAACAGGCCAATTAAAGGGAAAATATTTTTATATAAAACTAAAATTGACGTAAATAGTGAAAGTAACTCTCTTTCAAGACTATTTTAATTGCAATTTTATAAAACAAATATAACCTTTGCTCTTAGGTAGAAGGTTTAGTTAAATGATATTTTTATTGGGGCCACTCATTGAACTAGCTTAAGGCCATCAATGCAACCACTAGTTTAAGACAACTAATAACATTTCAACTTTTTCCAATATCACTAACCACTTTGACTCCCCAGTCGTTTTCCTGGCATCTGTTTGTGATTCCGGAGCAGTAGCAAGGGGTGCATCCGTCCGAATTATCGGGATCCAGATTGTAGTGGCCATTCATGCAATACTCACAGCGCACACCCTCGACGTTTTTCTGAAAGCACAAATTACTTTATTTTATGAAAGAGAAAAGGAAAAAGATACATCAGCACAAAATTCAGAGTAGGTTTTAAAATAGTGAGTAAAATTGTAAATTAAAAATCTGTTGCTTAAATGGTTTATTATGATGTTTTTTTTTTATAGTTGTTAAGTCATTTTAGAAACTCATTAAGAAGAAAACTAAGATTTTAGAAATACTTTTTCATTAAAAACTTCTAATTCTGGTATTTTTAATTTTAACTAAAGAAAACTTTAAAAAAAGTAATTCCGAAAGATTTTCAATAAGAAAATAGTGTTGGAATTAATAGTAAATAAGAGAAACAGAAAAATGTAAAATATGCATGTAAAGGTTGAGAAATAAAGGTAAATAAGTATAAACAAAATTTAGATGAAAATATAATTCAAATGCATGATAACAATAAATTTTAACCATACAAAATTAAATTAAGAAAGTTTTATTGAAATTGTTTGAAGCAAAAACTACTCAGCAATTCTCATATTAAAGCTTACAAAAGATTATATATACTTTTTTCTACAATGAACTAATTAAAATATAGCATAAAATAAAATTTAAAGCTGCTTACTTTGCAAACACATTGTCCCTCACAGGTGCTTTCTCCCTCTGTCCCTGCAGGACTGCAGGGGCAGGGCTCACAAATGGGATACTGCTTGAACCCAGACGCGCAGTGGTCACACCTGCTGCCTGCAAAGCCCTCTTTGCAGATGCAGTCCCCAGGATACTATACAAAAAATAACAGGCATTAAAAATAAATTTAATTTTGTATTCAAAGCTTTTAATAGACTCTCCCTAGCTAATTAAAACCATTCTTGCTTTCTTTATTAATGTAACTAATTACCTTTCTCTCAAACTAATTAAACATTCGTCATAATTATTTTGATTACAACGGATGTTTTGAAAGTACCTACTTCCCCTCCCCCTCTTATGGCTTTTCAGGAAACTATGAGAGTGTTGGTTTTCGTTTTCCCCCCAATCAACTTGGGTTTGAAAAGCAATTGTGATTAACCTCAAAGCAGAGCCTCAAGCAACATAGGTTTCGAACAGCCACACAAGCAGGGCAGGGAGAGAAAGTGCTTTTGAAGCTTAGAAGGAAGAACATTAGAAGGAATGCAACATTTGGCTTAAAATCAACTTATTTGGTTGATAGAAACTAAGGTTTCTACTTAATTTTGTGTGGGAGTTTTAAAAGGCTTTACAGGTGTATGTTGTAATAATAAGTGAATGCCTATCAGAAGGTAACCGATTGTTTGATGCACACTCCCCAAAAATGTGAACATTATAAATACAGTGACAAATATAAATAAAGCACAATTATACTCTACTAGCTTTATAAACCCAGCATAGCACGCGTGTACCCTTAAAAAACACTAATTAGTAGTTTTTTATGAAAACTTTTAATTTATAGCAATTGATCCTCTCTCCACTGGTCTACTCCATGAGAATATTACAATCTATTAACATTCTAATATAAATGGTCTTCCCATTCTGATATGAGGTGTTGATTGTATCCAGGCCCTTTGCCTGGATACAATCAACAGGAGGACACAGGAGTGCCACAGGAGTTTAAGGGCTTTCCTATATGCCCCTGTTCAAATTGCCAGAACAGCGATGACATAACGGCCAGTTTCTAGTTCATGATTAGCGCAACAAAATTGCTCAAATGTATGAAATATGAAGTGGAATATAACCACGACTAGGTAGGACTGGAGGTTGATAATCTAAGTAAAAAAAAAGGTTTTATCATATGTTAAAACACAATTCTACATAAAACAACCGAAATAGCCCCTTACGATTCCTTCCACCACAAACGAGTCGTCTTTGATGCACAGTCCGGTGACACCAGGACCTGCACAGCGGCACCTCCTGCAGGGCTCCGGGTCCGCCCTCTCCACCCCCAGGGGGCGGTAGTAGCCGTCCTCACACTGCTCGCAGTTGATGCCAGTTGTGTGGTGCTGCAAAGGAAAGAGGTTGATTGAGTGAATGCCGCGCTAGAGCTACTACAGAAGATTTATAGCAGGAGAACCAGATAACATTTCGCACTCAGATTTATATAACAACACAGCACTTAAACCCTTAAAAAAGGAAATTTTTAAAGAAAAGGTGTCATTTTCCTGTTTGTCTGTACATCAGGACTTACATCTGTCTAATGCCTGTTTTTCCTTTAAATTATCATTGGAACTTAATTTTTAATCAGTTCAATTGCTGTTGCCACTTCAAAAGTAGCACAAATTTAAATATACATTTGCACCAGATCTACACGAGAATTTCTGACTCATTTATTTTGTCAAGTTGAATTATCATACTAAAGCTACATAATTAAGCTATTGGCAACAGGTGTCGTAATTAAGAAACACTGTCAAGTGACAAGCAGACACTTGAGTAGGCACTCAATACAGCTTTTAAGGGTGACATTGTATGCAACATCGGTACTTTTAAGCACACTTAACATGTACCCTCAATTAGTGGTATTATTTGTCGTTGGGCTGCACAGACTGTTTATAGGACGGCAGTTATTTTGGCAATGATCAGTACATATCCCCACACTATTCGCAATTGATACCTGTTGTGTAGTGCTATGAAGGAAAGAGTTGTTTGAATTAAAGTCGCATTCGAACTACATTAGAATTTAATATCTGGATAACATGAACTGACATGAATTTATGAAACTTTCTGAGATGAATTTTTTTAGTTGAGATGAATAAACATCACACAAGAAATACATGCGAAATGATGAGCCAGATAAAAGTTCCGACTCTGATTTATGCAACTAATAAAATCTAAACTCCTCAGTACAACAACCTGTTAGTGAGCCAAGGCCTGCCATGCCCATTTCATCTTAAGTGCCTAAGGGCTATGGCGTGCTAGGCATATATCCTGGTTAGATGGTCGACCTAAGGCGGAACCCACAGTGTTAAGTTTCCAAGCATGCTTGGTCCTCATTTTGATGAACCACTTACGAGATGAAAGGGGAGGTCAACCACAGCGATTACAAGAAACAATCCCCAGACCAGTGGCAACCTGCCCAAAGGAAAATGAGCTTTTTATTGCTAACCAGGCTGCTTTAGCCTTTTGCAAACTTGCATACTCCCGAGAACTGAGATACTTTTCCTGTGGCAAAATCTAGGTGGCTGTCGCAACCAGTTATGGTGCAAAGATTACAATGAATACCAAATCTACATGGTCCCAAGAGAAAGTTTTGCTCTAACCAATCAAATCAATAAAAAACAGTTAACACTCACTAAAGTTTTTAAAAAATTTAAACTGGTTCTAAAGTTATAGTATTTATTTTTCTAACAAGTGAATAAAAAAAATCCAAACTCACCTGACACTTTATACAAACTCCCCCTCCATCATATTCTTCATTCATGTTCAGACTAGCTTTCTTCTCAGCGACAGTCTGGTCGTAAAAGCAAATGTCCGAATGGCCATAACACTGACACTCTGGAAAGAGAAAAAAGAATCAGCTATAGGTAATCACAATAAATATAAAAATATAATCTATTATAATTCATTTTATTGAATGCAGTTGTTAGGTTTGAGGTTAGGTTTGAATTATCGTCGCACTAGAGCTGCACGAGGGCTATTGGCGACGGGTGTCGTATTTTAGAACCACAGTCAAGTGACGAGCCAACACCTGAATAGGCACCCAACGCAACCGTTAAGGGCGACATATTACGCAGCGTTAGGACTTTGACGGATATTTAACGTGCACTCCCTTACACGGGGTATTATTCGTCGGACATTTTTGGCTGCACGGGCCGTTTATAGGTCGGCAGCTATTTCGGCGATGCCCGGACCCGAACCTGGGACCTTCCGCATGCTAAGCGAGTGCTTAACCGACTGGGCTCCCCAGCCCCGAATGCAGTTGTGGAAAGGGTAGGGAAAAAAGCATTTTAGAAGCTTGCTTTGTAATCAGCAAGATGATAGGGACACTGGAAAGGACAGGGCGGCTACAGAATCTGTGAAAAAATTCCCTGAAAATCGGCAATTATGTTAGTGTTTCTTAGTACCTGGGATTAGTAAAAAAAACCTACAGTACATTTAACATAAAAAAAATTAAAAATGACCTTTTTAAAGCAAAAATTTAAAAAACAGTTAACGTAAATATTCATATAATAAAAAAAAAATTACCATTTAAATAAGAAAGAGATATAAGAATGCACTTATCAAGCTAAGACATAAAATAGTTTTTAGGTTTAGAAAATAAACAATCTATAAAAAATGTATTGAAAAAAATACTTACTGTATTTAAAGGTTAGATGTACCATTTTTTTCTTAATTATTAAAGGAGAGATAATCATTGAGTAAAGACACATGATGTTAGTCTACTAGATGCTAATTAGTCCATGGCTAGTCTGTGTGTAATTTTTAAACAAAGAAAATGATCAATTCATGTGTTTTTGAGCTTTCCCAATTATGACTGTAAGAAATTTCTGGCTTGATTTTTTTAAGTCAAGGAATGCAAGTGAAAAACTAAGACTATATTGGATGTAAAAAAACAGAGAAATATATATTAACATAACTACACATAGTTCATCAGGGTGTCCACAGGGAAAGCATCCCTAATAATTCCTTGTGTAGCAATTTTATGGCATATTTTTTTACACGGTTCATACAATTATCAGAAAGGAAAAATTCCCAGCACCAGACTTCGGATAAGATTCATAATAGGATAATTCCATTCGTGACAGACATGACATAAGGCAACTTTCTTGGCTCTTAAAAAGTACTAAATGTTAATTGAATGTTAAAAAATTACCATGGGGCGATGGAAATAAAGGTCTTGATTGTAAAAAACGCTGAAATTTTCATTCAAGAGAAAATACTTAAAATTAAATGGGTTAAAACATGCTGTGACTGACATGACAAAATTGAGACACAGATTTTGAGTGATTGTATATTATTACCATTTGCTCTTAACTGGTATGCATTTCAGGTCTAGAATTGTTTTGGAATCAATATAAGATTCTGATGGGGCAACCAGAAAGAAAAAAAATTAAGAAATTTATACATAGTAAAATATTATAAATATTTATTAGCGTGACTGACATGACAAATGTGACAGACATGACAAAGTTTTGATGTTCGATATTTAACTCAAATTTTAAACTTAAAGTTCGAATTTTTTACGAACTGTTTATTTTGAGGTATAAAAAGAGAAAATAAAGTGTCACGAATTTTTGCCGAGTGGATTTTGTTTAAAATAAAAAAAGTTGAAATTTAAAAAATTATGCCCATGGCGCATTTTCGTGGAATCAACCAATAGTGAGAAAAGAAAATGGTGAATAAGCTTTGGAGCGAAATGGCACATTTGGAAATTATCAGTAATTTTTTTTAAAAAATCACACATTTTCCTGACTTTTCCAGATTGATTAAATTCCCTGACTTTTCTCTAATCCTGTAGCCACCCTGAAGGACCAACCTTGTAGATCCTGTTTTTAGTTTACAATATCTGTACTTTTCAAATGAACAAGTAACAGAAAATAACTATGAATCAATTGAGATGTTCCACTCACTTTCACACACTGCCCCATCACTGTTGCTGCCAGGCCTCCACGGCTTCTGCTGGTACAAGGGACAGCACTGCTCACAGTTCTCGCCACACGTGTTGTGTTCGCACTTGCATTGGAGGAACTGCAACAAAAATCGATGATAGATAGTTTAAATAGGAAGCAGATGTACTAGCAAGAGTCTAATGTACATTTATCAAAGCTATCTTGTGAAAACCAAGAAAAAAAAGTTCAAGACTGCCGGTCATTTTTTTTCATTAAACTCGCATTTATATTTTTTAAGTGTACAGACATGAAGACATAGTAAATTACAAGTATGGCATTTAAGCAGTTAAAATTTTACAAATGTATTGTTTTGTAGGAAAAAAATTTTACTAATTAGTTTTTTATAGAGTCAAAAAATTCTACTTATTTGCTATAACAATAATATGTCAAAAAACCATAAGAAAATGGTGAAGAAAAAATTATGTGAATTTTCAACTAGTAGAGTGTCATTCCTGAGCTCTGCAATATTCTCTGTGGAAAAGAACTCTCCAAGTTTTCTTTATTTTCCCTGAATGTCATGTTTTTTTGTTATGACATTGTTTGCAAAATTAGTAATAAAAACAAGTATATAACACAAAAAAAAACTCGCCCTACTTAGGTTAGAAAGCAGTTGTGATTAACCTCACAACAGAGCCTCAAACAAGGTAGGTTAAGAAGCCATTTCCTAGAAAACCACATAAGGGGAGAGAAATTGCTGAAGAAAAAGTGATTTCCAAGTTTGTAATCAAAAGGAGTAAGGAAATTAACATTTCATACTTATACACAAAATGAACACAAAGAAAGAGGGAAAAAAGAAATCTTACATTTGTTTCAGAATTCAAAACACAGTGCTTGGCATGCCCAAAGCACACACATTGCCCTCCAATAGAAATGTCTTTGATGGAATAGAAATACTACAAAAGAATAACTTGTCATTCTATGTAATTAATTTATATGGATTTTGATTAGATAAATAATTTAATTAATAGGGAATTATACTATGTAATGGAATATACTTTATATATATACTATATAGGGTAAGGTGGGGTAAGTGGGACACCTTTTTGGCATTTTCACTATTCATAGTCCTATTCACTGACATAGGCCAGTTTAAAATCTGTAGCCTCTAACATCTTTTTTACACTACATGCAAATTGGCATAATTCGACTTTAGACCCTCATACCACTGGATGTAATCGGCCTAACAACTTACATTTTTTTTTTTTGGCCCATTCTCTCATATGTTATTACTGTACCCATGGCAACCTTAACACAAATTGGCAAATAATAAATTTAAAAAACATGTTTTTCTTTTTGGTCATGGGCAAGTGGAATAATCTACATGATTTTTTGAGTGTTTGAAAAAAAAAGTAATTATTATCTTTAATAATTCCCCCATATTAACTTTTTCTGGCATGCAAGCTTACTAAAAGAAAAAATACATTAATTTTCATCTTGTCATTTTTGCATGTAGTGCAAAAAAGATGTTAGGGGCTACAGATTTTAAACTGGCCTATGTCAGTGAATAGGACTATGAATAGTGAATATGACTAACCCTATGAATCAGTGAATATGACTTTTTTTAAGTATATTAAAGAGTTGGGGCAAGTGGGCCAACCCTGGCCCACTTACCTCGCCATTGTGGTGGCCCACTTACCCCAAATGCGGGGCAACTGGGTAACCCCAATTTTCTTTTAACCTTATCAACATCACAAGTACATGACACTACGAAAATATTCTATGTTTTATACACTTTGAAAATATTTAACATTTTGTTTTGTATCATGAACCGTTTGGAAATAAATATAAAAATAGTATGATGGTGTGAATTACGAAAAGATGCAATTTAAAAAAAAATTCACAAAAAGGATTGTACCTTGTTACATACTTGAATGAAAATGATGCCATAATGTTTCCTGCATCTATTGGGGTAAATACGTAAAAACATTGTAACAGATTTTTTTACGTCCATAATTGCCGCCCTGGTGGCACACTCGTTAGGATTCTAGCCTTTGGAGCTGCTGGGGTCGGGTTCGAATCCCGGTCAGGCATGGATGTTTGTGACTGTCAATAAATGTTGTTATTTGTCTATGTGTTTGTGTTGTCTCTTTCTTTGTGTGTCTCTTGTGTCATTTCTGGGGCTTAGTACAATAGACTTAAAGTCGCAGTGCTTGGCGATCTTGCCCCCCACCAAGAAAGTCAAGAAGTTACGTCCATAATTGGCCCACTTGCCCCAATGGCCCACTTACCACACCTTACCCGAAGTACTTTATCCAATTATAAGACCACAGTTTTAAAAATGTGGTCAACTTTCTAATTAAATTAAAATAGCTATTTTACAGTTTTACCATACTGTTACAGAAATTCATACTTGAAATAAAATACATTAAATTATTAACACGTTTTAAAAATTATTAGAGCATTTTTTAAATTGGCTTTGAGAATTAAGGACTTCAATTGCATCATTGGAACACAGATTGTCACATTTTAAAACGAATGAGATTATAAGTTAAAACACAGATGTGCACTTGATGAATAACATTATGTCAGGAAAACTATTTAATCAAAAAATTATACTTGCAAATTTCAAATTTGTCTAAAATTTAGAAAATGTTACGTTAGATAGGATACATACCCTTCTGGTTGTTGATTTATCTATTTTACTAGGGTCGCTAGTTTGCATGGTCATGAGGTCGGCATTCAACGTACGAATCTTCTGCAGTCTTAGCCTCACGTATCTTGCTGTAGTAAATTCCTTTAGGAACCAATTTTTTTATCAATAAAAAATAGTATATACAGTTATCAAGAGTTTATGGATTGAAAAAAAAATAAGCTAATTAAATTATCAGCTTAATGAAATAAAATATTAGAGAAAATTTACAATACGAAATAAAAATTTAAAAACTCGTATGAGAATTTCCATTTAAATTATTTGTTTGAAACTTCTTCCCCTCTTCTACAATAATTTATAAATAATAAGCCGTTCTTTAATTAAATAAAAAGGCACCATAACAATTATTTTTTTAGGATATCAAAATTTATTGCCCCAAATAAAATTCAAATTCTCTGTTTCATACTAAAAGGACAGTGGTGTGCTATAGATTTAATTATTTGTATTCAACAATTAAAGAATAAAAGAAAATAATTTATTGCAGGAAATTAACATATTTACAATGCAGTTAATATCAAAAATGGCTTACTCTTAAAGTATCACTAGGACCATCAGCACCAGGTCTACCATTGACTAGAGATGTGTGGATCTAATAATAAATATTGAAAGATATATAATAGACAAAATATTTTTTAAAAAAAACATACAATGAGGTAAATCATTTAAAGTAAATTAAGCTCTTGTTTTAAGGTATCTGCCCATGTTTAAAGTCATACTTTTAATTTAAAATTTATATTATTGATTAATAACTGGCATATTAATCACTCATAAATTTCCTACATATTTATAAAAAATTTACACAGAAAAAGTGTAAAAATCTAGTATACTAATTTTGTTATCAACAAATTTTTAGCCGCCTAAATGATATTAGTTGCAGCAAAAAAATATGATTTTTCAAAACCTCATTTCATAAAAAGTACTAAAACTTATAAAATTCACTTTAACTGTGTACAGCAATAACCCTGTTAACTGAAATCTAAGGGATACCTTGAAAGAGGGGAAAAATTTGAAAAGTAAAAAAATATTCAGAATTTTCCGAAAAAATTGAATATTTTTACAATTGTTAGTACTATGGAAAAACAGGTATCAATAATAATCTTTAGAATTAGTATCTTTACATCCTAGTTCACAGGGATATCTAACAATTATGCAAAAATGCTAAGTTTTAGTTTTATAGTTTATAGTTTTAAGATAACTAACTTTTTAAACAAATTTATATTAAAGAATTTAGAAGAAATTACGATTTCAAAAATCACAATCTAAACTAAAAATTTATATTTCTATAAAATATATCTTGTTATATATGCATAAAACAGCATAAATATTCCAATTTAGTAAATCAAGTCATTTTAAAGCCTTTAAGGCCTAGTTTTCAAGCTATTTTCTTTCAGTTGGCTTTTTTGGGTATGTTAAGATAGACCTTGCGAGTGTAATGTAGGCGTGTTTCCAAAGATCACAAGTGACGAGATATAATTTGAGAAAGGTTTATAATTAGGTTTTCTTCACTTTACAAAACTAACTATTGCTTTTTCGGCAAAAAGTAAAGAGAAAAATAATTCCATGCACACTTCTGTCACCAAAATATTGAACAATAGAAGAGCAGTGGAAAATGTGACAGTATACATGACCCTTTTACACATTTAGAAATTCCATCAAGAGCAAAAAGAAAACCATCCTCACCTCTCCCCCATCCAAGGGATTCAGCTTTGAGTAGTAAGAGGTGCAAATAATTTCATCGTCACTCCTGTACCGGGGCTTCCCCATGGTGGGAGCAATGCCAAAAGCCTCCCAGCACTCGGCATCGCTGATCGCATAATACTGCCACGGTGTGTAGGCGAGGCCGTCTTTAGACCTCTCCAGAACCCAGTTGCCAGGTCGAGGGGATATCCCTGCCTTCACGATCACATAGGCAATTTGAAAGACCTGGAAAAGAAATCGTAATATGAAAGGGGTTGTTTCTTAAATGTCTGCAGACCTTAATCGATTTGTTTGATGAGTGTTGTCATTAAGGCTGCTCATCACCCCTGTACCCCGTCCTCCTTCGATCGGGCTTGCTAATGTTAAGTCTATGGGGAAAAAATGGTTTTTGTTCCAAAAAAAGTCAAGAAATTATAGGAATATTTTGATTTTTTTTTTTAAATTCATAAAACTCTAATAAAGAAGTGCTTTTAGAGGTTGGTTATTTTTTATAAAACGTTACTTACCTTTTTTTTAATAGAAAAAAATTAGATTAAAAAAAAAGTAAATAACGTTTTGAAAAAAATAACCTCTTAAGCACTTCTTTATTGGAGTTTTATGAATTAAAAAAAACGCATCAAAATATTCCAATAATTTCTTCACTTTTTTTGGAAAAAAAACCATTTTTTCCCCATAGACTTAACATTAGCAGGTCCGATCGAAGGAGGACAGGGTATGGGGGTGATGAGCAGCCTTAATAATCAAAAATGTGATAAAATACATAATTTACATGCCAATAAGAGTCTTAATAAGAAAGTAGTACCTAATAGTGATTGAAAAGCTCTTAACATAATTATCTTAATGGCATTGCAGAGGTGAGGGACAGATGCAGTGATAAGCAGCAGAGTTTTTAACAGCAATCTTTTATTTTAAGTTGAAAATATTTTATACGGCACGACACAGCTACTAACACGTCATTACAATTACGTTATATCACATACAATATAGAGGGCGCAACCCTCACGCAGGACGGGCTCATTTGATGAAAAAGGTAGAAGGGGCGAGATTGGCTTACACCAATGAATGAAAAGTATTGAGATTTTTATTGCTAGCATGCTATACAAACAATGGCTATTTAGCTTATAAACCAAGTAATTGCAAAACTATTAATTAATGGCAATAATATTTGTATGTAACAATTCCTTCTTAATTTTATATATATACAACAATATAATCTTATAGACCTAACCTACTCCTTTCAAATTCCTCTGCAATTGGATTTAGGGTCTTAGGGATCCCAAAAGAAAAGCAACAAAAAATAAATTTTCATTTTAGCAATTTTTAAAAATTACTTTGCTGTAGAAATATCAGTATAACTTAATTTGTAAAAAACACAAAACAGACAGAGGTCAACGCAGAGGTTATAAATAAATTATCACAACATGAAATAAGTACCTGTTTTAAATCTAATGTCACAGTGACCCACTCGAAGTGTTTCCCGTTTTGCAGCGTAGGGCTCTGCCACCACTTGTTGGTTCCATCGATCGCATGAATGATTGGGTGTCTGTGTTCAGGATTCTCACTTCTAGCGTCACACAGTCCACATTGGGGTTCCCTGCAAAGTTAAAATGAATCAAAATACGGTAGACAGTCAAATGTCATCCTACTTTGAGGAAAAAGGAATGGCTTTATGTTTTACAAGCATGTAAATCTGGTCAAATTACTGCTGTACAGCATTTTGTGGTAATTTCACGTTATAATCGCCAAACTTCAATGCTTATTATGAATAATGCTTTAATGAAATGAAAATTTTCAAGTATACAGTCATAAAAATGTTTTTAAAAAATTAACATTGAAAATTAAATAAAAATATGTATGAGCGATATACTAATTTTTTATTTGTTTTTAGCTCATTTTTTTTAAATCTAGGCAACATTCAGTGCTTCAATCGTTAGCCTATCATATTTTCACGGGGAAGAGAAGGAAGGGAATAACAGAAGCCAACTTATTTACAAAATGCATAGAGTTTTATTTTAAAAAATCCAATACAATTCAAAAACTAATTTCATTCTTAACCTTGTCATTTTCTTACTTTGGAAGGAACGGAGGAATCTAAACGTATAGAAATGCTGATGGTTTTAAAAAATGTAGATATAATTCTAGCATTGAGGTTTTGACTTTATCAAGATCATATCAAAAGCATGACTGGTAAGTTACCTCATAAAAATATGCTCGACTAGCTTGCAATAAACTTCGGCTTCAGTTTCTCCGCATGTAGCATTGGCACTTATGATGGCGTTGGCTGCCAAGTTATTGACAGACGGGAACAGTCCTCGCTCTGAAAAAAAGAAGAAACATCTAGTAAGTATAAATTATACTGACAATTAATGCAAAAATATAGAAAAATTTCATAGTATTTACCCTTAAATGCTTGCAAAAATCTTAAATTTTAGATATACAAAGAATGACCTACATTTTGGGATGCATAAATTTATTTTTTTATTGTGTATATGAACTGATGCAAGATTCAAAATTAAAAAGCTATCCCCTAAATCATTAATATTACAAACAGACAAATGTGAAAATATACAGAATTTATGTCTAGGAATAAGTTATATTGTCACTTTTTTACTCATGTATTAGATACATAATAACCATAATTTACTGTGGAAAACAAAAGTAATGAAATTTTCAAATGAAAGGAAGTAAATTTTCAGATATAAAATGCTTAATAAGGAAAAAGATGAGAACTTGCACAACATTTATTAAATATATAGTCAATATACAAGATAGTCAAACAATGAAAGTAAACAAACTTAAACAGAAAAAAAATTACATTGAGATAACATAACCAAATTATTTTAAGACATGGATTATGGCTTGTAGCTTAAAGTGTTTTAAAATTTTAATCTGAAAACATTCAGTTAATAACACAAATGAAGCGGTTCAATCATGTACTAAAATGCCAATTAATTCAAAATAATTAAAGAAACTTAAATTAACCGACATTTTCTGTTTTGAACTGTTAACATTTTAAAGAATGAGAGCCATATACATTTTGTAAAACTTAACTATTCACAAATCATGATATTACTTTTTTACTAAGTACAAACACATATATCAAACTGTTAACATCCAATATCATGCTGTGTGAAAATTGTAGCATTGTTCATACTCTATTTCTAATAGTGAAAAATAGGACTTCCAAGAAGTTATTTTGATAGTAAAACAAACTTATGATATAACAAACAGAGGAGTATGAACCCCGGCTGTAAATTTCGGATACTCATAATTATGAATATGTAAAACATTAGATAACACTGGTCAACAGTGAAAATGCGAATGAGATTAAAGTACCCAATTCTGAATGATTTCGACGTGCTAAACACAAATATCACCTTTAAAAATGAAAGTTAGCTCTTGTTTTTGAGTTACGGTCGTTTTTTCATTGCATAAGATGCAGCGAAATGCATGGGCGCACCGAACGCCAAATTAATTAAAGTCAATTTTGTTTACAGAAAACCTACTAATTTGAGGCTCATATAGATTTTATTTTATATTATCAACCTGGGGGTGGGAGGAAATGATAACTTTCAAGGTTTTTGTAACCATATTAGCAGCTAAATTGCCCTTCTAAGCAATGTATAATTGTTCTCAGCTTAAGAGGTGTATAATAAAAAGCAATAAATTCCTTGTATTTTGTACTTGGTTTTTTTCAGAAGCAGAATATCAAAAATTAGTGTTAGTAGTAAATCTATAACTGTAATGCCTTTTAAATGCATTAATAGAGCTAATAACTTCTGTTATATTTGGGGCAAAATGCAATTTTTTTTTGCAAAAAAAGAGCATCACTGCAAAAGTAAAGAAAGCTTATCATTTGTATTTTAATTACAAAATAGGATATAAGGATTAATTTCTGGGCTCCTCACTTATGTAGTTAAACTTGTGTAGCAAATTTTTCAATGGGCAAATTTCATCTAGGACAACAGAGAGTTAAATTGCCTAACACTCCTTCAACTCGGCGTCCGGTCCAACACGACACTATTTACTAAAAAGTCTCCACTATTTTTTTTATAGTTTTAATGAAGATAATAGCCCCGTGTCTGCTAAATATGCTACAGCTTCTAAAATCAACCATGGAGAAAGGTGAGGATTTTATAGATCTTTTTTTTCCCTGCACCTCTTAAAGTGAGAACAATTATGTTGCGTAGTGGGGTATTAAGCTGCGAATGTGGGTGAACAATCTTATAAATTATCATTTCTTATCACCCCCATATGTTGATAATATAAAATAAAACATGTACGAGCAAAAATTAGGAGGGTTTCTGTAAACAAAATTGACTTTAATTAATTTTGTGTTTGGTGCGCCCATGCATTTCGCCGTATCTTATGCAATGAAAAAAAGCGACCGTAACTCAAAAACAAGAGCTAACTTTCGTTTTTCAAGGTGATATTCGAGTTTAGCACGTTGAAATCATTCAGAATTGGGTACTTTCATCTGATTCGCAGAAAAATTTTCAAATTTTGTTGTCTAGTGTAATTTAAAGTATATTACAATCATTCAAACTTTAAAAAAGGAAAGTTATCACCATTAAAAGCACAACATAGTCAAAGTTATTAATATACAAACTGATACTTGCACCAAGAAGAAGCTAACTGGAATTGAGATTGATCCATTTTCAGTTTCAATATAGCACCAGTTTAAATGTGGAATCACATTCAAAACCTATATTTAAGTTTCATAAAATGGCAACACAATGGTTGAAAATGTTAATCACTGTTTTGTGTGTTTCGACCAAAATGGGACCAAGACACGCTTACAGCTACCTCAACAAGTTGCACAATGCTAGCTGATTTGAATAAACAAACCTTTGAATAAAAGACTGACATTTTTAAGTAATCATGGAATTGAATGCTTAGTCTTTTAGACCATCTCCAAGAATTTTAGAAAATAACTACACACTATACTTAAGAATGACTAGTAAATCACAAGCGATTTTTTTTAAAAAAGGAACTAAACGAATTTTTTCAGAAATGTAATTGACAAAGTTGTCTCCCAGTTCAGCTCATTCAAATACAGTAGACTCCCTCTTAACCGGCCCCCTTTTAAGCGGATCTCCGCTTTAACCGGGCTGAAAATTTTCCACCCTTAAAATATGAAAAATAGCTAAAAATACAAGTTTTTGGGTATTTCAATCGGTTTTCGGCGTCGCACATGTTACAAGCGTTTGTTGGGGAGAATGGGGGGGGGGGGGACTTGTTGACCTTGGAAGTCAGTGGGGATCGACCGGACATTCCTAATGAATTAGCAAGGGGTTGAAAGGGGGGATTTTAAAGGGACCCTTTGACAAATTAGCTTATATTGTTGTCCTTGTAGGATTGCGGCGATTGGTCGGATCTTCCCCACTGACTTCCCCTCTGTAGTGAGGGGTGGAAAGGAAGGTGATTTAACTGAGCACGTGTCGAAAATTTTTAAGTGGTTGTTCTGTGTTCTCAGCCAGAGTTCAAAAGGATTTTTTCCCAAAATGGCAAAAAGTGAGAAAATAAAGCGAGTAGTAGCAGTCTGCGTGGTATCGCGATTAGATGCCCTAAAAAGGATTGATAAGGGAGAAAATATGAAATTAATTGCTTTGTCTTTCGGTGTTGGTGAGAGGTTGGTCCAAACTTTGACAAAAAAAGGTGACAGATTTTTTTAAGGTATGTAATTAAAAATGTAAAATACTAATAATAATTTATAAAATAACCTGTAAAATGACGTCTTATGTCAATTGTACATGTATTTCATAAGGCAATTATCATCAATAAACAAAAGTGCAATCAAATAAGCGTCTAAATTTTAATTTATTTAATTTCTCCGGCTTAACCGGATTTTCATTTAACCGGCTTACCCTCGGTACCGTTTAAGCTGGTTAAGAGGGAGTCTACTGTACTGCATTAATTTCAGGTAACATACACAGGAATTATAAGAATGTTCTTATAAACAGCAAGATGTATTTCAGCTAGTGTAACGATCAAAATTGTATGTAACAGTGAAAGGCGACAGTGTAAAAGTTTCCGTATTTTTATTATTATTTTTAAAATTTGGTTCCAATAGTTGTAATATAAAAACAACTTATTGGGTTTTTGTAATCTTAAAAGTTTTATGAAGCAAGAAGGGAAAAAATTGCAACTTCCACGTCATTAAAAAACTTTCAAAATTTTGCGCTTATGGGCAAAGCCTAATTTCTACTCCAATGTAATAAAGTAAAAATAAGATGAAGTATGCACAAACAAATATCTTATAATATAATTCAAAGAAAAGAAGTATTGGTAATACTATGTTAAAGTGCTGAGATCACAATTGATTGATGGATCGAGTACAAAACTCCCAAGCATTTTAAAGAGCAAAATTTTTCAAAAGGTAAATTTAAACAATTTGTTTTAAAAGTTTAAATGGGTGGTGACATGACAATGTGCAAACATTTTATATCCTTAAAATATAAAAATTAAAATGGATTATCAAAAGTGTATGTTTAAACTTTCTAAAGTATAAAACCATCCGTTTAGAATCCCTTCATAAAAAAATTGCAAACTGAACATCAAAGCGAGAAATTGCTCCAAACCACTGTTGTGCCAGATTGAGTGTGTGAATTATGATTTGTTATGATACAACCACTCATTTATTATACGCCTTCAAAGATACTTTTTCATAAATAAAATATGATATTTTGGGTAGCCAATAAACACTCTCGAAATAAATGGTTTGTGTGTGCCTTTCAAAAGTTAGAGCTGCTGACAATTAGTTGACAGAAAACAAGTTAAAAAAAAAGACTTGTCATATCCAAATATTTAAGCTACCAGTACACAAATTATAATTCAACGGCTCGTCAAATAAGCCTAGGCATCAAACGGGTAAAATCCTAGCTGCTGGTACAGCAGCCTGACAAATTACAAAATTTGGCAAGTTTTAAAAGGGAAAACAATAAACTCTTATGAAAACAATGTGCACTTATAAAAAAAAGGTTATGCTAAAGTAACGTAGCACCCAAGGAGAAACTGATTGGGACCAGTTTTAGGGTTAACCAAAAATGAATTTTGAGTTGTGGCCAATACATTTGCACACAAGAAAACAGTACAGCTATGTTGACAATTAAGTTGTGTAAAATATGAGTGGAATGTATACCACAAGCATGCTTTTAAATTGCTTGGCAATGCAACACAAATCAAGACAGGATTAAATGATATTTGTTTGAAAATGGCAAGCATAGACTTTGTTCGGGAAACACAAGTGATTTCCAAAATGTGGTCACGTGCTAAAAGTCGCTGGACCCGTCGTAAGGATTAACCCCTGAAACGATTCATTTGCATAATAAAAAAAAACTAAACTGCATTCATCGTCAAAAGCTCCTTAATGTTGGTGCTGTAGGCAACATCAGCCGGGGACAAACCATCCGCATCAAACACATTGGTGGAGGCCCCCTTCCCCCGCAGCAGACTGACAACATCCGCGTGGCCGCAGGACGAGGCGTAGTGCAGCGGCGTCTGTCCGTCCTTGTCCTGGCAGTCCACATCGGCGCCGGCCTCGATCAGAAACTCGCCAACCCCCGCCAAGCCGCGGTCGCACGCCCAGTGCAGCAGAGAGAGGCCGTTCTCGTCGAAGCACTCCTTGACGAGACCAGGTTGGGCCGACACAAGTTCCTTGATGTGGCTTAGGTTGCCCTCCTTGACGAAATCAAAGACCGTCTTGGACTCGAAAGTCAGTTCCGGATCGGTCTTCTGGCAGATGCTGGTCACCGGCCCGAAAGCAGACGATTTTTTAGGCTGCTTGGCGGTGGTTTTTTTGTCGGAGTTGTCCCAGCCGGGGGAGATGGCACTGACTCGGTCGACGTACTGCTTCATGGCCTCCTCCTTGGACATGTCGCCGAGGGCGTTCCACGCCGACCACTTGCTGCGGCTGCGGAACTTGAGTATGCCGGGCATCGGGTCGGTGCACTTGCCGACCGTCGACTGCTTGTACCGACCGTACAGATAGAGGAGGTCGTCTTGCTGCATCACCGACGCGTTCTCGGTCACGAAGTCGGTGGCCAGTTTGAACGAGGTGTCGAGTGCGTCCTCGTTTTCAATATCGGAGAAATCGGCGTCTTCCATTTTGAAATTTAAAATAACTACTCGAATTCCGGCAGCGCGACAATGTTTGTTTTGAAACAGAAACTGGTCGGAAGGCTGAGTGAAGTTGAGTTGAATGGATCCTTCTTATGAAGGAAAAATTAAAAAATATTTTCATGCTGGTTTTGTCACTGTGGTGCCATCTACACACGAGGTAGAGAAATACATGTAGTAGAGGAATTTAAACTGCAAAACAAGTTGATTAGTATATATGTATATATTTTGAAAATATTTCAAACTAATGTACGGGAAGGGCCGGTTTTCTAAATAATTTAATTAGGCAATAGCCTAGAGCGGTGAATTTAAAGGGGAGGCAGATTTTAAGATCAATTAAGGTAGCATTCGGCATAAAAAATATTTTAAATATACTAATATTTTTAAGAAAAAACAAATAATTTACATTAATGCGTTAACTTTAAACGTACATATAGATATAGTACTAATATTTAGTAGCAATCATGGCCGCTACTAGAACAATTGCACCCTCCCGCCCTCTGGATTTGGAAGTTGAAAGAAAAATAGTAGAACACTTTAAAAAATTTGTCAATTATTTCGATTTAGAGAAGTAAAAGGTGCATAAATGATTCTAATATGTAGACAGAAAAAAAGTAAAGAAAACTATATCTGGGATATATTACAACGGAAGTTAGGGAAGGAAAAACATAATTCAGACTCCGAACAAAAAAAAAGTACAAATAAATTCGTTATTTTAAATTTCGTTTTAAATTCGTTATCACAATGACAAGGCAATATAATATAATGAGAAAAATCAGTTTTTAATAGTGACTAGTTTATAAAAACATTCATCCATATCTTTTAAAATTTCATTAAGTTTGGCATTTCAAACATAATTCTTGAGATTGTTTTAAAAGTCATTAAGCTAGAATCTCAAAGTTAAATTTACGCTTGTGTTTTGGTGATGTCATTTTGAAATATCGTCACACTAAAGCTACAAGAGGGTAGGGGCCTCTAGGGTTTCAGATAAATAGATTTTTTATAATTACTGTCAATTATTTAGATTGCATGGAAAGAATTTAGGGATTTCTTACACAACATTATAAAAAAATATTTATTAGTTAATTTATTTTTAATAGTTTAAAACACGATTATTACTTCAAAGGGTAAAATATCCCCTTTATTCCTTTAAAAAAAATTTTTTTTACTTCATGCAAAATTTCAGACAGCAAAACTATTGACATACACTGACACGACAATAAACATAATTTCCCGTTTCTATAGATTTCAATCATACACCAATTACAAATACTTCATTAGTATTTATTTATTAACACAAAAATAAAAATCTTTATCTTATCCGAGTAGCCGAATTTTAATGTTAAAAAACTTGTCAACCAACGCAAGAATTATGTCGCGCATTGAATCGGAAAAAGATAAAAATAGGCATCTTGTGAAATCAAAAGTAATGGGAGAAAAAAAGACTACATAAAGAAGAACGTTTAGCGCAATGAGCTTTATTTCTCCATCTTCATTCTTCATCATTAGATAAGTCTTGGTTTTTTGTAGGCTATGTCCAGACGGCGACAATAAAAACAAAAATGTCACGTGATGTGTCACGTGATGCGCGCGTCACGTCACGTGATCCCCATACAATTTGTATTGTGATGCGCGCGCATGGAGGATGAAACAACCGCAACTCATACACCGTGCGTCAACGAAAACATTGACGCACGGTGACTGCACCTCAATTGTGACGCACGGTGTTTTAGCTATTAACGCATGAATTAAATGTCTACGAGAATACTCTGATTCGGTGCGTCTTGCGCTATGGTAACTTTTGAGAGAAAAACCGAATTCATCATTGGAAATTTTCAAATACTCAAATCGAAAGCCAAAAAAGCAATTAAAAATTCCACTTTCGCCAAGTAACCCGGAAAAAAGTTGTCAGAGACAATCGAAAATCCCGACAACTTTTCCTATTTAAAGCCATGTTAATTTGTTGTAGGGTTGCTATTGTCAATAAAAAAAATAAAAGGGAAAAAATAAAAAAAGGGTAATTGAAGTAGAAGTGCATAAAACTATTTTTAATCAATTGAATTTAAATTACATTTTGAGAACCTTAAATGTCTCCATTTAAATTGATGTGTTTAATTTTTTTTTCTTGTGTTTTTTATGCATTATGACAAAAACGTTTGTCCAATATGATATGCAACTGGTTTGATATGATTGATGATTTTGATACTGGTTTGTCAAAATGTTATATAAAGCGAAATAAAATAATGGTGGATAAATGTAAATATTTAAAGACTTGAAAGTGTCTAAGGGCTGGGGAGCCCAGTCGATTAGGTATTCGCCTAGCATGCGGAAGGTCCCAGGTTCGGGTCCGGGCATCGCCAAAATAACTGCCGGTCTATAAGCGACACGTTCAGCCAAAAATGTCCGACGAATAATACTCCGTGTGGCGGGAGTGCACGTTAAATATCCTTCAATAATTCTTCGTTAAATATCCTTCTCTCCAATACTTTTAGCTTATGAGTTAATTTAAAATCTAACTGGACCTACTGGCCCCATGAAGCTATTTACGAATCTAGCATTTATATTATAATGTATCTAAATTTTAACTAAAATGATTTTTTTTATTTAACTCTTAATATAAATGTATTATACCCTATCTCTCTGGCTAAGTGGTCAGCTCTTCTTGATCTTATTTCGTAGACCCGAGATCGTATACGGGTCCAGATAAATTAATTAAAAAATCTCAGATAGTATCCAATTTAATTTTGTTATAAAAGTTAAAAATCTATTTTATAAACCAACAATTAAATTTGTTACGTTTTAATATTACTAACCAAATTAAATGTTTTCGTATCAATATTGAAATCAAGGTCACGCTTTAAAGTTTAAAACAAGCGATTTTCATCCCATTTCACTTTTCTAGCACAACACCGGCATTGGGCAGACCAAACAGATCCTCCAGACGCATGCGTTTGAAAAAAACCTACGATTTGGCGAAAAAACCGTTCGCTATTGCCTCGTTTGGCGGTCGCCAAGTTTTTGTTTTAATTGTCGCCGTCTGGACATAGCCAAAAAAAAATCATTTTTCAAATTTAGTTTTTTTTCTTGTGTACTTTTGCTAAAACTGTTATTCCGGTATTAAAGCTCCCGGTGGACATGTCACTGGTGTAGAAACTTAGTTTACAGTCATTGAGGTAAGAGTAATATGGCGATTCCGTCAGGCCAAAACCAGTCTGTCAAGTGAAGCCTTGATCGCATTCCAGATGCGTCCAAAAAAAAAAAAAAAACGCTTGGGCGTGTAACATAGAATTCAGTAAAACTAATAAACAATAATCCAATCTTTAGTATGAAGATAAATGAAGAGTACAAGGGAAAAACCGATTGATTTTGTAGAGAAGTTTAATTAGCAGGCCACTTTGGCGATGATAGCGAGTGATCGCCAAAACTTGTGTAAGGCAGTGGCGGATCCAGCGGGGGGTAATTGGGGTAATTACCCCCCCTAAGAGCTTAAATTTTATCTGTCACTTTTATGCAAACCTATTTTTAAGGTAAATTATCAGAATTTGGTCGTCTTCAGTGTTCGAAATTTGTGCAGTCTTTTTAAGAGTGTTCTCGTTATTTTATATTAAACAATAAAATAATGCTGAGTTGTTTTCCGAGTTGCTAAAAAAAAATAAACTTTTCATATTGGATTATATATAGAATTTTTTAGTAATTATCTATTAAATTTCATTTTCTCTGAAACTAACGCAAAGTCGGGGGAAATAGGGGTAATGACTAATGGCATTTTTAAAAGATAATTAGAGAAAAAAAGAAAAGCTTTAAGAATTGAGCAAATTTATGTTGATATTTACATGATTTCTTACTGTTTTTCGGGGGGGGGGGGGGGGGGGGGGGGGAGCGGAAACATGTAACCAATTGAATGTTCACCGTGTTTCAGTGGATTGTTCAGAAGGAAGCAACACATTAATCGGTTCGAAATTTTATATGCTTATTCAGTTCATATTTAAATACAAGAATCAGATTTTTTTAAAATGGCAGCCGTAGTAAACTAATCTCCTGACAGTGGCGGATCCAGCGGGGGGTAAATGGGGTAATTACCCCCCCCTAAGATCTTAAAAAAATACCGAAAAAGAGTACTTCTCCAGCGATTTTTTTTAGAAAACAAGTTTTCTTATTTAAACAAATTATAACGCAGAATACTCGCTTTTTAAAATGAACAGATGGGTCATAATTGCCCTTTCGTCCAAAGTAATTTCCAAATATTTTTCAAAACTGAAACTCAAAATCGACAAGAATGTATTTTAATGCAAAAAGCAAATTTGCACAATTTTCTCGAATAACAGATCAAGACTCAAGTATGAAATCAATCCAAGGCGAGTTTGAAGCCTTTCAGCCACTTACTGGGCCTACTGGAGTTCTGCGACAGACTCGCAGTAGCAACACCTTAGTTTGAATTTGTAAAATCGTTTGAGCGATGGAGGGGGGGGGGGGGGGGGAAATTATGCACTGCTTAGGGGCCCATAAGAAGTTAAAAGCCCAATTTAATTTTAAAAAGTATTTGAAAAAACTGAAATAATTGATTCATGTGGTGCCAAAATTTCGTACCAATTTTAAAAGAAAATGCAGAAAAGTTTGCTTAGTTTTATATAATTCGTTATTATTATTAGACTTTTTTTGTTAAAATAAAAAAAATGCGATACTAAAAATGCGGGAATTAGTTCAGTTAATAATAAGGGGGGACGCATTGAATGCCCAGAAGGTTATTAGTTTTTGGTGGTCAGATATAACGGGCCCCTTATTACACTGCTCAAAACAATTAGGGGAGCCTTTTTATTTTTAATTTAACTTCACTTCCACTTCACTTCAAATTTTTATCCTATGATCCTAAATCTGAAATTTGTTAAATAGGTCACTATGCATTCGAAATGGAATAGTAAAAAAACAGGAGAAAAAATCTTAAGTTTTTAATACTTAAATTTAAAGGGGGGAAATGTAATAATAATTTTTAATAAATTATAACAATAATTTTTTCAAAACTTTTTTGTTTAAAAATAGTTGAAATATATTTTTAAAAATCTAAAAAATGCAAGCATGAAAAAATTTAGGGTCAATTTATTTTCTAAAACTGTTTTAAAGTGAAATTATTTTTTTACCATATTTTTTCATATTTAAATTAATATTAAAAAAATATTAAATTCTTCAAAAATTATTCTTCAGTTATTCTGAAATATTAAATTTAACTAGTTACAAAAGTTGCGAATTTAACTTAGTCAGAAAAAAAATCACAAGCTGATGATTCCCAATGGAATCTTTGGGAGCGAAAGGGTTTAAAACATGTGCTCCCCTAATTGTTTTGAGCAGTGTATGATCTGGCCTAGGTCCCCAGTAATTTAGGAACCTTAAAAATTATTTTACTTAAAAAAAATTGTAGAAGATTAGAAACGTTTGATTCTTAAAATTCATAAATTATACTGTAATGTTTCCGGACTCTTCACTATATCTTTTTAAAAAAATATTTAATACCTTTTCAAAAATGGAAACTGAAAATTTCTTTTTCTTCATAAATAAATTTCACTTATTAATTTCAGATCACACATTAAAGGTGGGAAACTGAAGGCGTCAATTTGGCTGATGCGGAAAAAAAATATTGATAAGTTTAATTTTTTACAGATCCAGGCTTTCAAAGGCTGCTAAACCAGTTTTTTTTACAGTATTTTGTTCGATATCGTTTACAGTATTTTTTCGTTCGATATGAGGAGATTTATGAAGAAAACACCGTAGATTATTAGGTATTTTCAGTATTTTTCAATCAATCGGCGTTTGACTAGGGGGCGGCTATCTTTATGAGTATACATTTCTTCTTCTTTTTTTTTTGTTTTGTTTTTTTGTTGTTGTAGTGCCTTCCAGAAAAGACCACCACGCACTAGAGCGGCATTTCTTGTAAACGGCCAGAAATGGCAGGATGAGCATCTGTCAGCGCCCTTACACCAAAGTTGTTTTTCTAAAGCCTTGACTTCTCACAAAACTGGGGGTGACACCACTAATGGGGGGGGGGGGGGCGACCGTGACTGAAGCGATACGCACCATCGTTATTAATGGACGGGGGGGGGGGGGGGGGGGGGGGGATGGAATTTTTATCTTCAAGTAAGAGGTCTGGAAGAATATAACAGACTGCTTGCTAAGTTTTGAGGGAGCGGCAAGGGTTTCACGTTTCAAAGTTGGGATCGCTACCGCAGAAAGGATATTCGGCTTTTGTTTTCGTAAAGCAAACTGCCGCAAAACTCATAAATTGTATAGAATGATGGCATCCTTTTCCGGTCTGAAGTCTAATTTCACCAAGAATTTTGAGGGGACCCGAAAACAAGTCAAAACATTTGTCGGAAAAGGGACACTTTGGTCATTGGACTGCTATTGGAGATTGCAGCTGTGTCGTCAGTAAAGCTGTGAAGGGGGGGGGGGGACTTTTGGCAAGTGAAAATGCAAAATGTATAGTACCACCGAAACACTTCCAATGAGGATGAAACAGTTGTTCAAGTAAAACCCAGATCCCCCAAGTAACCACAAGATGTTCAAGTAAGTAAATTTTGTATTGTTTTACTATGATTTTAAGTAATTTTAACCGATTTTTTTTAACATAAATCAAAACAATATTTTATTACCTGCAATAAAAAAGATGAATTTACTATGATTTTTACCCTAAAAATATTCAAGAATACAACTCTAACTACCTTAGGTATGAGAAAAATTGATTATTTTTTATTGAAAATGAATCTAGAAGGTTTTTTTTTTACATAATATGCATAAAAACAGGAACTATAACAACGTTCATTGTTAGCTGGAATGGGCACGGCAGGCCTTTGGCCACCAACGGGCTGTTGCAGTGAGGAGGTTTTTTTAACTACGAATTTGAAATTTATTCAATAAAAAAACAAACCAGTTCAATTTAAATAAACATAAATCATACAGAAGTCATTAACATACCATATTAGTTATTTTACATAGATCATATGAAGGGGATCAAACATTGCCCTAATTTTAGGAAGCTAAGTAAATTTGTTCGTTTTTATTTTTTTTAAAGGTAAACCTCTAGTAGTATACTGGAGACACTGAACGTTAATACTGAAAGAAAGCTATGTATTTATCCTTTCCTTTTATCAGATTCACTTTGTGAAAAGAAAATTTTGAATCAAAAAATAAGTTTTAAAAAATGATGGTTTCTCTTATTGGGATTAAAAAAAAATTGTGACTGTATGTATACAATGACTGTATTTCAAAATGAAATTAGGATCTATTTAAGACAGTCCCTCTTTATAATATCAATTATACTATCCCACTCGTTTATAAATTTAAAATTGTGCAAAAGGGGAAAAAAAGAATCCGAAGATAAAAAAAAATAACTGTTACATATGAAAAAGCTAACTATCATTTTAAGTTTTAAAAACGGTTATAACATAAGGGTATTTTATTTTTTCATTCTGTGTTGTAAATAATTCAGTGAATGCCATTAATGTAACAAGTAATTTATGTTGTGCATTTAAAAGTAGAATGTAATGTTTAATTGCTGCATACCATTTTTATTAAAAAATAATACTTTCAAAGAAGTATTTGAAAAGAGTTGATAAGATTAATAATTTAATTAAATTTATAAATTATTACAAATGATTTGTTAAAAATTCATATTTATTAAAAAATATAAAAAATCCCCCCCCCTTCCCCTCCCCCACCAAAAAAAAAGTTATCGGGATTACCCCCCCTATGGAGAAAGTCTGGATCCGCGCCTGTCCTGACACCCTCGCGGCAAAAGCACCAATCGACGGGATTTTTAGCTTCTCCTGCGGTGATTGGAAATGAAAATTTTATATTTATATGTTTATAAAACGTATTTGACTCGCCAAAAAATTATAAATATAAAAAATTCGTAAATTCGCGCTCTTCAGAAACAAGAAGTTAATATTTCTACCATTTTCTTCCATGGTTTTTCGGTAAAAAATGGTGCTTTTTTTTAAATTGGCATTTTTGATGACTACTATTTGTTCAACTAGAAGCTAATACTACCTTAATTAATTAATTACTAATTAGTTCCAAATTTCATTAGAATCTGTGAGACCTTGTTGAGTTATCTGGTCCGTCACAAACACAAATACTATTTAGGGGCCTTAATATTTTTTTTTAAATCATTCAAACATTTTGTAAAAAATGTTTTCATTTGTTTTAATTTCAAATTATCTATAAAAGCAAGATGTCTTTAAGAAATAATAGTTTTAAACAAGTATTTGAATAAAGTTGCTAATATTAAGTATTTAATTAAAATTGTGAATGATTAAAATTATTTATTAAAAATTAAGAATTAATAAAAATCATTTTTTTAATCCACCCCCCCCCCCAAAAAAAAAAAAAATCTGGATTACCCCCTATGGGGGAACTCTGGATCCGCGCCTGGTGTAAAGAAACCAGTTTCTACCACAGATATCATAGTTAAATCAATAGAGTGGCAGATCACGTGAACTCTAATGCTAACGACGGGACGCCCAAGTCAGATCTTACTTCTCATGACATTAGTAAACAATAGTTACATTTTTAGTATGAAGATAAATATTAGAGCATACCACTCATTCAGCTCTTTGTCAGATCTTACTTCTCATAAAATTAGTAAATAGTAATTAAATTTTCAGTATAGAAGGTACAGATTAGAGCATAACAATCATTCAGATCTGTACAAAATAATTTGCTCTTTCGTTCATTTATTTATTAATTTTCTTTGGGCGTATACCACAACGATTTGGCGAATTTCAGATGGCTTCACCTTTTTTTCCGCCCAACCATCTTCACCGTATTCTGGGCTCCATGTTTATAGTGTAGCTAAATTTGTTCTTCTTTTAACTACCTTACATCAAAAGTTAACCTGCAGCATGTTTTTTTTTATATTATTAGTTTCTTTTTCTTGATCAGGTATGTCGAATTCAAAGTGGAAAAGATGTGACGGAACACCTGCATGTTTGATAAAAGATTGTAAAACTTACGCCTACGGTCTGATGATGTCAAAGAATTACCTACTACATCCTTCTGAGAAATACGTACTTATAAACCAGGCGCACCTGACTGTCAGGTGTTCCTGCAACACACATAGTTTTGTAAAAGTCATTTATTAGTAAAATTTATTAATTTTGTTAAATTCCAAAAATTTGAGAAAGGGAGGGGACATTTTAAACCATCAAACTGCAAAAATAAAATGTTCATAAAAAATAATAAGTCACATTTTCAGTTCAAAATTTGCATGAAAAATTCGTGCAGTGGAGAAAAGGTTTTACCCTCTAATGCATAATGTTGCCACATGGCAACAAGTAACATAATACACTTTATTTTAATAAAGTAGAGCTCCCTCTCGACAAATCTGTGTTTTTTTTTAATCTAATAGATTCCAGTTTGAAGTTTTAGTTACTAATAACCCTCATAGATGACAGTAGTAAAAGTGTGTTCAAAATTAAAGAGGGAAGTTATTAACTGTTGTGAAACTACGTCTTTCAAGTAATAATAATATGTTTAAAAGTAATAATACATTTGAAAGTAATAATATTGGTACTAGATACAAATGAATTGTTTTGAAAAAATAATTATAGTTCAAGAGGGTAAAATATATATAGAACTTTACTAATCATTCTTATTAAATTTGGAATTTTGTTGTGTTGGCTTTTGCGATATGGCAAAAAGTTTAAAAATTGAAAATTTTTAAATTCCAATGCAGTTAATTTTTTTCAGTATTTTTCTCATAATGTTATGAGTATGAAAGATGCAAATATATTTTTTCGGAATGAAAAAAAAACATGCATTACAGGGTTAAATTACGACACGACTCTTACGATACTTTTTACATATGATACCGTTTGGCAACATCATGCAGTAAGCACGGCTTTTGCTCCCTTATGTGTGTGGCTTCACTGTAAAGGATTCACAAGAGTTCAGTGTTTAAAATGTTTGGTACCACTTTGTTTTAACAGCAACAATAACTGTTTTATTTCGTATCCTACTGCCATTTAAAATTCTGTTTAAAAAATTTTTTTTGTATATTTTCATTCGCAACTACCTACTATTCGTTCTTGAAAAAATACATTAATTTTATTTCAATAGTTACTATTCGTAATTATTTTCAAAACTTATTTTTCTTTTATGACGAAATCTAATTGTACTAAATATTATTACTCTTTTTGTTTGTTATCAATATTTTCATTAAAGATTTTTATACTTAAAACTATGTGTCTGTGCCTTTGCAACCTTCTTATGTACAATAATAAAATTAGCAATAAACTCTATTTTTAAGTATAATTTATTAGCAATATAAAAAAATTCATTAGCTTAAGTGAAAAAGGTAATAATTTGAATAAAAATAAATATTAATATCCCAAACATTGGGCATCTATTCAGTGCTCAATGCATGGTGCTGCCATACTGTAACAATTATAAAAAATTGAAATTATTTAAATTCCAATGCAGTTATTTTTTTTCCAGTATTTTTCCCATAATGTCTGAGTATTAAAGATACAAATATATATATCGGGATGAAAAAAAAATTTAATGCTTTGCAGGGTTAAACATCAGCCAATTTGCTTCAGAAACTTCTTTGGTAGAACTATCGTCGCACTAGAGCTACACGAGGGCTATTTGGCGACGGGAGCCGCAATTTAGAACCACCAGTCAGGTGACGAGCCAAATACCTGAGTATAGGCACACAACATTCTATTCGAATCGATTCAGTTATGGTATAAAAAATCTTAAGTTATAGAGGTTATCATGAAACATTCAGTTAATTTAACCATAAGTATTTGAAAAAATCAAAATGAGTTTATTAAATGAAAGTCAAACTGATTTTATCATATTCGGATCACGTTGATAAACAATAACAAATTAAAAAAATCAATAACGAATGTTTACAGTTGCATAACGAAAATAATGTTCTTAATGTAGATAAGATAAAGATTTCGAGATCGAATAAAGTATCAACTCATAACAGACTTACTTTATAGAAATTGTCTTAAATAAACCGTGATATGACATTAAAAATGGGCTACAAAATTAGCCCCGCTATTTTGATGGAGACAGACTGACCAAACAGTTCGAGCAATCCATTAAGCGCGCGTTTACGAAAAATGTTGCCCGTAATGATGGTGCTAATAGCCGATGTCACCTACATTTTATCGGGTCCTTATAATATCGGTCAAACCAATATTTTTAGGTTAATTTCTGAGATCTCGATTTTTTTAAAAAAAAATTACATAAATTCTGGGAAATCAACAGTATTTTATACATAGTGTACAAACTAATACTTTCATAAGTTTTTTAAACTATATAAAAGATGTAAAATTATGCATTTCGCTATAGTGATTATTTTTAGTGGTCAACCAAATACTGACCATCCTATCTGCGATGAGAGATCCTACGTAAAATTTGTGGCTGCTGGGGAGCCCATACCTTGCTTGCGAACCTTCGTTAAATGTGTGAAGTCCTGAACCCGAGTAAACTTGACCTCAGTTCCTAATTAGTACGAGGGCCGTCTCAATATTCTTCTTGTACCACTTTTTTATTAGTTTTCAAAGTTAATGCAACCAAACCACAAACCAAGAGATAAGTAGAAGAACGTGCTATGTGACAAATATTAGTTGAAAATGAGAAAATAAGCTACACTGCTCAAAACAATTAGGGGAGCACATGTTTAAAACCCTTTCGCTCCCAATGATTACATTGGGAATCATCAGCTTGTGATTTTTTTCTGACTAAGTTAAATTCGACACTTATGTATCGAAAGATGGAAGAATAACGTATTTTGAAGAATTTAATATTTTTTTATATTAATGAAAATATGAAAAATATGGTAAAATAAATTTCACTTTAAAACAGAGTTTTAGAAAATAAATTGACCCTTAACTTTTCATGCTTGCATTTTTTTAGATGTTTAAAAATATATTTCAATTATTTTTAACAAAAAAGTTTTGAAAAAATTATTGTTATAATTTATTAAAAAGTTATTATTCCATTTCCCCCCCTTTAAATTTAAGTATTAAAAACTTAAGATTTTTTTTCTCCTGTTTTTTACTATTTCATTTCGAATGCATAGTGAACCTATTAAACAAATTTTAGATTTATAGGATAAAAATTAAAAAGTTGGGAGTGAAGTTAAATTTGGAATTAAAAAGTGCTCCCCTAATTGTTTTGAGCAGTGTATGTGACAAAAAGGTGAAAATGAGAAATAGGTATGAGAAAATGAGCTTTAAAATTGTTAGTTTCCATTTAGATTTTTTAAAATAGGTATTTTCAAATGGTAAAATATTTGTTTAACTTAAAGTTAATGAAAAGCGGAAAACTTTTCAACCATAAAAGAGGGAATAGCGTGTCCATTGACGCAAAAAAAAATCTCACTTCAAAAACATATCCCATAGCAAGTACTTCCACAGAGTCCTTCAAACAGATTTAGTGTAAAATTTGACTTACCTGTTACATAATTGTTATCCAATGACCAGTAGTAATGACTGTCGTAGTAAGTCTGATTATAGTTGTAACCATTCGATTTCGTCAGACGGCACCAAATAGTTGGAGTCACAAAAACAAGCACTAATATAAACATCCATTCAAAATTAAATAACATGATTCGAACTATCACAGTCTAAAATAGATAATGGAGTGACATATCCATCTTCTTATAGTATTAAAATATCGTTGTACACAGTTCTTGAAAATGGCATGGCAAAGTCTGGATATTCCAAATAAATATATTTCTGATTTGGCAAAGTTAGTACTATGTGGTAAGTGGACATCGTCAAATCTGTTATTCAGAAAAAACGATTCAGAAACAGATTATCAAAAATTGGTATTTCAGATCAGAAATACCAATTTTTAAATAATTCAGTTAAATTTTCAGCAAGATGCATTTTCAAATGAATACAGATGAAATAGTATTGGAGCATGTTTAAACCTTCATCAAAAATAAGTATAGCAGAATTTATTTATTTTTATCAAATTATGTGTTGTTATATTTTAAATATTATTTTATAATATAGTTTTTGAACGATACAACTCAAATTTTAAAATAAATTTTAGTAAAAGTCTGTTTCGATATATCCCCGAGTACATAATATTATTTATTGAAAAATAGGCTCAGGTGAGCTTCCATTTGCACTGTAATATATTTTTTAAAATATAACGCAAAAGGTCAAATTGTTAGTTTTTAATTTTCATCTAAAAAAATATGTTCCATTCCTAACCTTACATACTACAGATAGTAATTAAATTATTTTCAATAAACAATGCTACACATTTTAATTTTAACTTCGATTTGGATCCATTATAATCAATCCCTTTTCGAATACTTCTTTAGAGTATTACGCAATCTGTTTGCCGCAAAATTTTAAAATATTTAAGTTAAACATCCAAATTAAACAAAACTTATCATAATGGATTTATCCAAAGATCATCCTCAATACAATAATTTAACACAAATTATGGCTATCAAACAATTATTGCTTTAATTCTTCAGCCCTCATCAGACACATCTTGCAGCTTCATTTAAAGGGATAAATATCAATTACTCGAAAAAAGAATGTATCCAAATTTCTTCCCAACAACAAATTTCCAAAATTGATTTTTAGAAACAAATCCACACAGACAAGAAGACTTTTTGCTCGATTTCTTTTGAACCGAAATCCTTCTAAGTTCCAATAAGAAAAGTCAAATATTCCAATAAAGAAGAACACTCGGAGAGATGGTCTGACCTCACTCTTCACACGAACCGTAGCCAAATGAATGGACCGAGAGAGAGTTTATCAAGAAGCAGCCCAACACACTGAGCTGGATGAATAGAGGAGATTGAGCGAGGAGAAATCAAGTGCCGGAGGTGGGATGTAAAAGCAAGAACTGGTTGTGGAGTAGGACTTGTTCCTTCTTTGAAATGAGCACCTGTCTGGCTTTACAAGATAGGGTGACTATATGTACTGCATTTCGCAATACAGTATAGTTTGTGAGTCAACGATTTAGCCATAAAAAATATGCAAGCAATCTCTTTATTCTGTGCAGTTTTTACAAACAAAAAAAGTGCAAACAAAATATAACTTAGAACAAATTCATGATAATTTCCTAGTAGAAAAGTTAAACCCTGAAACAAATCTGGTCACGATAGGTTTCATTACTTTATAAAAATGATTTATTTTAATTGTCAAATGAATTAACCGACTTCACCCGAATTCTCACGGATGTGGTGCATGACAAAAAACAAACATTACAGAATAGTTTTTGTTCGTCACTAGGGGGTTAAAAACAACCGGCATGTGTGACTAAATAATCATAATTATAATTAATAAGACATTATAAGTTTCAAAAAATACAAAAAATAATAAATTTAAGTACATAAACATACACAAAAGAAGAAAAAGAAAAATATTTTTCAATGCTAATGCTATATTATAATCAAAACAAATGCCTAAAATTCTGGTGAGCAGGGAATATACTACCTTGATCAAAAAGTTCCCGGAATAACCACCGTGAAGCGCTCCTATCTTTTCGATTTGAGTTTTTTTTTTAGTATTAAGTTGGTACATCTGTTGTTGATACTCCCTCCAAATTTTAGCGTCATAGCTTGACATTTGCAAAAGTTACGTAGCCAAGAGTGGATCTATCTCTGTGTGTGTCTTCGATTTTTTAGAAATGGATTTAAATTTGCAACAACTAACTTGTATCACATTTTGCGGAAGGAGCCATATGTAATGTTCTCTCTTCTGCTTTCTCTCTGATGGTTAATTTGCGGTTATTGAGCATCATTTTTTGCAGTAATTCACCTTTTATTTTATCAATGTTTCATCGGTTTTCGATCTCGATGGTTCGCCACTGCATTCATCATCTTCGATTGACTCACGACCACTTTTAAACCGCTCATGCCACTGGTAAACGCCCCGTTTCTTCAGAGAATCGTTGCGGAAACACTTTTCTAACATTTTCCACATTCGAGTTCCTATAAATCCATTTTTACGCAAAATTTGATACAAATTTGTGAGTCCATCGAAGATGATGAACGCAGTGGCAGACCCATAGACATTGTAAACCGATGATAACATTAATAAAATAAAAAAAAAATAGCCGCAAATTAACCATCAGGGGGATAGCGGAGGACTTGAACTTGTCTATGAATCCGTCCGCAAAATTTGACTTGAGTTCATTGTTACAAATTTAAGTCAATTTCTAAAATTGTAAAAAATCGAAGACACACACAGAGGTAGATGCACTCTTGGCTACGTAACTTTTGGAAATGTCAAGCTATGACCCTAAAATTTGGAAGGAATATCAGCAACAGACGTACCAACTTAATTAAAAAAAACTCAAATCGAAACGATAGGAGCTCTTCACGGTGGTTATTCCGGGAACTTTTTGATCAAGGTAGTATATATAAAAAAACCTTGTCCGCTTGTAAAAAGAACCGCATCACTATCGTTTATTAACAGTATAAATTTAAATAAAGAATTTTACGGTTGTCTGTTGAATACTTTTGAGGGGAAAATATTTAAAAAAAAATTGAAAAATTTCTTTATGTGGAAGGGGGATATGATAAATATCATTTGTCTCGCCCATATATTTACTTTAGAATACAAAAAGAATGATTAGATGTAACTATAAAATCATTCGAAAAATAACATGCCGAATTGGTAGTAAATGTAAAAATTCAAAATGGGTATGTTCGAATAAAGATGTCCTTTCAGAATTTTAATATTTGTTTTGAATTTAAATCAACGGATTAATATTGCTTTTATAATCTCGATCGAATTGCTTTTGATATAATCGAATTGCTTTTAATAATACATCATCACGATTATATTTGTGAAGCTGTAAAAATAATAATTTCATTTCATTTAAATATCAGAATTTTAAAAAGGTAAGTTAGCATTTTCGCTGCGCCGGATTTTTGTTTCCACGTAGTATGTGATAGGAATATCCTTATCGAATCTATAGTTGTACAGCCGCCTGGTCCTTTTCAGAAGCAAAAGGGTTGAAAATGAACGTTGTATAACAGTTTTCAAGGGTTAACTGGAACTTTTCAGCATATTCATTGTTTATTCAATCATAAATCTTCCTCACATTTGTATTTATAATTTTTTATAGGTAAGTATATCGAAAGAATTGGTTAATGTAACTGGTCAAATATAATTCTTAATCGGAGCATCAATCAGTTTAGACAATCTTAATTTTCAAAATATTTTTTCAACCCCTATTAGATCTACGCATATCAGAAAAACTTCGCAAACGACTCGATCCTGAAAAGTCTGCTGTTGGAACGGTCAAAGATTGTAAAATTTATATTTTTTTTTGAAGTGATTATATGTTTCACAGTTTAAAATAAGTGATTACAAAAATATTTAAATAATTTTAACACCAAAAAAATACTGTTCATTTGCAGAAAACAACTCGATAAACACTACCAACAAGTCGATGTGTATTTCTCAACAACAAACACATGAACAAACAATAACTGTTCTCTTAAAACTCTTCTTCCTGGGCAAAGGAAGCAACAAGTGCAAAAGGGGGCAGAACAAGGCTGCTCCTCGTGGCGGGAAAACTAGTTTTACTTTCGCTCTTGCCGCGGCCACTTCTCAGATGGGGAACAGCGATTTGGCCCGGCTCCCCCCCCCCACCCCCCCACCCCGGCGATTTTAGTGGATATGAGTGGCCATTGATAGGAGGAATGCAGCAGCACGCTGAAAGTGGTCCCCGCAGAAGTGGGGTCCTCTTACGTCCCTCGACAAAATTTAAAGTTTTTGCCGCATGCAAGAAAATATGGAAATGAGTTGTACACTGCTCAAAACAATTAGGGGAGCACATGTTTTAAACCCTTTCGCTCCCAATGATTCCATTGGGAATCATCAGCTTGTGATTTTTTTCTGACTAAGTTAAATCCGCAACTTATGTATCGTTAGATACATCATTATATGGAAGAATAACGTATTTTGAAGAATTTAATATATATTTTTAATATTAATGAAAATATGAAAAATATGGTAAAATAAATTTCACTTTAAAACAGTTTCAGAAAATAAATTGACCCTAAACTTTTCATGCTTGCATTTTTTAGATGTTTAAAAATATATTTCAACTATTTTTAACAAAAAAAGTTTTAAAAAAATTATTATTATAATTAATTAAAAAGTGATTATTCCATTTCCCCCCTTTAAATTTAAGTAATAAAAACTTAAGATTTTTTCTCCTGTTTTTTACTATTTCATTTCGAATGCATAGTGAACCTATTTAACAAATTTCAGATTTATAGGATGAAAATTAAAAAGTTGGGAGTCAAGTTAAAGTTGGAATTAAAAAGTGCTCCCCTAATTGTTTTGAGCAGTGTATTTGAGCGTCTTCGAGAATATCATCAACATTGCGCATGATATTTATATGAGAAGATTCGTAAAGAGAAACAACGTTGATTATTGGCGCAAATTCAGTAAAAACTTACACGTTTCGATGGCCGCCTTGTGTTCCCATCGAAACATGCAAATTTCTGCTAAATAAACAATTTGAACAAATAATGAACATGGTTTTTCTTCATTAATATTCTCACTTGAACTGTTATTAATCATATTTTAGTCAGTGACATTACGATGGAAAAAATGCTATCTTCTCTTGAAAGGAAGTGAGAATCAGGCTCACTAAAAACTTAATTAGTAAATTATTTTCTAAAAATTTCATAATTCAAAAAAAAATCTTTGTATAGTAAAATATACATTAAAAATTAAAAATGAAAAAAAAAGTCTTTTATTTAATTCTTCACTTTTCCCACCTCCTTTATTGACATTTTTATTTCTCAGCCTAGCCTTAACGAAAACATATGCGCATCTGATAGCTTGGGACTTATTAACACAGTTACAATGGATGTTGAAACAGGAGTTTCAAATAATGTGATGCTTACACTCCTCAAAGAATTTTTTTAACAAAAAGCTCCTCATCTCTTCACCCAAATCAATGCTATCGATACTAAAAATAGTGTTGAATTTGTTTTTTCGAGTTACAAAAGACTAAGTTCTCAGTTGCTGTTACAAATTATCTTGCATTTATACATATCTCAATACTCGTTATTATGGAGTGAGGAGAAAAGTAGACATTGATATGAGGGACTTCTTTGGAGAACAAATATGCCGCAGTGATTCTACCTGAAAGAACCTTAAATAGTAGATTCATAAAAAATGCTCTATATATATTAGGGACTACTGCACTCGACAAAGGAATCTGGAATAAAGAGAAAGCACAGGCAGATCAATTGACTCTCCTTTAAAGATTCATATAAAACCCTCTTCTCCTTGATATGAGGCACGTGCTTTTCTTAAATGTTCTTAACTTGAACTAAGTCCATCAGAAAAAAAGACATCTATATTCTCTTGAATCACTTGAGAGTGTCATTCAACTTTCAGAGTGTAATGACGCTGATGTAATGCAACAAAGAAGTTTTGGAAGAACTAAAATAGCATATTTTCATGTTGCTTATAAGTTGCAGACAGACAGGCCTCTTGCATGAATTACCCCTGCAAAAAATGCAGTTTGCATTGCACAAAAGTTACTGGGAAAAGTCCTTAACTAATTACTAAACCTATGATCATGGATAAGATATGGATATTTTCAAAATTTGTCAGCTACTGTCTGAAGGAACAGAGCGGTAAAATTATTCAATAAATCTGGATCGAAATTACCAGTTTGTTGAAAGCAACGACTTACATATACTGTGAACTTTCTAATGGTTAATAAGGCCGAATGACGAGGGGGCAAGATATATTTCTATAAATTGACGATAAAGATCGTTACGTTTGGTAACTTATAGCTACCGTTTGAAGAAGTGCCGGAAAAAAACTTTAAAATTTAAATTGATGAACTGTTTTGGATATAATTTAGCTATGTTGCTATGTATATGCAAATTTGATACAAATGTTGCATAGCCAAAAAATGCCTCCATTTTTGAACAAGTAAAAAGCATCCTGATTGCTCAGAATTCTGTGAATTTTCGGGGGGTGGAGAGCCCAGTCGAAGGCGTTCGTCTTGCATGCGGCAATCCCTATATAGAATTAAATATAGGTTAAATATGCTCCAATGTCCCAACGTTGCGTACGATGTCGCCTTTAACTGTTGCGTTGGGCTCCTACTCAGGTGTTGGCTCTCCACCTGACTGCGGTTCTAAATTAAGACTCCCGTTTCCAATAGCCCTCATGTAGCTATAGTGCTACGATAATTCAAACAAAACTGAACTAAAACTCACATTTACAACAATTAAAAGTTGAAAGCATGGTGATAGCTCAGAATTATATGATTTTCTCTTAAAATCTAGGAAAGTCACGTGACTTTGTCATCGGTGTTGGAATTTCTTAAGGTCGTCCTGGTTTATTACGCTAGTCGAAATGACAGTCACGAAATGCTTCACATATTTGATTCAAAAGTTGCATTGCTAAAAAAAGCCTTACATTCTTGCATCGTGATTGCTCAGAATTATTTGAATTTTCTTTGGGTGATCAGGAAAATTCACTTGACTTTGGCATCAGTGTTGGAATTTTTTGAGGTTTACAATCCCGGTTTGAGACGTCATTCGAAATGTCAGTCACGTCTTCTGCCTGAATGACAGGAGGGACGAGTCCGTAAATTGGGACGGAGACGACCACTTATGGAGATGAATGGGATGAGCTTTCGGCCTGATACGATCGCCAGAACGATCCCAGGCCATAAAATTAGCTTGCAGTAGAGTTGGAGTTTGTGGGAACACTTAATACTCCTTTGAACTAATTGAAATTGGATTTTAAGATTACCTTCACTTTTTTAAAAGGCGATAGAATTATTTAAAAAAATAGAAATGTGGGTATTGACATCTTTTGAAAAATTGGTCTGGTAATTTGGATACTTTTACTATTTCTTCATCCCTTTTCTCCAATTTCTTTTTTTATACCGTCCTATTATAAAAATACTTTTTTTAAGGTATGATATACCTATCTTTTATACTTTATGTCCGCCCTGTTATCTGTTGTCCCGACCATAAGAATATCGTTTTATATTAAAGTATATAGCAGGAAATTAAGCAGTTTTAATGCTCACCGAATTTCTTCGGCATTGTTTTTGTTAACCTTTAACTACTGACAGAAGATCCAAAAAACTGAACAAAGAACGCGTCTCGAGTAGCCATAATAACCCTTTAAGGATGATTGGCAATAAAATTTACCACTTAAAATTGAACTTTCTGTTTAAGTTTATCTAAATTAACAAAATATAAACAAATGAAGCCTACAGTTCTCGACAATTTATTTCGGACAAATTAGGTTACACGAAAAACGAATGAAAAAAAAAATAAACTTGATGTTTTTATTCGGAAATGAAGGTGTTAATGTAATTCCCAAAGTCGTCTTTATGAGTAAAAATAAGGCTTTCTTTACATACAAACATGCTGCTTCCCGCCTCATCAGAATCAAAAGAGATTCAAATAATTATTTCGATTTAGTTCAGTCTCCGCATCTTAATATATTCTTAAAAACGAAACTAATCCCAAACAAGACAACACAAGTCCTGTTAAAATAAGTAAAACATATTATTAGAGTAAACAGCTCTATCGCCAATGACTTTTATCTAGAAAAGAATCTTCAAATGTCATAAGAGAAATCTGGATAGTTAGATGAGATATCGGATTTCTTCCTTTTGACATTGATGAATAGTTTGCGAGCAAAATTGTAGGTAGGTATATAAAAAAATTGAAGATTAAATCCCAGAAATCAAAATTCTATAAGCCTAGATATGCTTTACAAACTGCCATGTTTAAGGGAGATAGTCAGTTCCACAGAATATGCCTTACATTGTTTTAGAACATTGTTTTGTAATTGTTGTTTTTTCCCCATATACCTGACAGAGTAGTTTTTTCATCTGGCATATATGAAAATAGAACAACAATATTATATGAGAACATAGAAATAGAACAACAAAATACTTTTTGGAGGGAAAATATTATTTCGTTATTTAATTATTAATAACACCAAGTTGAGCATTTATAAAACTTTAAGGGGGGATCATAGTTAGCGACAGCAAAAATGACCAATTCTTAGTATTGATTTCGAAAGGCTCTAAATCATTTAAAAATTATGGTACAATAAAAAAAAATTGTACCAAATTATAAATTGCACTTTTATTATTATATTTACACCAAAGAATCTTATTTTTAAAAATTATTATTTTTGAAAAAAGACATCTTTTGAAACATACAATTACGAATTTTCAAAAATACAAGTATTTTTTCGGTACACTTTTCTCCAAATCTATTAAATATTTCTTGATAATTTCTTTTGTGTGTTATAAAAATATTTTAGATCTAATCAAGTCACCTATTTTTGTTGCCTAAAATAATTTTTAAATTCTATTTTAAAAACATTATATTCTACATTCATAAAAATTCTGATTTTCAACGATGAAAAGTGTAAAATAATGAAATATTTTTTTTAATTTGTAAGACTAAATTAGGTGACTTAAATAGATCTAAAATGGTTTTATAACACACAAAAAAAATTATTAAAAAATATTCAATAGATTTGGAGAAAAGTGTACCTAAGTGTTGAAAATTATAGTTTTGAGAAAAACGCGAAAAACAAATGCAGTCGATCCCGTTAACACGAACTCGAAATAACCACCGAAACATTTCTTGTTAACCGAATTTCACGTAAATCGTTAGGAATTTTTGTTTTACATTGAGCCAGTGAATAGTTTTCAAATATTAACGCAAAAAAATCAGATTTCATAATGTAATACATAAATAATACAAGCATACAATTAGTAATTCAAAGGAGGCGTGGCACATTTGTTTATTTTTATAATTTTAATTTTTTGTAAGAAATAATTAACCGATCGATACAAAATTGATCTTATTCGATAGATTGGGCTTTCATCTATCAGAAAATACTGGTTTCAAAAATTCGATTTTTTGGTTTTTGTTAACTATGATCCCCCCTTAATCAGATCTATTGTCCTATATGGAAGTGAATGCTGGACCCTCAATAAATCAGTAGAAGAAAAATTGCTAATATTTGAAAGGAAATTGCTAAGGAAAATATTTGGACCTATTAAGGAGAACAATGAGTGGAGAATACTTTACAACTATGAAGTTTACAGGAAATTTGGTAAATTTGGCGGGACCGACATAGTGAGAACTATAAAAGCATCCCGAATTAGGTGGCTGGGCCATCTGTACAGATGTCCCGAGGACTTTCCCACCAATAAAGTGACTTTTTAAAAAATTGAAGGTACAAGACGTAGGGGACGACCACCCACACGATGGTTAGACGATATCGAAAGGGACCTCAAAATAATAGGAGTCAACCGATGGAGAGCCATTGCGGCTAATAGGGCCAACTGGAGGAGGATCAGTGAGTCAGCCTTGGCCTGCAAAAGGCTGTTGAGCTTATGAAGAAGAAGAAGAATTATTAATAACGAATGTCATGGTGTTTTTGACAGATAACGATATTATTTTGATACTCAGAAAATTAAATGACAAGATGATATTTCCCCTTAAATTTGTTTTGCTGTTATTTCTATTGTCGTACCTTGCGAAAGAAAGCTTAAATTACAAACCAGTATACCGACGGACATTGTGAGTTCACGATGAATGCATTATGTTAACGGAACAGACCATATTTCTCAAAATTTCCCTAAGTAATACTTCCATGCCCTGTAAAACTACAGTAACCACTACAACTATTGGACCATTTTGGACCTAAAATAATCAATATTTTAGTATACTTTCTTATGCTACAGGTTAGAGTCATTGAATGTTTACAACAATGATTCAACTAGATACGAAAGTTTACATTCTCACGGAAGAATACCATATAAAAGACTCTAAAACATAACGGGCGATTGGAACGGCCATGCTGTCTTATACCACAAAAATAAACCGGCCGACAGCTAATTCGTCCAAAATAGAACGGACACGCCTATGTTGACATCACAGCTGCGTCAAACACTGTATTTTATATCACAAACCAACCACTCTCCACCTCGTTCAAATCGTCCATTAAGGCATACATTTCAATTATTAATGGTACTTGGTTCCTTAGTAGCAGAATCTCGTTAGTTATTTGAGAATGGCAAATAATAAGTCAATTTTTGGACCAACCTTGCTAAGTCTATTGGTGGTCGACAATTTTGTATTTATGTTAAAACAAAACGGTTAATTTACAAATTCAATCTACACTCTACACTCCGCAACAAATCTACTAGTCATTTAATTATAAAAACCAAGAATATAATTGATTAGCTTATTAAGTTGGTAAAGTACTACATTTCCTTTTCCTGTGATATCAAATGTTGAACACGTTTTCAGTATAAAAAAATTAATTTGAAAATAAGGCAAGTTGACATTGATATTTAGCGAAATAATTGAAGTAATTCTCTTCTAGATGAGAGAATGTGGGCAAGAATTAACGTATTAAAAAACTTCGTGAAGACACGGATTTCTTTACTTTTATTATTTATGTTTGAAAGAAATAGTAAATACTATGTTTATGGCAGTAACTTTAACTTAAAATAACTTTCAAGCTTAGGGAGTATGTTTTTTCGGCATTTTAATCTAAACCCTTTCAGTCCCAATGACAATTTGGCATCATCCTTTAATTTTTTTTTTACTGTTCGTCTATAGCTATTTATAACATTAAAAGCAGATCATTCAATTCTTCAAACGGTTTTCTATTAGAATTTTTTTTAATGCTAATAGATATCAGCCCTACATTATTATTTTTTTTAAAATTACAATAAGAAACATGATGATGCCAAATATCATCACTGGGATTGAAAGGGTTAATAATAGCAACAAAAAAATGAATTGAAAATGGTATTAATGTAACTTAAATAATTTTAGATTTGACAGTATTTTTAGTTTTTGTTTAAAGCAATTTGTAATGCATTTGTAGCTTATGTCAGAGAAGTGGGTGACATTCAAATAGACATACAAACGTAAATAGTAATTATAACTCATTTCACACTTAGTCCTTTTTAGAATACTATGTAGAAGCTATTTTTTAAAGATTTTTTTTTGTATATTATCGCTAGATTATGAAACTGAAATTCAACTTGTTCTTAAGTTTAAATTTCCTTTTACTTCCTGCTATTTAATGAAATGAATATCAAGTTAATTTTTTGTCATAAAAATAAATTTATTTTATACGAGGCCTAACAAGTAGGCTGCTTTCTCTTCTCCGGCTTCTCTTCTACTGCTATCTTTTTAAACAAAGCTGAGAAAATAATTTAACTTTGAGAATTTTTTTCTCGGGAAAAAAATCCGAACATTTAAACATGGAAAAACTTGATTACATTTTGAGACGGAAGACTACTACGCGCAAAAAAAAAGAGGAAATATTTGCGTCATGTTCTTTGTAATTGGAAGTGTCACCTTTTTCTTTTCTTAGTTCGAAAGTGACGGAGATAAATAAATGTTACGAGGAAGTGTTCACAATCGTTGGGTTACACAAATGTTCCTCCATCGTTAGTTAACTCCATTCTCACGAAGGGGAACCTAAATTGAAACTAACATTTACAAAAAATGAAAAAAAAATCAACATTTTCATCTGTAAAATGACGTGGAGCCTAATTGCATCATCGTATCTGTCAAAATATAGTCCGATATTTATAACTGCTTAAGAAAAAAAAATAATGTAGTTTAAAATTTAATTGGGGGAAGTATTCGTGGGGTCATGGTAATGTCTTTGAACTTATATGGTAGTTTATTTCTTGGTTGAATAAACGTCAACCCGTGAGGGCTTTTGATGTCAGTCCTCATAATTTTTAACAAGTGACGAGGCTGCCGATTGAAGCAATGTCAGGACTGTGGACTCATTTAAATTCCTCTCCGTCTTCACTCTTAGAAATAACACTTTCAATTTTGACGATTCATGAGTCCTCAATCCTCATTTCGTTGATTTTGAGGATTGTTTCGTCAAACTATCACTTGACTTTTGAGTAAACGCAAATCCTCACTTTTACGATCGTGATTTGACGATACTGTATCTTGATTTTGAGGAAACTGAATCTCATTGTTGTACTCACATGCTCAAAAATGATGAAATATTTCTTTAGATTAGACGACATTCAAATTCTCATAAAAATGACGATTCAAATTTCCTCACTTTGAGGAAACGAAAACTCGGAGCATTTGCCAGTAAACGGATCGTCAAAATTAAGGAAAATTTCGTCGTTTTTGAGCATTCATTTTTAAGAGTGTTTGGCGTGTGGTACAGACTAGATGTCTGGATGTCCGGGATTTAATCATGAGATATGTCGTACGGGATATTTGCTACAATGTCCATTGCTGGAATGAAAATAATTTTTTTGGCTCGGTATACATCATGCATTTTCACTGTGGCGAGAGGCCTTCAAACTTCTCATATTACGGGATCCAGCCGGACATCTTGGTTTTATAAAAAATATTGCTGTGACATCAGTATGGGAGGGTTATAATAGCTTGATGGCTTGCTGACCAGGAGGAAGGATTTTCAAAAAATCAAAGTTTACATAATATACAAGTCACCGTTATTAAGGCTTGCAACGACAAAGCCAATACTTTCAAAAAACAGTTTTTGGCTACAAAATTGTTATAATAAAGTGAAAAACAAGGAGAATCCAATAGTTTAAGGGAGCTTACTTTTTTATTAAAACCTAAGACGCCTTACTTAATTCGCCGTTAATTAACGTAGTGTAGAAGCTAAATACTACCTTGAGATGCACCAGTTTATGTTAGACTAATTTTATAATGGTCCATATGGTCATAGTCTAGACGCAGTTTTTTTTAGTTTGCGTTAGTAAATCAACTCAGATATCAATTTGGATATTAAAATTTACGAAGCTTACCTTGGCCGTGGTAAATCTCTGCAAAAAGTGACAGAAAATGGCAGTCGGAAGCGCTGCTATGCTTCAATACTAAAATCTTGAGAGTTTATCTTTGCGAAAGCTCAGAGGATGCTAGAGAAAGTGACAGTGAACAGACGGCCGTATCAGCGTGTAAAAGTGGGCACTTACGACGTTAGCACCATAAAAATATGACAAGACCAAAATATATTACACTGTTAAAAAAAAATTCCTTGAATTAACGGAAAAACTACTGGCCGCAAGTTGCCGGGAATTTTCCGTTAATTTCAGAATCTTCCGTTTTGGAATTTTTTCGTTATTTTCAGGAACTTCCATTTCGGAGTTTTTCCGTTAATTTCAGGATCTTCCATTTCGGAATTTTTCCGTTAATTTCAGGATCTTCCATTTCGGAATTTCTCCGTTAATTTCAGGATCTTCCATTTCGGAATTTCTCCACTAATTTCAGGATTTACCGTTTTAGAAATTTTCTGTTAATTTCAGGATTTTAAATAGCTGTTTCTTGTTAATTTCATGAATTTCTAATTTGCATTTCTCTCTAAATTCAGAAAACTTACATAGTATATTTTCTAGTTAATTCCAAGACATTTTTGCTTTTTTCTAGGCAATTTTGTTTTTATATACTATTTAATCCTCAATCATTCTAAATACATCCATTTATATATGGTGTTATGAATATTAGCATAGGAAAATTTAACAGGAGAAACAGGGAAATTAAACATGCATCCTGTTTGTTATATAAAACGTAAAGCAAATAATGTCTTCATACTTTAACCTTAAATCTATTCAAAACTAATACAATCTAATCCTTTAACCCTAAATATATTCAAAACTAATACATTATAATCCTTTGAAAAAATTTGACCATATTTGGTATATTATCTGAATAAAAAGGACATTGTTCACATTTTTGAAATTTAAAAATAACCCCTCTTCAAATATTTAAAACAATTTTAATATGGCAGAAAAAATTTTAAGAATTTTTCTAATTTTGATCATTTTTCTGTGATATTTTTTTACAGTGTATATATTTAGTATTGTTCTGTGGCTAAATGGTATTGTACTTTACAGTTAGCATATCCAGGGCAAAATCATGGGTAGGGGATTATGAGTCGGGTGTCTTAGGGGTTGAACACCCCTTTAACAGAGGGACTCTTAAAGACAGTAACCTTTGTAGTCAAAAACAATAAATTTTTAAGTGTCTGCATTTGTGCAATACATACATGAATTTGTATAGTCGCTGATAGTAAAAAAACAACAAAATTTTTTAGTATATGGGGACGAGAGCTATTATCCCCGCATCCTGGATACACCACTGATACAATTTAACAATATGTGAATAACAAAAGAAATACAGAATATAATCATGTTTTATTTTTCTTTTATAATTGAAAAATACTGTTATGGTATTTCAAATCCTCAACTAATTAAAAAAATTGTGCAGGAACTACAGATTTAGTTTTCTTCCTTTTCTGAACTTTCGATCCTCTTTGGAGATTTATGATAAACAAGCACCTAAAAAAATAACATATTTATGTATACAAATCCAATTTTGAATAAATAGATCTAATGTAAAGAAGCTAGTGCTAATCAGGCATTAACCAGACAAAAACCTCTTAAGACTTCTAAAATTAAACAATTTTTCAATTTTCGGCTTTTTTTCGAGCAAGTCTTCCATAGTATCTGCACCGTAATAATTTAATATCAGAGTTAAAAACGCATTTTCTCTTTTTTGTGAAAAGGGGGGATGGGGCTGACAAGGCATGAATCTTAGAGTACCTTTAATTAATTGATTTATCCATATCTTACAATACAGTTTTGATAATTGGAACACTGAAACTATTTTTTAATAGGAGGGGGGTAGAAACAGAAGTGTTCTTGAATAATGTATATCAAAATTAAAAATACATAATTTTATAATTAGTATTTAGTATAAAATAATAATTTAAATGTAATATAATAGTATTTAGTAATAAAATACAATCTTATAATTAGTATTCTAGTAAAAGCTAATAACTATTGCTGTTGTTGTAGACGGTGAGCCGAAAATGAGATATCACTTAGCAGCTATATCTAAATGAACACTAAAATAGCTATCTGCGGACACTTGCAATTCTAAAATTTTGAATTCGTTAGAAAATTTGCATTTAATTGGAAATTGTGTTTTTCTTAGGGCAGATTTTTCAAAACAAAGAGTATTGATAATAGTGTATGTAACATCTGAATCGAATCAAAGCATGTGATCTGCATACATCCGTAATCACTAATTGATTCATTAAAATCAACACAAAAGAGTATTATTTATTAAAGAGAAAGTTTACGTTATGTATACTTGCATAGTTTTTAAAATAAACCATGCTATGCTGATAGCGATAGCGTAACCGTGCTTTTCAATCGAGGTTAGGTTAGGTTTTGAATTATCGTCGCACTAGAGCTACACGAGGGCAATTGCTTTTCAATCGAATTTAAATGTAATAATTTCAAATCTTTTCATTATTTTTTTAATAATGTGCACTTGTTTGTAGGTGAACATTGTTTATTTCATACATTTGACAGCTTTTTCAAACCTTTAAATTAAATTTACTTAGTTAAGCGTGTTGGTAAACAAACGGAATTATTAATTTCAGTAATCTTCCCACGGTCAATTATAGGACTTTAGAGATAACAGAAACAAATACGAAAGGGACAAGATCTGGATTCTATATATAGAAAAGAAAGATATAAAATATAATTTTTAAATAAAATCTTATTTTATTAAAACTAATGAACATACCTGTATATTTATCTTTCTTGCTTCAGATGTGGTCAAAACAAACAAACAAAACATATGGGGGCTGAGTCGGTCGGCGGATGTGTCGAGGCTAAAAGCTGTTGGGTGCGAGGTTATATGGAGAATCTACGTTAATAAGGGTCTTGAGTGAGATTCTGGACGCTGAAATACGGTGTTTTTCCGTTTTCGCTTGTCAAGCGTTTAAGGAAAACGGAAATAATCTGTTTATTTCAGACAAACCGTCTGTTTGTTGAAGAACGCAATCTTTCCGTAAATTCCCGAAAATAATCACAGAAATATGCACGTAAAATTCAGGGTTTTTTTAACAGTGTAGCTTCGAAACTGAAGCGTTTCTCACGTACAAAAAAAAATCACGTAATTGTGAGGCTGGGTGGTCTTAAAGGCCATTCAAACACCTTAAAATGTAAAAAGTCTTACAAACGTTAGAATTTTTTCTAAAAAAACGTATAAACAACATTTTTCTCAATTTTCTGTTAAGCAAATAGCGTAACTTGATTTTTATAATTCAAACACAATGCCTCAAAATGTTTTATGTTATGCAAAAAAAAAAAAAAAACTCCACGGGATTATCAAAGAATATTATATACTAGAAAAAAACTTCTTTGTTTCTGAATGTTTAAAATACTCGAAAAAGAAGGGTGCATATTAACAAAATAGTTTTTTAAGAGTAAAAACCTGGATCCGATCTTTTTTCTAACTTCTAATGGCGTTTAAGATAATAATAAAATTACATTAATAAATTTATCAAATAAAAACTCAAATTTTTAATCCCAGGCAAAATTGACAGAAATTAAAATTGGTTACTGACAATTTGTAATTCCCAACAAAATTGGAGTTGTTACAGACAAAACTGAAATTAATTTAAATGTTTTTCACCATCACGGATATTTTCATGCCTTTTCCACAGCGTTGTTCTATTTGTTAAATTAGTGTTTGTTTGAGTTGTAAAAAAAAATATCTAGAAAGCTTTTCTAGCATAGCGTCTGATCCTTATTTATTGTTAGTACATACTAATTCGTAATTTTCTCCGCTTTTAAAAGGTCCATCTTTCACTCAACACAAGGAAAAGGGAGAGAAGAACGCTTATTTTTAACACTTCCGGCAGAGCACGTGTTTAGATACTCGAATAAACATTCCGAGAGGATGTTGGAAGAGAACACACATAAAAAACACGATAAGAAAACGGTTGTAGTTCATTGAGTCGCCGAACTGGAGTACAAACGTTCGATTAGTACTGATATACGTTCTTGTTTAAGGAACGGCAGTTATCAGCTCTTGTTTTAAAGAGCTACGCTATACACTGTTAGAAATTTCTTGGGAAAAAGTTACGATTAGATAACCGTAAAGGAAGTTTTACAGGAAAATAAAGATGATTTTTGTTGTGACATGGTTTTAACTATTCATAGAAAGATTAAGAAGTTTTGAAAGAAATTTTTAAAAGAAATCTTTTAATTTAGTACGTAGAGAAATTATTGTAGTTCAGACGAGACAGACAGACGAACGGACGAAAATTGTATGATTACGATTTTTTACAGGAGGAATAGGAAGAGGAGAGTTGGAAAGGTAATTTTAAAGGGAAGCGAGCAAATAATTGGACGGACAAAAAGACTTACGTATAAGCAAGCGAAAAAAAAAAGTTTAGTTATCTGATATCATATCTTTCAAACAAAGAAAATGACTTATGAAAATCTGACTGTTATTACGGAGCATGGGGATAAGGCAGGTACGGATAGACGGCCGAGTAGCAAAAAGTGATGTGTTCATCACTTACAGATGAAGAAGACGTGTAAAAGGTAGGTCTCCAATGTCATAACGATCGACCAAAAAGAAAATAGAATCGGATGGTTAGAACAAAATGTTAAAGGTGTGTTTTTTTCTTCGAAATTTCATAGGGTGACAACCATGTCAATAAGCGACTTTTAATTTTTTGAATTGAAAAAAGAAAGTAGTAGGTTTTTTTTCTGTGATGGGGTTACAATATTGGTGGTCAAGCCTTGTCATATTCCAAAGAACTGAGAGCCATATCTTTGTGGCACCAGGCGGCTCTCGCTACCAATTTTACTCGCTACAATGAATCCGAGTTCTCCGTGGATTAATGAGTGGTTTGAATTTGTGACTGTTGTTTAGAGATCGCTTAATGTGTGATAAGATAATTTTGACACAATTTTAAACTTAGCATCGAGTCAAAACTTTCAACAACAACTACGTTAACTTTTAAAAAAAAAATCTATAAGACTTTACTACCTTGCTCATAAAGTCCTTTTTTAACGTTTATCAAACGAATGATCAGTAACATACAGCTAAAGCTTTATTTTCGAAATCACAATGCTTAAGATTGGCTATAAGTGACCACCGCTCTATTTTCAACAACAGCTTAAAATTACCTGAATGATTTTGTCTTTCGTATCCCAATTGTGTACATTCGGGGACCCTCTGTCGAGTTATTTGACTCTTTATTCCTGACAACAAAGATTTCTTTGCATCTAGAATGGGGCGATATTTGTAGAGAAATGGCGAATAAAAATATTTTGCTCGTTCCATCCGGTCGGGCGTATTCAAAAACTTCTCCCTTTTAAGACCACTGTTTGTGTAAGGGTGGGGGAGTACTGTGGATGTGTTGTTGTACACACGGTGAAATAAATATGTACTTTTTTTGTATTTCGAGTGCTCTAGAAATGAATAGATAACCTGAGCAGGTGCTTTGACATTCCCTAAATCCAATTGGTATGGTGTTTGACTTCAGACCGAAAGGTTCTAGGATCGAATACGATCAACGCATATTTTGTAAGATTGTGTCGTTAAAAAGAAATTCGAAAAAAAGTTAAAATTGCCTATTTTCATGTTATTTTAATACTCATTGAAATTCTTAGAGAAAAACAAGTAGGTTTGTAACAGTAACTGTCATCTAGAGACGTTTCGGCGCATGTAGATGGACAGACGGACATATTAAGCATGTCAATTCCTACAATTCTATTCTTTTCAAATATTTCGGGAAAAAAAGACAGAGGTTAAAAATTCAAAGAAATGAATCTCCGTGCAGAATAAGCTGGCGCACCTTAAACCTTTTGTGGTGCTATGCAATGAACGATATCGTTACTAGGTTGTGAAGAAAATTTAAATTGACCCGAACTTCTCTGATAGTAGTTCTCCTGATATATCGCTAAAAAATGATTTAATTAAAAAATAGTTTTAACTGGTAAAACAAGTTAAAATTAAATATTTATATGTTAATATTTTGTTGATAATTAATTTCAACTCTAAGAACCTTTTCTCCTTGAAACTTTCCCTCCATCTTTTGATATTCGTAAAACAACTTGGAACAGACACAACTACAAAGCATAAAAATCGGAAATAGCGACTGTTGCCAGATCGAAAAGGAAAACATTTGTGATAAAAGAGGATGCGGATGATCCTTGTGGACGCAGACGATTTGGCGCGACTCTCTGGAGTCGAGAGTATCGATTGTCTTCGAATAAACCGAGGAAATGCTTTTAACACAGAGATTTTTAAGGTTTTTTCGTAGGTCAGCGAACATACTTAAGAGTGAGACATTTTTGATGTGATAAAAATTTTGCAGATTCTTAATCCAATCCCCCTTTTTTCTGGTAGAGAAGGGTGAAAGTTATTGTTATCAACATTTTAGATAAGATAGACTTTTTATAGATTTTGTTAAAGCATCTTGGAAGAAACCGAATTATTAACATGTTTTTTTAAGGGGACGCGGTACCCAATAATTGGTCAAAATATCGATTTTTCAGTTTTTACTTTTTATTATTTGCAATATTCTTCTAAACATTTACTGAAAGTTTCATAATGATATCTTCAGTAGAAAAAAGTTATTAAATATTTTCTGGAGTCATTCCTATACGCTTGAATACGTACTTCGTCTGATGGGACGCAATACTCAAAAATTGGTTAAAATATTTATTTTCAGTTTTTACTTCTTATTATTCACAATATTTTTCTGAACATTTACTGAAAGTTTCATAATGATATCTTTTGTAGAAAAAAGTTATTAAATATTTTCTGGAGTCATTCCCATAAGTTTGAATACGTATTTCGTCTGCTTTCAACCTTTTTTCTCTGTTTCACGTTTTTCAATTCTTGTGTTTAATAAATCCCTAAGGCTTTTTTGCTAATTAAGTTAGAATTTTGAAATTTTTTACCTGTGTTCTTATATACATTGTGTACAAAATTGTGCATGGAATAAGGTCTTCTATGTATAGTTATTTTTTTTTTAAATGTTGAATTCAATAATTTGTATTCTTTGTGTGATTTTCTGAGATTTTCAGTATAAATACATGTTACTTTTTAATTGAAGCTCACATCCTAAAATCCATGCATAGTTCTTGAACAAATAGCACTAAAAAGAAACCGTAAAAGTTTGGTTGAGTTATTCTCAAAATTGAAAGAGGAGTAGGGTTTTTAAAAAAAGTTCAATATTTTGACTTTTGTTCTTTGAATAAATGAAAAACTACTTGTAAATATTCGTATTTATTGCTAGAAAATTTTTATTTAGAGTGAACATTATATAAAACCAATAAAATTTAAAAGTTTATGTTATTATTTCCTGAAATAATGTTTTGCGTGCTGCGTCCCCTTAACTTACGTAAAAAATACAAACGAAAATTACAATATTTTAAGAAAGTTATGCTTTAATATATTAGTCCCAAACAAGAAGAAGGCGTCTTTCCTATTCCTTTTAGAGTTAAAAATTCAACATTAAAATAGATACTTCAACAGAACTGTTTGTGTCATTTAAAACTTTCTACTAAACAAAATATAGAAAAGAGTTTGCTTTAAAATAAAATGCATATTCTTATTTTTTAGTTAAAAATTCACATATATATTTTTTAAATTTCTATAGTCCACTATATTATTTTTTGGTGAAAAAGCAAACACTTTTTTAAAAAAATTATGTTTTTTATTGACAATATACTGTTAATACATAAATAGTTTCAAAGTTTGAAATTAAAATCCAAAATAGTTTAAGGATTTCAAAATATTAAATTTTTGAAAGATTAGTAGTTTTCATTAATTTGTTTTAATCAGCATTACTAAGCTAAAGGTATTTTAATTGACTACTTTTTCCGACACAAAATACAAAAAGAAGAGTTTGATAATATTGTTGTATTGCACGAACTGTATGTGTGTAGGATTTTTTCGGAAGGAGGGGAGAGGGCCGGTCAAATTGGCTTAACTTCTTCCAATTGACAATAACCACAAAAAAAAAAAATCATGAACGACAGTTCTTTACATAAAAATCACTCAACTTATTCAATGTCAGGAACCTTATACGTTGTTTCAGATATTCAAATTGGACGACCTATTGATAATGATCGAAATTACAGATAGCTTTTTGAATGCTCTATTAGTATCAACGAGGCAAGAGGAATATTCACATGCCGTCAGATGTCTACAGTAACCTGTAAGGCTAAATACTAATCGATGTATGTTGAAGACCTTGAATATTCTTGAACCAAATATTTGACAGCAGGTAAAATTAAACCAAACATTTTTAAAAAAAATATATGTTATCATATAAGATAAGGTTTTATATTTACGCTCTTGAAACATGCAGCTTTTTAGAAATAGAAAGTTTCTTTTTTTTTTGCATTTTATTTAAAATGATGCCTTTTTACCTTTTTTTTAAGCTGGCCTCACAATACGGCATCATGGATTATTTTCTAAAAAAGAAAAATAAAGGGAACTGTTATCGTCAAGTGTCCGACATCAAAAATGCTGGTATCAATGCAACTTGAGTCGACTTCTTCCAATTTGTAACTCTCTGACGACTCCACTAAAACAGGGGACAAACGCCTAGATCTTCCTCTCCCCTCTACAGTTGGGACATCTGGCCTCGAGCAGTGCGCAAAATTCATGAGTAGCTCATGAAGCCACCTTCAGCAGGACGTTAGAAAACAATTATCGCCAAGAAGGTGTTTCAAAATTAGACACTTTTATTCCATTAATATAGATATAAAAATCTCGCAGAAGATAAGGATGGGGATGCAAATAAGGATCCCACAGACATTGGAATTGTCCTGAATGACTGTTTGCGTCACATGAATGCACTTCAAACTTAATTATCTGATTTGTAATAAAATTTCTTGATATAGGAAGGTTCAAAGTATTAACATTTATTTTATTTTACATTTATGTCCTGAATGGGGGGCTTACGCTTTAGATCTAATTTTTGTTGCTGTTGAATTAACATTTTTGCAGAATTTATTAACTATATACTCAATTTACTTTCTACCATTAAAAGTATTTTCAAATAGAAATTATGAACTTAGTCTTAAACTATGGTAATCTAAAGATTTACAATCCTAGCTTAATGGGAGTACCCAATAAAGTTTTTTTTTAATTAACTGATAGATTACACTCTCAGAAATAGCACTTTCATTTTTGACGATTCATGAATCCTCTAGCCTCATTTCGTTAATTTTGAGGATTGTTTCGTCAAACTATCACGTGACTTTTGAGTAAACGCGAATCCTCACTTTTACGATCGTGATTTGACGATTCTGTATCTTGATTTTGAGGAAATTGAATCTCATTGTTGTTCTCACATGCTTAAAAATGACGAAATATTTCTTTAGATTAGACGGCATTCAAATCCTCATAAAAATGACGATTCAAATTTCCTCACTTTGAGGAAACGAAAACTCGGAGCATTTGCTTGTAAAGGAATCGCCAAAATTAAGGAAAATTTCTTCGTTTTTGAGCATTCATTTATTAAAGTGTAGAAATATCCAATTTTCAATTAAAAAATTACCCTAACAACTTTTTGTTATTCAACGAACTATTTGTTAGAAAAATTACACATTATACAAAGTATCCGTTAGACACTTTTAAAAATTAACGATGAAATGGGTTTTTTAAAATAAAAAAAAACAGTTATTTAAAATAGGTCTTTATGGGAAGGGGGTTTCCTGTCTTGAGTGGCAACAAAAATGCTGAATGACAATTTATTCTTTCTCAAACCTTGGTTGGTGAATCAATTTCACGTAGGAGCACTTACGGCGTACTTTGCTTTTGGTACTTTGCTCTACGTGCACGTAGAGCAAAGTACCAAAGCACAAATCGGAAGAAAATTAGGAATGAAAGCTAGAAGGAAAAACGCCCTTTGAAACAAACCAATTATAGTTTTTTCTTCCCCTTCTTTTTCAACAAAAAGAGAGGAACAAAATTAGAACAGAAAAGCTTATTTGCTTTCTATAAACACTCTCACCACTCCATCACCCGCACTTTCCCGATTTGTTCAAATCATCAAAACAAAAGAGGAGATAGGTGTTAGTAATTAATTTTCTGAAATAGAATGAAATGATAATCGAAAAGTCACGAAAGATAGAACTGCACGGAAACATAAAAAGACTTATGAATGAAAGAGCTACATCTGCAGCACCGTCAGATTCAAGTCTTTCAATTAAATCACTGCTTTGTTGGATAATGTCAGTGTCGAGATAATCTCTCGTCAACTTATTAAAGCGTTGAGCAATCTCATGTTTGACCAATTAGGAGACCTTCGGGTTCTTATCCGACTAACTATGATTACTTTCTCCAGGGGTCAACAAACTTTTTCAACTTGGGGATAATTTTGAGACACACGAGCCAGACTCTGTTTTTTATCCTCAATTTTATGCAAATAAATCAAGATAATTTGAAAATTAAACATTATCTGCACTTTATTGGAGTTTACATAAGTTTTAAGTTCAAATTAGCTATCTAATGTGCCCAATTTATTTGTTTCAGTTATCGTAAACCTCCAGTATTCATTCTTGCTATTCCGCAATTTCAATTAATGTTTTGGTTTCACTCTCAATGTGCGGTAAAATAAGTATTTTTGATATTTTATATTTAGTATTTTTTTAGTAGCTAGATAGAACTATTCTACAGATTTCGTTACAATAAATTGCACAACATAAGAGAAAATAAAATCAAAAGAAATCGCAATGAAAACATACACTGCCCAAACTTATATGGAAGTTACAGTGGGCCAAGGCCTGCCATGCCCAATTCAGCTTTCATGACCAAGGGCCCTGGAGTGCTAGGCATATGTTACGGCTTTAGGTCAACCTCACGCGGGATCCTTACACTCTTAAAACAAAAGAGCGAATTGAACTCAATCTGAGTAATTTTCACTCCTCCAGTCTTAAAAATGCACTTCTCCAAAAGGAGTGGATCCTTTGTGTGTTAAACCTCCAACAGGATCACTCCAAACGAGTGATTTTTAACTCAGTCTGAGTTAATATTCACTCTTTTCCAGTGTCGAAAATGCACTTCTCCAACTGGAGTGAATTTCACTCTTTTGGTTTAAGAGTGTAGTGTTCAGTTCCCAAGCATGATTGTTCCTAATTTTATCGACCCAATTAAGGGATAAGAGGTTGAGGGAACAACGCCCAATCCGGAAATCGAACCTCAGACCCGCGGTATGGCAATGCAAAGCACTACCTCTGCGCCAAACTGATATAGGAATTCAATATTTTTTACATAAAATATTAAAATAATTACACTCTTAAAACAAAAGAGTGACATCCACTCCAGTTGGAGAAGTGCATTTTCGACACCCTAAAGGCATGCATATTTTCTCAGACTGAGTTAAAATCACTCGTTTGGAGTGATCCTGTTGGAGGTTTAACACACAAAGGATCCACTCCAAAAGGAGAAGTGCATTTTCCAGTCTGGAGGAGTGAAATCCACTCAGACTGAGGTAAATTGGGAGTGTTTGTTTTAAGAGTGTAAGTCCAATCATCTTTAGAGCAAATGTAATTTCAGAATGACCAAAAATGAAAACAAGACCGCCAGAGCAGTTGTCACTTTAGATCGTGAACCATGCCCATTATGAATTTTGGTCTTGAAACATTACTAACACATTCACTGCTGCGCGCGATGAAAGACCTTTGCGAGCCGTAGTTTGGAGGCCCAAGATGGGAGCCATTGAGATTGCACAAACGGCACCGCGAAAATAGGAAAAAAAATCTTATTTATGGGAAGAAAGATGATGTCATATACGAAAAATCACCTCTCAGTTGCCACAACAAAACTGTTACCGAGTGCTTTATTTATGCCTTTAATTAGGAAATGGTAAACAACATTAGGCATTTGTAGCTCATTAGAACTGATGTAGGGAGGGTTCAGAATACAAGTGAACCAAGTTCTCTTTTTCTCATTTTCCAGTTGGCAGCTCATTTGCAAGCCCTAACTAGGTAAAAATTCTTAGCCAATAATGAATTAAATCCTAGTTCAGAAAATATCCAGCTTAAAAAACATGCTAAGCGGAATTTTGTTATAAAGCTTTAACTTTAAACCTCTGTAGCACAAAGATGCTTTTTATGACTTGTTTCACTTGCATTCTGGGCCCTATTTATGTTGTTGTTTATTCTGATGCTTTCAAGGATAGAAGAAGAGTGCTGCACTTACGTAATTTATATTAAAGAAAAGTGAGTGATAAAACAATGGCCTAGACACAATGTCTCATTTTCAAATGGAATACATGTGATACATTTCCGTTTTTAAAATTTCAAATGCGATACACATGATATCTTGTACAATTCTTCTATTGTGATAATTGGGTGACGCAGATTAGCGTTTTAGAGCCTACTACATTTTTACTTAGTAAATTGCATCTAAATTGTGTCTGGTTTGATTATGGGCGGAATTCTTTACGATGCCGATGCTTCAATTTTTATTACAATTTTTTTTTACGAATCATTAGCATGAAGCAGGAATAATAGCATTTTTACTTTATATAGGGCAATTCTAGTTTAATTCTTTGCCGCTCTGATCACACTAATGTTTATTACAATTCTAACTTTCAAACCTAATGGAATTTGGAAATCAGTTGTGCACCCCTTACACCTTTTTCTGCCTGGAATATGTGTGTTTACATCTAATTACTGCTACACGATCTATTTTAAATCAGAAGTGGGTGCCATCGACCTTCGTGTATGACCTTGTTTGGGTAGTTAACTTGATAGTTTGAGCAAAACATTTATATCGGCATTTGACTTCACTCTTAAAACAAACACTCCCAATTTACCTCAGTCTGAGTGGATTTCACTCCTCCAGACTGGAAAATGCACTTCTCCTTTTGGAGTGGATCCTTTGTGTGTTAAACCTCCGACAGGATCACTCCAAACGAGTGATTTTAACTCAGTCTGAGAAAATATGCATGCCTTTAGGGTGTCGAAAATGCACTTCTCCAACTGGAGTGGATTTCACTCTTTTGTTTTAAGAGTGTTCTGAAGTGATTCTAATATCAAATCAGTAGCACAATCAGAGGCCCAAGTCCTGCCGTGCCCATTTCAGCTTGCACGAGACCTTGAACGATGACGAGCATTGAAGCAGATGTTCGAATCAATTGGTCAGACGGACGGCCCCATTGTTTTGTTCCCAAGCCAGCTTGACCCTCATTTTATCAACAAGCTAAAAGAATAAAGGGCTAAGTTGAGTCCTGCTGAGTCCAGGTTTGAACACCGTAACTGGAATATTAACTCGAAGCGATACTACTTAGTACTCAGATGCCAAAGCCCCCTGAAACAATCTTACTTCGCCTATATCTATTAATTTTTTTAACAAGCGGTACTTGTTTGAGGAATATATCTATTAAAAATTAGAAGCGACTCTACTGTCCACTTAATAACATCCTCATTCGTCCATTCGATACTTTTTTATCCCTTTTTGATTTCTGGGTTGAGATAAGTTCAGATATTTTCTATTGTACGGGCCAAGTAGAGTCTAACAAATGTATTCTGACTCTCGGATATTTGGCCATTCAAGAGAAAAAAATTTGCTTTACGCTTGCCAGCTTGATTTCTTATAAATTCATAGGAGATTTTAGATCCTATTGTGTGTTTTGAAATTTATTTGAAACTGAAACCGGTACATCGAAAACCGGTATGAAAAGGTGTGAAATAGGGACGCACTGAGAAAATATGCTAGAGATATCTTTTCTTATTTACAAAAAAAGTCCGAATGAAAAATTAAAGATGTTTTTATTATTTTTTTAGATCGGAGTTGCATTTTGTAATGGAAGTGTCTCAATAATACAATAAAGGTCTTTATTATTTGTTTTTTGAAATTCAAAAAAGGATATCGATATATTTTTCTGAAATTGTTTGTTCTCTCCATACTCTGTATAGCGAATTTTTCGGAATCATAGGATTTTTTTTTTAAAAAAAAAGGTACTTGATTTCAAAAAGAGATAATATGAAAGGATAAGTCAATTTTACATAATTTAAAACTAGAGTCATCCAAATATTTTTATGCTACTTATCATTCTATCTCGTTTTATAATCGATAAAGACAAATTTCACTAAAATATTGCTGAAAAATTAATCTAGCATGCTAGAAAGCTCTGTTAAGTTAGTATAGTGCATAGAAAGCACATTCATCTGGGTAAATTTTTTAAATTCCTGCTAGATCCTGTAAAGTATCACTTTTGTTGAAAGTCGGTTTATTTTAAGTGGGACACTTCGTTGCGTTAGTTTGACGAAGTCATAACTGTTATTTTTTCAGAAATAAGTTTAAAATCTTTATTACTATAGTCGAATTATTTTTCAATAATAAAATCCGAAAATATTTGTTAAAAAGAACTATTCGCAGTTGTAATATTCACTTTACTACATCGACTTTCATTGCAAATCTGATTTGGTAAGGCTTTTGGCTTTCTTTCTTTATGTCATCTTATAGTTATGTCATTTAAATTGAATAAATTTTGTAGCGGGGGGGGGGGGGTGTCTATTTTGGCAATAGGAAAATATATAAATAGAATCATATACCAGAGAATTTATTTCTAGGATTAATTCGCATATATTATATATATATTCCTGACAAGTTATTTTATATGAAGTTTTTTACATTTTAAAATCAATTTGGATACATAATATTACCGAAATGCTGACAATCCGTCGTCGGTGTAAGAAAAATCAGTCAAAAGTAATTTATATTATCGTCCATTTTGAAGAATCAATCAAAATATGTTGCGTTTCTGTCTATTTGTAAAAGAGGCAACAGTATGTTATATATTTATCTATTTGTAAATCAGGCTACATTAAGTTACATTTTAAGCAATTTGAAGAAAAAAAAACAGTCAAAAATATCTTACTTTCATCTATTTGTAATTCCACTCATTTTTTTTTACAATTTCGCCCATTTGTATAAGTCAGTCAAAAATATGTTACAATTTTGTCCATTTGTAAAAATCAGTCTACATTATGTTGTATTTTTATTTCATTGTAAGCATCAGTCAAAAAAAGATTGTTACATTTTCGTCAGTCCAACCCGGCATCTTTCTCTAAGCCGGCCGGAAAGTGTCCACTTTGATAAGGACTCTCCTCCTCTCGAGACGACTTGACCTCTGGCGATGTCCAAACATGGTGTTCCGGAGTAGGTTTTGTGCAAACAGTTTGTGGCCTTTCTTTTCTAGATGGCCTTGCTGGCATGGAACCTCCCATTCACCGATTAATTTGAAGATAATTAATTTTCAGTATAATTTTCATGCTTTTGATGTCATTAACTTGTGTGACTCATGCGTTAAAAATCTTTTCTTACATTTTTATTCATAATTATATTCATCATTGAAGAGCGCAGAGGAAGAACGTGCTAAGTGACATTTTTGACTAAATTGAGATTTTTGTGTCAATGTGAACACGTTAATCCTTCCTTTAAAGATGAGATTCCTCTGATTATCTTTTTTCATAAACTTTAAGTTAACTCTATTTTTACCTTTTAAAGTGCCATTCTCGACGTATCTACACTCTTAAAACAAACACTCCCAATTTACCTCAGTCTGAGTGGATTTCACTCCTCCAGAAAGGAAAATGCACTTCTCCTTTTGGAGTGGATCCTTTGTGTGTTAAACCTCCGACAGGATCACTCCAAACGAGTGATTTTAACTCAGTCTGAGTAAATATGCATGCCTTTAGGGTGTCGAAAATGCACTTCTCCAACTGGAGTGAATTTCACTCTTTTGTTTTAAGAGTGTAAGTACCAAAATTAAAATTTTAAAGCTCACTTTCTCGTTTTCGTCTTTTTGTCGCTTAGCACGTTTTTCTACTAATCTCTTCAAATATTGTTCATTAGTAGATAATTTCGGGAATTTCTCTCTTTTTCTTTTTTTTTTTTTTAAAGCTATGCATCATCTTGTTTCTATCTCATGAGTAGGGTTGGAACATAATTATTTTTACCACTATCCAAAGCTATTTTTAATAGCATCCTAAATGGTATAAAACTGTCATCTTCATATTTGAGAATCTTCAGATTAACTGTCGTTAATTTTTATGGTCAAGAAGTTCTTAACACATTCCTGGAGGGTACGCGTTACAGCCTTAGGCTAGTTGCATAACTATATGAAGGGAATTAATTTTGTAGTGAGTTATACAAAATTACTTGACAACCATATTCTCCAGATTTTGGCAGGACTTGGACTATTCATATCGGTTGGAACCGATGTTCTGGTATAATTGAATCGGTGAGTGCAGTAACAACGTCAGTCACAAATTTCAATTTTTTCAGGAAGGAGAAAAAACGTAATAACTCCTCCATTATTTCTGCACTAAATACTCGAAACAAGCGTCCTGTATTTACGGAACTAGTATTCAACAGACTAACGTAGTTTTTGCACCCAACACGCATCTTGCCTTTCTACGCTTATTTTCATTGAAAACGAGTTTTCGGATTTTTTTGACTGAAGTGGTTTCTGCACTCACCGATTCAATAATTAACTACCTTCTAGCAAATAAGACATTTTTCTTCTGATACTCCTTTAAGAATAAATCTTCTTCGGGGGCTCGATTGCCACTCTAGAATAAATCGTACTTTAACTAGAAAAAAATTATCAATTAATTGCGTGATAACCGAGTTCACTGCGACATATACTTTTAGTAAGTCTGCTGAGTGAATTGAACACTCTTAAAATGAATGCTCAAAAACGACGAAATTTTTCTTAATTTTGACGATTCGTTTGGAATGGAATGCAAATGCGCCCTCTAGAAGGGAAGGGCGTAGGCTATATAGCCCATTACCCCGCTCCCCAGAAGGGACAATCACAGGAGACACACAAAGAAAGGACGACACAAACACATAGACAAATAACAACATTTATTGACAAGTACAAATATCCATGCCTGACCGGGATTCGAGCTCGACCTCAGCAGCTCCAAAGGCCAGTACACTAACCATTCAGCCACCGAGGCGGCGACGATTCGTTTACTGGCAAATGCTCCGAGTTTTCGTTTCCTCAAAGTGAGGAAGTTTGAATCGTCATTTTTATGAGGATTTGAATGTCGTCTAATCTGAAGAAATGTTTCGTCATTTTTGAGCATGTGAGTACAACAATGATATTCAGTTTCCACAAAATCAAGACACAGAATCGGGAAATCACGATCGTAAAAGTGAGGATTCGCGTTTACTCAAAAGTCACTCGATAGTTTGACGAAACAATCCTCAAAATTAACGAAATGAGGCTTGAGGATTCATGAATCGTCAAAAAAGAAAGTGCTATTTCTGAGAGTGAAGTCCATGATGGCATTCCCAAACGATGTCGCTCCCATTTCGCAGAACAGTTCAGTGTATGCCATTCAACTAACTACCTATAAAAATTGTGCAAGCAGTCGACATTAAAAAATGTTCATAGTTTTTCAAACTAAATAACTTAAATTAAGTATGACCTGTGAAAGTTGAATGATCATTTCACAGTTGAAAAGTTAATCACTGAAACAAATCTTGTCTGGATACATCTCAGATGTCGACCTTGACACTTCTAAATTACAACGCGTAGTCTGCTGCGTTTAAGTTCCAAATAATGAGGCATATTTGGCTGCGTTAAAGCTCCAAAAGGAAGCTAGAAATAGGCAGCCGGAAACGATTGCATTATCATTCTTGGAGTTGGTTGAGGAAGAAATCGTTATTATAGCGTCCCAGGGTATTCTAGCCTCCGCCACTCCGGCGTTATTTATCGGCCCCCAACAGGTGTCTCCCCACGGGGCAAGTCGTCCATTTCGGTCGCAGTTACGCGCACAAAGATCACGCTTTCCACACACATCCCCACGTGAGCGGAGTCGCAACTCGCCAACTTGACCGAGATTAAGAGAGCCGGAGTTGAGGAGGGGCAACACGGAAATAAGGTGACCAAGCGAAGCCATGAATCGCTTTGTGGAAAGGAACGTTCTCGGTTTAGTTCAGTTTAAATTTTCGTCGCACTAGAGCTAATCGAGGGGTATTGGTGAGACGACCGTCGTATTTTAAAACCCTCGTCAAGTGACGATCCGACACAGGAGTAGGCACTCAACGCAACCGTTAAGGGCGACATCGAACGCAGAGTTGGAATTTAGGAGCTATTGCAACTACATGCACTTCCTACGTGCTCTACACGGGGTAATTATTCGTCGGACATTTTTGGCTACACGGGCATTTAATAGGTCGAGATTTGGCGATTTCCGGAATCCGGACCCGAACCTGGGACGTTTCGCGTGCTAAGCGAGCTCCCTAGCCCTAAGAACCTTCTCTGTAAAGCATTCGACGTGATTCTGGAGGGGAGTTCGTATAGCACATCGACTTGGCGACTTTTTTTACTTCTAATTGTACTTATATAATGAATGTACTTGTAAACTTAAAATTACAATGTATTTTACTCTGTGAAGGGAATTACATCTTGTGCGAATTCAAATGCCGTGCTGTATGCACGACTGTCAACTGCGCAAACAGATTTTTTTGATTTTTTTTAAGCAATGCCTTTTGAAGATGAAAGTGCTGCATTTAACATAGAACTAACACTTGAGTGAGCAGTTATTCAGGCTTACTAGGGATACTTGGAGACTTTCTGGCGTCTTCGCTGGATTTTGCGCCAAGCAGCTCCCTCTCAACTCTGTGGCGATTGTGATGCGAACGGGAGACCCCATGCCGAGAGGAGCGAGATTTACCGAAGCGGGATTTCTATTGAACATTTTCCCCATTGATTGTTTGCGTTCTTTCTAAGAAACAGGTGTTCGCATTATTCCCATCAAGTACAATAGATTCTCGATCAGCCGATGTGGTGGTTCAACTCTTTCACTTCTAAAACGGCCCATACGGCCGTACACTAAGGATTCGATAATGGTATTCCTATCATATATTACGTGGAAATAAAAATCCTACTTTGCAAAAGTGTTAAACCCTCGGAGCGAGTTTTCCCGTGTTTTGAATTCTGGATAAGATGTGGATGCGTCCTGAGCATAACAGGATGCTCTTTAACCCTTTCGCTACGAAAGATTTTTGCTTCCTCGTAATATTTGATAGGAGTAACATTATCGAATCCTTGGTCGTTCGGGCGTTTTGGGGCATTTCAGTAAGGAAAGGGTTAAAGCTCTGCGGGGGTGCCTTAAGTCCCGTGGTCGGTTATCTCCCAGTTACCATGGGTGCATGTTGTCTGAAGGAAATTGACCATCAATTGCAAAGATTTCTTCAAAAAATTATCTTTGAACATTTGCTGATTGGCACATAAATTTTTGAAGTTTGTTTTTGGTAGTTTTGAGTTTGAAGTTTAAATCTCTAAAAGTGCAATTTTTAAGTGCTCTGTAGTTTTTATAATTACTAGTCCATTGTACTATTATAATTTGAGGACAATAACACATGAGTTCAGGAAGAAAAAAAAATCATTCAAGGCCAACAGGGAACCTGGAATACGCTGTTCCTTTACTAAACATAATTAAAGACACAACTCTTAGCACCAATATTTTTCAAGCACAGTCCTATATTCTTTGAATGGTGTGACACACGTTTGTTCTAAAAGAATTGCGGCTTTCTTTATGGTGCATTATTTAGGATTTTAAGATATTTTGACAAAATTTCAATTCGACTCATTTTGCGATGTTTGACTTCGCAAATAGTGTACAGAAAAGGTGTGATAATTAAAGCATCATAAAGCAGGGAAATAATGAGGGCTTTCCCTTCATTGACGACCAGAGGTCCATGATGGACTAAATCGTGCTTTAGAAGGGAGGTAAGAAAACATTATTTTTACAATGGAGTTGTCAATGAGTAAAATGCTTTACCAGATTATATTGTGTATTCGAAGATAGTAGAAGAATTTAAGAAGAATCTCGATAGTTATGGAAACTAGTAAAGAACTAGATATACCTTGGACCAACATGCTGTGCCTCTGGCCTGTTGTTGGTCGACAATTTTGTATTTCTAATTGTAAAGTTGCGTTTTTAAATTATTCTAAATTAAGAACAGAAAACGACTGGTTGAAAAATGCAAAATTCGACTTGATTTATGGTATTCATTTTCTAAAGATCAAACGAATAATGGAGAGATACCGTCACTGAACTGCTTGAGACTACACCTCTTGAGTACGGATATTAGTTTTCTCCTTGTTAAAGTTCTTAGTCAGATAAAAAAAATATATTTTCAAAAAGTCCAGAAAATCAGCTCGAAGGAATATTTTCTCTGGTGTTTAGTCATATTCATATCTCTATTATTCAAACGAAACCCCTTACTAAAACGAATCAAATATTTGCGGAATCTCTTTCATAGTTTGAGGTGTAACGTGCTAAACTTTACTCCATAAACATGGTAGCAATACAATGGTTGCATATTTCGCACAGCAAATTTGAAACTTTTTGCCATCTTCCACCTTGTTTACTGAGTAGCGTTCTACCATTTGTTACAGTTTAGTACTCCTGTAAGTCATAATCACAAATAATTTTTGATTTCCCAGTCATTTAAAGTAAAAACTCTACTGCAGTCATAACGGTTATGTAAACATTAAATTTGCATATAGGAATCAATTGTAAGATATAAACGTACAATTAATACTAGATTTCTTGTTTATATATTTACATCTAGGGTCGCAGGAACGTACACTCTTAAAACAAGCACTCCTAATTTAACTCAGTCTGAGTGGAATTCACTCCTCCAGACTGGAAAATGCACTTCTCCTTTTGGAATGGATCCTTTGTGTGTTAAACCTCCTACAGGATCACTCCAAACGAGTGATTTTAACTCAGTCTGAGTAAATATGCATGCCTTTACGGTGTCGAAAATGCACTTCTCCAACTGGAGTGGATTTCACTCTTTTGTTTTAAGAGTGTATTCTTTGAAATAGCATGATGGGGTGTTTGGTATATAGTAATTTAAATTGTTAAATATATATATTATGTACACTTTTGTCAAGCCAATACAGTAGCTCGGATTAGCAGGCGCTTCACCTGTTTTTAAGGAATCTACTTAAAAATGCAGATGGATTTTGAGCAGGAACTTCACTGCGAAATACTGAATGAGTCTTGTTTATTGTCTGAGCTTGTATAATTTCTGAGTGCAAATAAAGTAGATGTTAAGTAAGCTATAGGGGATGGCAGTAGAAAAGCCGTGTTTGAATATTTTTATAATTTGACATATTTGAATATGGAATGCTTTTTTGACGTAGTTTTAATTTTTCAGGCCTATTTACGAAAAAAATTTTAGTGAAGTTATTTCTGTCCCTTAGAAAAACTACACTAGGATAAGGTAAAAATGTATCTCAACCAATCACGTTTATTTGACATTACAAACGTTAATGCAATAAAATTAATCGAAATTACTGAGAAATAAACCTGCAAGAGTAGTAAGTATCGATCTAATTGTCCTTCGTGTAACATAAAATCTACGTGGTTTTTGAAAGTAAACTAATTTAAAAACGAATAAATTAATACCATTTTGTTTCTGGGAGGGATATTTACTAGTGATTCTTTGAAATAGCATGATAAGGTGTTCGGTATGTAATAAATTAAATTGTTAAAAATATATATTATGTACACTTTTGTCAAGCCAATACAGTGGCTCGGATTAGCAGGCGCTTCACCTGTTTTTACGGAATCTACTTAAAAATGCAGATGGATTTTGAGCAGGAACTTCACAGGGAAGTACTGAATGAGTCTTGTTTATTGTCTGAGCGATTTTGTATAATTTCTGTTTTTTTTCCAACATCCGATGGGATGGGCTGTAACAAAAAGACGGGTCAAGATGCAAAAAAAGTTTTTTTTACCAGAAGTTATGTACAATACTGCTTATTTCTCCGAATAATCACCTTGACGATTAGAGCATTTGTCATATCTGTAAAAAAGCTTTGAAATACATTCTTCATAAAATGTAGCCGACAATTATTTGAAGGAGTTTTGACAGTTTTTTTTAGCCACCATGAGTCTAGTGTTAAATATTTTTTTATACTAGTATTTCACTCATACTTTTTTTAATTGGTTCGAATATTCTTTTTTTACTTCTCAATAAATATTTTTAAAAAAAATATTGAACAAATTTCAAAAAAGAGGGATTATAGAGATCTGTAAGTCAGTTACATTTATCATGTGAAAAAACCGTTCCTTAAAATATGCCATACTGCCGGGGAAATCTGGCTTAGAAAATCGCGTTTTTCCCCATGGATTAACACAGGTTTGGATACCTGCAGTCGATCGGGCTCATTCGTCCTAAATTGCGGGGTTTTTTTTTTTAGAATAATATTTTGCCCAGTCTTCAGGGGTCAGTAAGTTACCACTCCATCAACCCAAACAATAGAGACACGATGACGAAAATGGCCCCGAGAGAATTTAATTTGATATCGTATTCAGCATCATAAATCATCAGGAATTAAGACCACACACGACAGTTATGTTTACTTTTTTTTTCTTAGTAGAGATGCAATTTGGCGTACATTTTCATAAAAAAAGATTAAAAGATGTATCGTGGATCCATTCTAAACGAGTTCATCTGTTGATGCAATTTGTCATCCGAAAGGATTTAGTAGAATATCTAATCGGAGAAAAAAAATATTTTTTAAAGAAACCCTATTACTATTATCAAATCATTATTATATGTTGAATTCGGAAAGTTAAATTTATTTACTACCCAGCTTTAAATATTTTAATTATTTATGGTTATTATTTTACGGTGGAATTTATTATCCACTCAAAGATCAAATTACTCGAATGATAATCTCAACTTATGACTTAAATAATGACCTTATTATTTAATGTTTAAACTGGTCTGTTAATAAAGATGATGTAAGAAGTTTTTTTATATGAGAACATTCGTTAAAATCTTCGAATCAAAAAGTCAGAAACTATCTGATAGCTCAGAAATAAAATTATGATAAAAACACCTTATTGATAAACACCTTAAACACCTTGAGAGATACATGCTAGGTTCTACAAGCATTACATTTAAAGAGATTTAAATATATACAATAAAGAGCTATAAATATAGGGGAGAGAAGGGGAATGGCGCCACCTTAAGGGAAATTGAATTTTCATGCAGAATTGTGTTGCAATGAATGTAAATTGTAATGAGCATAGCATACTACAGTTCATAACCTATCTTGTAGTGATTTTTTAAAATTTAAATCTTCAATAGAAACTGAATAAAATTGCGTTTTTCTAAAACTCGCACAGTGGCGGGATTACCCCGGTACCTGGGGTAATGCCGCCACACCACTGGGGTTATGCCGCCACATCAATAAACAAAGCAAATAATCTATAAATAATGGTTACATAATAAAGCAATACATATAGAACTAAAATAGGTTTAATTAACTTTGGAATGGTAAGTTGTACAGGGTACAGCTCTTTTATTAACTTTCTATGTGCAACTAACTATGCAGGTTTTTTTTAAAAGTTACGTTGGTCTATTTGACCTGTTCAGTTATTCTTTTTCGGATACGTGGCATCTCTAACGAAAACTAATAGGTTGTAGGGCCAATATATGAAATTTCTATTTCACGGATTATGCCGCTATCTTTTTGCATGTGGCGGCATAACCCCAGAATGATGTGGCGGCATTACCCCAGTAAGACAAAATGGCATCGACGGCTTGTTTAAAGAAAAGTAGTTAGCCTAGCGTCCAAACTAACGACGTGATAAAATAGCCAAATAATTACTCTTTTAAATGATATATAACTGATTTATCTAACTTAGAGATAGCAGTCACTTATCGCTTAATTTCAGAAGGCTCAAGATTAGATGAAAATCACTAAAAACCGTATTTTTTAAATAAATTTACACCAACTCACCGCACGGCCATTAGCGTATATACTACAAATTACTTTGTTTCCTGCTACAGGTCAGCGCTCACAGCCCCCCTCCCACACACACCGATGGCGAGATACAAGGGGTGGCGGCATTACCCGAGGTGGCGGGATTCCCCTGCTCTCCCCTATTCGATACTACAGAATGATCAATGAAAACTGAAACGTATGCATAATTAAAATACTCTATTTAAACATTACATTTTTATTTTTTATTTCACAAACGAAAAAGTTTTTGAGATTAAGCATGAGTAAGTTTTACATCAGAAAAAAAGAAAATCTAAATTTTTAGTATAATGTACCCTTTGAATTTCGGAGAAAGAAATTGTGTTTGCAATGCATCGTATGAATTATTAAGCTTATAAATTTTCAATTGTATTCAGAGACTTTAAAGTATTAAAAGGGTTTTTTACAACCAGCCAGCCAGCCTCTATGCTAAAAAATTTCACAAGTTATTCTTACATGTTTAAACCCTATTGTACCAGTCATTTCTCTATTTATCATTTTTTTTTTTTAATTTTTTAATTTGAAATCCCCAATTTCTTTTAGTTGCAGTCACGGGGCTTTATGTTTCATTTGTAGGAGGGCACCCAACGGGACATTGTATGCTGTTCGGGCTTTTGGGGCATATTTAAAGTTGACTTCTTAAGCCAAACTAAGTGCATATTATTTGGCTTAATTAAAAGATTATCTTCCTAAGGTTGGCTTAATTAGAGATAAATGAATTTTTAAGCTCCAACACCCATCCACACTCACACTCACACAGTATGTCAACCAAACGTTTTCAGTAAAATATTATTTACAATGTTGTCAACTGGACACATCGGCATCGTATAGACACAATGGTAGTTTTGTTTCTCGAATGGTCTAGTAGTAGTTTTATTCTTTTTAATGCTTCTCTCAAAAATGCAATGACCAATTATGTTTGATGCGGCGCCGTCTAATCTGAAACGTGTACATATTAAAAAGTGGATGAGTAATAGGGTTGGCATTCGAAAGAGTTGACAACTATCATTTGAGTTGGTAATGAAACTTACAATTAAGGAGGAATGGGCAGGCTGGATATCGGGTCCCCAAACTCAAGTGCCTCAGTGTTAATCCAATGGGAAAAAAACTATTTTCTCTGACACATAACTCCGGCTTCATTGAATATTTTTACAAACGTTTTAATTCAAATAATAAATGTTGATAACTTACAGGTCTCTATCTTTCCACTTTTTGAAATAGAGTTTTTTTTAAAAATAATATATTTTGGGTGAAATTAATTATTGAAAATTATAAAAAAAAAATATTCGAACCCATTTCAAAAGTGGGATTGTCGGGACCTGCTAGACCACAAGGAAAAAAATCCGTTTGTAAAAATATTCAATACACCTGAAAAGCATACATTTGTAAAAAAATTTCCTAAATTTTTTAATGATATTTATTTTAATGTTTTATCGGGATTTTTTCCTGTAGACGTTGTTGTGGCGATGGGTCAGCTTATTTACATCGCTTCGCAAGGGAAGTGTCTTCGTACATGACTCTTCATGAGTTGGAACCGCGGCTGCTTCGTATATAAGGTCCTATGTTTCGTCTATGGCTAGGATACTTATCTTATGGAATAAAAGCAAAAGAGTGCCAAAGGAATAGGGTGTCTTTTTTATTTGTGCAAACAATATTTGATTTTGTTGACTTCTAAAAACCGAATTTAAAAGACAAACAAACACTACATTAAAAATTAATGCTAGAAAATAGAAAAATAATCCTAAAGTTATGAGATTTTTAAATAATGGCAGCCAAGTACAAAAGTGACAGTCCTTGATGAGTTCATCAAGCAAGGTTTTAATGACGTTATTATGAATTCTCCTTTTGGCAACACTCGTAAATCCGTCTGGTGGCAAGCAAAAGAACTTGCCGTCGTTTTTCAGAACACATGAACATCTCGCTTGTCAGGAATATGTCATGTCGGCATAAGTTGACGATGCGCTTGCCAGGCATGTTTAATGTACGTTTATGGAGGTCATTTTTCTAAGAGAAAACAAATTTGTGAGGATGTTAGATTTCAGTTACACTTCGTCTGAATGAAATAGCCTATAGTAGAATAACGTGCTATGCTACATTTTTGTCAAAATTGTGATTTTTCTATGAACATGGTACTAGCCCTAATGTGAAAAGTGAGATAAAGAGTTCCCCGTTTTCATAAATTTTAGGTTAAGTGTAAATAAGTAAGAAGACCTACGAATGGCCAGAAAATAGTTTTTCATTCCCTAAAATGATTCAAAACACGTTTCGCCTTTTATCGCTATTATATAGTATAGAAGTTGTGAGATAAAGCACGCCTCTGAAGCATGAACGCCATCTCTTCATCATGCACGGCAAGAGGATTGTGTATGTTTTTACCGAAAATTGCGTTTTTATTTCTTAGCTTATCAGTCAGTAAACAAATCAAATTACTGACTAGTTTAAATAGACTTCTGTAAAAAAGAACGAATAATACCATTATGAAAAAAATAAAACTGTGAAAGATACAATTTGACGAGCATTTCAAATGACTGTTGTTTGCAATTTGAAATTCAGGCAAACTTCCCAACATTTCAGATCAGAAAACACTCATCAATTTCGAAACTGAAGAAAACCTCATTTTCGCCACTGCCTGTAACGCAAGCACGTAAAGTGTCATTTTCACAACGATTTATTAATGAATAAAATATAAAAAAGTGAACTTTTTTGCACGTTGTTATAAAAACAAATTAATTATACAAAATTAATAAAGAACATTTTGCAAATTTCATTGATGTATTATTACTGATCATGTCTTTATAGCCATTATAATTTTGTTTGAATTCCAGAGAATGGAAGTCAAACAAAAATTATAATAGTAATAAGACATGATCAGTCAATGGAAATCATGATTAATGAGCAAATTGTTCACTTTAACAAGTCACCGACAAGTCAACCTTAATCATCAATTGGATTTTACTATTTTTCCTTTTCAAGATGTAAAAACTTCTTACACTAAAAAGAAATAGAAAGTATTTAGAGCAACACCTTCTAAATACTCAGGTGTCTCTAAATTACAAAGAAATTAGCACTTGCAAGTCCTATTAATGCTTACCATTATATATATAAAATAGATTGAGCAACTATCCAATTAGTTGATAATATTGGATAAGGACTGCATTGTTCGTAAAAATATATATCTAAGATTTAAAAAAATGTAATGAAAAGGACAAAACGTGATTGCCACGAAATTTTTTATAAATACTTTTTGTGTTATTTTATGCGTGTAGTGTAATTGGTTGTTAGAGGGTCAATCTCCGAGGAGGTTTTACTCTTACGAAATAATAACATGGACTCTAAATTAGGGATATAATTACCAGGGAGTTTTGAGGGCAAATGGCAGTTGTAATTTTAGACCTTTACTGCTTGGGGTTCATTTTGTTTTCGTTGTAATATGTTGAACTAGAACTACACATCATGGGCAATTGTTTACTGAGCTTTGTTATGTTGAACTGCGGTCAAGTGACGCGATTGATGTTAGAGTGCAACCCAACGAAACTTCATACCGACGTCGCACGACGTCAGGAATGTGACTCGAACTAAATTGTTCGTAAAACTCTTTACTTTTGGTACATTTCATTTAGTAGGTAGTATGCATTAAATGTGAAAATACTTAATGATTAACTATACTTAATTTAAAAGCAAAACTGAGACTTTTTCTGTAGATATACCCTGGCACTCTTTCCAGGATAGTTCACCAAAAAAACTTACCTAAAAATACGTATCATAAATATATAAACTGTCAAGTAAATAAATTAAAAGTTGATAGTCGAATAATAGAATATTAAAACTTAAATAAAGATTGTTGTGGTGTTATGGCTTTCACATACATTGAAGATTTGAAAATCGTTAATATTAATAGCTTGAATAAATTATTTCAAGAAGAAATCTTTTATTTCATGATTGATATATTCTTGACTGTCTTTTTACATTACAACCAACCTATCCATATCTTAGCTCCTCAATGGATGACTCCGTAACATTTTATTACAGTATTTAAGTGGGGAAATTACAATAACAATAAAGATCATTAAGGTAGGACGAAAAGGAATGAAATTATTTAGAAAATATTCAACGGAAATTAATTCACTGAAGCCTTCCATTAGAGGAGCAGCACTTACACAATAAATTAAGACACCCAGCCGCAGAATAATGAAGTATAATAATGGCGAGCCTTCAACAAGAAAAGCTTCTGGATAAAAAGCCTTAAGTCCCTTCAAAAACTAAGGAAGCGAAAGAAAATAGTTCTAGTTTTTTTCCGTGAAATTTTCGCAGCATTTTCTTACATTATCTCCCATCTAAGGAGGCTTCCAGTTTTTCTAAAAGTACACCGAATTTTTCCAATATGAACATTAATAATTTTTATTAAAGAAAGGTTAAAGTTTTAAACATTGAGAAGTTTCTTAAAAAATTTTAACAAAAAAATATAATTAAAAAAATTTAATTGTCTTGAAATTTAAAGTTTATGTCGAGAGATAAGTTTAACGATTTTGCTTATTTGCTTGATCAATTGAGGAAAAATTATGTTTTTTTAATGATTCAGTATTTTTTGATTTATATATTTTTATCGGCGCGTGCGATACTTTTCTCTTGAAATATATATTTTTTAAATTTCTTAACACTTTCAGTTCTAATGACAATTTGGCAACATCTTTAAAAAAAGAATTCTGATCATCAATAGCCACTATGATATTAAAAAGCACATCATTCGATTCTTCAAACTTTTTTTCTGTTTTGCAAAATATTTTTTGCTAATCCGAATAGATGTAAGCCCTGTTATTCTTTTTTTTTAAATTATGATCAGAAACATGATGATGCCAAATGGCATCGCTGGGACTGAAAGGGTTAAATTCACTCTTACATATGTTTGTAATAGTATGGACTCGGAAAGCTTGTTTATTTTTAATATAATCAGCATTAATATAATAAACCGACAACAAAACCTTGAAATACACATAGTTTCCTGCATACAATGCAGAAAAATAAATTCGTTAGAGTAGAATGCCAGATATAACTATGATCAAAACCCAATTGTTCGATTCGCAATATGTTACAATTGTATTTTCAAGAAGAAAAAAACAAAAACAAATGAAAGCTGATGCTGGAAAGCAGCTTTGATATCGAATCCCCTCTTGTGAACAACGAAGACTAATTTGACGTCCCCCCACCTCCATTTTCTTCCCTTCCTGTTTTTAATGGTCTCGGCCCTACCCTGCAAGGCAAAAATGATTAATAGTCCTGAGACCTTCTTAGGTTCATTTCATTACCCCGGACCCACACACAGTGAAAGAACATTCCGGTCCCGAAACAACGACTTATGGGTTTTACAGACAGAGCCAAGATTAAGCCTGTTTAGGAGCAAATGCATGTCAAAGTCACGTGACGGATATCAAACTTTCTTATTTCCCTATTATAACTACACCTAACTACATAGATCGCATAAGTTTCGACGATACTCTGCGCCATCAACAAAATAGCATAGGCATTACACTCTTAAAACAAACACTCCTAATTTAATTCAGTCTGAGTGGATTTCACTCCTCCAGACTGGAAAATGCACTTCCCCTTTTGGAGTGGATCCTTTGTGTGTTAAACCTCCGACAGGATCACTCCAAACGAGTGATTTTCACTCAGTCTGAGTAAATATGCATGCCTTTACGGTGTCGAAAATGCACTTCTCCAACTGGAGTGGATTTCACTTTTTTGTTTTAAGAGTGTAGGCACAGTAAAATAAGTGGTCAAGTGGATAGTTTTGGTTTACCGTTTATTTAGAACGGTCCGCCTACAGTGACTTCACAGCTACGACAACCATTGTCTAATACCCCCAAAACCATCCGGAAGCTATTTCGTCTAAGCTAGAGCGATAACGACTACAGTGATGTCACAGTTACACAGTATTGTCTCCTTTCGCACAAACGAAACTAAGTCCCGCCACGTTGAAATTGCCTATTTTGTACTAATGTTTTTTTTATGTAATGCTGTAATAAGTAAGTTTCAGATCCTGAGCGGCAACATAAATGCTGAATGAAAAGAAGTTCTTTCTCAAGCATCATCGATTGGTAAACCAAAATAACTTGGGAGCAGATCACCCATCGGAGTACCGATCGAAAGAACACAAGTGAATGAAAGCTTGGTGGAACTATGTCCAACCAAAACAAACAAATTATCAGTTATCGGTACACAACCATATCTATTTACAATATAAGTACTTGATCTATTTCTTCCAGGTCTTTGCCTCGGTCCAAAACTTTCCAAAAAATCCATCAATATATGTTCGAGTCTCAACAAAGGAAGATTCAGTTGGAAACGTCATCGACCAATCGGGATTTATAGCGTTGGTTTTCCATTTCAGCTCCAATTACTGATTCGAACTTGACGCAAGTTGCCAATGAGTAATGGTTCATTTCCTACGACTCTATTAAGTTACTTGTTCTAATTATTGTTCGGGTGTTTACCACTCACCATAGTACATGCAAAAAAAAGCGTTGTAACATTCTTTTTTATCTTTTGAAGTTACGATGATATATAGTCCATTCTAAGTGAGTTGGATTATGGGTAATTAATTTAAATCGTCTGCGGAAGAGCAGACCTGTGTTGTGTGAGATTCTGTGAGAACTGTATTTAAATTATTATTCAATAAGCCTGTATTATGAAAAAAAATTAAAATACTCTTGATAATCTTCGAAAAAAATATTTTTAATAATAGGAGTTATGGAATGATAAAGTTTAGAATTATTTGCTGCATAGGAAATACTTATACACTCTCATATATTTCTTAATGGTCAGGATGATCTCATTTGACCAAATCTTATTATTCATACAAATTAAATATAAATAGAAGATGAGCCTAAATGCTCTGATTTACCATTATTTCACAAAAAAATTATTAAAGTTGAAAGAGTATATATATTGCAAGTCAACAAACAATAATAAAAATTCTTACTCTACCATCTTAGACAATAATAGGGAAATTGCTATAGTTTTTTGGACCGTTTTTTTTTTAATTAAAAGAAATATTACCCTCAAGATGTTTGCGGATGGAGGGGGAACTAAAACGTTTTAGATTGAATGTGTCAAAGAATGGGGGGGGGGGGGGGCATTGCAACAGTCAGTCGGAAGTGCTACCTAATCGCAAATTAGATCAATCTTAAAGCACTGATCAGTTTTCTTTCTCTTTTAATAATTAACCACCCTGTTCCAACTCTATTAATCCGATTTAATAACCGATCTTTAAGCTGACAGATTCGATTTGATATTTTGAAAACTCGTTACATTGTACAAATGAAATAGCGAATAAAAAAAGAACATTCTACGAAGACGCGATAAAAAAAATGAAAAATAAGAAAGTTTTTTCTTTCTAGAGGGGAAGAAGGGAACATTCATAATTACAGTTATTTTAAGACAGTAATAACAGCACTGAGTCGTCATTCTGAGCTGGCTATTTTTCACATTCTTAAGCAGAGGGTGTTTATCAGTGGAACAAAATGTGATAAAACACGATTACACTCACGCTATTCTCTTCCTCATTTATGTGTGAAAAATAGTTCCTCGTCGTAATAAAAAAAAGGCTCTTTGCCAATGTATAAACTGTATAAAGACCCTTTTTGTTCTAAAAGGTAAAGCAGTCATTCCAATTGCAAAACGTTCATCGTGAGAAGATCAAATATTTTTTTTTTAAGGGGAGAGGGGGATTTAAACTCAAAAATATTTTTATTGTATTATTTGAGGTCTGATATTAATCACATTTGAATTAATGATCTGAAACTAGGTATATAAATCACTTACGGAATTTCAAATTATGGAGCTATTACTGATGGAAAAATTTGAAGATACTGCCACTTTGCTATGAGCATGTTGGGCACTTAATTAGATCCACGAAATCGACATATTATAAGTTCAGTCCCCTACTTTAGTACTAGGGCGTAAGGACGATAGTGTATTTCCCCAAAAGGTTTAGCGTATATTCCTAGTACTTTTCAACAGTAATTAAAGGGAACTGATTCCACATGCGATTTAAATATCATAAACATAGGAAAATCATTAAAAAAAACGGAGTTAAATTTAAAGCAAAACTTTTATGTTCCGATTTCCCTTTTAATTTGCTTTATTGGGACGGTCCATTTCCCATCAGAGAAATAATTTTAATGTCAAACTCAATATTTCGCAATAAACACTCATAAATTTAAATCTATAATTGTTATTTTTACTTTCAATTATCTATTATGAAATGTAAGGAAATAAAAGTATTACGAAGGGGTTAAAAATCCGAAATTTAGATTCTGGGATTTAATACACTTTTTTAAGGGTTCTGATACTAACAAAATAATAATAGTTATCGAACATTGGTTCGCCTGTTTGTCTTAACTGGCTACAGCTGGAACCAAAAGATACGAACTTCAAATTTGATGCGTAAGTTCCCAGTACCTGCCTGACGTCATGGTTGCTTGCTGACATCAATGCATCAGATCGAATTGTCAAAATGTATTAAATGTATTGAAAATTATTTTACTTATGTTTGTGATGAAAACCTGAAAAGCCAAAATAAGCGATGCAAACTTCAAATAGCCAGCAACAGGAACGTTTGCAATATATCGAAGAGTTTAGAGTTCTGCTTCAAAATGTTGTGCAGTGTTTTAAGAACGACTGTCAGTCCCATAGAGCTAATCCATTGATTTTGAAATCACAACTTTTGCAAAAAAAAAATTGCTTTGCCACTGTATCCCATTTTCACCAGGTATGGGAATCATCATGACATCAATTTAAAACAAACCTGAAAAGAAAATAACATCTGGTTATTTAATTATTAAATAAACATGTTTTAAAATAAACTATGATTAAAATAAAATTTTAAAATAGTGTCGAGATCTGTTGTATGTTTTTAGAATTTTAAAACTTTAAAAATATATATTTAAATAACTAAACAGCATTTTCGTTTCAAATATGTTTCATTTCGATGTTGTGTTGATTCCCGTACCTGGTGAAAAAGGGCTAACATGGAATAACAATACTTATGCAGAAGTTGTGATTCCGAAACTAAGACATTAGATCTATGGGAATGACAATCCCTCTTAATGGGGAAGAGTTGACAAGTAGCACAAGTCCATCTGAGTCCATTCATGTCTGATAGTCCCATAAATCGAAGTGCAGTTGTCATACAGTGTTCGTCCGCATCCAATAACTCTTCGAACTCACTTCCTCCAAATTCGAATCCATCTACTCCGTTACAATACTTCTTAATTTGCGGCAACACACTTTGTAGAAATTAAATCTTATGTAAGTAAGAATTTCCTTTACATTAGTTTTTTTCAATTTATATCTGTTGTAAGGGACGTTCGACTAAATGACGCACGTCTCAAATCCCAGCCAAAACTATTGGAGAAAAGATTCCAAATTTTAAAAGCTTTTTTTTTTTGTATTAAAGACGTCAATTTTAGAACCAATTTTTTTGAAATTCTAGGACAAACGGGTCAACGAGGGCAAAACGTGAGACGATTCCTCCAAAGGAATTACATTATTAGAAAGGAGTGCATTATTACAAGTTTAGGATTAATGGCAATATATTTAATTTGAAATAAAAATCAACGCAAGACAAAAAAAAAAGTTTAAGTACGAAAAAGTACTTGTGTTTCTGAAAAAGTATGACTATGAATCGGTGTCATTTCAAGAAATGTAATTGATCGCTTTTGAATTTTGCCTAGATCTTTAGTTAAAGTTTGCTCGAGCCAATCAGAGCTCCTGTTATGGTCAAAATATTGAATATTATAAGTGCCATGTATCATGGGTATGAGGGAAAAAATATGCTTTGCAAAATCAATCATGTTTTAGTAGATAAACAGAATTGTTTTATACTTTTCCCTTAGAATTCCATGAAAATGTTTTCATAAAAAAATAGTCATAGAAAACCGAAAAATGAACTAAAGATTCGACCATAACACCGCATCAAGTTTTATTCCATAAAGATACAAGTGGTAAAAGTAACTCAATATTATATGTTGAGCAACTATTGTTGTCCAAACATTTCACTGTTTACGAAAATTTACAGAAGTTCAATAATCAATATTTTTATCACTGAATAAACAAACAAAAAATTTCTATTATACTCTCGATAATACCGGAAACGAACAGTAAGATATTTTCATATTAAAAGAGGGATTGAAGAAAAACGCACAATGGATTAAACTTACGACCATAACAATCCATCAAGTTTTATACCACACAAAAAAAAGCACAAAACAATTATTACTAAGAAAAATGTGTAAAATATTGCTAAAATACATTGGTACACTCAACCCCGAAAACAGAAGAAACAGAAAATTGCACTTTTAAAAAATAACAACAAGAATCTGTATAGAAATAGTAATAAGAAAGTAGAAAAATCTCTAACTCAAAGTCATTGCGAAATGCCTTTGTCTTTTATTAGGGCGAAAGACCGACTGGGGGAGGGGCGTAAATAGGGGGGCTGAAACGCCCCCTGAGCCTTGAACTGCAAAGCGGCTTAGGTAAGTTCACCTGGAACACAAAAATATTAAACAAAATCGCCAATAGCGCTTTTTTATAACCCGTAAAGGTGTTGACCTGTTGCCGCATTTGGCGAGCGTTATCGCTCAAATGGCACTTTTTTTTTAGCTGCGAAGTAAAGTAAGATTCGATTTTATGGCAAAATAAACCCGTAATATATAAAACGAGTTTTCCTGTACATTTTAGTAACAAATTTTAATTGTTGTAGTTGTAATAAATGTTAATTACTAAGGGGGATCTGCTCGCTATCGCTAGCCAACCCCCCGGAAACTGCTTGCACTATATACTTCATAACCCTTTATGTCTAGGCCTCTATTCCATGATGATATTTTATTTTTTACTCCAAAAAATATGTTTTGATCTTTGATGTTCATACCATTAAGGGATTTTTTTTTAGAAATATCTTTGCCTCGGATCTTAATTTTTTTTTAAAAAAAAGTCATCGCCGCAGATCGCCATCGCCATTCAGGGCGATGCTTTAAATAGGGGAAATTCTATGCTTTTAGTTGTATGCCATTGTTGCATTTTAATTTTATGTATAGTTGAATACCAACAATATTTCAAAGTTGGAAAGTGGATTGAAGAGTATGTTTCCAATTGGCAACAGTGTGAACTAGAAGGTGGCATTCGAAAACCTTTATTTACAGCAGAATTTAATGCTCTTGCATCAAATGTAAAAATACAACTACTAATAAGCACGTAGTTCGGTGCCGCTTCTTCCCATTCGCTACAAAGTGTGCACTATTAAAACTGTAGACAAAGGGGGTGTTGTGTGCCAAACGCAACCAAAGGTGAGGAACAGATGGGCCGGAAGGAGACAAAAGTAGATAAGCGGAAAATTCCATAAAATAACAGATGAATTTTTTTGTCGTACTGCAGATAAACAATGGGCTATTAGGTAACAGGCCAAACCACGAAAAGTCGTAGGTTTGGCAAGTTGGTGCATATGGTTTCTTTCACTGAATAAGGACAGTTAGTGGCAACTTTGTTCCATCTATAGTTCGACCCGAAATTCGGTCATAATTAGCAGACTGCCAGATTATCGTCAAATGCACTCTGTACTTAAACTGCAAAGCCCTGAAACACCCTGATGGACGACCGGAACGAGCATGTCTATTTTGACGTCACAGTTACATCAAACGTTGTTTTTTATCCCACAGACAAACCACGAGGATGATGGTAAGTCGTCTAAAATAGAGCGGGCACGTCTACGTTGACGTCACATCTACGTCAAACAAAGCAAGCTCCACCCCGTTTGAAATGTTCATAATTAAATGCAATCTGCTATATACTTCATAACCCTTTATGTCTAGGCCTCTATTCCATGATGATATTTTATTTTTTACTCCAAAAAATATGTTTTGATCTTTGATGTTCATACCATTAAGGGATTTTTTTTTAGAAATATCTTTGCCTCGGATCTTAATTTTTTTTTAAAAAAAAGTCATCGCCGCAGATCGCCATCGCCATTCAGGGCGATGCTTTAAATGTGGGGAAATTCTATGCTTTTAGTTGTATGCCATTGTTGCATTTTAATTTTATGTATAGTTGAATACCAACAATATTTCAAAGTTGGAAAGTGGATTGAAGAGTATGTTTCCAATTGGCAACAGTGTGAACTAGAAGGTGGCATTCGAAAACCTTTATTTACAGCAGAATTTAATGCTCTTGCATCAAATGTAAAAATACAACTACTAATAAGCACGTAGTTCGGTGCCGCTTCTTCCCATTCGCTACAAAGTGTGCACTATTAAAACTGTAGACAAAGGGGGTGTTGTGTGCCAAACGCAACCAAAGGTGAGGAACAGATGGGCCGGAAGGAGACAAAAGTAGATAAGCGGAAAATTCCATAAAATAACAGATGAATTTTTTTGTCGTACTGCAGATAAACAATGGGCTATTAGGTAACAGGCCAAACCACGAAAAGTCGTAGGTTTGGCAAGTTGGTGCATATGGTTTCTTTCACTGAATAAGGACAGTTAGTGGCAACTTTGTTCCATCTATAGTTCGACCCGAAATTCGGTCATAATTAGCAGACTGCCAGATTATCGTCAAATGCACTCTGTACTTAAACTGCAAAGCCCTGAAACACCCTGATGGACGACCGGAACGAGCATGTCTATTTTGACGTCACAGTTACATCAAACGTTGTTTTTTATCCCACAGACAAACCACGAGGATGATGGTAAGTCGTCTAAAATAGAGCGGGCACGTCTACGTTGACGTCACATCTACGTCAAACAAAGCAAGCTCCACCCCGTTTGAAATGTTCATAATTAAATGCAATCTGCTATAAATTGCAAGTTCAAAAGTAAGGAAAAGAAGGAGTGTGGGCCAACTTAACCATTTTTTTTTTAATATTTCGTCCAAACGATTGGATGCCATAGAGCGCTACAGCAATCTATAATATTTTCCATTTAATTATTTGTCCCATAAATTGAGATTTATTTTTTATTTTTTTGTCTTCTTTTTTTGGAAGCCAAAAAATCCATTGTTATTTAATGTATCAAAGTTGTGAAAACTGGTCATTTAGATCTGGTGTTTTCACGATCAAATGTCACGATTAATCGTGCTGGTTGGGTGTTACATAAATTTAGCGTTTCTGTGATTGTTACTAATAAATTGTTCAGGGCTGGTGGATCCTAAAAATGTGTCTTCTGATCCACTCAGACCATTACGCCTAAGTCACTGCAAACTCTGTGATAGTCATTTTTCTTACTGGTCGAACCTTAATAACAAAATTAGCGTCATTGATTATGGATTGATGATTGAGAAGACAATTGTCCAAGAATAAACAACTTACGGGGGAATGGGCGCGCTGGACCGCGGGTCTCCAAAGCAAAGTGCATCAGTGTTAATCCAGTGGAGAAAAAAATATTTTCTCTGCCACATTTCTCCGGCTGTATGTAATATTTTAACAAGCGGATTTTTTTATGTGATAAATGTATCTGACTTACATGTTCCGTTAATATGACTTTTTGAAATAGGTTCGAGTATGTTTTAAAAACTTTCAATAAATAATTTTACAAAAAGTATTCGAAGCAATTTTAAAAAGTGGGATTATAGAGACGTGAAAGTTATCGACATTTATTGTTTAAAAAAAAACCGTTTGTAAAAATATTCAATACAGCCGGAGTAATGTGACAGAGAAAAATATTTTATGACCATTGGATTAACACTGAGGCACTTGGGTTTGCAGACCCGCTGTCCATTCCCCCTTAAATTAGATGTTCTTCTAACTCTGTCACCCTTTCAATTTGATTATTTGAGTTTTATTTTTTTATTCCTCGGCCGGGGAAATAGTTTTCCGATCCCTCTTCTTCAATTTGGCACGAAAAAATATTCGGGCCGCCCATGGCCCTTTAGTGCGACCCGTAGAGTGACTTCAGATAAACAGAATGACTGGCAGGCCGATCAATTTTCAACGACCACTTTTCGGAACGACAGAAAAGGAAGAAATCTCCATTTCGGATTTTTGACCTTATATTTCAGGTTATGGTTGAAATGGTTATTGAAAGAGATAGTTATAAGAAATTTTATTAAAGAATAAAATGTTGTTTTGGTATTTTGTTTAATATATTAGACGAAAGTTTCTTTAAAATATTTTGAAACCATTTTTATAATTACAAATTTCGTTAAAAGAAAACCATTTAGAAGTTTTAATATTTTTTTTCAGTCATATATGAATAATATGTGCATGTACTGTATTACGTCTCTTAATTCACCACTTCAAATCTAAGTTGTCTTATTAAAAAAAAACGTTATTAACCCTTTCGCTTAATAACCTTAGCATGTAGTATTAAGAGAACGTAAAGTATGCTTGCCTGGATATCATCTTTTCTACAAATTGATATCTAAATGTCCTACTTAACGATTATGTATGAGTTAATTAGAATGTTCAATCAGTTGATTGATGCACTGAGAAACTCACATGCTCCTGTGATTTGATGAAGCCGAAAAGAAAATTTTAACCACGAATGAAATTGATCAAAGTAATTTTAAAATAAGAAGTACCAAAATTAAAGATGTCAATTTTTTTCTTCAAAAGAAAAAAAAAACTACGAACCCTTTCGCATTATAAGCTGTTACTTCTAATATCTGTAACTTCAACTATCATGTAATATTCGAATTCGAAGAACATAAAATATGCTTTCCTGGATATCAAATTTTTAACAATTTGACAAATAAATGTCATCGTTTGGTTGTCATGCTTTAAGGTAATGTATGATTTAATTAAGACGATGGTTAATTGTTGAGAAATGTGAATCAATTGAATAATGCGCTGATAAATTCACATGCTTCTGTGAAATTGGAGAGAAAATTTTAATCGCTGCAGTTAGAACTTCATCGAAGTAACTTAAGGTAGGCGAGTATGCAAAATTCTAAAAATTTTACTATTACTTTAATCTTTTCCAAATTTGGCATAGTGATTTCAAATATAATGAACAATGCTTTTTGGGCAATTTTTTTTATTTAAATATAATTGATTTATTTTAAACAGTTTTTTTTTTCAACTAAAAAAAGGGGTTTACGCCAACACCTTCTAGCATAAAAAGTTTTACATTAATTTACCTGAAATTTTTTACACACAGATGCTGTTACAATATATATCTGTGCTATAAGAATCTAACATCTGGCGTAAATATAGTAGTTTTTTTTTTAAATGTCCAAGTTTAAGTTAATCGAAAACAATATTTTTTATTTTTTTAGAAGTTGTTAAAAACGAAAAATTTAACACATAATTAATGTTTATGGGATGAAAATTCAATGTGGTAGACTTGTTAGCGTAAACCTCTTTTTTTAGTTGAAAAACAAAAAATAAATGAATTTAAAATAAATGAATTATATTTAAATAAGAAAAAATGCCTAAATAGTATTATTCATTATATTTGAAATCACTATGCCGAATTCGGTAAAGATTAAAGTAATAGTAAAAATTTTAGTATTTTAAGGAATTTTGGGTATTCGCCTACCTTAAAATACTTACATTTTTGAAAAAGATTTATATATAAAAAAAACCTTAGTAGGAAAATTTCACATTCAGCCAAATTAGTTTCAGTATAAATGTATCATTAAATACATCTTTTCAAATTTAACAAGTAGGTTTATAACGGAATCAGTCACTTAACCCGCTTCCACACAACAGTTGTGTTTTACAGGTAAAAAGGCTACAAACACAGCATTAATATTCTATATTAAACATTTACGTGCTAAATTTGGTTAGTTTCATTCCTTTTATTTCGAAAATTTGATTATTATCACTTATATCGTTCGCAAAAATTAATTTACATTTCAAAGAATAAATATGTAATATTTAAATTAATTATTTTGCTTTAAACGTAAACAGTTGTAAATAAAAATCTGAAACCCCCAACAAATTGTGTTTTTTTTTGTCAAACGTATAAATTACTAAAACTATTGCTGGTACATAATAGAAAGTATGCACAATATATTCATAAATATAAAATAATGTATTTTAAATAAACAATTTACTCACCATTACATTCTGCATTAGATATCCAAATCATAAAGAAAAGCACAGAAGATAGAAAACTTCTCAATAATTGTATATCCATTACTAAATTATCGCCACCCAAAAAATTCTAAATTTCCACATTAGCCATAAGTGTAAAAAAAGAGTAAGCAAACGATAAACTTTTTTTTTCACTTTCAATATTCACTGAAAAAAACGGCAGACGAAAACCTCTCTAACTTTTACTCAAATCGTCTGCAAGAAAAGCGATTCGAATACTTCGTCGTACCCGGACATTGCGCCGACTGGCGGGAATAGAACTAGCGGGGCGGGGAAGTTCCTATTCGGAGGGGGGTGTAAGTTCGAAATACCCCTCACTTCGGTCTATAGTCAAAATACAGACATGGCCTAATGAAGACAGGGACAGGGCCTATTCTTCCATGAGGCCGGCCAAATTTTAGGGGCTCTAAATTTCAGTTTCTATTTTGCTAAAGGCTGTAAATCCCCAAAATATCAGTAAATTAAAAAAAACACACCTCCACATTGTTTTTTGCTCGACTTTGACCTAACGTGATTGATTCGATCGATGTTTTTTTTTAGAAGCCAATAAAATTGTAGCAAAAATGTGAAAATATGTCATATTTATCACACCGTCATTACTGGAAAATACATAAAAATTTCCGTAAGTGGGCCCCAAAATAGATTGTTGCATGTACAGATCAGGCCCTTGCCCTTCGTTAGTATCAGAATAACTAGTCTTATTTCCGAGATAAAAACTGATTTTAAACTCATTATAAACCTAGTGCAATAACATTTAATTTTTTGTCAGTTCAGTCAATGTTAAGCACAAATTAAAAAAAAAAATCGTTGATCAGTTTTGTAGCCCTTAAAAATTTGCAAGGAAAGCACGGGCTTTCAAAGCATATAAAAATGATTTATGTTTGTGTGTTCTTGTGAAACTGGTGTCACTTGAACTGCATTCGGCTTTGTATTGTCAGTCCCATAGAGCTAATGCATTAGTTTTGGAATCACAACTTTCGCAGATGTATTGCTTTGCATTATTGAAGAGTTATCCGATCAAAAGAGAAGGAAAATGTGTGTGTGTGTGTGGGGGGGGGGGGGGGATGTTTTCTCCAAAAGTACCGACTTTCAACAGACGATATCTCGAAACCTATGCAAGATATTAAAACACTTGAGCTGTGAAACTTGTACCAAACTTAATCAACTTACTCACAGTTTTCGAGATATATGCAAAAAATGGGACATTCAACCCCCTAACCCCCTTCGGCTCAGGGACCAGAGCCGAAGACATTTGATACGTTTAAAATTTATATCATTGTATTTTTTGATTTGTGTAAAAATTAACCGCATTGGAATTTAATTTCCATTTTTAAAAATTTTTATATTTGGCAAAAACTAACTACAAAATTACAATTTTGATAAGAATGACTTGAAAACTACTAAATATATTTTAAAACAACCCTCTTGAACCATAATGATTTTTTCGAAACAATTCATTTGTATTTAGTACTAATATTATTTTATAGCCGCCCCGGTGGCACAATCGTTAATACGCTGGCCTTTGCAGCCGGTCAGTCATGGATGTTTGGGACCGTCCATAAATGTTGTTATTTGTCTATGTGTTATTCCTTTCTTTGTGATTGTAAAAATTCTTTCTGTGTCTGTCCCACTTGACGAAAGCTTATAAACGGTTTTCTGAACAAGCACACAAGCTGGAATTTATATGTACCATACCATATCATTATTTTATATACTTTGAATACTGCCAAAGAAGTAATTTCACAACAGTTAATAACTTCACTCTTTAGTTTGAATACACTTTTACTACTGTCATCTATGAGGGTTATCAGTATCATAACTTCAAAAATGGAATGTAATAGATGAAATGAAAAAAAAAAAAAACTGAGATTTGTCGAGAGGGAGCTCTACTTTAATAGAATATAGTGGATTATGTTACTTTTTGCCGTATGACAACAATATGCATTAGATGGTCACGCTTCAAACCGTTTGTAGGGGCATGAATACATCGCCCCATTTGCAGAGCATTAAAAAAAAATTAGACTATGATTTTGATATAACAAAATTTTACTACACAACAGAAACATCTGATATTCACAAAATAAGCTTATTTTAGGTCAAAAATAAGAGTTCCATAAGAAAAAAAATTCATTAAAATTTTTTTATATGGTTTTTGAAATAATGTCAAAATTTTTTAACTGGGGAAAACAACAAAATAAAAAATATATATTATCTAAAAACACTTTGAGTTATATATTTTAAGGTATCTGACCACATTATAAAATTTTTTTAGTAATTATATAAAGCGAAACAGCTTAAATCTTATTTTAAATATGTGGAACTGAAGTGAACTTTTCGAAAATCAGATGAAACGCTTGTTAGCTATTTTCTAAATAAAAAAATAGTAGTTCTGACTTTTATTGAGATTAATGTAAAATATTGTCTAGTAGTGATGACAGCAATAACTGATTTTTTATAGAGTACGTGTTTATCAAAAAAAAATAAAAAATAAAAAAAAATAGGAAGGCTGTTAAGAGTCTTCTTAATCTGTCGATTAAGAAGACAAAAAAAAAATTAAATTTCAGGCAAATTGAACTTTTTTTTTGTTGCACATTATAAATTAAGGATTGTCTAAACTACATTTTGAACTAAATATTTTTGTATAAGGGAAGTTTCTTAGGATTGTAAATTAAGAATTTCACATAATGGAAATGTTCAGCTTGATACACGTCAGTTTATTGAGTTTTCGCTAATAAATATTTAATTTTTAGTACATTTTATTGTAATGATCTTTGATTCAGTACTATGCAAATGCACTCGTATTATGTAAAAATATTTGCCATCAGTCTTATCGAAAAAGACATTTTTGTGTGTCATTGAGTGTCATACAATTGCGATTTTTGTCTTCTCTTCTGTATTTCAAAACTCATTTTTAAATGTCCTTTCATTTTTCTTCAGCAAGCGGCATGTGCAAAGGCCCTCGCCAGATAAGACGGTAAAAAATGTCCCCATTCCAATCGGGCTAATTTTTTTTCTGAAAATACCTCATAGTATGGACAACTTCTCAGCCAAGTTTCAGCTCAAAAATATGCGCATTTTTGAGTAAAAAATTAAAGTTTTTTTCTTTTTAAATTGATTATTTCCTGAATATATTTGATAAATCCAAAAAACTGCTCATGAGTTTTTAGATATCATTGAGTAGTATTCTTAGAAAAATCCGCTCCTAAATCTGATCGAGCGATCATTAGTAAAAATGCGATTTTATTTTTCAAAAAAAAAAAAAAAAAAAATCATGCAAAAATCCCTTGGTACACCTTAGGTTTTTGTCTTTACATGTTCCTCTATTATCAATCTATAATATACATTTTTTTCAGATTATATAAAACATTGGATGATAGCTAAAAAAAGTAATTCTTAAAGCCTGATTTTCTGCTCTAAAATCCATAGATTTAGAAATAGCATGCCCATCGATTGCGCAATCCCGTACAGCGCAATGATGCTTGATGAATCCACATTCCGTCGTTTTAGCAATGCATCACAGGATACTGGTTCACCAAAATGGTTTTTCCGAAGAGTTACATCAATAAAAACTGCATTTTTAACTTGGTTCTTTTATGAATATATACCTCATGCCTTACAGAAATTATCAATACGCATGCAGCTATAAAATTATGCTAGCGAAACTTGTAAAAAGTTTTAATTAGTTAATATTGAATACATATTTTTTATTAGTCGAATTATCTCATGGTGCCTTTGGCGTATGGCATGCCATATGTGCTAGAGCTTGCGAACTTATCCTTTCGGGATACTGGTTAACAAATGGCTTCACCTTTCCCCCTAGAGGCAGATCTGCTACTTTCTAAATCTATGCTAAAATCCTTTAGTCCGAAAGAAATTCTCCCAGATTGAATCTCCCCGCCTCTGTTAGGAGTGCCATCTGCCGAGTAAGTAGTGCGAAAAGTCAGGTTTTAAGAATATTTTATTTTTTTAAAACTATCGTCCAATAATTTTAAAAACCTGAAAAAAATATATATTATAGATTGATAATAGAGGAATATGTAGAGACAAAATCCTAAGTTGTACCAAACGATTTTGGCATGAAATTTTTTTTTGAAAAATAAAATTGCATTTTTAACAATGATCGCTCGATCAGATTTATGAGCGGATTTTTCTGAGAATACTACTCAATGATATCTAAAAACTCATGAGCAGTTTTTTGGATTTATCAAATATATTCAGGGAATAACCAATTTAAAAAGAAAAAAACTTTAATTTTTTACTCAAAAATGCGTCATATTTTTGAGTTGAAACTTGGCTGAGAAGTTGGCCATACTATGAAGTTTTTCAGAAAAAAAATTAGCGGAATGGGGGGCATTTTTCACCGTCTTATCTGGCGAGGGCCTTTAGCATTATATCTCGTGCTGCCATCTATTGAAAAAGCAACCATACTAAGTCTATTCAAAGCAGGTTTCTTTACTTTTGAAACACCCTATATAAGTATAATGTACTTTGGTAAATTTTAATGGTCATTTTTTATATATTTTTATATATATTAGTGACGTTATTTCGGACGAATTAACGTCGAACTAAAGCTACCGGTAGATAACTGTCGGGCCCTGCTATGTAGTCTAACCAAACCACGGTCAAGTGACAAGGCAAACCCCTGAGGTGGCACCCATGGAAACTTATAGAAACATCATATGTGGCGTCAGAACTTTAAAACACGGCAGATTTAAAGGGAACAAGCCTTATATACGGAGCTGTGTTTACTGGCTGATTTATTATTATTGTGTTTTGCTCAGCACGATCTGTTTATAAGACGACTAGGGTGATGACGCAATCTCGAAAGATCTTCTCAGAATAGCAAGCAGCTCATGTACAACTAAACATCACGATTTGAGTGAGACAAGATCCGTTCCGTTTTTTCGGGGTTTGTGAGCAGCAGGGTTGACTTTTTTTTAATTTCGTCTGTTCATTAAAAAATTTGCATTTATTTCATTGTAGTTTTTTAAAGTTTCTGTTCGAAAGCAGTAGAAATCCAAGAAAATGGGAGTTGAAATTGAAACCATCAAGCCCGGTGACGGTGAGTGAGGATGCAACTTTCCTATGCAACCGATACTTACCTTGCGAAATCGCCGCTACAGCTTGAACTTATTCGGTGCCCTTAACTATTTACCGACAAATGCTGATGTTGTTTTTCTTGTTTTCGAATGTATTACCGTATGTTTCTTATAAATTTATTAGTTTTCTATCAGTATTTTTATTAGTTTAAATTTGCCAGACTTGAACGATACCCGATCCACACCCATAACTATTTATCACCTATGACATAACTCATGCTGATGTTGTTTTATGTTATTTCCGAATGCATTACCATATAGTTTTAGTTTTTGTTAATTCATTAGTTTTTCTAGCTATCTTTTTAGTGCTTAAAATTGACCAGACTTGAAAGGTACATGACCCACACCCATACCATTTATCACATATTACTGTCTTTTAATCTTGCGATCTTAAAGTCTTTGCAGTGGGTTTTACTTTTGAATTCTGACTCTTTGTGTAGAATTGGATAACTAAAGCAATTTTTCTGATTTTTTTTTAAAAATTCATCCCTGTCCTTGATCGGCCTCTATTATCTTGTCATTAAGGTATTTTTGATAGATATTTAAGCTTTCAGACGCATTTAGAACCTTTGGGAATACATCCTGTTTTTACTTTTATGTTACATATTTTCCTATGATTTTTCATATTATTAATCAGTTAAACCATAACTATCAGAATGACGACGGATTTGAATTGGGGATGTACCAAATTTGGACGAATAAAGAATATTCGGCCAAAGTCTTAGCCGAGTATTCGGCCTACCTAAACTAATTATGCTATCATTTTAATACAATATAGCTTTTGAATTTTAAATAAAGCAATGCAGAATAAAGAGTTATTGTTTGTTATTAAACAAGCCTTTTAAAAAGTGTAACTTGATAAAATCGCTACTTGAAAACGAAAACAGAAGTAGGCGATGTATAATGAAAGTTACAAACATATAATAAAACCTTAATAATTTGAGTCAATCTGAAAACAAAACAAGCCCTGTTTGGGAATTCTTTGCAACCTTTTAGAAGATGTAGGTGGTAAAAGGAAGAAATTTTAATTTCACTATTTGGTCGAATACCGAATATATCCCTTGAATTAAGTTTTCAGGGTGTCTACCGGTCACAAAAGTCCAGAAACAGTCAGGAAATCAAAAAAACAGTAAAAAATTCCTAAATGTCATGAATTTAGAGCAAAGGTCACCAAAATTTAAAAAAAAAAAAAAAATTCAAAAAGACAAATTTTTCCCTAAATGACCTCAAATATTTATGAATTATAAAGTTAATTTTCTCAAATCCTTAAAATTTGTATTTGAACTTTTGTTCTATTTATTGCAAAATCTTATCATTTTTATATAATTTTCAACATGACTGTCAAAGCAAGTGGTTCTGAAAAAGTCAAGAATTTAGATTTGACAAATCTGGTAGACACCCTATTATTATAAAAATATAGTAAAAGGTTCAGGCATAACAACATAGTACACTGACCTTAAAATTGTTAGGTGTCATTCTTCATGAAGTTAAAGTAGTGTACATTTTAGTAGCAAACTCGCAACTTTTGGGATTGGTGACATTACATGTTTTCTGAGCATTTTTTTACGACTTTTTTCAGAAACTCTAAAACTTTTGTCTATCAGCTTCTACATGTGTTCAACATCAGTTTAATTTATCCTTCTTTTGATTATAGTACACTAGCTTTATAAACTCCACATTACGCAAGTGTAGATACCTTTACCAACGGTGATTGTTTTTTTAATGTAATAGTTTACTCAATGCCAATCGATCAGATCACCTCTTCCCTGGTCAACACTTCATCAGTATATTATAATTTCCTCCCTTTCTAATATCAGTATTAACAAGTCCAATTATATCCAGGCAGGCCCTTCAAGAAGTTAACGGGGCTTTACCATAGGATGTATTAAAATTTGCTAAAATATCTATGATATAATGGCTATTTTTTTATTTGCCCTACTTCACTCGAAAATACCCAAAATATGGTAAACATTTCACTCTATATTTGACTACTCGCCCTTAAAACTTGCATTGGGTGCCTACTCAGGTTTTGGCTCATCACTTGTCTGTGGCTCTAAATCGGAACACCCGTCACCAATAGCCCTCGTGTAGCTATAGTGTAACAATAATTCAAACTAACTCAACCCTACACAACTGGATTCAAATAGAGCTACCTTATGTTAAATTTTCAACTTCGCCAAAAGCTGCCGATGCTGAAATTCAATCGTCCATTATATCATAGATGCATATTAAATTGCTTGTTTTATGAACATTAAGTACATACGCTATATGGAGAGAACTGACATTTCTTGGAAGGATTCATCATATCTTGAATAGTTATTGCCTTTCCAGTCATGAGACATTGCAAAAATTATCTTAATTTCTTATCATTTGTAAACATCAATTAAATTCAGTTACAAAAATATCAAAAGGTATTTAAATTCAATGAATACAACAATGATATACAAATAACAATCCTAAAACTTGAACTTGTGTGTTTTTACTTAATTTTTGTTCCACTTATGCCACTAGTAAATGCCACTTATTAATTTGTCCCTCTGTGTATGCCAACTTTGTGGACTGATTGTGAATATTCTATTTTCGAGATGGGCCTAGTGAATGTTAAATCTACCATGGACCAATTTTCTAAAACCACTTATATAAATCGTCTTGTAGTTGTGTCAAGTGTTAGCACTTGACCACAGTTAAGCCATAAGGCTTGTTTGCCAGAAAACTTTTCACTGTACTTGTTAGCATATTGAGTACAAAGATTATAAATTTTAGTAACCTTCTGAATACTTTTAAGCATTTGCAATTATCATCTTTGGTTTTTAGTTTCAAAAGTTTAAATTTTAGTATTGTTATTCTACTTTTTTAGGAGAATGATTTAAAAAAAAAGAAACTGTGTGATAAAAAAATTCATTTATTTTCAATAATATAAAACTAGAAATATTTTCTTGGTAATGATTTGTTTGTTCATATTAATATGTAAGTTCTTGACATAAGCTTATTTTTTTATAGGCCAAACATTCCCCAAAACTGGTCAAACTGTTGTTGTTCATTACACTGGTATGTATTAATAATTTTTTTTATCAAATTATTTCTTTGAATAGATGTTTAACTTTGAAATATAGCTTCTCTTTTGTAATTTTCTTATAAATAAACCAAAATTTTCTTGAGACATGTGTAAGACTTTAATAAATTATTTGAAGAATTAAAAATATTTTTTACTCTGAGCAGGAATCAACCTGGGTCAAAAAATGCTGTAGCAAAAATGCTAAAATGTAGAAAAAAGCTGTAGCAAAATGCTAAAGAAAAATAAGTTGCTTATAAATCAACATCACGCTAATGAAATCACTTGAATCTATACACAACTCAATCTGTATGTAGTGTAGTAGTTAATTTTGTTTAGCAGATAGCTTAACAAAACATTGATAATTTTTTTATGAATCGCAACACAGCACATTTTTTCAACTATACCAATAAAAGTACTTTTAATTTCTTTTTATAAATATTTTAAAGTAAGTACATTTACTTTTATTTATGGTATTGGATTATCTTCAGATTTGTATATGAACATGTTTTTGCTGTTCATTTGGTGTATTAAAATCAAGTTTTGGTTGTTAGAAATCCACAACTTTTAGTCTTTCAATAGATATGTGGGTCATTCTCAAAAAATGTTACAATTCCAACTTCCAATGTTAAAAAAATAAAGTTGGATTTTTCTTAAAATAATTGTTACTATTACATTAAGAATTCACCTATCTAATGAAACTACATAAAATATGTATATTTTAAAAATAATTTATGCTTTATTTCAAACTTTTCACTTACCGCAATACTATTTATACCGAGAGTTTTGAAACGGACATGATAAAATATACTTGTAGACACCACACTGAATTGCTTTCAACCATACATTTTCTACAGTAAAAATATTTTCCAAGATAGCAGCGCTCCTGATTTCTTAATTTGAACCACGTTTAATGACAACGCTTCTTATTGGCTGGTTCTTTGCAGCGGGATCCTTTGCAAGATGGAATTAATTGGTTTAGTTTTTAAAACGAATGTAGTTGGAGTAGTTTAGGTTGTGGTCTAAATTTACATATGAATATTAACATAAATTTCTTGTTTGTGTTTCTCATTCAATGAAAAAGAAAATGCGGCAGCGACAATGGGAATAGTAAACGATTTTTTTTTCTTTTTTACAAAAGGAATCGCTTTATTGAAACCTGTGCTAATAACTATATTCTTATAAAATTAATAATATAAATTATATTATATTTTTAGTGTTTCCAAAAAATAATTTTATAGCTTTACTTTTTTAAAATTTAATTATTTCTTCTTTTGGTAGTACTAAATATATTCAGCTACTTTTTAAAAAGTTCTAAATGGGCAGACGATTTTTTCCTTATTTTTTAATTCCAAATTTTTTGCAGGCTTTCCTATCTATTAAAAGAAATAAAAAGCATCAATATTTTGCTGTATATAGTGACTAACAGCACAAATAACTTGATGATAATAATATGATCTAAATAATATGATGTCTACATATATATTATGTGTAACGCGGCGACAAAAACTGACACAGCGAAAGAGTTTTAAAACAAAGATCAATTAAACTGAGCAGCAAATCTGATCAGCAAAAAAAATAGTTTTAATTCGTTTCATACTACAAAAAGAAAAATGTGTCTGTATTGTGTGATTACGTGTCATTGAAATTATGATTAAGAGCAGTGATCGTTACAATTGCAGACTCCGACAATGTTTAAAAAAATGTGATATGATTAAAAAAATCCTCTATTTGATCAAATATTCAATAATATGTGACCCGCAATTGTTGATAGTTACGAATAAGCAGCCATGTCATCTAAAATTCTGCATATGTCAAGCAACAATCAAAACTTTTTTTGTCATATTAGTTTGTAGTTAAGAATTGGGGGCACTGCGCTCATCAAAGAGTAAGCTTCTTTTTCTACGGTAACAGAGTGGACAATTTAAAATTTAACATCGCTTTTTGCCATGAAGTTTATTTAATTTAAAATTTGTTTTTAGATCATTGATATCAGATTCTCAAGGGCTGTAAACTGCACCATCACTTCATTCTTAAATAGGCTCCAGTCTAATAAAAATACAGTAACATAGTAGTCATTGAATAATCACTCGCATATGTTTTTCAAACTTTTGTATTTTTCCTCCATAAACTAAAATTTTAAGAGAAAATTGTCCGGCATTTCAGAAATAAGTGTCTATGGCGGTACTTATTTCAGCAAAAAACTTAATTTTTTGCATTTTTTGTCGTGAAATTTTGGTAACAGTCGACCAAAGAAAATTCTTCGATTCTGTGGGAAACAACATATTAAGCTACAAAACTAAACTTTTTTGTAATTAAGTAGTGGTTAACAGCTTATTTGATAGCTAAGATGCTTGTTAATCATTATAAGCATCAATTAAGAAATATTTATTTTAAGTTATAATTATCTTCTCTTGTTCTTTATTTTTTGGTCATGGAATATGTGAAATTTACCGACTATGTTCCTTTAAATGAAGTGTCCAACTTTTGTTTTAGTGTTTTTGTACTTTTAAAATATGGGTACAATAACTTAAAAGTGCGTTCTTTTATGCAGTTCAAGTTAATATTCCGTAACAATAAAATTAAAAATACTACGTACAAGCAATGAAAGCTGTAGGACACCATTTGTAAAAGTTTTTGAGAATGACCCATGTATCCTTATTAAAATGGTTCATCCGTTTGTTAGGGGGAAAAAATCCAAGCACTTTTTCAGAAAAATTCAAGGACTAGAAATTTACTCACAAAAAATCTAAGTAAATTTTTTTTAAACTAAATAGTGTTTAAAATGAGAAACCCTAGTACAGGCGGAGGTAGAATAAAAGGTTCAAACGTAAACAAAAAGTATTTTAACATTCAAGGTGTTCACGTGATCACGTCTCACGGACATCGTGAATCCGACAGTTGATCAGAAAATATATTCTGGTTGTCAGACTTGGCCTGAACCGGAGCTTCACGAAAGTGACGCGATACCCTTTGATCACGCTGAGCCAGAGAACTGTCGATCATTCTGACGCAATGTGACGTCATCAGTAGATTTCGTTAAAATTACTAGGCAGTAAAAAAAGTAAATCGGGAAAAATTATTAGACTCCTTTTCTACTGGGAGGTTGCACTGGCTGGCCGAGATTTGAAGACATCTTAGTGTAATCTAATCTGAATTCATCTTCCCATTTTGATTAAAATGTCTATATTCATAAAAGAATCGGTTATTTGAACTTGTTTTTTATTGAAATTTAAGTTTAGTTTCACCGAATTATGCGTCGCATTTTGCGACAAATGCGGCTGCAGATTGATCCCTGACTGAGTGTTTTCAAGTGGAAAATTTCAGCAAATTTTTTTCGGAGTGTGCACGGGCACCGTGCAAGCATTGCGTGTATGGGTAATAACAGCGCAGAAGCTAGTCTTATTAGCAGTTTTATTTCTATATCCCCCGACTGTTGTAGCTTAGTGGTAACGTAAGCAGTTCTTACTCTTAAGGTCTCGCGTTCAAAACCTGCTGAAAAGTATAATTCATGACGGTATACAGGGATACCCACAATACAGGGTTCAGTAAGCCTTAAGTCCCGGCTTAAGCATGCACAGTAAATACCCGTACACCTAATGCGTAGATGTGCGCATAGCTTCTGCCAATTTTTTTCACAGCACCTTGGAATGACCTATTAGCAGATTTCATGTCCACCAATTTGTGGCACTCCTGTGTACTCAAATCCATTACAATCCGCTTATTGCAACCCCTGGGTGTTTTTCAGGCACTTTGGCTGATGGTTCAAAGTTCGACTCCTCCCGAGACAGAGGCAAGCCTTTCAAGTTCAGGATAGGAAAGGGAGAAGTGATCAAGGGATGGGACAATGGAGTCGCTCAGGTATGTAATTGTCAGTTTGTTTGGGGCTAATCTTCAAAACCTTCGATTGAAACTAGCCAAATTAAACTAGCCTATATTATTCATTTTCTAAAACCATTTAACCTTTTTTATAAATTGTTCCAATATGAACAATTTTTTATTTGAAAATATTTTCTTTCAGATGAGTGTAGGACAGCGGGCCAAGTTAATTTGCTCACCTGACTTTGCATATGGAAATGTGGGTCATCCTGGAGTATATCCTTTTATCTATTTCAATGTTTAATAACCATTATAATTTGAATAGCCATTCCATCCTAAAGAGTACAAAATGAAGGCTTTTCTGCTAATAAAGCAAATTCCAAGAAGTTTGATTCTGATTAGCTTTGGGCATGTATTGTGTCTTGAAAGTAAAAACAGAGTTTAAGGTAAAAAGAACATTTAATTGAATTTTTTTTATGAAATGAAACCAAGTGGGAAGAAAGTTCAAGTAAAATTCTATTGTTCAGGCAATATAATTTTAATTATTTAATTCAAAAATAAGTTTGTAACTTTATCTCTAACTAGAACCACTTTCATGCAATATTAAAAAACTCAAAAAGCAAATACTATATTTAACACAGTGTATTTAAAACTATTGGACGGTCAGGTGACTAATGGGCAATAAAAATGTGTTTCCTTTATAATTATTAAGCTGTTTCATTCATATTTGATTAGAAAATGCAAATTTATAAACAGTATCCTCTTTTTCTTTAAAACCTTTTTACTGTGAAATGAATAAGTCTAATGTCTGGTGCACACCATGATTAGAATTTCTGTCCCTAACTAAAATAATATCATTAATACCCTTTCGTCTGTTGCTACGTTAGTTCAACTGAAACCAGATGATTCTTTTATTTCCAGGATTTAGCATCCGTTATTTTGTGTGTATTTAATTGTGCAATTTCTGTTCATTCATTTCTTCCCTTAACTGCCACTCACGATCCCTCCAGACGCCACTCTGACCTTCGATGTTGAGCTTTTGAAACTGGAGTGAAGAAAGCATTTCTTTCATTTTGTGCATACTCATCTAGAAATGCACACCCTTTACCCATGATTAATATTTTATGATGATTTCTTTTTTTTTATGTTGGATATTCCTTGTACTTTTTTTTATTAAATAATCTAAATGAGTTGTTAGGGATTACTTTCTCATGTATTTTATTTGTTCAAAAGTGTATTTCCTCTAAAAAAGCCCTTTTTTTTTAAGTTTCTGTTACACGTATCGGTTCTTCTATATGTAAGGTTGGGTGGTTTTAGGAACAATACTATGCAATAACACTCTAAACAAAGGTTTTATACAAGTATCCTGTCACTTTAGGAGTTGAAATAGGATAAAATTTGCAAATAATACTTTTGAATTTGTTTGAACAAAAAAATAATCTGTGATTGCTTTCTAAAACAATATAGTATCCCCCCCCCCTTCCAGTTATAAGTACTTTTCATCAACAGCGTATACATACCATTGTTAGATCTCACAAATTAGTTCCATAATCATTTTTTTTAGTTCATTAGCTGCTAGTAGCTTACTTTTACCCAAAGCAATTTTATGAATATTAATGGAAAATCCAACCCTTTGTTGCAGCTGACTATTATGCTGCTTTAGTTTCTCCAAACAGAAATATTTCTTACTACCTCTCTTGCTTTTGATATAACTTAGTTAAAAATAGCACACTGGACAAAAAAGTTTATTTTAAATTTTATAAATTTTTAAAATATTTACCAATTAAAAACCCTACTTTGAATTTTAAAAATATCCAATCTGCCATTTTTTAACTTTATTATTTTTTATTGCAACATATTTTCATTGTAATAAAATTAATTTTGTTTAAATTGGACGGTGTGTGCGCAACTTGAAACTGGAAAATTTTGGAGAAGGGTAATCCAATGAAAGACAAACCAAAGTTTTCATTTCTGCAATCAAGTGTCCAGTGTGTAATTTTTGCTGTAATTTTAATATTGTGTGTGGATAGAACATTTCTAGTAATGTGCACTTTAGAGTGGGTATGTACGGGGTTCGTACCATCATCGAAAATATTCTTGTATTCTAAATTATAAAACACCACAAATTTGCTTATTTATTTAGTTTTTCATTCTAGAGCTATTGAAAAAAATTAATTAAAAAAATATATTTTTCTCCAACACGCTCAGTAGTGATGTACCAATAGCTCTAGTGCAATACTAAATCAACCAATTCGAGCAGACAACACATAAGTTAGCACTAGGCTATATTTCTACGTTAGCTAATGAAAATTGCACTATTTGCCATGATATTTCTGTCCACTGACTTCAGTTCTAAATTACAATGCTCGCTGCCAATAGTCCTTGTGTAGCTCTAGTGTAGCAGTATTTCAACCTTACCCTCACCCACTATATTTTCTCTTATTTGAATCATGTATGGCTTTTTAGCATTATCTTAATTCAAACATGCTGCAAGCTGCAATATGTTTAAAAAATATAAATATATTTTTTTTTACAAGGTGTACGAACCCTGATTTGGCATACTGTTGTGTTTGTTCTGTGTTAACCATTGGTGTTTTCTAGCCATTTCTTGTACCGTGGCCTAACGTTCTCAATATTGTGATACATTTATCCTTTAATTTTACTGTGCTCAATCTAAATGCAGCTTTCTTTTCAAATTAGTGCACACTCTAGGTTATTTGTTCTCACATTTACTCTCAAAGTAATCCAGCTAACATTTAAATGAAGAAGTCTTCAACACTCTTTTGTTTAAAAACATATGATTGCAACATATTTAAACAAAGATATACTTTTGCAAGCTACTGTATTTTCAATATTTTTCATTTATTAATATGATGCAAATTTTATGTTACTCCGTTTTGCTATTCGCAATTTATCTACAAATCAATTGATGACATACTGGTGTACCTGTCAACTGTCTGCAATTTGTCTAAGGCTGTATCCATTTTTATGAATATCAATAAAAATTCCCTCTGCAATACTGTGCCGTCCTTTTTACTTTGAATTACCTTCTATGACATGTAAGGCAATGAAAGCGAATTGCGATGGGGATGAAAATTCAAAATGGATATTTTGTTTTTTACACGTTTTGGAGGCTCAGTAGTGGGTAAGGCGTTTGTCTTGCATTTTGAAGGTTTCGGGCTCTTTCATTGCTGAAATAACTGCGACCTATAAACCGTCTGTGCAGTTATGAAGTCAATATAAAACCTCTGTAGAGGGACTGCAAGTAACACATGTTTCAGGGCCCCAACGTTGTACGCTGACTTTTGGGGGTGCCGGATCGTGACTTGACTGGGGCTCTATATATATCGATATTGCTTCGCAAATTGTTCTCATGTAGCTGTATTGCGACAATTTTTCAACCTAACCTACGCATTTTAGTGAATGCTGATTCTAAAAAAAGTAGTTTTGAACATTTGTTCCTCTGTCAGAAACCATTTTGCAGCTTAAACTAAGAGAACTGCACACTTCAAATTTGATATACGAGTTCGTAGTACCTGTCCTGTCGGAATATTTTAATGATTATTGTTTGCTATGGAACAATTTAAATTTTATAGGCATTGAAAAGTACTATATAATTACCTCTCAATGTACTGATTCATTGAGGGGTAATATTTTTAGTGAGGTGATGTTTCACATCCTTCGGGTTTTTTAAAGTATAATAGTAGAATCTTGCTTTTAGATGTTACCATTTTATAGGGTAGTGTTTTATGATGCCTTGCACAACAAAAAGTTTTCACGTCTGTTATTTCGGCCGTTGTTATTCTCTTAATTATCTATTTTTTTTATTTGATTAACAACGTTCAATAAGGAAATATTTTTTTAAACAATTAATTTTTTTTTATTGAACAAGTATTGTGGGTTTACAAAAAACACTTCTTTTTAGCGTTTTAGTCTTATATTTACTTCCATCCCCGATACTTTTAGGCATGTGCCATCTTTCTTTGTCGAAGAATCATCGAAATCCTTCGATTATCTGGCGATTCTGTGTCTTCCTTTGATTAAATCAGATGAGCTAATAAAAGAATTTATAAACTAATAATGTAATAGTTTATGTTGGGTATTATTTTTATTATGCTAAAATTATGTACCACATTGATAAATTAGCATAAATCTCACAAATAGGGGCTATAATAAATTAAATAGTTCTGATTCAGAACGGAAGTGTAATGGTTATTATGAAAGGCTATGTTATGAATACAATATTTTGTTATTGTTTCAATCTATTTTTATTTCAATCATATTAAAAGCAGGAACATATCGGGTGCATTTTCCCCATTTCATTTTACTGAACCATTTAACTTCAATTAGGCAATTTCATTAGACTTCTTTTATTTTTGCACAAAGTAATTTCCCATCCATTCTATTTTCCTTCTTGCAGTAAAAAACAAAGAAATTGTTTTTGACATGTTTTTAGCCTACTTTTTTTTTAATTCGAAGAATAAAAAAAAATAAAAAAGTAGGTATTGACATGCGGTCGATGTCCGTCCGTCTGTATGTCCGTACCCCCCTCCCAAAATCGGTTCTATCCATCCGATCCTAAATTTTTTTTTTATTAAAAAGGTATAACCTCAGACACCCAACCTTCATACTCTTAGTCCGTCTGTCTGTACGATCGGACGGACATAAATCTATTTGTCGACGAATTTCCAATTGAATTAGCATTGAAATTCACTTTCATTTAAATCGCTGAATTTAACTACAAATGCTACGGACAAGTGATAAACGTCAAAAAAAATTAGCGTATCGAGATGAGAATACATTGAAAATTTCAGAAAAGAATTCGAAATCTAAGTACTTCAATTATTTAAAAAACTTCACAATTTTATGCTCATTTAAAAAGCATAGGAAGCCATTTTTAGCCTACTTTACTTTTTTTTTTAATTCGAAGAATTAAAAAACATAAAAAGTAGGTATTGACATGCGGTCGATGTCCGTCCGTCCGTCTGTCTGTCCGTCCGTACCCCCTTCCAAAATCGGTTCTAACCATCCGATCTTAAAATTCTTTTTTTTGTTAGAAAGCTATGACCTCAGAGACCCAACTTCCATACTTTTTGTCCGTCTGTCTGTACGATAGGACGGACATAAATCTACTATTTGTCGACGAATTTCCCATTGAATTAGCATTGAAATTCAATTTCGAGTAATTTAAATCGCTGAATTTAACTACAAATGCTACGGACAAGTGATATACGTCAAAAAATACAGCGTATCCAAATGAGAATACATTGAAAATTTTAGAAAAGAATTCGAATTCTAAGTACTTCAATTATTTAAAATACTTCAAAATTTAATGGTCATTTAAAAAGCATAGGAAGCCATTTTAATTAGAATTAAATCACCATTGCCATCGCAACAATTGCTAGAGAAACTTTAATTCTTTTAGACAATAAATAAAAATTTAATTTATTTTAGAGACATTGATCAATTTAAAATGACGTCAAATATATTTCACTAGATTCTTTTTATGTTGAAATAAAATGTTTTCATTCTATTTAAAAGCGAGCAATATTACATATTTATTCTTTGAAATATTAATTTTTGCAAACGATTTAAGTATTAATTATTTAATTTTCGAAATAAAAGAAATGAAACTAGCCGAATTTAACGGGAAAATGTTTGAATTAATGCTGTTTTTGGCGCCTGTTTACCTGTTAAACACAACTGTGGTGTGGAAGCGGGTTAAGTGACAGATTCTGTTACAAACTAACTTGTTAATTTACATTTCCTATTTTAAGTGTATTTTGGAGTTGTTTTATGGTTTTTGTTCAACGAATAAGTAAATATTTATTTATAACTGCAGTTAAATCATGCAGACGGTAAGTAAAGTTTATTTCATTTGCGATAGAAAATTAATGACAATAATTGGCTTTAAGAAAATGAAATTATAGCTGGATGCTGTGTTTAGTGAAATTTATTCTAATGTATATAAATTTAATGTCGAAACGGTTGTTGATGTCACTTACTGTAACGAACCTAGTTTTTTCCAGATAAGAATTTTAGTAAGTATTTAAGAGTAACAGGAAAGTAGGCTATTTTAGTTGGTTGGTTGGTTTGACATATATTTTCAGGCTTGTGTGCTTGGTCGCAAGGACCCGTTATAAACCATCGTCAAGTAGGACAACACAAGACGCACACATACACTAATGACAGATGCTGCCATCTGTCGCATAATTTAGACACGTCCCTGAAGGGGAGGGAAATTTTCTTCAGGAACCTGTACCCATGGTGAACTGCGCAATGACCGACCACAGGACTTTCGGACCCAACAGATTTTACGAGCACGTACTCCGCATATACTCGGTAGGTCTTCAGTGGCGATCGGGTCTCGAACTCTCAACCTTCCATTCTCGAGTTCCGAGATCCTTGACCACTAGGCTCCCTACAGCCCCTATTTTAGTTCTTATAGAACTTCTTGTTATTAGAATTAAATCACCATTGCCATCGCAACAATCGCGCGAGAAACTTTAATTCTTTTAGACAATAAATTAAAATAAATTTATTTTTACGATATCTATCAATTTGAAATGACGTCAAATATATTTAACTTCGAGTGTCTTTGTATAGTGGTATGCAACGTTTTCATTCTATTTAAAAGCGAGAACTATTACATATTTATTCTTTGAAATATAATTTTTTTGCAAACGATTTAAGTAATAATTATTTAATTTTCGAAATAAAATAAATGAAACTAGCCGAATTTATAGCGGGTAAATGTTTAATATAGAATTAATGCCGTGTTTGGCGCCTTTTTACTTGTGGAAGCGGGTTAAGTGACAGATTGTGTTACAAACCTACTTGTTAATTTACATTTCCCATTTTAAGTGAATTTTGAAGTAGTTTTATGGTTTTTGTTCTGCGAATAATTAAATATTTATTTATAACTGCAAATAATCATGCGGAAGATAAGTAATATTTTTTTAGGCGATAGAAAATTAAAGAAAATAATTGCTTTAGAAGTTGAAATTATAGCTGGATGCTGTGTTTAGTGAAATTTATTCTAATGTATATAAATTTAATCTAGAAACGGTTGTTGATTGTCACTTACTGTAAAGAACCAAGTTTTTTCAAGATAAGAATTTTAATAAGTATTTAAGTAACAGGAAAGTAGGCTATTTTAGTTCTTTTAGAACTTCTTGTTATTAGAATTAAATCACCATTGCCATAGCAACAATTGCTTGAGAAACTTTAATGCTTTTAGACAATAAATTAAAATATATTTATTTTTGAGACATCGACCAATTTAAGATGACGTCAAATATATATTTCACTACAAGAGCTTTGTATGTTGATATAAATTGTTTTCATTCTATTTAAAAGCGATGAATATTGCATATTTATTCTTTGAAATATAAATTTTTGCAAACGATTTAAGTAATAATTATTTAATTTTCGAAATAAAATAAATGAAACTAGCCGAATTTAGCAAGTAAATGTTTATTGAGGAGTAGTTTTTTTGGTTTTTGTTCTACGAAAAATTAAATATTTATTTATAACTGCAAATAAAGCTGTGTTTAGTGAAAGATGCTGTGTTTAGTTAGATGCTGTGTTTAGTGAAATTTATTATAAATTTAATGTGGAAAAACGGTTGTTGATGTCACTTACTGTTACGAACCTAGTTTTTTCAAGATAATAATAATAATAATAATAATTTATTGATACAATGAAAAAGTTTTACAAAATAAAAAAACACCTAGATGGGCAGCTAAGGCCCTTACAGAGGTATGAGATATACTAATACAAAAACAAAAATTTTGGAAACGGAGAACAAAAGAAAAAAATATGTTATACAGTATATAAAAAACACAAAGAGGAAAATCTGGACAACCAGCCCTCGAAAAGAAAAAAAATGTACAATATTTCAGCAGTGACTAAAAGAATTTTTCTAAATCAGTGATATTAATATTTATTACAATTTTTTTTAAATTTGTCTTAAAGATTCTTAGGCTGTTTGAATTCTGGATATGATCTGGTAATAAATTAAAGAATTTAGGAGCTAAATATTGGAAGTTTTTTTCTGAAAATTTCTTTATGGGGTCTTGGAATTTTAAATAAATTGTTGGGTCTACGTGCTGAAATATTTGACAATTTGGTAAAAATATCTGGATGTTCATAAACAATAATGCATAATTTATAAAAAAAGATATGTCTCAACGGTAAAATTTTTAAAGACTTATAGGAGTCAGAAGTATTAAGAGTATTATTTCTGGAATTATATGATAAGAATCTGACAAATTTATTCTGGATTGTAATTAAAGGTTTGATATTTGAATGATAATCTCCTCCCCAAATGGAAATGCCGTAAAGAAAGAAGAATAAGAATTTTAGTAAGTATTAAAGTAACAGGAAAGTAGGCTATTTTAGTTCTTTTGGAACTTCTTGTTATTAGAATTAAATCACCATTGCCATCGCAACAATCGCTCGAGAAACTTTAATTCTTTTAGACAATAAATTAAAATAAATTTATTTTCGAGACATCGGTCAATTTAAAATGTCGTCAAATATATTTCACTAGATTCTTTTTATGATGAAATAAAATATTTTCATTCTATTTAAAAGCGAGGAATATTACATATTTATTCTTTGATAATATTTCAAAAATATTTGCAAACGATTTAAGTAATAATCATTTAATTTTCGAAATAACATAAATTAAACTAGCCGAATTTAACGGATAAATGTTTGAATTAATGCTGTGTTTGGCGCCTTTTTACCTGTTAAACCCAACTGATGTGTGGAAGCGGGTTAAGTGACAGATTCCGTTACAAACCTACTTGTTAATTTACATTTCCAATTTTAGTGTATTTTGGAGTAGTTTTATGTTTTTTGTTCAACGAATAATTAAATATTTATTTATAACTGCAATTAAATCATGCAGACGATAAGTAAAGTTTATTTCATTTGCGATAAAAAATTAATGAAAATAATTGGCTTTAAGAAAATGAAATTATAGCTGGATGCTGTGTTTAGTGAAATTTATTCTAATGAATATAAATTTAATGTAAAAATGGTTGTTGATATCACTTACTGTAACGAACCTAGTTTTTTCAAGATAAGAATTTTAGTAAGTATTTGAGTAACAGGAAAGTAGGCTATTTTAGTTCTTTTAGAACTTCTTGTTATTACTATGTTTTAAACATGTTTAAAACAATTGTTTTAAACAAAATGTGTTAAACATAATAACCCTGATATAACTATTGAAAATGGAAATATTAGCCTTTGTTTTTTTATAGTAGCATTTATTATTTTGGTAGTTTTTGTACAAATATAAAATGGAACAAATAATTAGGCAGGGTAACAGCTGCTCGTTAGGTGCCTTAGAATTCGAAGCTGATTTAAGTTATGTTTGGGTCGTTGATTAAAATAGGAAATCAGTTTTCTACTTTCGATAAAAGATATTCACGTTTTTTTATGTCAAATGTTTGAAATCAAAAACTCGAACCGTTTTAAACCTTTTTTTTTTTTAAATATAATGTAATATGATGTTTCTGGCGCAGAATTCAATGCTGAACAAGACTCTTGGTTTCCGTATTTCCCTTCCTCTAACGGCTTGGTCACAATAGGGCATTTTTTTCTGAAGGATTTTGCCGAATCCTACTTTCAGGTCAAGTCATATCATAACAAAATTGTTAGGGGTAGAGAAACACGTAACCCAGATTCTTGCTCAGCATCAAAACATACAAAAAAAGTCGTATATTACATTAAAAAAAGTTTGAAAGTTAAAAATATTTATTTTTGAGAATTTCTTCGTTTAAATAAACTGAATATTCTAAAAAGTAGAGTTGTTACCGGCAAATTTATTCATTTTTAGAAACTGAAATCAGCTCTAAAATTCTATAGGTAAAAATAATTAAAAATGAGGAGCCTTGTGCTGTTTATTTCTCTTCATTAGTGTCTTTGGATTCTGTGACATCCGATGACGAATTCTCTTCTGAATCATTCTTCTTATGAGCTAAGGACTCCCAATGCTCTAGATTTTCCCTGTTAATTAGAAAAAATACTTATTTAATTTTCGATTCAGGATACGATAAAAATTATTGCTTTCAATTTTATGAGGCGAAATAATCATAGCTTTTGCCGAAAAAATGCGTCAAACAAGCCGCATTTAGACATGTTTCATTTTTTTTTAAAAAAAAAAAGGAATTAAGGTTTTAAGTAATATCTGCATGTCTTCTTATTATTTAGATTTCCAGCGAAAAAAAAATTAAGTTAAAAAGCCAAAAAAATAATAATCTAAAAGTAAATTCAAACGGCCATCCGGGCCTCTTGATTAAAGAAGTAATAGGTTCCTCTTGGTCCCCCTGAACACAAGCACTTTGTTTCTAGCCTGTTGACTTTACCCCACGCACAAAAGCGCGACAAATGCTATTCACCTGCATCCATCCAGCATGGGTTGAGTTTCAGGAATCAGATCGTACAAAAGTTCGTAGCACGGAATGCAAATACCCTTCAAGAAGCCAACCTGAAAAACAATGTTCATTAGAACGAAATTTGAAATGAAAAGCTTTTTCTCGAAAAAGGGGGGGGGGGGAGGGGGAGGGGCTCTTTTTTCTTTGCCTGAAATTTTAAAATTATAAAATTTCATCGCCAATTGATTTGAAATCTTGCCTTAACAACTACAGAGTTTTTTTTAAAATCAGTTTTGAATGTAAATGTTTATTCTATATTTGATTTTTTTCTTCACATTTTACCAGTTCTTCACCTTAAAAACAATAGAGGGAAGAGTGAAACAGAAGAACTAACTCAGTGCTCGAATACAGGATGTGAGGCAAATGTGTGAACCTATAATAATAAAAATGAAGTTGTGTGTGTGTGTATATGTCTCTCAGAAACTCACAAACTAGACACAATCCGATGTCTCAAATCCGATCATTATTTTACTCGATGCCATCTGCTGAAAAAATTTAATAATACTTTCAACGAAAATAAATAAGATTGAAAATGTTTTATTGTGTTGCCTTTACTTTCAGAAACTAAATTCATTACTTGAAAATAATTGATATGTTTGTCTTCATCCCACGATTTATTATGGGTTTAGTAGATGATTTTTTCATTGATGGTTATGTTGATTGCAAATATGCATATTTGAAATCAACAGAAGCGATAAATGTATAGTTAAGCTATAAGTGGAATGTGATGGTTAATAAAGGCCATCGCACTAGAGCTGCATATTAGGGTTTTATTTTGTTTTATTTTTTCGCCCAAAATGTTTGTTGAGCTATTACTGAACTATGATGGTTAATAAAGGCCATCGCACTAGAGCTGCATATCAGGGTTCCATTATTTATTTTTTCGCCAAATATGTTGCCAGTATCGCCAAATTATTTATTAAAATTCGCCAAATGGGCAAACTGTTTTTAAAAATAATGTATAAGCTGGTTGGTTGCGCTAAGGTCATTGTGTTAGAGCTGTATAATGGGTGTTTGTATCTATATCTATTTTCTCGCCAAATTATTTCCCAAAACGCGCCAAATGAGTTTAAAGGTTTTATGTATGTATGAGGGAATTGTGACGACATTTATGAGTGCATTTTGCAGCGTATTTTTATTTTGGAATTTTAAAGCTATGGAACGGGATTTATACTTGATAACGAGCGGGAAGAATAACTTTAGTTTATGATTCTATAACAGGTTATATGGTACACAGACTTGGATCGATTTGATATTTTTTAATCCGTGCGAAATACGGGTATAAATTTGCTAGCGTTAATTAATTTTCTAAATAAATGTCATAATAGAAATGAATTGTAACTTCTTTTTAGTTTTCATGTATTGGAACATCTAGAATTTTCTATGAAATGAATGTTTTGAGGTTAGGTTCTCTGTTATAATTAAGGACAAGTGAATTTTACCGATCGAAATTATGAATTGGATTAAAACAAAAGAAAAGAGGAACATATCGTAAAATGTTTCAAACCTCATTGGAGTAAATTTTTGTTCCATTGAGAAAATTGGAAGTGTCCCATCCCCTGCGAGCTTTGGTGACGGCTCGTCTATTGACTGTGGATCTAAATTATAACGCTCGTTGCCAATAACCCTCTTGTAGCTCTCGTATGACGAGAATTCAACTCAACTTAGCAAGCTTTCTCTCATTACTAGTTTGAAACGTTTCTTGATATTAACCTTAATAAAATTAAACTGCAATTTGTTCCCCAATCTCCCTAAATTGAGTGTAGAATCGAAAAAAAAGTTATATTTACTTGCGAATCTGGTTGCTCATCCACTTTGGTTCGATCCATGATTGGTATGGGCTGTCTCCCTTGAGACTTTTCCGCATCACCCTGAACAAAAAATATATACTATAGTTGTCATATCAAGACAGACTGTCAGTCCCATAGAGCCTAATGCATTAGTTTCAAAATCACAACTTTTACAAAAGAATTGCATTGCCATGTTAGCCCATTTTCGACAGTCATGGGAATCATCCTAATATCAGTTTAGAACAAAATTGAAAAGAAAATTAAAACCCGGTAAGTTTTTTAATTATCAATAGATAAAGTTTTAAAATAGTGTCGCGATCTGCTGTATGTTTTTGACATTTTAAAACTTCAAAAATATATACTAATTAAATAACTAAATAACATTTTCGTTTCAAATTTGTTTCACTGTGATGTTATTTTGATTCCCATTCGTGGAAAAAAAAAGGACTAACATGACAAAGCAATACTTCTGCGAAAGTTGTGATTTCAAAACTAAAGGTTAAACTAACGTTTGTTTGTTCAACGTTTGTTCGTGTTTTTGTTCGATTTTAGTGTTCTTTTATCTTGTATGTTCAATGTTTGTTTGTTCGGTTGTAGTGTATTACTGATATGTAATTGGAAATTCTTTTTCTGTATAGCAGATTAAATAAATAAATGAATGAATGAATGAAAGAATGAGTGAATGAGTGAATGAATGAATGAGTGAGTGAATGAGTGAGTGAATGAGTGAGTGAATGAGTGAGTGAGTGAGTGAGTGAATAAATAAATAAAGCATTAGCTCTATGGGCTTGACAATCTCTCTTAATAACGACAATTGCCTTGGTAGAGTGGTGATTATCATGATGACAATGATTACAATGGTCATAATTTATAGTTAGTACTTTTTTTTGAATTTGAAAGAATTTAAAAACAATTAGAGGCGTTATTTTAATTAACATAACAATTAGCGACAATAGTTTAATTCTGAAGACTAATTATAAACACACCTGATCGTAAAATTCTTGAAAGATAACTTTCACAATTTCCTCTTGTTGAGTCCAGTTCTTGGTGCTGCCGCAGAGATCGCAAGCGGTCATTATTAGAGTTTGAAGGAGCAATCTGAAAGAAGATATAAGGAATATTGAAAACATAGTGACTCACTACTTCATATACACTTCGTCCAATTAAAAAAAATCAATATTGATAAGAAATATAATAAAAACTTTTTCATATGTAATTTCATCGTATAAATGTAGCGGCAAACTGCTTCACATTATTGTGATCCTCTGTCTCACTATTTACTTCGCAACTTACACGTTTTAGACAAACATACAATTTTGATGTGCGATTGACTAAAAAAAAATCTAGTTTTAGCATTTAAGTATCAACTTACCAATTAAAAAATTAAGAGTGTTTTGATTTTATAAAATGTATTTTAATAAAAAAAAGGGTTTTGATTGTTTTGATTTTATAAAATGTATTTTAATAAAAAAAAAGGGTTTTGATTGTTTTGATTTTATAAAATGTATTTTAATAAAAAAAAAGGTTTCTATTTATTATAGTCCAGTCATTTGGTAGTTTTCAAATGCAAAAGGTGGGGTCAAAGGTTTTATGCTTTTAAGTGGTTTATATTGATGCTAATAAAAAGAAACTATGGTTGCCCACCAAAATTTCCAAAGGCACAATTTTGGAGAGCCAAAAAACCGCGAATTTTTTGGACTTTTTTTAGTTTTTTTAATATAACTCTGTAACTAGAAGTCCAATGGCTTAGCCATCAATTATTATTTTAAAGATCATAAAATTCTCTACAAACTGCACTATCTAAAGTTCCCCCTAACCCCACCAGGACGTAAGCTACAGCTCTTAAAAAGGGGTGTATTTTTCCAACATCTAGCAAAATTGCGAAAAATCGCACCCCTTCACTTTCGGATTGATTAAATGCATATTTTTTTTTGGTTTGAATATTTTTACTTTTAAATAATATATCAAAAGAAGAATGCTTTTAAAATATTTATGATTAATTTTTTTTTAATTTACTTTTTTCTTCGTAAAAAAAACGCAATGTCAATCGAAGCTTATAAGCAAGATTTTATTTTTTAGGTGTTTACATTTATGCTATGACCTTAAAACTAATGTTTTCCCACCAAAATTTTTAAAGGCACAGCTTTGGAGATGGTCTAGTGCGCTTTCTCTGTCGTTTGGTGGACGGCCTTGGCTCATCTTCATAAAAAACAGCGGGTGAACTAGAGGGGTGTGGAATGGAGGATGGAGTTGAATTTGAGAGTAGTACTATGTTTTTTCGTCGTCAACGTTATCCAATTCTTCTTCTTCCTCCAGAGTCACGTCTTGTACGTTTTCGCAGTTGACTCCACTGCAGTACTTGCAAATTGCTGAGCACCTGAGGCCGGCTTTTTGGCACGAACATGCCCTCCCGCAGCCCTTTTTGCAGCTACACGAGACGACACGGAGCAAGCACTCAGGCGCTGGGTCCTGGAGCATCATAGATGGCCGGAGACTCTCTCGACTGCGGTGCGGACTCACCCCCATTCCTCAGGAGGAATGTCATTTCCTAACCAAGCCTGAACTTGATGGTAACTTCGGAGGAAGTGTTGGAAGGCAGCATCTTGTGTAGGTTGTAAACGAGAGAGGGTCACCTTGGGCTACCTACAAGACCACTGCTAATAGACATTAAGCATTCGCTTTGAGGAAACGGATGATGTATCAACAACCAATTTAAAACTTTGGTTGAGTCATGCTTATCTCTATCAATTCGGGAACTTCTAGCATCCACGTGTTGTTCAGAAGTTTCAAAACCCACATTGACGTATGCTTCTATCTCGTCGCATATGTTTTGCATGTGAACCCAGGGTCCATCTTGCTAAGACGCTATCTGAGATACCTCGACCACGTGTTAGACCTCCAGAGCTCTTCATAGTCTTCATCAAAGTCTGCTCTATAGTCATATCAGACCATATCCCAGACCAACTCTTATCTGAACGACGTATCGTAAAGTTACCTTTGGTAGTAAACTTTTGATACTCAGATTGGTCCATTGTGTCTTCAAGAATCAACATATCTTGTAGGTAAAGGTGAGCACATTTAGCATGTAAAAAATGTCCTGCAGCGTGGAAGTACGGCAGCATCTTTTGTACAGTTTCAAGGTGGAGTTTCCAATCGCCTGTTCTCTCAGCTTCAATAAATTGCTTGATGAGAGTGACCATCTGGTAGTATTGAACCCATAATGTTGCAGTGGGTCCCTTATTTTCAAGGAAAGTCCAGGCTTTCTCAATATTTTTTACTACTTCTTTGACATAGTAATGGGTGTCTTGGGTCACAGCAACTGTTGACTGATCGTAGCTACCAATTTTATACTCCATAGCGGCACGTTCGTCATTGTTAATTCAGTCTGATCCCACACTAGGCCAGCTAAAACACTATGAGGCGTTTAGGCGATTTCTCGCTATCATTGCCAAAGAGGCCTGGATTGAGGAAAGCCTTCTACGAAATCAAACGGTGTTTCCCGTGTACTCTTCAGATATCAGTTGATTACGTATCTAGTGCGTCCAAAGCATTTCATGTGACAAAATAGTCGCTCGATTTTAAAGGCGAGCGCCCAATGGTTTCTAAACTTCGATTTACATTGCTTTTTTTTACGAAGAAAAAAATAAGTTTAAAAAATTTATCATAAATATTTTAAAAGCATTCTTCTTTCGATATATTATATGAAAGTAAAAATATTCAAACTAAAAAAATATGCATTAAATCAATCCGAAAGTGAAGGGGTGCGATTTTTCGCGATTTTGCTAGATGTTGGAAAAATACACCCCTTTTTAAGAGCTGTAGCTTACGTCCTGGTGGGGTTAGGGGGAACTTTAGATAGTGCAGTTTGTAGAAAATTTTATGCTTTTTAAAATAGTAATTGATGGCTAAGCCATTGGATTTCTAGTTACAGAGTTATATTTAAAAAACTAAAAAATGTCCAAAAAATTCGCGGTTTTTTGGCTCTCCAAAATTGTGCCTTTGGAAATTTTGGTGGGCAACCATAGTTTCTTTTTATTAGCATCAATATAAACCACTTAAAAGCTTAAAACCTTTGACCCCACCTTTTGCATCTGACAGACTGTTTTTCTGACAAAATGACTGGACTATTACTCCTATTACAATCAATGTGTCCATCAATTACTTAAACAACCCGAATTTAACGCCTTATTACGGTCCCATCGAAACATACCATATACATTGGTTTCATCGGAGGAATCACCAATTTTGTAAGAAATCCCTTCACTGCCAGCAGAACTTCTATTAAGAAAAAAGAATCACCTGTGTTCCTGATCCTCCCAGTCGAATGTGCCCTCCTTCACGATGTCCGCGAGGCGGGCCTTGTTGGGGAAGAACAGGGCGAGGTCCGTCGCGATGATGCAGTGCTTGATGTTGCTCAGAACCTGGGCGGGGAAAAAAGTCAGGAGCGTTTTAGACCCGGCTTTTCCAGTTATTTATGAACCAGTCTTTCTGGAAATAATTAAAAATTCTAAAATCGTATAAATTATAAGTTTATATTATTTTTGAAATTTAGGTGGTTTTTTGAAGACATTATTAGATAATATTTTTTAAAAAAACTTAATTCTAAGTTTTTTTTTTAAAACAAATGTCTTATTATTATTATTTTTTTTAATTACTCAGAGAAAGCTCCACTCTATGATTGGCCATTTCAATGCTTTTCGAAAAAATGAGGGTTTATTTTAGCCAAGGCGCGTTCACCATGGTGATTATCCTGGATAGCACACGTTGGATAATTGTTGGCATGTAGAGACCAATTCATGGACACTAAATTGTCTCAAGTGGCGAGATGAAGCTTTCGCTCAAACGCCGAAGTTCGATGATTTCTGCGTACAAAAGTCGATATTGAGTAACTCCACTTTTACTTCGTAACACATTTATATTCCTAATTTACACAGTTTTGCAAAACATATTCGTTCTGACCCATTAGCAATTACTAACCACTTAGTTGATTCCTCGCAATACAATCATAACAACTTATTCAAATGTCAATCAATACAATACAATCATTAACGACTTATTCTATCCCACACATCAAAATCATGAATAACTTATTCTATGCGACACATTATAATCATAAACAAATGTTTTTTTTAATAAACTTAAAATTACCTTTTTGTAGTCAGCTGATGATAAATTTTTGAATATATTGTGTCCATCTTGCTACAAAAAATTTAATATATAAAAATATAATTAATTTCAAGGCAGTAATAAAATTGTTTAACCCTTTCAGTCCCAATTACTATTTGGCATAATCATTTTCAATTTTTTTTTTCTGATGGTCTATAGCTATTTATGATATCAAAAAGCACATCATTCGATTCCACAAACTTTTTTCTATTAGAAAATACTTTTAATTAATCCCAATTGATGTCAGCTTTATTATTTTTTAAAAATTATGATCAGAAACATGATGATGCCAAATGGCATCACTGGGACTGAAAGGGTTCAATGCGGCTACTTATTTCATATACCAACAAAATAGCTATTTGCGATGATAATCGTTCCAATCAATTATTTAAACCAAAATAAAAAGTCAAATGCATTTTGTTGGTAAAAAGTCTTTTCGAGAAAATTGCGCATGTGTTTTTAGAGGGTAGCTGCCATAGAATTTGTTTCGTTTTAAAGGTATTGTTGAAAAACAAAAATAGCTACAGATTGGTTGCTTGGTATACATATATTTTCAGGCTTGTGTGCTTGCTCAGAGAGCCGCTTATAAACCTTCGTCAAGTAAGACAGTCACAACACACACACACTCACATGCACACATATACGTGACAGATGCTGCCATCTATCACGTTCCACCTCCACAATTTAGACATGTCCCTGAAGGGGAGAGCTACAGACTTAAAATTTGGTACACAAGTTACAAGTACCTGTCTGACGTCATTAAGGTTTTCGAGAAAATCTAGCATATATGCTTTAACACAGCCAATAACGCCTCTTAACTTAGAACCCTGGTCAAATAACGAGGTCGACACCTGATGAGCGGGCACCCAACGGAACTTAAAGCGACATCGTACGCTAACACCGTCGGGACTTTGGACTCCACAGATTTAGCTCGCACGTATGTCCCAGTGTACAAGGGCCCGGTCGTGCTGAGGATTTTTCTACCATTTCCAGCACATATCCGATTTATAAGATGACTGGTAGTAGGTGATGGGATTCAAGCCCCCGCACTCCTGAGAAGTTTAATCTCTAGGCTGATGCCCTAACCTCTCGGCCACGGACGGGCCGGACAGATCTTATAACTCACAACACCGACCCAAAGCATTCATTGCTTTCTCGTGCGGCACAGTAGCGGGCAGCTCCGCAACCCCGCTCCTTCACTCAAGTCGCAAGAAAGGCGATAGAGGGCAGCACTAACCGTATGTGGCGAATAGTTTGTCTCCCGCTGAGGTATGGATATGGCATGTGAACTTGTAGGACATTGCGACCACGAAGGACTTAAACATGCACCATTAGCATACACGAGTGCCGCATTGTTCATTTCTACCTCATTCAACAGGCATGGCTCGAACTCGCAACATAAGGGATGCCAGTCTAACACTCTACCAACCAGCCTATCTTGGCCACGATAACAATAACTGTCACTTTTAAAATGTTGGAGACGACGAGTGAGTTTTGAAATAAAATAGCCAGCTACGAACTTGTGATATCTTCTGTTTATCAATTTATTATTGAACCAAAAAAAAAAAAAAACCGTATGAAAAGTATCGTGCTACTCTTATTTTCTCATATTGCGCAAGCACCCACGCAAGTTCCTTGCAGAAGCCGCCCCATATGTTACCTGCAGTATGGAGACGGTCATGTTGAAGTGGTGGTGCTCCAGCACCGAGGTGGTGTAGATGGCGGCCAGGGGGGAGGCGGCCGCCACCAGGAACTGGTTCGTCTTGCCCCGGTGGTCCAGGTCGTGGCACAGGCAGGACACGTACAGCGCCAGACCCTGCGTGGAGGGAGATGGGGCACCTTAATAGAGTGATATCGATCAGGAACATATCGCAGGGACGGTCAACTCTACCCTCAACGCAACTCGATCTTTTACTTTCATCTCAATTTCGATCTCGCAAAGTTGGACAGTTTCAGTGACAGTCAGAGTTTCAGTGACTTATGTAAAGTATGGACCGTTCCGAAGAAGAAGAAACCTGTTCGGAATCCGAAATTTTTAGTCAACTGTGTGGGATTTAGTTTTTTATTTTTTCGGAACAGCCAACACTCCCGAACTGTGTGCGGATAGCTTGACGACACGGAGAGGCCATTTGATGGCCATATAAGTTGAGTACACTCTAATGAGACTCTATTAAAGTATAGTTAATGATTATTTGGGGGACTGGGGGGGCCAAGACGGTAAGGCGCTTGTTTTTCGTGAAAAAGGTCCCAAGTTTGGTACCAGATATCGCCAAAATGAAAACCGATCTAAAAATGACTTGTGCAGTCAAAAACCCAACTACACACCCAACCCAACTTCTCGTCTGTCGATGTGAAATTTGACGTCGCTGTTCCCCATGCCGAAGAAAACTGCTCAAAACTCGTAATCCCAAAAATATAGTCATTAGTATAGGGAACGATTGGTTCAGTATAGGTTTCGATGTTAGGTGTCGTCATCTTCGGAACAACGACATTCGGAAAAGTGATAACCACTCCACGCTCGTATTTGTGAAGGCTTCCCTGGCCTTGTAAGTGGAGAGTGGGCCTCACCTCTAGCGGCCTGAAGGCTGTGGTGCTCCTCAGGATGGCGTAGACCGAGTTGGCGACGCAGAAGCCATGGCTCCAGTTGTGGTAGGGCACCCGCCTGTAGTTCTTGCGCACTGTCAGGGTGAAGCGCGCCAGGGAGTCGGGGTCTATCTTGGAACAGCTGAGGAAAAAGTGATCCTTTCAACCTCATTTATTACAATAATCAGCTTACACTTAAGGGGGTCATAGGAGTTGTTAGAAATTATTTTTAAAAAAAAGTACATCAAAATTTTAAAATTTTAATTAATTTTTTTAGAAAAAAAGTTCTTAAAATAATGTCGAATTAAAATTGAGCTGAGAATTTAGGTATAATTCTTTGTTTGCACATATTCGTACAATATAAAGTAATTTTCTTGGTCATTTTTTCAATTCTGACCTCACAATTTGCCGCGCAAGCCTAATCACAATGTGTTCAAATAGCTTTATGTTTAATATCATTTATTTTAGTTTTGGCTAAAGTTTCATAAATTTTAAAATTTGTTTTATATTAAATAAATCTTGTAGAATTACATATAAAAAAATTATACTTATATATTGAGTAGTCCAAAAAAGACGCGAAAGATCAAACTCTGCTTTGTAGTACCTTCTTTGCACATTTTTAAGACTCCTATGACCCCTTAATACGCACAGAAATAGTCACTTCATCAAAGTTCTTCACCAAGAGCTATCCACCTTGCGTCCATCGGAATAGTGACCCTGGTGATGGTGGGCTGTTCCGTCGCCAACGTTTATACCAAAATGTCTAGGTTAGTAGAACCAATATGCATTTACTATTGTACTATGTACACACAATGTCCATAACATAAAAAGTAGAAGCTTTTATAAAGGCTATGTACGTCCGTCTGTCTGTCCATCACCCACTTTCGCAGCTGAAACTACCAATACAACAGACAAGAGTGATAAAAATAAAAATAAATTTGGAGTGAATCAAATCTATAAGTCGTTAAAAATTTCAGAAAAACATCGAATTCAAAGTAATTCAATTATAAAAAAAAACTTCACATCTAAATATCCACTAAAAAGCATTAAAAAATGAATTTTTACAATAATTCAAATGCTATTTCTACTTAAAAATCGAACGAGAAACATAATCCATATTTTAAAAAAGTAACAGGAATTTTTTTGAGAATTAAATATGTTTTGAATAACGTTATAATATATACTCGTGTCCAAAATTATCGATGGCATGTCTTGCACTGAGTTAAAAATTAGGAATACAAACTGCTTTAGGGTAAGCGGGCCCCCTTTTTGGCATAATTCGACTTTAGACCCTTATACTACTGGATATAATCGGTCTATTTATTTATCGGTTATTTTTTTTTGTAGTCCATTCTCTCATATGTTATTACTGTACCCATGACAACCTTAACACAAATTGGCAAATAATAAATTTTAAAAATATGTTTTTCTTTGCCCCGCAAGGTGGGGTAAGTGGGCCACCCCCCTAAAATATTTTTAGACATAACTGGTAGAGATATGGTGGGGCAAGTGGAATAATCTACATGCCTTTTTGAGTGTTTGAAAAAAAAGTATTGTGTATCATTAATAGTTCCCCTATAGCTTAGGGTAAGGTGGGGTAAGTGGGCTAGGGGTGGCCCACTTACCCCACCTTTTTTTTCTGCAAGCTTACTACGAGAAAGAATACGTTAATTTTATCTTGTCATTTTTGCATGTAGTGTAAAAAAAATTGGGGCTACAGATTTTAAACTGGCCTATGTCAATGAATAGGACTATGAATAGTGAATATGACTAACCCTATGAATCAGTGAATATGACTTTTTTTTTAAAAAGTATATTAAAGAGTTGGGGCAAGTGGGCCACCCCTGGCCCACTAACCCCACTTTACCCTAAGCCATTTTTACTTACTTTTCAACAGTTGGGAGATTGGAAAGCATGTGTATGGATGCCATCACTTTTTCATCCGAATTCAAGGAATCGGAATAGAATCGGAAGCTGGGTACAAGGATTAAGAAAAAAAATTATTGAAGAAAAAAATTTCATTTATAAAGACGTGACAAAATCCTTAGAATAATTTTAGTCTTGTATGTGATTTTCTTTTGGAAAATAATAGAGTTTTCCTCATAAATATTGAGTTTTATTAATTAAAATAAATAAAAAAATGATGTCTTTGAAGATTATAGTATTTAATATAAGTTTTAACTGACATAAAAACATAGAACACTCTTTACTTATGTTTTTAAAAAATAGTTTGATTGTGAAATTTATAAAATTTTAATTGCGTTAAAGGTTCTGTATTTGAATCTAGTTATAATGAAAAAGAATAATTACGAAAAGAGAATCAACAACTTTATTTCTTAATCAATGTTTAATGTTTTTACAGCAATAATTGAGATATACTTACTCTTCCAAATGTTTAGGATCCATCGGTAGTTGTACTGCCTGAATTGAAGCTATTTCTGCATCTGTGCAAGTACTGTGGTAAGACAAGATCTCTAAAGCCAACTTGTGCTTTTGTTCCGATTTCCGAATTTTATCATACAGCTAAAAGAGAAATTCGTAACAATATTTAGTTCTTTACAAGTATCCGATGACACTTTCTATAATTTTTCAGGAACCGATAGAATTATAAATTTTTTACAATACTATTGAACGGGAACGAAATCCGGTTCTTTTAGAAAAGTTATACTTTTAATAGAGTTATTAAAACGTTATGCTTGGTTTCACCATAAATATAGTTTCTCGTAACTGCAACTGTGTTGAAATGTTTCTATATTTTCGGTATTCTGTTAAATCATTTTTTAGGTTTTTCATTTCCAAAACATGAAAAAGGGTTCAAGCTAAGACTTATGAAACGAAAAACACAATTTTTAACATGTTAAACTTTTTAGAAGACAATAATAATCGAGCTGAAACAAATAATTTTATTTTGAGTAGGTTCAGGTGAGGTAAAATGGGTCTGTTTTTAGCTATTTTCACTTTTAAAGTTTTCTGTCAATAAAACCATATTTTTTTTCGATTTTTTTTAATTGCATCTTAACATTGCAAAAGTTAAGTAAAAATTTCACGTATTTTTTAAAAATAATAAATTTATTGAGTTTAGTGTTATATAAATTATGATCAATTTTTACCCACCAAGGGGTAAAACGATCACACACGGAGTAAAATGGATCGTAATGCAAAATGCTGACTATATAATATTCTATTTATTAGAAAATATAATGAGAGTAGGTCAGGAACACATAAAATAAATTAATATACATATTCTTTCAATAATACAAGTTTTTAAAGTAATATTGTTTCCGGTTGCTGCTACAAAACGGCTCTTCTAAGACTTTTATAACATCTGATTTCTCTACAATATTCACATCCTCTTTATCGAGAAAGCCGGGTTTTTTTACGTATTTTACTTGTAAACCATCCGCATCATAAGTGTAATTTGACCAACAATTGACTTTTTCCTTTGTATTCAACTACCTCCCATTTTCCAGCCAAAAGCTGTTTACTATCGTCAGCAATCTTGAGTTTAGATGGCTCTGGCTTTCACCTTTTCTTGACTGATTAGCTTCAGGTGTTGCCTAAAAAATACTTCTACTTCCATTATTATAAACCACTTACAGTGCAATATTAACGTTTTTTCTTGATTTCATTCAGAGGTTAGAAAGCCACATGGTTTGCTCGCCTCATTTTACTACTCCTAAAAAGATTCTATTTCGTTGCCAAATTCATGGAAATAGACTTTTATCTCATGAAATATGTTTCAAACACCTATTTAAATATGGTTACTAAAATTTTTTCAGAAAAACATTCTACATTAAGTTATATTGGGGTATTTATAAAGTGACCCATTTTACCCAAAACCCATTTTACTACCTTACCCTACAGTCAAGTACGGGCGAAGTAAGCAATAGAATATTTATTAAAAGGCGGCTCAGTTGCTGAGAGGTAAACGTGTCCGTCTCATAAGCTCAAGATCGATGGGTTCGAGCCCCGGCTGAGTCGTCGGATTTTCTGAATGGGAAAATTGCGGGCACGCATATTATATGATTATGTGGCATGTAAAAGATCCCTGGAGGGCGTATTTGACTTGGTTTCTCTCGGCAAAATTAAATCTCGGCATTCTCTAACATCCACAGAGAACTCAGATTCATTGTAATGGTTCCAAAATTGGTAGCGAGAGTCGCCTAGTTGGTGCCACAAAAAATTTCTCCCAGTTCTGGGGAATATGCCGTGTTTGAAAAGGCTTGACCGAAAATGTTACAGCCCCATTAAAGAAAAAAAAACCTTTATTAAAAATGTGTTATTTGAAAGAATCTTACTTTGGCATGATGAAGGGCAAGACCACAATAAATGGCAAATGTAGAAAATGCCTCTTCGTCACTTTTTGTAAATGGCCCACTCGACTTGTTCACCATCTGGACGACACCAATGACGCTGAGACAGAAACACAGAATGGTCAATGCATCTACCACCGCTAATAATGTATAATATCTTATTTGTCATTTTACTGAACAAATTTTTAAGTGACGCGAATCGTTATAAAATAAAAAACTATGGAAATTTCGTGATTTTTCTTTTGCAATTAGAAGTATTGGTTTCATTTAGAGAAAATATTAATGAGTGCAAAGATATTGTTACATATATTATTTGTAGTGCAATTGATTAGTGCATTTTAATGTAGCCATTTTAGCACTAAAGATAAAAAAGAAAAAGTTTTTTTAAAAAAAAATGTTTAATTTGGAGCATTTGTTTGAATTATCCACCCCTGAAATTAGTATTCCAGTTTTACCATTATTAATCAAAAGTTTGAAATATTATTTTTTTTACTAATCAAACAATGAAAGGGTACACAATCCAAAAAAATTATTAAGATCGTAATAGAGGAATTTGGGGAAATATCTTTAGAATCAGCTTTGGGACAGTTTTTCATTAAACTATTGAGCTGTCTAGTTGGGTTAAGTTTAATAAACTTTTAACATATTGAAAAAGTTCGAAGTGAATATTTGTTCAAAATTTCACTCCTTCATGTGGTGGGAAGAATGAACACTTGCAATTAATTTTTAACTGACTCATGTAAAATGGTTCTATAGAGATTCCTCTGAATTACGAAACATGGATATGAAAAAGCTTTTTTTGCATTCAAATCCCCAACTTTTTTTTAATAACTACCCACTTAATAGCCCTAAAATTATAGTGAATTTTACTTATTCATTTAAACTTAATTAATATTATTAGATGAGAGAGTTTTCAATTATCATTATAAATTCATAAGCACTACTTAGTTTGGACTATATGTAATTGTTCTGTGCACATCAATTTATGCTTACAATTTCCTGATGAATATAGGCATACAAAGGAGATTCTTAGTATTATATCCAGTTTGTTGATCTACAGACCTAAAATAAAAAAAATGGCTTTAAACTTTGGTAAACTTTAACTGTGTAAGGATAAAAACGTGACAACTTTTCTATCGATTGATGTTTTAAATAAAAACAATATTTTCAAAAAAATAACCATTGTGTCTAACATGTTAGGCATCAAAAATATATTTTTTTTAAAGTTTGCCAAATAGATCTGAAGGGTCTTGCACGGTAACAGATCTACATGAAATTCAAATGGGGGAACATTTGACCTTGTTTTAAAATAAAGTTTGCGACATGTACTCACGAAAACTTACTAAAAATACAGAAAAAAGTTATTTTGCCATTAAAATAATTCACATGTATAATTTTAAAGATATTAATTAGATATGTAACAAAACAAAAATTAAGTAATTATTCACAAACTACAGATGACAGCCAGCTTAAAGGAATGTAAATATCTATTTTTTTGCTTTATTTATAATTCCTAAATATCTTCCATAATACTTATGAATTATTTTAATGGCAAAATAACTTTCTTCTGTATTTTTTGGTAAGTTTTCGCGACAATATGTCCGTATACTTTATTTAAAAACAGGGCCAAAAGTTTCTCTATTGGAATTGTAGAGAGGTCTGTCACCATACAAGGCCCCTTCATGCATATGAGAGGCTTTCAAATCTCGAATACCTTGTGGCGCAATTCGCCCAAACTATGTTTGTCCTCACCTGTTGAATCGGGGGTCGTTGTATGCGTCGGGAATATTGAGCGATTCTCCTGTCATGGCGACGTATCCAGCAATGCCGGTCCCCATTGGAAATCTGAGAGGTATTTCCAGAATTATCAGTTATCTTTATAATTGAAGAGCGGAAATTAGTGGGAGAAAGTGCTGAATAACATTTTTGAATTTTTTTTGATGTTATATGTTATTCTAAGATAAAAAGTCTCTTCAATTCATAAACTTTACAAGTATACCTTTTAGATTTTGTAAGTTCCGTTTTTAACGTATTCAAGTGAAAAAGAAAAAAAAATTAAAACTCATTTTCTTGTTTTCATCTTTTTGTCACTTAGCACGTTCTTCCACTAGCCTCTTCAATTTTTTAATAAGTTATAAAATTAATATTGCTTAACATTGGTTTGTAATTAATTTATAGTAACGCAGAGAATACTTCGATGCAGCAAATTAGAAATATTATTCTAAATTTGAAATATACATAAACACTGTATTGGCAATATGTATTATAAAATTATAATCCCCCCTAGTGTTCCGATACAGTGTTCTATTTTAGGCTGATTCCATGCAAAATCACCCGTTTTGTCGTGTATGTCGTGTACAACAAAAAAAATTCCTCTACGGAATTTAATATTTAATGAAGAAAAAAATGGAGGAATATTTCATCTGCACTTATTGGTACTACACAATGTAACGTTCTTAATTTAATTTCATTTATTTTTAAATTCAAAAAGCCGGTATAGCTTGTGACTTACACTTTAAAATTAAACTTAAAGAGATTTTTCAGAAAATAAAATGACTATGCCGCTTGGTGTACTGTTACCTTATTCATAAAACCATCTCAGCCATATTTACGTTATTTTCTGAATGTTTTTCTGAATTTCATATTTTTTACTACATTTTAAATTGCTTTTTTATTGTTATTCTTAAATAAAAAATTATTAATCAAATTTATCTTATATATGATTCATCTGAGGCGCTACTTTTTTTCTGTCTCATAACTTTTATCTGTGACCTTTAAAAATATGATAAATAATATTTTATGAAAAAACATATTTCATGCGGTTGAATTTTGTATTGATTCTTTCTCTAGCAATCTTCTAATCATCTACAATTCTAAATCTGCTTGTAATCGAAAAGTCTTGTGGTGCGCACCTAGGTTTCTTACACAAATGGACCTTGCAATTTCCCCCATCATTTAAGGGGGTTCAATACCCTAAAATCGGTGAAAAAATCAAAACAAAAATTATTGGCTTAAAATACTATTACAACCTTTATTAATAATGTCACAAAGTATCAAGACGATTGGAAAACTATTTTTGACATTAAAAGCCATTTTAATGTCATGGCTTCGTAAGGAAATGGGTTAACAATAAAAACTTTAAACGCGTTTTTCTCAGAACTTGGTTTTTTGAACTTCGATGTACCTTTTCTCAAAAACTATGCTACGTTTTCTCGTGAAATTTTTTTATATGATGTACTACATAGTATAGATTAATCTAAGGTTATAAATTTTAATAAAACTAAAGTGAAAAAAAAATTATGGGGCTAAAAAGTGAAAAATTTCATGAATTTTTGGGTACTTTAAAACTTATTCTATTTAAAAAAATCTAACAGCTATTTAAAAAAAAACTTTTAACCTCAGATTAATATATAAGGTTGGTATAACACACAGAGAATACATTGCAATTGGCCAATTTAACATTACCGATATACAACATATTATACCCCCTTAAAGCAATAAAATATTCGCACGGGAACCCACCTGATTTCCTGCGGGACCGATTCGGTCTCTCCGGTCTCGTTCACGTCGAATATGCGGGCGTACAGCTCGCCCGTCCGCCCGTCCACCAGGAAGAGGGAGGCCCGGTCCGCGCTCACCAGCTTGCGGGCGAACATCTGCACGGAATGGGGACGCCCATGAACATTCGGGAATACACCTTGAATACTCAATGAAAAGTCAACTAAGTTTCGAAAATTACTTCTTCGTGTAAATTATTTTGTCCAACCTTCATTGTTCAGTACCAAGGTCGTCGTGTGCCTTACATTTTGTTCCTTTTGATAAAATTAAGCAGAAAACTTATTTTATAACTAATTTCCCTGCTTGACTTTCAGCCTTAAATGAATCGTAGTAGAAATCACGATCAACACACTACTTTAAGAAAATTGCTGTGGGGTAATTTTTTTTAAAAAATTGTTTTAATTTGAATTCATAAGTTTTCGTAAATATATACATAAGTTTTGCATCCTATATTTGCTACTCCTATTTAAAAGAATACTTCAATATTTTAATCTCTGGGACCCCAACTTAAATGCTTGGAAAGGGTGAAAATTTTGAATTTGTTGCAAATCATTAAGCATTCGGAAAAACTAAGATTAATTTATTTAAGGCAAAATAAGTATCAAAGCTAGTAATTAAAAAAATCTGAAGTATTTATCAACTCATACTTTACCATAATTTTAATAATTACGGTGTCCATGCTGACCATGTCTTGGAAAATCGACCTACGATTAAAATAATCTTAATAATTAAAATTTTCTTTAAGATAACAAAAAATATAATTTTAATAATAATATAATTTTAAAGATATAAGGTGCATTCAAATAATATTTAACCAAAATATCAATTGATAAGGCTTACTTTACAACTGTCATTAGAAACTTATTCAGTTCTCTCTGTTTCATCATGGAAGCATATAACTGAAAGAAAAACTTATTACCCACGTGATTTTTTTATTTCAAAATACGGAATGTGTGAGCAATATAGAGTTTGATGGACCGAAACTATTACCTCTGCATAATGTAAAGCTGTTCCTCCCCAAACTAAATAACTGTTTACAATCTGTAAAACATCAAAATTAAGGTTTTCATGTAAGACGGTTATTACAACTCCACATCTTTATTAATATTATTTTTAAATAGTATAATTATAGCTTTTATAAACAGAGTACATTACATAAAATATTTTTTTCCTGAATATAATAATGTCATGTAACGCAACTGTAAAAAGAGCAATAGAGAAAAAAAAAAGGAAAATGCGATAGGTTCTGTACATGTTGTTTCCTTTTTCTTGTACTTTAAATGCAAAGAAACAAACTTGCAGGATGAATTTCAGTCAAAAAGCTGTAATTGTTAATTTTCGGTAAAAAAAAAAATTGAAAATATCGTTATTTTGTTCTCAGGAAACAAAGAAAAGTTATATGAGTACAGCACTGGTTTTAGTAAAATTTAACTTGATACCAATTATCCGAAAAAATATAGAAGAAAAAGATGTCGAAGCATTATCGTTATACTATGGGCTCCTCTATGATCTTATTATGCCATGAACGGCTGTACGAATACTCAAAAAAGTCATCTACCCAACTCTTTTACTTTACATTAGGAGGTATTTCATACGCCTGAAATTCAGCATTATAGATAAATAGCTTACGTTTCGAATAAGAATTACATATAAAAAATATAACAGTGCAATTAGCGTCAAACACAAAAACCTTATTTTTTTTTTACTTTACTTACTTTCATCATACTTCTTCATTGCTTGGAGTTATCAAAAAGTAACACTTAAAGCATCATAACTAATAAACAGCATGCATTTTGGTTTAATATCAACAATTAGAAATTTATTGTTGCTTACTTCTTCATCTTCTTCCTGAAATTCAGAATCGGGTTCTTTTTTGTAGAATTCCAAAACACCTGCAATTTAAAATAAGAGTCACACCAAAGTTTAAAATGCAATCGACAATAAAATTACGAATTTAAAATTGATTGTCAGTCTGAATTGAACTGATGCATTAGTTTGGGAATCACAACTTCCGCATGAGTATTGCTTTGGCCTGTTAGCCCTTTATACCCAGGTATGGGAATCAACATAACATAGAAATGAAACAAATTTGAAAAGAAATTGCTATCTAGTTATTTAATAATGTATTTTTAATTTTTTTTAATATGCCCCAAATGCACAGTAAAGGGCGATACTATCTTAAAACTTCATTAATTAATAATTGTATACCCGGATGTTCTTTTCTTTTCAATTTTCTTTTAATTTGATGTTATGATGACTCCCATACCTGGTGAAAACGGGATAACATGGCAAAGCAATTCCTTTTCAAAAGTTATGCCTTATCTTTATGGGACTGACTGGGCGTCTTTCAATTACCTGACAACTCCCCGTCCGGTTGTAAAACGGGATGACAAAGTACGTTGACGGGCTCTTCTATTTGAGATGATATTCCACATGGAAAACGATTGTCCTTTTCACAAAAAATAAAAAATATAATAAGTTATTAAGCATCAAATAGCCTACACATTTTCAAAGATTATAGTTAAACAGTTAAATATACAGATAAAATACAGATAAATAAACAGAATCATTCTTTTCTAGCCACTCATACCACAAGTTTTTATTCAAAGTTCAAACCTTTACCTTGCTCTGAGATTTGCATCGGACAGCTTTTTTTGTTTTCATCACATATTCGGCTAAGGTTCCTTCTAGTATAAATCTCCTGAATTAAGACAAACACTTCTTTAAGCTATTGCATGGGCAACACACATTTGTTCATTTTGCTTATTTTCAAAATTTGAGTCTTAGCTAAAGTAAGTGTACTAATTTATATTTTAAAACGACTATTTTCGTAGTATTTTTGCAGTTTAAATTCTAATAGCTACAGAATATATTAACGAATTGGAACTAATGAAATTTTCAAATAATTATTAAATTTGTTAAGTAAAGTAAAAGTATAATGGAATTTGAATATGTTTGCATTAAAATTGGAATGGCTTTTTTGTAAGTAGAAAGGTCTTCTCTACATTTTGTAGCCCTGGACCTGGGAAAAAAGCGTGTTAGCAAGTGACTCTTTCGAATAATAAAATTGCCTGAAGTTTTGCATCTTTTTTATTACATTTCATTGTGGAGCGTCTGAATTTCTGATCATTGTCAATAAACTTTGTTATTTACGTAGTAAATGGGTTTAAGAACCTTCTTTGTAATTTGATTTTTTAAACGTCATAAAGTTAAAATTTTAATAAATTTGAAATTTTATGTGTTGCTGTAAGGCAACAGTCGTTGTTTATGTATCCCTCGGTGAATGTATATTGAAATATTAATCATTAGCATAGTATATAAAATGAAATTTTGAACTAGACGTTTACTTCAAGTTCTACAGTGTGACACACTCTACTGCAAAGACGGAGACAAGCATGTTACTTAAACACAAAAAAAAAGAACATCTCACTATCAACTATATCAGTAGCTTTGTCACTTAAAATGATCGTATTTGTTTTAAAAAAATATATGGTACATTTATCGTAAAAAGGCAAAAAAATATTATCAGACTCAAAGTTAAATAGTAAATAGGTTGAGTAAATATTTATAGTAAGTAAACATTAAGAAGTAAACAATGCTTACTCGACGTTATTATCAGTGATCCGAAAAGACGACAATTCCTATAAAAGTAGAATAAATTATTGCGATTTAACAGAATATACAAATACATTTACGACGAAACAAAAATCCAATTAAACTATACGAATCAATAAATTTTTTAGTCATTGAAATGGGAGAAAGTATATTGGAGGGCGTAGCACACCAGCGAAAATTCTCCAACCCAAATCTCTACCCAAAACTCAAAATTGGATGTAATGTGCTATGGAAGTTGAAGAAAGTATCGATGTCAACTCCATACAACCTGGTAGATCCAACCTAGCATTTGAACCATTCAGATGTGTAGATTACGGCTTTCGTCACTGTTAAGAGATACTTCACATCCCTTTATAGCGTGCGTAGATTCCGATAACTTAGATGAGCAAATATAAATTTTCACCCAACAAGAGGATGAAGTTCTATATATAAGGGCAGGAAATATAGAATATGCGAGCAACCGTTCATCCAACCCTGGCAACTCTACGTCCAACTTCGCAAAGTCTAAATTCATCTGGTGAAAGTTGAGGATCGCGTTGCCTCGACGGTTGGGGGTTGAATGAATGAGGGTTCGTGTGATACTCCTTTAGTGAGAGGAGGTGTCAACCACTTGGGACCCCATTTGGGGATATTTGAAAATTTTAAACTAGTTATTCCTTTAAATTTTCCAAAAAGTTCTTTTTACAGTTAATTTTAAATTCATTTTGTTTAAAAGTCATTGCTAAAAGAAACTTTTAACTACAAATAAGTGGTACGGCTTCTTTTGCATTTATAGCACAAAAAATGTGTATTTTTAGAGCTTAAGGCGTGTCTCACAGTAACTATGAAACACAAATTTAAAAAAAAATGATTACTTTGCATAACATACTTTTTAGTATATATATTTGTATGAAAGGTATGCTTAGATAAGAAAAAACCGCGCAGGAATGTGCTGAGCTCTTATTAGGAGGGGGGGGGGGGGACTGTCGCACCTTGAAGTCGGCGTCGTACATGTGCAGGCTCCAGCCGTCGGCGCCGATGGCCGCGGAGACGGTGTCGGCCAGCTCCGAGAAGACGCGCCGCTTGTCCAGGTGCACCAACAGGCCGGACATCAGCTCCTGGAGCATCGCGCGCTTGTCGGCCGGCACGCAGAACTGATAGGTCATCAGGGTGAAGGGAACATGCGAAATTATGTACACTCATGGACGTGATTGGACCCATATCAAAGGGATAATATAGAAGAAGAAGATGTAAAGTGCATTAAGAAATTTTGTAATACACTGCTCACAACAATTGAATCGGTGAGTGCAGAAACAACGTCAGTCACAAATTTCAAATTTTTCAGGAGGGAGAAAAAACGTAATAACTCCTCCATTATTTCTGCACTAAACACTCGAAACAATTTCCTCTTCAATTCTCCTCTATTTACGGAACTACTCAATAGACTAACATAGTTTTTACACCTAGCACGCATCTTGCCTTTCCACGCTTATTTTCATTGAAAACGAGTTTTCGGATTTTTTGGACTGAAGTGGTTTCGGCACTCACCGATTCAATTAGGGGAGCGCATGGTTTAAACTCTTTTAACCCCAGAGTTTCCATTTGGAATCATGAGCTTGCGATTTTTTTTCTCACTAAGTTGAGCTTGCACTAATTTATTGTTATTTGGAAGAATCATGTCTTTTGAGGATTTAAATAATGTTTGTTTTAATCAAATGAAAATATGAAAACATGGTAAAATAAAGTCACGCCCAAAAAAAATTATGAAATAAATTGACCCTAAATTCTTCACTCTTGCATTCTCAGATGTTTAAAAATTGATTTTAACTCTTTTTTGCAAATAAAAATTTGAACAAATAATTGATATAATTTATTCTTAATTTTTGATTCCAATTTCTCCCCCGTAAATTTTAGTTAAAAAGTTAATATTTTTCAGCCTATTTTTTACCATTTCAATCTGGATTCATAAGGAATCTATTTCACAAATTTTAGATTTTTAGAATGAAAAACAAAGCATTGAAAATGAAAGGGTTAACAAAAGTACGCAAAGTGCTCCCCTAATTATCTTGAGCAGTGTACATAATTTGGTTCAAGAACATTTAACCATGCCAGATTAGTTGTAAAGCATTAGGGTTTTCTTAGTTATTACAGTTTACTTAGTTATAAAGCTACATAATAGTAAGTGTTTGATCCCTAAACGTTTTAAAGGATATTTAGCGAAACTGATTAGAAAAAACAAAAAGTTAAGCTCCGTGTACACTTGCTCAGTGTCTGGAATTAAAGTGAAAAGAATTTACCTTAATTCTTGACAAATTGGGATCCTCGTTAGTTGAATCTAAGATAAAAAACAACAACACAATCTTAAATTAAAATTTCTTAACAACTCAAATGAAAAAAAAAAAAGATTTAATGTTGTACTATGCATCTCCTCTATTTAATCTTGTTCCAAAGAGTTTTATAGTAACTTCTTTACAAATCTTAAACACAAGTTTTCAAATCTTATTACACAGTAGCTACAAAGATGTCACAACTCCAAAATATAGCTATGGTATAGGAACTGGTGACTGAAGGATTATTGTTCAACGGTGCACATTAAATCTTCAGTAGCCCAAAGTCATGAGGCCGGAACATACCTCTATAATAATGTTGCTGTCGTTTCCATCTCGTGTAATTATCTTTGACGCTAACTTTTTCACTTCGCGACTAAGACTATCTTAGCAGACAAAAGATAAAACTAATTCAGTGTATTGTCCTGAACAATTTGTGCACGACAAAATAAGTTACACAATGTGATGTAATCTTTTCCGGCAGCCTATTTCTAGCCTCCTTTAGGAGATAAAACACATCCAATTACTCCTAGTTATTTAGAACACTGGTCAAGGGACGAGGTTGACACATGAGCGTTCACCCAACGGAACTTCGAGCGACATCGCACGCTAACACCGTCGAGACTTTCGACTCCACAGATTTAACGAGCACGTATATCGCAGTGTACTCGAGCACCCCGGTGATTTTTAGAGGATTTTTTTCTACTTGCACGAATACGTCTATATCTATATAGTATGGCTAATACAAAAAAACAGAACCAAGAACCGTCTAGGAGAGAGTATTGTCGCTTACACCTCTCGGCCACCGGGGGGCCGTACGTTACACAAAATTCGAATTTTAAAAACTTAGTTTTTGGAAGTTACCTCATTCACATAGCCGTCGCTAATGGGCTCATGGATTTTTCAATTAATTTGTTACTTATAGCACCGAAATAATATTAAATATTGCATGGTAAGAGTGAACCGATTCCTTTATAGGTCAGAACATAGGTATGTGCGATTCATGGCGTGCAGTGAAAGGTTAATTCAACCACAACCCACCGTTCTCGCTTCCTCCCTCCTCTCTTTCCCTCCTCGTTTTTCGGATGACCCACTGCTGAAGCAGATCCAGTGAGACGTTCTCCAGAACGTATTCTTCCAGGAAATCGCCATGATTTTTCAAATACTCCGACACTCTTTGGCACGTGCCTGTAGGGCTCTCTGCAAGAAGACCTGCAAATTACATTTAAAAGATATGGAACGAATGGACTGCTGTAACGTGGCCGAGCATTATTTATTGACGGGGCATCAGAAGACAATGTGTGTGCTTTGTGATGTAAAAGTAGCCATGACTTTCTAATTTAGCTGAATTAGCGGCCAGAGTGTTTGTGTGCGGGGTTTAGACAACGGTAGACGTAACTTTTGTCGTGGCTGTTCCAGTTGCCCATTCAAACAGGGTGGAGCATTGCTTGTTTGTGGGGTAAATGTGTGATGTAACGGTGACGTCACTTTAGGCGTAGCCATTCCAATTGTTCATTTGTTTTATGTTTTTCTTATTTGGGATTGTCATAAAACAAAGTGAATAAGACGTTTTTCGCAGTTTTTGACCTGTTAAGTAAAATAATGGTTACAAGTCCTAATCTGGCTCATCAAGATTGAACTATGAACCCATCACAGTTCAACAGCACTATGAACTAAACAGACAAGAATTTTACATAGAAGTGTCCGTAAAACATTTTTTTTTCGAATGTGATGTTTTCTACAAAGTTTTGTATGGCTTAATACGGCTAATTTTGTTGTAAAAAATGAGTTTAACTTTCTACTCTTTTAAAAGCCCAATATGAAATCTAAGGCAAATAAAGTATTGCGATGGGGTCGTAAATCCTAGATAGACATTTGTTTTTCTTAATGTTTTGGAGGGCACCAGGTCCAGTACTTTTGAATGCAACAAATGTAACAAATACAAATGTAATGAACAAATTAAAAAGCAAAATGTAACAAATTAAAGTTCATGTTATACTGTAACAACGTTTAATCTTTTAAGGACCACGTACGCGGACTCTGAAAAACCCAAAAAAAAATGGACAAGTCTATCATCATTTGCTTTTTGTTATAAACTTTTCCGACTGAACTCAGAACCAAACATCGAAATTTTTTCTATTAAAAAAAGGAAATAACGTTCTTAAAAAAATGACCTCTAAAAGCACAATTTTAGAGTTTTATGAATAAAAAAACGCATCAAAATATTCCCATAATTTCATTGCTTTTTTTTTTGGAATAAAAACCATTTTTCCCCCATAGACTTATTACCATTAGCAAGCCCGATCGAAAGAGGACGATGGGGGTGATGAGCAGCCTTAAGAATAAAATAATAAAGACAAATACAAAAAAAAAAAACTAACGTCCTGCCTGTCTCTTCGGTGTCTTCAAGTTCCTCACATTGCCACCAGAGTTCCTACTGGCGCTGGTAGCATCCAAATAGCATCCGGGTCCAGGGCTGAGCGGTCTGTTGTCAAGGCAACAGTTAGAGTGGTACCGGCTGGTCGACAAGTTAGGGCCCAGCTGATGGCCAGAGGGACTGGTGACCAGCAGAGGAGGCAGCCTGCGCTGGAGTCCCTTCGGTTTAGACATGCAGAAGCCCGTGTTTGGAGGAGGGTTGTGTGGCGGGGATTTTGAACCTGGTGAATGTAAATAAATAGATGAAGACGCATATCTGAATTGGATTAATAAATGTAAATATTACTGAAACATTTTTTTTTGTCTTAACCAAGCTATTTTTAAAAATAGCCATTTTAAATACAAGCAAGAAGTTCTCAAAAACTAGGGGCCCGGATGGCCGAGTGGTAAGCATCGCAGGCCAGCAGTCTGCGTGCTGTAACGGGCGCGGGTTCGATTCCCGCCTTCGCCCTGGGTGTATTTCCTCTCTTTGTGACAGTAAAAAATCTTTCTGTGTCTGTCTTACTTGACGAAGACTTATAAGCGGCTCACTGAGCAAGCACACAAGTCGGAATATATATGTAAAATACCCTACCCTTCTCAAAAACTAAAATAGCCTACTTTCATTTTAATTAAATAATAACAGAAGTTAATAAAGTACAAAGACACAGGCGGACAGACAAAATGTTTAACATAGGTATCTGATCACATCGTTCAAAAAGAAAAAAAAGGCATTTGAAAATCAGATGGTTAGAAATTAAATGAAAAGGGAAGGGATGTAAGGACAGAAGGGAAGAAAATAAACGTGCTGACAAATGGGCAAAGAGTGTGAAATATAGTTTTGTAGTGTGTCCTATGACCATTCAAGCAAAAAAAAAAAAGAATTCTTTATAGGACGAACGGAAATTTGATTTAGGGAAGAATGGACAAAATGACACAGGTAACATAGTAATGACATGTGAACTAAAAAGTATAGTCTCTGATATCATATTTTGAAAAAGAAATTTAAATCTGATTTAGAACGAAATTTAAAAGGGATTTCAGACAAACGAAAAACTCTCCACCATATCTATAACCAATTTTTTTTAAAATTATAACTATGCTCCATTACTAATTTAAAATTCAGCAGCTTTACATGATAGTTCAATAGTTTATACTTGACATTTACGAAAGACATAAAGTTAACTTTTATAAAAAAAAATTAAACCATATCAAAGTAATTACCTTTCGCCATTTACCTGAAGGATACAAACGTATTACTCAAGTGGGAAACTAGCTAAGGTTTTGTTCCAGAAACACATGTAACTTTTAAAAAGCTATCAATTTTCTTAAATTTAAAATTTTAAATTCCTTGGGAGATTTTTTAGACCATTTAGTACACATATGAAATTTAACCAATAAAAAATACCTATTTAAATTAAAATTTCATGCAGTAGAAACCAGTATGCACTTTGGCTGCCTAACCCTCAGATGGTTTAAAAAAAATTAGAATAATTATATAAATTTTTTGTTTCTTACCAGAAAAAGAAAAACCACCACTCAATTATGTTGACAAGATCGAAACCTCTAGAGCACCTGCAACATGTGGATCAAAAAGTCTCTCAAAAGCCCTCCCAAATTAATGTCTCCTAATACACGCAATTTCAGTATCCATGGATACGCGAATCTTACGTCAGAAGCCTTCAATTTCTAACGCTTCATGGACAAAAGACATACTAAGAATAAAGTGGTCATTTGTTAGTATTATTTTTCAGAATGGGGCCATCACGAATTTTATTGACAATAAAGACAGGACACTTATTTCGTGTCATAATTTGGAAGTCAATAACTATTTAGGATGTATGAGCACATTTTTGAGCAATTGCCTGTTAGTTTATCTTCTTTTATAATGACATGGATTATTTTTAAAAAAGTACTGAACACTTTAAGTAAAAGTATTGCTATACATTCACTACATAATCTGTATTAAATCGTCGATGTAATACATTGAAAGCACTTTGTTTTACATCTAAAATGGTTTTGTTGTGATAAATGGTCATGTTTTGCAGGATGGAGTTCATGATTCATTAGAATAATGCGCAAATCTGATTAACTATTCAGACGAAGCAGGACCTCCATTCGACAAAATATGCTATTGTTTCACAATGAAAGTATATGAGCCAATAATCAACGTTTTTTTTATATATCTTCAATATAATAATGTGATAAAAATATGCTAAAATTAAGTTGCAATGGTTTCGTAAAAGTCTTTAGCATAGGTCATCGGTTTAAAATTGAAATTAAGCTGGTTCTTTCAGGTACTCCAGCACTTGGTTTTTAATCTATATATAAAAGAAGACCGTGTTAGTTCGACTATTTATAACTCAAGAACTGCTCAACTGATTTGGCTGAAAATTGGTGCGGCAATAGCTTAGAACCAGGAATAGGCTATAGAACACTTTTTATTCGAACTCAAACGGGCGTAAGTGTGCAAAACGTCATAAAATTTCCCCATAGGAATAGCATTGCAAGATTTATATTTATGCTTTTATTTCAATTTAATAGATATTTATGCAACTAGTGCGAAAAGTAATGCTTTTTAAAACAAGTGGCTTTTATTTCACGAGCGAGGTACGAGCGAGTGAAATAAAGACACGTGTTTTAAAAAGTTTACTTTTCGCACGTGTTTCATACACTATTTTTTATAATTGCGTGAAAAAAATCAAATCTCATTGGTTCAAAAATAATTCACGTGCTAATTAAACTAAAATAGACTAAGAGATGTCAAGGAAAACAACCAATGAACTCGCAGTTCGGAGCACGTGACGCTATAAAAAACCAATAAGCGTGTTTCAACATTTTGTCAAAGAAAGCGACCAATGAACTCGCAGTTCGAAGGGAGTGACTTAAGAAATATTCCCATCGCGAGAAAAAAAATTCATTGATTCAAAAATAATTCACGCGCATAATATTTTTAAATACAGCAGATCGATAAATCTTTGGATTTTATGAGTATTATCAAATCGAAATTTTACTTGAAATGTTGGCATCTTATAAAAAGAGTGCGACAAAGTCTTTTTTTCACTGCTTTTGGGTGAAAAAAAGTACTTTTTTTCACTGTTTCAAAAAGTCTAGCTTTGTGCACGCGTCTGATATTGAAATTATAATGTAAAAGTCGGCTTTTTTTCACGCAATTATAAAAAAAGAATTTCAGCGCGCTCAGCGTGAACAAAAATTAACTAAAGAAAAAAAAGAGCGCGTTGGTATAATTTACTGGATTGATATTTGAATATCAGTGTTTTGTTCTATTAAATGATTTTAAATCTTTATTTTTATGGTGGATCAGATTTCCTTAACTAGATTTTAATCAAATTTTCAAATTAAGTTTAATTGATGTGTACAAATGGTAAGAAATGAAGATGTGCAGCAATATTTTCATGATAAATAAGGAATTTATACTTCATGAAACTTTTCCAACCATACTAGAGAATGAATGTCTGTTTTGTTTTTTTATGTAAAGATGGCTTAAGGTAGGCGAATACCCAAAATTCTAAATTTTTTACTATTACTTTAACCTTTTCCAAATTTGGCACAGTGATTTCAAATATAATTAACAATGCTTTTTTGGCAATTTTTTTTATTGAAATGTAATTGATTTATTTTAAACGGTGTTTTTCAACTAAAAAAAGGGGCTTACGCTAACACTTCTAGCACAAAAAGTTTTACATTAATTTACCTGAAATTTTTTACAGATGCTATTTCAATATATATCTGTGCCATGAACCTCTAACATCAGGTGTAAATATAGTAGTTTTTTTTAAAAAAAATTTCCAAGTGTAAGTCAATCAAAAATAAAATTTGTCTCGCTGTGGCTTCTAGTACGAAATTGTCTAAAACCCATTGCATATACAGCACCATCTGCGCATGCTCAGCATCTGCCGGAAATACAGCTCTTTTACGGAAAAACACTGCGCATGCGCAGACGGATACTGAAAGGGAAAGATATCTGCACGTTGGCTTTTTATCGCCCAAAATTGATAAGGTTTTGGGAATAAAAATTAACATGTTGTTGGTTGGTTGGTAGACATATTTGCAGGCTTGTGTGCTTTGTCGCAAGGACCCGCTTATAAATACATGTTGTTTGAGATGAAATCGACCCTCGTTGCCGGTGTTATTTTCTGGTTTATTTACTTTACCCTATGAGCACACATAAGCACTTTAATTAGAAAGAGGAGCTAATAAATGCTTAAAAACATAAAGTCATATTAAATCTAAGTAAAATAATATTTAAGGTAGGCGAGTACCTAAATTTTTTTAAGAAAAAAAATCGTTTTTTGGGGTTTGTGGCTATTTTCATTGCCCCAAATGTTTTTTTGTAGCAAACAGAATTCAATTGTCTTATGTATTTACTAATCTGCAAGACTTTTAGTCAAGGCTTATCTATATCCTTCCGGAGCTCGGGAGCCCTGTCGGTTAGACACTCGCCTATCATGGTCCCAGGTCCAGGTTTGAGGCAGGTCATCGCAAAAATAAGTGCCTACCTATAAGCGGCCGTGCAGCCAAAAATGTCCGATGAATAATATCCCGTGTAAGGGAGTGCACGTTAAACATCCTTCAAAGTCCTAACGCTGAGTACGATGTCGCCTTTAATGGTTGCGTTGGGTGCCTATTCAGGTGGCGACTCGTCACTTGACTGTGGTTTTAAGATACGACGCCCATCGCCAATAGCCCTCGTGTAGCTCTAGTGCTACGATAATTCACACCTAACCTATATTCTTTCTAAACGGAAGAAAATCAGAGGCATAATTTAGTTTTAGTTTCGGATTTTAAAAAAAACTTAGTATGGTTAAAAGTAAGCCATTTATTTTAACATACAATAACATTTAATAAACATACAGGGTGGTTACAAAATAACGCTAGCTAGTCGGAGTTGTCTGTAGCTTGAATGAATAATCCAACTGCATCAAAACCTTAGTAATCAAAAGGGGGGGGGGGGAATGGAATCATAAAAAGATAGAATTCTAAAAAATAATCATAAAAAACAAACTCGTTTCTTGACCAGGGTTCTAAATTACGAGGCATCGTCAATTATGGCCAATTACGGTCAACACAGCTAATTACGCCTCGTAATTTAGAACTCTGGACAAGGGACGAGGTTTTTTTTTTTCGAAAAGGAATGGAATCATAAAAAAGAAACTCGTCTCTTGACAAAGGTTCTAAATTACGAGGCACAGCCAATTATGGCTAATTACGGCCAACACATCCAATTACACCTCGTAATTTAGAACCCTGGTCGAGAGACGAGTTGGTTTTTTATGATTCCATTCTTTTTTCCCCTTCTTGATTAGTAAGTATCTCAAGGTTTTTTGCATTTGGAATGTTCATTACAGCTACAAACCATTCTGAATAGCGATCGTTATTTTATAACCACCCTGTATAATTTAAAATGTATTATGGATCTGGAAATTGCTTTTTTAACTAATAACCATAATTTCCAAAGCCATGCTAAATGGTGACTGGTGTACGTTAAATCCGTCGTGGTCACTAAGTCCTCCAAGTTACCATACCAAATCAATACCCGGGACAAGTCAATTCTGGAGATCCTCTAGTTGGCCTCTGTCTCTAAAAATTAGATGGATCCATTTATGTGTGTGTGCTGTATCTCTCTTATTTGACGAAGGTTTATAAGCGGGTCTGTTTATGTAAAGTCTTACATCAATTGATCCCATAATAAAATAGGCTTAGAATTTGACAGTGTTATAAATCCAATAATTCTATTATAATCCATGAACGCACGCGGTCGGCGAGGGTAAACGCCTGATATTCAATAACAACCTAAACCTTCACTACAACCCTAACTAACAACTTGGCGAAAAAAATTTTTGGCTGCTCACAAAAACGTTTCGCTATCAAGTCGAGATCTGCACATGCGCAGATTTCCGGCACTGCCGTTAGATTAGCCACATTGTATTTGTTTCAAGTTAATTCATAAATTTTGTCGTAAAACATATTCTTGTGATTTGTTTGTAACTCTAGAGGGTCATTGCACGGATCAGTTCAAAACGAAGAATTTAACACATAATTCATGTTTATCGGAGGAAAATTCAATGTGGTAGGACTGTTGGCGTGAACCTCTTTTTTTAGTTGAAAAACACCGTTTAAAATAAATAAATTATATTTAAATTTAAAAAAATGCCTAAATAGCATTATTCATTATATTTGAAATCACCATGCCAAATTTGGAAAAGATTAAAGTAATAGTAAAAATTTTAGAATTTAGGGGAATTTTGGGTATTCGCCTACCTTAATGGCCGATTGAATTTTGGCATTGGCGGCCTTTGGCGAAGTTGAAAATTTAACGTAGAGTAGCTCTTCCCATCCAGTTTTCTGGGTTAGGGTTAGTTTGAATTATCGTCGCACTAGAGGTACACACGAGGGCTATTGGAAACAGAAGTTTTAATTTAGAACCCCAGTCAAGTTACGAGACGATACATGATTCACTTTTAAGGACGACATCATAGGCAGCGTCGGGGAATTTTTTGGATATTTAAAGTGCTCTTTCTCTAGACGGGATATTATTTGTCGGAATTTTTTTGGCTGTAAGAGCCGTTTATAGGTCGGCAGTTATTTTGGCGATGCCCGGACCTGAACCTGGGATCTACCGCAAGCAAGTCGAATGTCTTTGCCGACTGGGTCTAAAAGTCTTAAGGGGGTATGGGACACTTTTAACTTTTAATATTGCGGATATCAATATAATTTTTTTTCATAAATGTATACTAAATATACTTACACTTTTAGAATGTCAAATTTTTTAAATTATCATTAATTATTTTTTAAAAAAATAAAATGTGTCAAAAAGTGATATATTTCTAATTTTTGTTATAAGTCAAAAAATTATTTATTGACAAACAAAAATTTAGCATTTTTATATACAAGAAAATGTATTTAACAAACTGTCTTTACAAATTTTTGTTATTTGCCATAGTTTTTTTTTAAATTATTGAATTTTTTTAAATAATTTTACAGGTTCACTTTTTTATAAAAATTAATAAATAAAAAAATTGAATTATATACATCTAATCCCTAAAGACAAATTAAAGATATATGTTTTAAAAATATGTGTGGAAAATTTTAACACTCTATGGGCAGTAGATTTTGACTTATATCAATTTTAAAGTCAAGAAATCATCGAAAACACGAACAAGGAAAAAAACAGCTTTGAAGTTTATCGCTTTCCTTACTGAAACTCTCCAAACCGCCCAAACGACTAAGGATTCGATAATGTTATTCCTATCAAATTTTACGAGGAAGCAAAAAATTTAAACGTGGTTGGCCAACACAGATTCCATGACACAAAAAGCTACATATCTCACGTTCGACTGGAGATTTAAATAAAAATTTTGTTTTAAATTATTACAAAATATTTGTGTTATTTTTTAAGATGATAATATATATATATATATTTTGAAGATTTTGTGTCCTATACCCCTTAACGAAAGCGTTTGGTGGTACGGAAATTGATGAACAATGTGATTTACTCGACGATATTCAAATTCGATACGCGACGATACTCGATTCCTTTTTTAATTATATTTATTATCCAAATAAAAAATTGACTTTGCTAAAATCAAAAGTTTGCTGACTTATTGCCTCTGGCGGAACAAAGTTCGCCGGGTCAGCTAGTATCATATAAAAATTTCAGACATAAAGAAATAATATTGTGCCCAAATGAAAATTAGGATTAAAAAACCATAGTTTTCGAAAAAGCTGTTGGCTTGAACTTGAAATTACACTTGATTTTTAGTAATATATGTAATAATCCAACAAAAAAAAAAACATAATAATCTATCGAAACTACATCAATATTAAATCCTCAACGATGATTGTTTTTTTTAAGAAAACGAGCTTTATTAACCCGGCTTTGCACGGGTGTATTCTTAATAATAGTGATATTTTTTATGCAAACATTTGTTTTATACAAATTGATCCCTTCTCCACTGGTCATCGTTATATAATAATTTCCCCCATTCTAATATCAGCATTAATTAAAAAAAGAAATCTGATTGTAACCAGGCCCTTCTAGAAGCTTAGTTAGAGTGCTTTCCTGTAGTCCCTGTTAAAATTGCCAGAATAGCTGTGTTTTTATTTGCCCTCCTACACTCGAAAATGCCCAAAATGTGGTAAGCATTCCATTCCATATTCGACAACTCGATAGGGCTGGGGAGCCCAGTTGGTAAAGGCGTACGCCTTGCTTGTGATAGGTCCCAGATTCCGTTCCGGGCATCGTCAAAATAACTGGTGACCTATAAACGCCAAATGTAGCCAAAAATATCCGACGAATAATGCCCCATGTCGTGCGAGTGCATGTTGAATATATTTTAAAGTCCGCTTCGTAAGATGTAAAAGTTGCATTGGGTGCCTATTTAGGTGTCAGCTCGTCACATGAATGTGTTTCTAATTCAAGACGCCCATGGTCAAAATCTCTCTTGTATAGCTCTAGTGTGACGATATTTAAACTAACCCAAACCCATACAACTGGATAAGAATAGCTGCCCTATGTTAATTTTTTTTAACTTCACCAAAAGCCTGCCAATGCCAAAATTCAATCTGCCATTATATGAGAGCTGCATCAAATTGACAGTTTCATTCACATAAAGTTATTTGTACGTAGAGGGGAATTAACATTTCTATTTCTTAGAAGTACCCATTTGATCCGGAATAGTTATCACCTTCACTGTCAAAACACATTGTGGCCTTCACTTCTTAGCATTTGTAAATATCAATTAAATTAAATTCGGAAACAAAAAAAATCAAACGATTTATTTTCATGAAATAAAATAATCACCTTATGATATTCAAGTATATTTTCCTCAAATTTGGTAGCTGTACCTCCAGTACTTTTGGCTGGGAGTTGATACGTGAGTGAGTCAGTCATCTAGGACTTTGCCTGTCTATAATAATAAAAGAAAGAGTCTGTCTGTGTGTATGTCTGTGGATCGCAAAAGACCTACTTAGACTCTTCTAAAAAATTCGAAATTTTTATAATATAGGTTCCTTTTAATACCTACGTGTGCACCTGAGGCTTAGATTTTTCATATTTGATTGTGATTTTTAATTAATATAAATAGTTTCAAAAAAACGTCATCCACGTGGGATTGCGGGACCAAAACAAGGCTTGAAAATACATGGTCCGGGCTGAAACGGGGGCTTGACGCCATCCTCTATTAGTTTGATTGAGATATGCGCTCGCCCTAGGGCTGCTTCATCCTCTATTAGTGTTTGCTCTTTTAGGTGCGCATGCGCCAACACGAATTTAATTTTGTTTTAATTTTGAGTGTATTTTCACAAGGTAAGTATGCCTCTAAAAGGAAGCAATGCGAAGTTAACGGGTTCCCAGTAAGACGGGACCATACTGCTAGTTAAGTATATAGATTTGACAATCGAATTTAAGCTTCCTGCTGCTTAAGTTTATCTCAATAGACAGATCAATATATAAGACTAATGAAGACCATACTACAGGGATATTTATGTCGGAAATATGAAGTTACACAATGAACGTATCATAAAAATTTAAAGTTAACGTGTTTAATCATAAAGGAAGGAGGTGTTAAAGGTGTTCACAAACGGGTCGTTAATGCGTTAAGAAGTATCATGGCTTTTATGAAAATCGTTGGTTTCATCTTGAAAAAACTTCTGTCCGATTCAAAAAACAACAAGTATTTTTGACATCTTATACAATGATCCAACATTAAGAAACATAATAATCTGTTGCGTGCTGATAAATCATAAAGAAAAGTGAAATATTAATATTACGGATCACTTAGGTAAGAGTTAGGGCCTAAGTACACATCACTTCTGCAGTTCAAGGAACAAAACACCCGAAAAGATCTGTTAAAAAGTAATGTTTTGCGTGCGGTCAGCTTTCATTTGCCCCAAATCAAATATAAAAAAAAGCTATTTCATCGAACGATATTAAGAAACAAGGTTCAATATTGGCAAAATAATGGATATAAAATTTTATGTGTGGGTTAAATGTAGTAGAAAATGGTTTTTAAAGTACTATTGTTGTTTACTCTGTTGTATTAAAAGTTCTCAATTATTCTTATATACATAATATTTTTTGGCGATTTAATTGATTTGCGACTGTAACTTGTTTTGATGTATGATTGAGCATTTGCAGTAGCCGAAGTTCATTCAAAAATCAGCCATTCTTTGTTTGCTTCTTTTGAAATCTATTATTCAGCTAAAACGAATGCTACTAAATATGATTTTCGAATTTGGATTACTAAAAAAAACTACAATTGCGACTTTAAAATTATTCATTTGTAAAAAAATATTATTTGAAATGTTTGTTACTATAACTTAAAGCAAAAAAATGTATACTCAAGTATTTTAAGCTTACGCAGCCCGAATAAGATTCTTTTAAATTAAACGTTTCTCACTCAATTACCATTCCTTAAGTACTTTATTTCTTTAAGCTTATAATTTGGCAAGGGAAGGGTCAACTCACATTCTCCAAAGTACAAATAAGATATACAGGGTGGCCCAAAAGCAGGCTAACAGTTAATGTTGTACCATTGGGTAAGAACTTTGGGTTATTTAATACAGGTCTTGACAAAGTTGAACGTAATTTTATAGGTTTTCAAAAATAAATATAGGAGGAGCCTATAAGCCTAGGAGGATAGAAAGAACAGGAGTAGTCATGTGGCCGTCGGAGTGAAGCGAAAAAGCTTTCCCCTGGAAGTGGGGTAGAAAAGGGACCTTTATCTACCCCACTTTTACATGGTGTTCTCTGGGAGAATTTAAGATTTTTCATTTTAAATGAAAAAATTTGATCACATTATGGAAAACGAATACACATATGCATATTTCTAATATGCTCAGTAGATATACATGTATTATTTAAAATACAATAACAAATAAACACTCAAAACTGGGCGATACCGATATTAATATTGGTTCTTCTGGAAATCTTAAAATTATTTTGTTATAACTTGGAATTTTGTTAAAATCTTTTATTAAATTTTAAAAATCTACTGTTCATCATTACACGTTTAATATTTTTGATAGAAGAGATTTTTTAACGAATATATATTAGAACTTTTATTAAAGTTGCATATGAAATGCAAAATAATAAAAATATAAGGATATACAAAACAATAATTATATTTATGTTACTGTTAATTAGTGTATACATGTAAAATCTATTTATTAAATAGATTTTGAATACTTCAATTATATACATTCTGTTAAATTTTTTATATTGTAAAAGTCCCTAAAAAGAACCCCCTCTTGGAATTAAGTAAACAATTTAAACTATTGTAGATCCAGTATAGATTTAAAATCTAATTATTATTTTTTTTATATAGCTTCAATTGTAAACATTGTATCATAGAATATTATTAAAAAAAAGAAAAAATCTTTATTAGTGGATTTTCTATTGTATTCATAAACAAGTTGGTTTGTTACAGAATCTGTCACTTACACCGTTTCCACACAACATTTTACGCTCAACAGGAAACACACTAACACCTCAAAAAGAAATTCGTCAAACAGGGCCTTTGGCTAGTTCTAATTCAAACTTTTATAAGCAAAACTAATAATTTTCTTTCATCTTCTTTTGCAGATTTGATACTTAATCTTTATCGTTTGCTAATTTTTTTTTTTTGAATTTAGAAGAATAGTGATGAATTTTTTAAATATCTTTTTGCAGTCACAAGTTTACATTTCAAAAAATAAATTAGTAAAATTGTTGCTTTAAAAATTAAAGCGAAATTTGCATATTTTGTATGCAAATTTCGAATTTTTTATGCATAGTTCTTCCCAAAAATATAACGAACCATCAAAATAACTTTATTGTGCTATTACAACAATCCAAATTGAATTATTATACAAAAATAAATATTTTTTTTCAAGAATTTTATTTTTATTTTAAATAAAGTTTCTCGTACGTTTGATGTCATGGCAACAGTGAAAATATTGAATAAAAATGGAATTCGCAAGTTATTTCAATGTAGATTAAAATTTTAGTTATTTAAATTTTAAATAAACTTCTAATTTAAATTTTTTTAATGAAATTTGGAATGTAGCCTAAACTGATTTTTTGCTTCAAAATGACGTATCCCACCTGTTTGTGAGACTTGTGGTTTGTTCTGTGAAAGTGGGTGACGGACAGAACGATTATAAAACCTTCCACTTTTTACGTTATAAACGTAGTGTGGAAGCTAAAATAGTGACAAACATATATAAAAATCTGGTAATTAAATCTATTTATGTAAGTTTAATTGTAAAAATTCCATTAAATGTATTTTTTATAAAAAAAATTATTAGTTTATTTTTACTTTATTCATAAAAATAGCTGCAAGTATTAGTGATTTAGTAGCATAAATACCGCAGTAATTATTGCAAATTAGTAAAAAAAATACTTAATATATTAGCCTTAATAAAATTAACAAGTAGGCATAAAAAAAGTAATCAAATCAGTTCTAAGCTTTTATTGGTTATCATTAATTAAAATTGTTTAATGGAAAGAATATATATCTGCATTTCCACGCGTGACTGACACTACATCAGAACGATTTAACCAATTTCGTTTGCATAATTCATAATTATTTTATACTTATTTAAAAAAAATATTGTATGTCAGTATACCCTTTAGTATATAGTATTTTTAGCAGTCAGTAAATTTTTTTAAAAAGTTATTATTTAACTAAAAAATAATAAAAATGTCCTGATGTGACTGACACTACACGAAAGTTCGTAAAATTTTGGCTATCATGAAAATTCTAATTTCTTCTGATTGCGCAGTGATTCAGCATTCTACCACTGCTTATTTTAAGTATAAGGTTTCATGCTAAATATATTGACTGCAAAAAAGTATTGAAATACCATAGGAAATAATTTATTAGCATTTTTGTGCGTGACTGACACTACATTCAATTCGTGACTGACACTACATTGTGAATTGTATCACATATATGGAATTTTAAACAATAATAGCACAACATATGTTAATAATTTTGAGCATGGATAGTTGAAAATTGTATAAATGGTAAAATTATGGTTAGAAAAAGACACACAACGTCCCCTAAAGTAGGTTTCTGGTAATTTTGTTAAACTTTAATTTCTTCTTCAAAATGCAGCAAATCAACCAAATCAACATTCTACCAGTGCTTATTTTAAGTGTAAGGTTTAAAACTGAATCATTTAATAGCAAAAGAGTATTGAAATATCAAAGGATATAATTTATTAACACTTTTGTGAGTGACTTACATTACATTCAATTTGTGACACACTACATCATGTGAATTATATTACAGAAATGGAAATTTTGGCAATAATAAGAGAACGTATGTAAATAGTGTTGAACATAGCAAGTTAAAAATTGCGTACACGGTAAAAATACAGTTACAAAAAGTTACACAAGGTCCCCTAAAGTTAGTTTCTGGTAGTTTCTTACTTCTTTATTCAATAGCATTTTCTGAAAAACCTTGACCCTGAGCCACAAAAAAAGACTTCCCGACCATTGCAGATGTTTCAGTTTTACTGAATAAGCTTCTTTACTAAACAGTTGCCAACAAAATTTTTAACGATCATTTAACTATAAAAGGAAATAAAGCTCTTTTTAGAGCATCAAGTTCATTTTCAGAATTTTGTTGAGAGGTATATTTCTTTTTACAACATTTAAATTTGTTTTATCCGCCTTGTAGTATTTTGGGGGATTTAGTGAAACGTTGGAAGTTGTTTTAAGAGGTATTTGTTGAATTTAAAGAAAAAACGGAGTAATTTTTTAGTGTCAGGGAATCGGAAGTATTTATCTTCTTTGATGAGCATATATCATTTAATCTACTTATTTTGCCCTCTACACAGTTGTCAGAAATGTATATAGTGCGTCTCAAAAGTTTAGACAAAATACATTTTGAGTCATAAAATTTTACTGAAAAGGTTTATTTGAAAAAATTTTTGGTAGTAAGGATAAGGCAAGTATATGTAATTAAAAATAGCATGAATCACAAAGAAAACAGCCGATAATAATTTTTAATTGAATTATTTGTAAAAAGTACCCAAAAAATTTGTCTCATAAATATAGACAAAATCAATTTAATGTCCTTTAATGAACTAATGTAGCATTTTTTTTGCTAGAATTGTATTTCTGTTTGATATGATGAATTAAAAAACACATTTTACGGTTGAATTTTAACCATTTTGTACCACTCCTGGTCCAATTACATACTAACAGTCAATAAAGCCATTTTTGCTTTTTTTAAAGGGAAATATTGCTGGTGATTTGCATAATACATTCCTAATTAGATGTAAATACCGAATATATGCCTAAAACAACAGTACCAAAACGTTTTGCCACCGATTTGTGCATTCGATGACATGTAATGACACATTTTCTGGTAAAAAACGGCATTTTTTAAAATTTAAAATAATCAAAAAAAAAGACACAAAATTTTATGTTGTGCACCGTAACCCGATGTAGAGTATGCCTTCCCTTCAAAAAAGCTAAAAAGTTCAAAATTTTAGCCCAAAACCACCCCTATACCATTCGATATTTCTCCTCAAATTTGCTATTCTCGAGTTTGTGAACACCGGTGTTTTTTCAAACCGGTGAAAAAGAATCAGTTTAACCGATAAGATAAAAACCGTTTTAAGGATACTCAAAAACCGGTTTTAAAACCTATTTTTTTAAACATGATTGCATGAGTGTACATGTTTTCGGGTGCCTATTTCTTTGCTCCTTCAGGAGCTTTAACACAGCCAATTGTGCCTCGTAATTTAGAACCCTGGTCAGGTGATGAGATCGACTCCAGAGTGGGCACCCAACGGCACTTCGAGGGACATCGTTCGCTAACGACGTCGAGACTTTCGAATCCACAGATTTAACGAGCACGTACAGGGTGGTTATTAAATAACGCTCGCTATTCGGAGTGGTCTGTAGCTTTAATGAATAATCCAAATGCAAAAAACTTCAGACACTTACTAATCAAGAAGGGGGGGGGGGGGGAGAGAATGGAATCATAAAAAAAAACTCGTCACTTGGCCATCAGGGTTCTTAAATAAGAGGCGTAATTGGATGTGTTAGCTGTAATTAGCAATCATTGACTGTGCCTCGTAATTTAGAAACTTGGTCATGAGACGAGTTTCTTTTTTATGATTCCATTCTTTTTGAAAAAAAAAAGAAACTCGTATCTTGACCAGGGTTCTAAATAACGAGACGTAATTAGCTGTGTTTGGCGTAATTGCCCATAATTGACGACGCCTCGTAATTTAGAACCCCGGTAAAGAGACAAGTTTTTTTTTTATGATTATTTTTTAGGATTCTATCCTTTTTATGATTCCATTCCCCCCCCCCCTTCTTGATTAATTAAGTGGTTCAAAGTTTGTTGCATTTGGATTATTCATTCAAGCTAAAGACCACTCCGAACAGCGAGCATTATTTTATAACCACCCTGTACATCGCATTGTACTCGGCCACCCCGGTGAGTTTTAGAGGTTTTTTTTTTCCAAAAGTACAAATACTCTATATATAGTATGGCTATAACTGCCGACCCTAAAAGCGGCCCTACTTGCAGCCAAAAATGTCCGACGAATAATACTCCGTGCATGTAAGGCAGTCACGTTAAATATTCTTCAAAGTCCCAAATCTGCTTTTACGATGTCTCCTTAACGGTTACGTTGGGTGCCTATTCAGGTGTCGGCTCGTCACTTGACTGTTGTTCTTAAATACGACTCCCGTTGCCAATATCCCTCGTATTCCCTCCCCTTAAGGGGCATGTCTGAATTGTGGAGGTGGCGCGAGATAGGTGGCAGCATATGTCGGGTATGTAAGTGTGTGTTTGTATTATGTCTGTCTTACTTGACGAATTTTTTATAAGTGTATCTCGGACCAAGCACACAAACCTGAAAATAAGTCAACCAACCAACCAATAGCCATCGCGTAGCTCTAGTGCGACGATTTTTTCAAACCTTACCTCGTGTAGAGGTAGTTCTATTGCGGAGTTCGTTCAATCATATCTAAAACCTAGTAGTTCCTATTAAACCAGTTTTTATAAAACATCGGAGTATCGAACCGGTTTAAATTAACCGATTTAAAAAATATTTTTGGTTAAACTGGTTCTTTTTCACCGGTTTGAAAAATCCGGTGTTTCTAAACTCTAGCAAGTTTGAGAAAAATGTCAAATGGTATGGGGGAGGTTTTGGGCTAAAATTTTGAACTTTTTGGCTTTTTTGAAGGGGACGCATACTCTACATCGGGTTACGGTGCACAACATAAAATATTGTGTCTTTTTGATTGTTTTAAATTTTTAAAAATGCCGTTTTTTACCAGAAACTATGTAATTTCATTTCTTCAAATGCACGAATCGGTGTCAAAACGTACCGGTACTATTGTTTTAGGCATACATTAGTTATTAGCATCTAATTAGGATATGTATTAAGCAAATCGCCAGCAATATTTCCCCTTAAAAAAGCTAAAACGGCTTTTTAACTGTTAGTATGTAATTGGATTAGGAATGGTACAAAATGGTTAAAATTCAACGGTAAAACGTGTTTTTTTATTTCATCATATCAAACAGAAATACAATTATAGGCAAAAAATGGCGAAATTAGATCATTAAATGACATTAAATCGATTTTGTCTATATTTATGAGACAGATTTTTTGGGTACTTTTTACAATTAATTCAATTAAAATTTATTATTGGCTGTTTTCTTTGTGATTCATGCTATTTTAATTAAATATATTTGCCTTATCCTTACTGCCAAAAAAAATTTCAAATAAGCCTCTTCAGTAAAATTTTGTGACTCAAAATGTATTTTGTCTAAACTTTTGAGACGCACTATAATAGCGATATGTATGGGCAGATTTCTTATTCAAAGTGAAAAAATCTTTAGCAAAATGTTAGTCAAATTTGATAGAAAGTGTGACTTCTTTTATCCCCCTCCTCACTGTATGACGAAGTCAATTAATTGGTCCTTTACCATGACTAAAGGCAAAGATGACCATGATTTTTGGAAAAAAAATTACCACCCAAGGTTGTCAAATGGTTGGAGAATTGCAATGAAGGTGAAATACTTTTAATTGAAGTGCTGCACGCAAAAAAAAATGGTGCTGGTCCTGCAACTCAACCAAGTTCGGTTGAAGGGTGTTTAATTGGCACAGCCAAACTGGTGGTTTCTGTCAAACCTACCAGTTTAGTTACCATAACTATACTCGTTCGATTGAACGAGTTTAGTCAACGGGAAGAGACTGCCACAATGAGTTCGGTTTAGACAACTGAACTCTGTGTGAGAACTAAACTGCGCGGTATCAGTGTAGTTCTCTCAACCGAACTAGTCGTTTGCGCCAGCTGAACGCTTCTAATCAAACGTGTTTGGTTCCTACAACTAGACAGTCCTGTCAGTCTTATAGCAACCGAAGAGTTTGGTTGGGATAACCCAATTTTCGTTTGTATGTACCAGACAGTTTTTTGCGTGTGTCCGTAAAGTGGTTTTTGCTTTCATTTTCTTTAAATTTTTGTAATTTATCCCCTCCTAAAAACTTCCCCTTTGCTCTTTTTTTCTTTTAGCTGTTGATATAGCCATCTTAAATCAAAATTATCAAAATATAAGAAATCTACAAAGATTATAGCTAATCTAAAACATCTAGATCAAAAAGAAGTTGTGGCTGACCCTACATTGTGACTGACACTACAAAACTAAAACGTGTTATAAATAGAGAAAATGCTTTTTATTTTAAAATTAAGAGGTGTGGAATTACACAGAGGTTACTAAAGTAAGAAAATATCGTAAAAAAATTTGAAGTAAAGCCTTTATTTAAAAGTTATAGAAACTTTTCTATCTTTTCGTGACTGACACTACAGTCAAAAAGGAGATTTTTATCTTAATAATTAAATGTCGTTTAGTTATAAATACCAATTAATAGTGTGTTTTTAAGGCAGTTCTGATAGTGTATTTTAATAATTTTATCAAAAAATCTGATAAAATGTGCTTCGTACCTTTAAATTCATTTGTTCAAAATGATGAAAAAACACGAGACCATGCTTTTAAAACAAAGCGGTTATTTTGAAGCTGCTGTGTTGCCAAAGATGAAACAATAATAGTTGTTGATACAAAAATAATAAAATTCAAACCTTTCCAAAGCAAATATGAAAGTTGCAAGTGTAGAAAAAAAATTTTTTTGCAGCCGTGGTCTCTTCTGACGTGGATTTACCCATATGCAAGTTATATTGTGACGAGTGTAGGCTTCATAGAAATAAATTTATTGAAAAGTTTAACTAATTCATTTAAAAACATTTTAAAAACATCATCATCCCGCTACAAATTCGATCTATAAAAATCTTCTCTCCTGATTCCAACCGCTATCACTTTATATAAGCTGCCAGATCCAGTTCTAGAGTCACGCCGCACGGAGGTAGGTGCCGCACGAGGTAGATCTAGCGCAGGACGCCACACGGAAGGTAGGTGCTGCACGAGGTAGATCTAGCGCAGGAAGCAGTCGATGGCACTGATACCTCACAATATGAATCAAATATAATAATCAGATTACTTTATTTCGCATTTCATATGCAACTTAAATAAAAGTTATGTTATATATTCGTTAAACAATCTGTTCAATCAAAAATAATAACTTTTAATGATAAACTGCAGATTTTAAAATTTAATAAAAGATTTTAAAAAAAAACCAAGTTATAATTAAATAATTTTAAGAATTCCAGAGGAACCAATATTTATATCGCCTAGTTTTGAGTGATTATTTGTTATTGTAATTTAAATAATACATATATATCTACTGAGCATATTAGAAATATACATATGTGTATTCGTTTTTCATAATGTGATCACATTTGTTTCATTTAAAACAAAAAATCGTAAATTCTCCCATAGAACTAAATGTTAACTAGGGGTAGATAAGGATAGCAGCCTTACCCCGATTCCCCTCCACCTCTGGCTTCACTCAGTTCCCGTCCGTTAGAATCCGCGTGACTGCTCCTGTTCTTTCTATCCTCCTAGACTACAGCGTATCTTATCCAAAGAGTAGCGATTCGTTAACTTCGTTTGGTTTAGTCTATTTATTTGATTTTTTAGGAATACGCAACTAAAGTTTCCAGGGAATGATTTTCGAATCTCTCCATCTGCCCCTATAAAACTATGAACTATATTAGTGCATGATAAAGAAACAAATTTAAAGATACGCCTGTAAAAATTGTTTCACTGTGATAGTAGAGTAGTGACAAAGAAGAAATTTTTATGATAAAATGTAATAATTGAGTTGGGATCCTCCTTTTTTTTCCCATCGAAGCTACCGATTTTAGCTGTATGGCAAAATTTTGCAAAATCAGAAGGCTTTGTATTTATAAGCTTTTTAAAATTATTATATCTGATACTTATCTTGGTCTAATCTGACTGATACCAAATTTGTCAAATGTGTAAATCTATGAAATTTCAATTTTCATCACTCTATAGATGCCAAACATCAGCACTTCGCGTTTATTTTCAAAGTATTGCAGTTTCCAATCTTCAATCGCGTTTCTAGTCGGTTGCCTTTCTCCATTTGCTATTCTCAGGAATGTTTTTTTTTTCAGAACAATGGAATTCGAATTAGTTTTTTATGACAAAGAAACAAAAAAAAAACTACGCCTGTCGAATTTGTTTAACTGCGATAAGAACAAGGAAACCAAATGACAGACAGCCAAAAGGTACGACTGTCAAAGTTGTTTCTCTGCAATATAGTAGTGTTGTGATAAAGAAACAAACCAAAAAGTACTCCTGAGAAAGTTGCTTCACTGCGATAGTAGTGTAATGACAAAAAAACAAACTTAAAAGTACGCCTGTCAAAGTTGTTTCACAGCGATAAGAGCAAAGAAACCAAATGACAACAGCCAAAACTACGCGTGTCAAAGTTGTTTCACTGCGATAGTAGTGTCGTGATAAAAAAACAAACCTAAAAGTATGCCTGTCAAAGTTGTTTCACAGCAATAAGAGCAAAGAAACCAAATGATTACAGCCAAAACTACACGTGTCAAAGTTGCCTCACTGCGATAGTAGTGTAATGACAAAAAAACAAACTTAAAAGTACGATTGTCAAAGTTGTTTCACAGCGATAAGAGCAAAGAAACCAATTGAAAACAGATAAAACTACACGTGTCAAAGTTGCCTCACTGCGATAGTAGTGTAATGACAAAAAAACAAACTTAAAAGTATGCCTGTCAAATTGTTTCACAGCAATAAGAGCAAAGAAACCAAATGAAAACAGCCAAAACTACACGTGTCAAAGTTGCCTCACTGCGATAGTAGTGTAAAGACAAAAAAACAAACTTAAAAGTACGCTTGTCAAAGTTGTTTCACAGCGATAAAAGCAAAGAAACCAAATGAAAACAGATAAAACTACACGTGTCAAAGTTGCCTCACTGCGATAGTAGTGTAATGACAAAAAAAAAAACTTAAAAGTACGCCTGTCAAATTGTTTCATAGCGATAAGAGCAAAGAAACCAAACGAAAACAGCCAAAACTACACGTGTCAAAGTTGCCTCACTGCGATAGTAGTGTAGTGACAAAAAAACAAACTTAAAAGTACGCCTGTCAAAGTTGTTTCACTGCGATAAGAGCAAAGAAACCAAATGACAACAGCCAAAACTACGCGTGTCAAAGTTGTTTCACTGCGATAGTAGTGTCGTGATAAAAAAACAAACCTAAAAGTACGCCTGTCAAAGTTGTTTCACTGCGATAAGAGCAAAGAAACCAAATGAAAACAGCCAAAACTACACGTGTCAAAGTTGCCTCACTGCGATAGTAGTGTAATGACAAAAAACAAACTTAAAAGTACGCCTGTCAAATTGTTTCACAGCGATAAGAGCAAAAAAACTAAATTAAAACAGCCAAAGCTACACGTGTCAAAGTTGCCTCACTGCGATAGTAGTGTAATGACAAAAAAACAAACTTAAAAGTACGCCTGTCAAAGTTGTTTTGCAGCGATAAGAGCAAAGAAACCAAATGAAAACAGCCAAAACTACACGTGTCAAAGTTGCCTCTCTGCGATAGTAGTGTAATGACAAAAAAACAAACTTAAAAGTACGCCTGTCAAATTGTTTCACAGCGATAAGAGCAAATAAACCAAATTAAAACAGATAAAACTACTCGTGTCAAAGTTGTTTCACTGCGATAGTAGTGTAGTTATAAAGAAACAAACCTGAAGGTACGCCTGTAAAAAAATGTTTCACTGCGTAAGTAGTGTAGTGATAAAGAAGCAAACCTAAAGATACGCCTGTAAAAGTTGCTTCACTGCGCTAAGAACAAAGAAAACAAATGACAACAGTCAAACGCATACGTAAAAAAGTCAAAGTTGTTTCACTGCTATAGTATTTTAGTTATAAAGAAACAAACTTAAAAGTACGCCTGTCAAAGTTGTTTCACGGCGATAAGAGCAAAGAAACCAAATGAAAACAGCCAAAACTACACGTGTCAAAGTTGTTTCACTACAATAGTAGTGTAGTGACAAAGAAGATAATTTTTATGATAAAATGTAATAATTAAGTTGGGATCCTTTTTTTTCCATCAAAGCTACCGAATTTAGCAGTATCGGAAAATTTGGCACAATCAAAAGGCTTTATATATTTATAAGCTTATTAAAATTACTTATGTTTGATACTTATCTTGGTCTAATCTGACTGATACCAAATTTTTTCAAATGTGTAAATCTATGAAATTTCAATTTTCATCACTCTATCGATGCCAAACATCAGCATTTCGCGTTTATATTCAAATTGCAGTTTCCAATCTTCAATCGCGTTTCTAGTCGGTTGCCTTTCTCCATTTGCTATTCTCAGGAATGTTTAATTTCAGAATTTTTTTCAGAACAATGGAATTTGAATTAGTTTTTATGACAAAGAAACGAAAAAAACTACACCTGTCGAATTTGTTTTACTGCGAAAAGAACAAAGAAACCAAATGACAAACAGCCAAAAGGTACGGCAGTCAAAGTTGTTTCTCTGCTATATAGTAGTGTTGTGATAAAGAAACAATCCTAAAGGTATGCCTGTAAAATATTGTTTCACTGCGATAGAAGTGTAATGACAAAAAAAAAACCCCAAAAAACTACGCGTGTCAAAGTTGTTTCACTGCGATATAGTACTGTTGTGATAAAGAAACAAACCTAAATTTATGCCTGTCAAAGTTGTTTCACTACGATAGTAGTGTAATGATAAAGAAACAAACCTAAAGGTACTCCTGTTAAAGTTGCTTCACTGCGCTAAGAACAAAGAAAACAAATGACAACAGCCTAACGCCTACGTATGAAAGGTCAATGTTGTTTGACTGCTATAGTATTGTAGTTATAAAGAAACAAACCTTAAGGTACGCCAGTCAAAGTTGTTTCACTGCGATAGTAGTGTAATGATAAAGAAACAAACCTAAAGGTACTACTGTAAAAGTTGCTTCACTGCGCTAAGAACAAAGAAAACAAATGACAACAGCCAAACGCCTACGTATGAAAGTCAATGTTGTTTGACTGCTATAGCATTGTAGTTATAAAGAAACAAACTTAAAAGTACGCCTGTCAAAGTTGTTTCACTGCGATAGTAGTGTAATGATAAAGAAACAAACCTAAAGGTACTACTGTAAAAGTTGCTTCACTGCGCTAAGAACAAAGAAAACAAATGACAACAGCCAAACGCCTACGTATGAAAGTCAATGTTGTTTGACTGCTATAGCATTGTAGTTATAAAGAAACAAAACTAAAGGTACGCCAGCCAAAGTTGCTTCACTGCGATAGTAGTGTAATGATAAAGAAACAAACCTAAAGATGCGCCTGTAAAAGTTGCTTCACTGCGCTAAGAACAAAGAAAACAAATGACAACAGCCAAACGCCTACGTATGAAAGTCAATGTTGTTTGACTGCTATAGTATTGTAGTTATAAAGAAACAAACCGAAAGGTACGCCTACCAAAGTTGTTTCACTGCGATAGTAGTGTAGTGACAAAGAAGATAATTTTTATGATAAAATGTAATAATTGAGTTGGGATCCTTTTTTTTTCCATCGAAGCCACCGAATTTAGCTGTATGGCAAAATTTTGCACAATCAGAAGTCTTTATGTTTTTATAAGCTTTTTAAAATTACATATGTCAGATACTTATCGTGGTCTAATCTGACTGATATCAAATTTGTCAAATTTTTAAATCTATGAAATTTCAATTTTCATCACGCTAAGATGCATTTTGCGTTTATTTTCAAATTGCAGTTTCCAATCTTTAATCGCGTTTGTAGTCAGTTGCCTTTTTCCATTTGCTATTATTCATTTGCTATATAGGAATGTTTAATTTCAGAATTTGTTTTTTCAGAACAATGAAATTCGAATTAGTTTTTATGACAAAGAAACAAAAAAAAACTACGCATGTCCCATTTGCTTTACTACGATAAGAACAAAGAAACCAAATGACAAACAACCGAAAGGTACGACACTCAAAGTTGCTGCTCTGCGAAATAGTAGTGTTGTGATAAAGAAACAAACCTAAAAGTACCCCTGTCAAAGTTGTCTCACTGCGATAGTAGTGTAGTTATGAAGAAACAAACCTGAAGGTACTCCTGTAAAAGTTGCTTCACTGCGCTAAGAACAAATAAAACAAATGACAACAGCCAAACGCATACGTAAAAAAGTGAAAGTTGTCTCACTGCGATAGTAGTGTAGTTATGAAGAAACAAACCTAAAGATACCCCTGTAAAAGTTGCTTCACTCTTCTAACAACAAAGAAAACAAATGACAACAGCCAAACGCATACGTAAAAAAAAGGTCAATGTTGTTTGACTGCTATAGTATTGTAGTTACAAAGAAAAAAACTTAAAGGTACGCCTATTAAAGTTGTTTCACTGCGATAGTAGTGTAGTGACAAAGAAGATAATTTTTATGATAAAATGTAATAATTGAGTTGGGATCCTTTTTTTTCCATCGAAGATACCGAATTTAGCTGTATGACAAAATTTTGCACAATCAGAAGTCTTTATGTATTTATAAGCTTTTAAAATTTTTTTAAACTGATCTTGGTTGGTTTGCATCTTGGTATAATCTGACTGATACTAAATTTGTCAAATGTGTAAATCTATGAAATTTCAATTCAGAACAATGGAATTGGAATTAGATTTTATGACAAAGAAACAAAAAAAAAACTACGCACGACGAATTTGTTTTACTGTGATAAGAACAAAGAAACCACATGACAAAGAGCCAAAAGAAACGACAGTCAAAGTTGTTTCTCTGTGATGTAGTAGTGTTGTGATAAAGAAACAAACCTAAAGGTATGCCTGTAAAAGTTGTTTGACTGCGAAAGTAGTGTATTTATAAAGAAACAAACCTTAAGGTTTGCCTGTAAAAGTTGCTTCACTACTAAAATAGTGTAGTGTTAATTATACAAACGAAAAGGTACGCGTGTCAAAGTTGTTTCACTGCGATAGTACTGTAGTTATAAAGAAACAAACCTAAAGGTGTGCTTGTCAGAGTTGTTTCACTGCGAAAGTAGTGAAGTGATAAAGAAACAAACCTTAAAGTACGCCTGTAAAAGTTGCTCAAGCTTCAATGGAGAATTATCACATGTTTTAAATTTTGTTAAAAATGAGTTAATTTTGTAGATTAAGATGTCTGGAGTCCAAAAATGTCATTAAAATTTTTTTAACGAAATATTTTCCGAGTTATTCAAATTTGAAAAAAACAGAGCCGCGGCGCAATCAAGGAACGTCGTGACGTAGAAAGGTCTTCTCGTTTCTCCTCCCTGCGGAACCACTTGAGAACAGCGCAGCGAAATCGCACGTGCTTTGATTTTTGTATTATTTTGAGTTTTTAAAATATTTTTCTCCAATGGCTGTTGAACAGGGTTTTACCAAAGCGGAAAGAGATATTTTGCCAAACATTTCCGAGGATATGATAATCATTTTTTTCAAAGAAATTTTGGATTTTTTGTCAGCTGAAATGAAAGGTATCAAAGCTGAAAAGTAAGATGTTTCAAAGATATTTAGTTAATTTATTGTTTTATAGGAAATAAAAAAAATATTACATATAGCAATAGCATAAATATGTTTTATGACTATATATTTTAAGAATAAAGTTTATGTGATATTTATGTTATAGTAAAAGTCTGATAAAAAAAAAACTTATTTTTAAAATCAAAACTAGGTATTCCTACTAGTAGATAATTCTTTTTCTCTATAGTTAGTTACATGCTTAACTATTTAAAAATATATTTAAGAGGGGGATATAAAATATATTTATTTAAATATATTTTTAATTAATATATATTTTTAATATATATTTTAATATATTTATTTAAATATATTTGGGGGTTCAGTACCCCAAAATCGGTGAAAAAATCGAAACAAAAATTATTGGCTTAAACTATACAACTTACTATAACAAACTTTATTAATAATGTCACAAAGTATCAAGACGATTGGAAAAATATTTTTGACATTAAAAGCCATTTTAATGTCATGGCTTCGTAAGGAAATGGGTTAACAACAAAAACTTTATACGAGTTTTTTTTCAGAACTTGATTTTTTGAACTTCGATGTACCTTTTCTCAAAAACTATGCTATGTTTTCTCGTAATTTTTTTTATATGATGTAATACATAGTATAGATTAACCGGAGGTTATAAATTTTAATAAAACTAAAGTGAAAAAAAAAGTTATGCGGCAAAAAAGTGAAAATTTTCATGATTTTTTGGTACTTTAAAACTTATTTTATTTTAAAAAATCTAACAGTTACTTAAAAAAAAACTTTTAGCCTCAGATTAATGTATAAGGTTGGTATAACACACACAGAAAATTTTAAGATGATCTGATCAGTAGTTATTGTGAAAAGGTACATTGCAATTGGCCAATTTAACATTACCGATATACAACGTACCGAATTTCCTTAACGGGGATATTTAGTTAAATTAGAAGTTATTGTCGCATTCAAAATTAATGTTTAAACGTAAATTTCTTTTACCTTACTAGATAACTTGAGTAGTATGCTTGAGTAGTCTACTAATATAAGACTTCTATTTTAATGTTCTGGTACAGTACAGTCCTGCACAAAAGTTTAGGCACAGACGAAATTCATGAAAAAATCGTCAATGTTACTATTTTCAGTGGTTTCTTTTTTAAATATATATTCTTTAGGCAGCATGAAAAATAACAGGGTGAAAATTTTTGCCAAAAAGTAAAATAAATTTGACTTCCATCAACAAATTAAAAATATCATTACTTTCCTTGCCACAAAAGTATAGGCACAAGTTTCAGTTTTATGCAAATTCTTTACATGAAGTGATTGCGTCATCAAAGGGGAGGGGTTTTAAGTTGCTTTAAAAGGTTGAAGGTAATTTTCAATGGTTAGAACCATTCTGAAGTCAATAGAATTTTCGTAGGAAGAGATTTTACGGATATGGAGATTAAAATTCAGAGCTAAATCTGTTTCTGTTATTTCTACTGAATTAAAGCGTTCGAAACGAGGTATTTATCGAGTGTTAGCACGTTGCGATCAATATCTTCCAAAATTTCGGTCTGGAAGACCTCGAATCACCACAAAACGGGAGGACAAACAAATAAGAAAATTGGCCTCAGACAAACATTGCTCTTCAAATCAAATTAAAATCCCAATTGTGGCTAACTTTTCACGTAAACCCATCATAAGGTGAATCAATGAATCTGGATACTTGTTAAAATCTAAGCTGAAGAGCAAACCTAGCTTGCTATCTCATCATAAAGATGCAAGACTGCAATGGATAACTGTGACACATGTGTTGTATAGTCCATGGCAGTCTTGCATCTTAATGATGAGGTAGCAAGCTAGATTTGCGCTTCAGTTTGGATTTTATCAAGTATAAAAATTCATTGATTCACCTAATGATAGATTTACGTGAAAAGTTAGCCACAATTGGGATTTTAATTTGATTTGAAGAGCAATGTTTGTCTGAAGCCAATTTTCTTCTTTGTTTGTCCTCTCGTTTTATGGTGATTCGAGGTCTTCCAGACGGAAATTTTGGTAGATATTGATCGCAAAGTGCTAACACTCGATAAATACCTCGTTTCGAACGCTTTAATTCAGTAGAAATATCAGAAACAGATTTAGCTCTGAATTTTAATCTCCATATCCTTCAAATGTCTTCCTACGAAAATTCTATTGACTTCAGAATGGTTCTAAGCATCGAAAATTACCTTAAACCTTTTAAAGCAACTTAAAACCCCTCAACTTTGATGACGCAATCACTTCATGAAAAAAATTTGCATAAAACTGTAACTTGTGCCTATACTTTTGTGGCAAGGAAAGTAATGATATTTTTAATTTGTTGATGGAAGTCAAATTTATTTTATTTTTTTGGCAAAAATTTTCACCCTGTTATTTTTCATGCTGCCTAAAGAATATATATATTTAAAAAAAGAAACCACTGAAAATAGTAACATTGACGATTTTTTCATGAATTGCGTCTGTGCCTAAACTTTTGTGCAGGACTGTATAAGGCTACATTAGAATGTATAACTATATAGAAGTGATTGTTCTGTTAAAGATGAATATTATTAGTTTTAAATTAAAAACCTTTATTTTTTTTTAGAACCTCACCAAAACTAAATAGTACTTCAATACTAATCAAAAATTTTGATATTCCTGTTTCAATACTACATTCCAAAGGTACGAGGCCAAAGGAACGCTCTTTTTGGGATCTCGTTTCATAGCTCTGCACCATTTCAGTCTATCTTTTTTATTCCTCGGTACATTTAGAAATAGTTTGTCAGGAGTATAATATGGGAAGTATTTCCACACATCGGCACAATACAGTACTTTTTAGAAGCCTTAATATTATAAAAATAAGCTTTGAAGAAAGGATATAAGAGAAGCGAAAAATCGAATGCAGCAAAAGCTGCGTTCGCTTCTTCTCGGTGGGAGAAGACCTTACTACGTCATATCACGTGACCTCTGTATCGAATGAAAACCGAAACTGCTCTTTTATTAATTTAAATTAAAAGCAAAATACGAATCTGTAAGAAGAATGAATACATTTTTTATGGGTTTTAAGTCATTTAGAATCATTTAAAAACAAGAAAAAAAATGTGATAATTGTCCATTGCCGTACAACAAAGGTAATCGAAAAAGGAACGGCAACAATGACATAGCATAACAAGGAAAGAAAGTTTGTTACAAATGACCTCCATTGTTGAGATAAATGAATTAAATCGGCAGCAACAGTATGGTTGGTTTGTTCATTGTTGCAGTTATTAAGTTGCATTGTTGCAGTTCATTGTTGCGATATTAAACTAATTTTTGGAACAGGGCTTTTGGTAGGTCATTTATGTCCGCCAAGCCATGGGTTCACGATTCTCTGCACTACAGACTCGAAGAGCCCAAAATATTAAATAATAGTAGATCACAAGCAGACTTTTCTGATTGAGCTTCCTTGCTAAATTTTAAATTATTGTTTTTACATCCTAAGCAATGTCTGAATAGAGATTGAATGATAAACTTCACTTTGAATATCTAGATGGTGCCCTGACAACTGTGATGTATGAGCAGATATTCTTGGATTTAGATATTTTTCGTTTGATTAAGTAAGTATTTTTTCAGTTGTTGTTCTTTAATAATTATAAAATACATCATTGTGTGTGGTATAATGAATATTTTTAAAGTTATTTTATGAATGTTTATTTTGTTTAAATTATGTGTCTTGTAAAACATTTAACATGTTTCTATAAAATATTATGTATGTTTTCGTACATAATTTAAACATATTTTGGAATGGGGGAAATTAAATAAATTTTTCACTTTTCTGATTGAGCTTCCTTGCTCAATTTAATAGGATTGTTTTCACATATTTTGACCACCACGCCACTCTCGGTGAAATGGAGAGTGAGATGCCTTAATTTAAAAATTGAAGCGGGGAACTGTTGTTGCTGTACCAACGCGTGAACCGGGCCACGCGGTCGTGCTGCTTTGCGTCCCTCCCGCGCGTTATTATAACTGTTGCATTAAACGTGCATCCCATTACTTATCGAAATCTAGTAACAATGCTTATTGCCGTACAACAAAGCGAATCGAAAAAGGAACGGCAACAATGACAAAGCATAACAAGGAAAGTAAGTTTGCTACAAACGCATCTCCATTGTTGAGATAAATGAATTAAATCGGCAGCAACAATATAGTTGGTTTGTTCATTGTTGCAGTTGTATTAAATTGTTCATAGTAAGGATTTTTAATGCACCATAGTCTGATGCACGGCAGATTTTGCCATTCCGTACTTGCGTCTTTTTGTAATGCAAGCAATCAGCTTCAGGTATTTTTTTTCCTCTTGTCAGATTTCCTACATTCGAAGCCCTTTCCTTTTCTTTTATGTGATCAATTGAATTATTCAAATTCTATATACACAACTGCATTATGGCAAACGGCCACACCATACCGGTTGGGCTGTAGGGAGCCTAGTGGTCAAGGATCTCGGAGCTTGAGATCGGAAGGTTGAGAGTTCGAGACCCGGTCGGCCTGTCGCCACTGAAGACCTACCGAGTATATGCGGAGTACGTGCTCGTAAAATCTGTTGGGTCCGAAAGTCCTGTGGTCGGTCATTGCGCAGTTTACCATGGGTACAGGTTCCTGGAGAAAATTTCCCTCCCTTCAGGGACATGTCTAAATTAACCACAGTGGGATAAACCTTTTGTACTTAATACCGATGCTAGTGGTACTGCGATCTCTGAGGTGCTTTTGCAGGAACATAATGGTAATCTTCATCCTGTTTCGTTCTATAGTAGGTCCCTGTCAAAGTCTGAACGTAACTATCCAGCCATCAAACTTGAATTATTTGCGATATATAAGGCTGTGACATCGTTTAAATCTTATTTATACAATCGCAGATTTACTATTCTAACTGACAGCAAACCTTTGTTACACTACAAGAGGACTACTTCTCCTGCAGACATTGTCACTCGTTGGCTGCTAGAGCTGTCTGAGTATTCTTTTGAGTTTAAGCATATCCCTGGTCAAATTAATATTTTAGCTGACTATTTGTCTCGAATGCAGGATCCCAGTTATAGAGTCCAAATTCCCCTTGATCAGTGCATTGATGAGGATCTTCTTCTTCCTTTTGTTGATTCTCCGTCACCACATGCCTCTGTAAACGTTAATACTGTCAGTATTGAGGATCCGGTCAAGGAGATTTCAACTAGTACCTTTCTCACTGAGCAAAGTGGGGATGCACAGATTGTTGAAATTGTTAACATGCTTAAGTCTTCCTCCCTTATTGGTTCTCAAAAAATTCAAGATTATTTTTTAAGTGAGCAAACTGGTCTTTTAATGCTTCGCAAAAATAAGCCACCACACAACGAGGTGATAGTCGTTCCTAGAAATCTCCGTGCAAAGGTCTTACACATTTGCCATTCCCTTCATTTTGGTTTGCATAAAACCTATGAAATTGTAGCAAACAGATATTTTTGGAATTGAGCTTTTGCCGATACTAAGAATTATGTTCTGTCATGTGATCAGTGCATTAAAAACAAACCGTTTTCACCTGTCCAAGCTCCATTTGGGTCCTTGAGAATTCCAGAGAGTCCGGGGGATTTTGTTTCAATGGATATTGTTGGCCCAGTCAGGAACTGTGGTTATGTACTCACAGTCTTGGACCATTTTTCGAAACACATGGCTCTTTATCTTCTGCGAAATATTACATCCGAGTCGGTCACTTCCCATTTGATTAATTATATTTCAATTCACGGGAGACCGGCCGTTATTCTTTCGGATTTGGGCGTTCAATTTACGGCCGAGGTGTTTGAATCAGTAAATAGGGCGCTTGGTATTAAGCTTGTCCATAGCACGTCAAATCATCCTCAGAGCAATGGCCAGAGTGAAAGAATTAATTCATCAATAAAATCTTCACTTCTTATTTTACATGAGCAGGGTGTCTCCGTTGCGAATGTTCTTTTATTGCACCAGAATTTGTACAATGGAACTGTTCACGGCTCTACCGGTTTTACACCAAATTTACTACATTTCGGGACGAATCATTCTTTATTCTTTGATACCTACAATCCGGATTCCCAGCCTATTCAACTGGACAAATCTCACTTTGCTAATGATTTACTGTCTCAACTACATAGAACATATAAAGCTGCTTATGATAATATTGAGCGGGCCCAGGTTAAGCAGAACTCTCGTCAATTTCAGCGTTCAAGGCTGAGAAGGTTAAATGTAAATGATATTGTCTACCTCCAATCAAAAAATAAATTTAAACCTAGGTTTTCAGGTCCGTTTTCTGTTGTTGAAAAAAATAGTGACGTTAACTATACGATTCAAATTCTTGATAACCCTCATGCTGATCCTTTCAAAATTCATATAAATAGATTGAAACTGGCTCCTTCGAGAGCTGCTCATTTAATGCAACCATTGCCGCCCCGTGCTCAATCTGCACACAGATATAACCTTAGAAATAGAAATGTTTAATGATTTCATGAATAAGATTATTTTTATTGATATGTTTGCCATGGATGCAAGTTCTATTTATTGGTGTATATAAGATTAGAATGTTTATTGTGTATTATCATCTAGTGCTATTTGCTTTAAAATTTTTCTGTGTAAGTGGGGAGCTGATATAAGCCGCTTTGAGTTTTAGAAAATATTAATAGTGATAAAAAATATATTTATATATTTTTTTTCTGTCGAGGGGGTGATTGTGTCGTATATCTCTGACACCGCTTGCCAATTTCCCCCCCCCCCCCTTTCGGCCAAGTTTGTGGAATGCTTAACTGGTGATTATAACCGTGAAATGGGTTTGCTGCGGAACTGCTCAACTCTACTCGACGATAGAAGGGGCGTTGTTTTTATTTTTGGATGAGAGCGGACGCCGAGCGTTGGCGGAGTGGGTTGTAAGTGAGATTTTGGGTTTTTAACTTTAGAATTGTTTTTAAGAAGTGTTTTAATGTTCGGTCTTTTCAATGGGAGTATTTTAAAAAGCTGCCTGAATACGTGCCTCAATGGTATGCAAGTTTTTACGGTGCATCATCTCCACTGTCAATGTTGTGCTATCCTGTCTCATGCTGTGCTTGTTATCCTCCTGATGTCCGTTCCAGTATCACTGATTTGTAAAGATGGTATGAGTATGCAGATCCGAGAAATAAAAGTGTGATTTTGTTGTAAATGAAAGAATTGTGACCTTGCCTTTTACTACTGATACTCCACACCTAAGCAGTGCAACACTAAGTACGATCAAGAAAGTTTTGCTACGCCACAAGGTCCGCCTGTCAAAGTTGTTTCACTGCGATAATATTGTAATGACAAAGAAACAAACCTAAAGGTAGGCCTCTCAAATCTGTTTCACTGCGATAATAGTGCAATGTCAAATAAACAAACCTAAAGGTATTACTATCAAAGTTGTTTCACTGCGATATTAATGACAAAGAAACAAACCCAAAGGTACGCCGGTCAAATCTGTTTCACTGCGATAATTGTGCAATGGCAAATAATAAAACCTAAAGGTACGCCTGTCAAATCTGCTTCACTGCGATAATAGTGCAATGGCAAAGAAATAAACCTGTAGGTACGCCTAGCAAATCTGTTTCACTCCGATAATAGTGTAATGGCAAAGAAACAAATCTACAGGTACGCCTGTCAAAGTTTTTTCACTTCGAAAGTAGTGTTATGACAAGGAAACAAACCGAATGGTACACCTGTCAAAGCTGTTTCTCTGCGAAAGTAGTGTTATGACAAAAAAAAACCGAATGGTACACCTGTCAAAGTTGTTTCACCGCGAAAGTAGTGTTATGACAAAGAAACAATCCTAAAGGTACGCCTGCCAAGGTTGTTTCACTACAATAGTAGTGAGTCGAGAGCGGTTAAATTCTTAGGTATTTACATGGGTATTTTGGGGTATACCCTCATTCATATACAATATCAATTCCCAGGTATTTGGGGGCTGGCGCCCAGTAGATTGGGCACTCGCATAGCATGCGAAATTTACCAGGTTCGTGTCCGAGCATCGCCAAAGTAGCTGCCTACCTATAAACAACCCGTGCAGCCAAAAATGCCCGACGAATAATACCACCTGTAGAGGAGTGCACGCGAAATATCCTTCAAAGTCCTAAAACTGCGTACGATGTCGCTCTTAACGGTTGCGTTGGGTGCCTATTCAGGTGTCGGCTCGTTTCTTGTCTGTGCTTCTAAAATACGACGCCCGCCGCCAATAGCCCTCATGTAGCTTCCGTGCGACGATAATTCAAACGTAACATAACCCAGGTATTTTACAACCCGATTTCGAATTGATTTATATCTGAAAAATAAGTTTCCTTCAAAATATTTTTTATTAAATATAAAATTTTTATGCTATTCTTGTGAGTGGCAAAATGGTGGTTTAATTCTTCCAATGGTCTTCAAATTTGGTACACTGTTCTTAGTACCTATCGGAATATAAATTTTCGAGAAACTCGCGAATACGCAAAGAGTAGCTGCTATAGAACTTTTTTGATTTTAAAGGTAATGGCCATTAATGAAAAAGGCTGTAGCTTTCAAATTCGGAACACAATTTATCAGTATTTATCGTCATAATAAGATTTTCCAAAAGTACGACAGTCAAATTTGTTTCACTGCGATAGTTGTGTTGTGATAAAGAAACAAACTTAAAGGTACACTAGTAAAAGTTGTTTTACTGCGATAGTAGTGTAATGATAAAGAAACAAACTTAAAGGTACAATAGTAAAAGTTGTTTTACTGCGATAGTAGTGTAATGATAAAGAAACAAACTTAAAGGTACGCATGTAAAAGTTGTACGATAGTAGTGTAGTGATAAAGAAGCAAACCAAAAGATACGCCTGTCAAAGTTGTTTCACTGCTTTGGTAGTGTAATGACAAAGAAACAATCCTAAAGGTGCGCCTCTGTCAAAATTAACTGCGTTAAGAACAAAGAAACAAATCTACAGGTACGCCCTGTAAAAGTTGTTTCACTGCGATAGAAGTCTAGTTATAAAGAAACATACCCAAAGGTAAGCCTGTCAAAGTCGTTATCCTGGAGTAGATGGTTATGTAGCAGGTGTTGGTTCTGAGAGGCGCATAGAAGTAGGAATCTTCACATAAAATTGCTTCGATTTAATAAACGACTATTTACAAAAAAAATACATTCAACTACAAAACGGCGAGGCTGGTGCAGACAATAAATAGTACAGCAGAAGATAGTCCAACTTGGTGGAGCTAAGCAGCTGAGATCAACGAACTTTGTCGATGAGCGGAATCAATTCTGCAACAGAAGCGAGTTCAATTTTGCATCTGCCGAACTGAAGAAAGAAGACAGCTTTTTATTCGAGAAGAGACGCTCCCGTCACTTCAGTTCGGAGTGGAGAGGCGAAGAGGGAAAATTGATGCTGCACTTTGGTTGTCAGCGAGTGCCTGAAGAAGAGCTACCGTTGACTCGAACCTCGGTTCTAGGTCGCAACATCCTCCCGGCCATGAAACCCCTGGGTTTCATAAAAGTCTAACTAAAAGGGAAAACTGCAAAGATAAGAAACTGAAAAAAAAAAGATTAGTGAGGTAAACTACAGATTTTTGCAATGGGCCTCATCAAGGTGCCATTTTTGGTCTTCAAAGTGACTACTCGAATCATTTGATCCGATCCGGGGTGGCACTGGGCGACTCGTCCGAGCAGCCACCTTCCTGGAGGTAGATTGTCCTCTTTGATAAGGACAAGATCCCCAACTTTGATGTTGGGATGAACCTTTTGCCACTTGGGCCTGGTTTGCAATCGGGAGAGGTATTCTGACTGCCATCGCCTCCAGAAGTGTTGCGTGATCTGCTGCACTCTTTGCCACTTGTGGAGGCGGTTCTCTTCTAGGTGAAGAAGACTAGGTTCAGGCAGGGTCTTTAGGGAGTCTCCAACTAAGAAATGTCCTGGTGTGAGAGGAACTAGGTCATTAGGGTCCGAAGAAATTTCAGAAATAGGACGCGAATTAAGAACACTTTCAATCTGAGCAAGAACCGTGGACATTTCTTCGTAAGTGAGATGAGTGTTGCATAGTAGTCTACGAAGGTGATGTTTGGTTTGCTTAACACCGCTTTCCCACAAACCACCAAAATGAGGTGCGGACGGTGGGATGAAATGCCACTTAATTTTGTCGTTAGCCAAAAGCTCTGCGGCGTGTTGGTTAACTTGCTTAACAGCTTCTTCGAATTCTAAATTCAGAATTTTGGATGCACCTTTAAAGTTAGTTGCTTGGTCGCTATAAATGTCTGAGCATAAACCTCGTCGAGAGGTGAAACGACGAAAAGCGGCTATGAATGCTGTAGATGTTAGATCAGTTACGAGCTCGAGGTGGATGGCCTTAACGCTTAAGCAAATGAACAGCGCCACGTAAGCTTTGTACATGGGAGCATTTCTTCGTTTACTTGTCTTTATTTCAATGGGGCCAAGATAGTCTATACCGGTGTGGGCAAAAACTCGCGACTGTTGGACTCTAGGGATTGGTAAGTCACCCATGAGTTGTTCGGAAACTTTGGCTTTTAGTTTCCAACAAGTTATGCACTTGTGTATGACAAATTTGATTGCGCTTCGGGCTTTGATAATCCAAAATTGTCTGCGGATTGTGCTTAGTGTAAGTTGTATTCCTCCGTGTAAAGTTTCCAAATGCGCACGTTCAATAATCAATTTTGTCAGAAAGTTAGTAGGACACAGAATTACTGGATGTTTTTCGGAAAACTTTAGATCTGCATTTTTCAAACGCCCTCCAACACGCAATATGCCGTCCTTATCGACGAAAGGAGCAAGCGGTAAAAGTCTACTTTTGGGGGATAAGCGTTTTTTCTTCTTTAAGCTTTCAATGTCTTTGTGAAAGTCTTGATTTTGAGCAATTGAGATTAGAATTCGAAAAGAGATTTCTAGCTCTTCAGCTATCAAATAAGAGAGATTGCGTTCCGACTTTGGTAACTTACAGTTCGAACTAAATCTTAGTATGTAGGCAGTCACTCTGATTAGCTTAGATAGAGATGAAAACTTTGTCATCAAATCGAACTCTTCGTTAGAGGAAACATGAATAGATTTTACCTTTTTTTCTTCAAGGGTGATGGGTTCGGAGCAATGGTTCTTTGGCCACTGACTTTGAGGTTCGGCAAGCCATTCGGGTCCGTTCCACCAGAGAGATCTTGCTTGCAGGTCCACCGGAGTTGTGCCGCGGGTTGCTAGGTCTGCAGGGTTCTGCGCTGAAGGTACAAAACGCCAGGTTGCATCTAGATGGGATTGAATATCACTTACTCGGTTGGCCACGAAAGTTTTCCATCTGGTTGGTTGGTCAGAGAGCCACAACAAACCTAAAGTTTCCACAACAAACCTAAAGTCTTGATGTGTCTGTCATTGTAGATTTCTTTGACATTTGATATTTCTTGGGATTCCTGCGGGATACCTTCTAAGGCTGGTGTGCAGTTGCTGGCCCACTTGTTCAGAGTAAATCCACCACGTTGTAAGGCCGTTCTTACTTGCTTTTGTTTGGTTACTGCATCTTCTACGTTGTCGCTGCCAGACATCAAATCATCAATACAGAAATCGTTGCGTATTGTTTCGCATCCAATGGGGTAGATATCACCTTCATCTTGTGCCAACTGTTTGAGAGTCCGGATGGCTAAGAATGCTGAAGGTTCCATGCCGAAAGTTACCGTAGTTAGTCTGTAGTGCTTGATCGGCTGAGATTTATTGTCTCTCCAGATTATCCTTTGATAATCTTGATGGTTTTCCGCCACGTTGATCATTCTGTACATCTTTGTAATATCAGCTGTAAATGCTACTTTGTAGAGACGCCAACGAAGGAGGATATTAGCCATCTTTTCTTGGATATTTGGGCCTGTCAGCAACGAGTCATTAAGAGAAATTCCATTTGAAGTTTTTTGAGACGCATTGTAGACTACTCGTATGCTAGTTGTAGTGCTTTCTTTGAACACCGGGTGGTGCGGCAAGTAGAATCCTGGATATCCGCTGTCCTGGGGCATTAGTTGCTGTTGACTATAAGGAACTTCAGTCATGTGCTGTAGGTTGATGTATTCTTGCATGTGCTGCGAATACCGTTGGGCTAGTTCTGGGTTTTTCTCGAATCTTCGTTCGAGCTGCATAAAGCGCGTCAAAGCTATGTTTTCCGACTCTCCTAAAGCAGGCTGAGGCACTTTGAAAGGCAATTGGACGGTGTAACGACCATCTTGTCTGGTTACAGTTTCCTTATAAATGGTTTCGCACAGCTCATCTTCCGGGAGGCTCCTAACTGGGGCTTGCACTTCTTCGAGTTCCCAGAACCTTTTTAGCTGGTCACTAAGATCAAGTGAGGATGAATGTAAATTGGTTACCTGAATAGTAGAATCAGCTGCATTTTCAGTTTGGCATGTTACAGGTCCTACTAAGATCCATCCTAGTAGAGTATTCTGCGCCATGGGAGTTGACGGCGGTCCTTTCACTAATCCGTCCGTTAAGATATATGGGAAGAGGTCAGCTCCGAGGAGGACTTCAATCTTTCCTGGTTTGGAGAAATATGGGTCTGCAAGAGTTAATCCGTTAATATGTTTCCAGTCTTTAACCTTTAGATGCAAGTTCTGGCCGTAACTAGTAAGATTTTTTAAAACAAGAGCTTCGGCATTATCGATTATTTTATTGCCCGACATTGATTTAATTCCTAGCGTCACACTTTTCCTGCAATAATCGCCGGAAGAACCGATCCCAGTTATTTGAGCATGGATACTCTTAGTTTTAAAGGTCAGCCTTCGAGTTAGTGAGTCTAGCACGAAAGATGATTGACTTCCTTGATCAACAAGTGCTCTAGCGGTGGTCTCGTTTCCGTAACGATCGATTAGTTTAATCAAAGCTGTGCTAAGCAGAACTTGTTTAGAAAGCGGATTTTCTTGCGAAAAATGTGCGGAGACATCTACTGGCTCTTCATTCACGGGGGTTGCGGGATGATTTCTCGAATCATCTTCGTAATTTGGTTGTGTTGCGGTTTTAGATATCGCGTCGTGAAGTTGAGAGTGGTGACGTTTTTTACATTTAAAGCAAGAAAATTTACTTTGACATTGGCGGACTTGATGACGACTTGAAAGGCAATTAAAGCATAGTTTTTTCTCGTTAACTATTTTAACCTTTTCGCTGTCTGGGGAGGTTTTGAATTCGCGGCATTGAGACATTTGGTGCGGTTGGTTGCAGAGTGAGCATGTTTCCGACTTTATTGCATGATGAGCTCTTCTCGTGCTTGGGTTTTGCGAATCCGACTTAGGATTAGACCTGGTTGTAGTTGGAACTGCTTCGAGTGCTCGAAATCGTGCGGTTAGAAATGTGATCAGCTCGTCAAAGGTAGGAAGTTCGGATTGAGGCTTGGTAGATTGTGTTTGTTCCCATTTTTGGGCACAATCGATTGGAAGTTTTTGTACTATGACGAAAACTAGGATTTGGTCCCAATGTGCTACTGGAAGATTTAGATTTTTAAGGGACAGGATACTTCTTTGCGTGTTGTCAATTAAGGACTTTAGATTAGCGACGTTTTCTAAGTGGATTTTTGGTTGAAAAAGAATGGATTTAAGTTCGTGGTTGATTAAAACCCGTTTGTTCTCGTATCTTTCGAGCAGAGCGGCCCACACAACGTCATAATTACTTTCCGTAACTGGATAGTTTTTGACTAATTGTTCAGCTTCGTGACTAAGATGCGTTTTCAGATAGTAAAGCTTCTGACAAGGGTTTAAAGATGAGTTATCGTGAATCATGCAAGTAAAGAGGTCTTTAAATGAAGCAAACTCTTCGTACTTTCCAGAAAATATAGGCAATTTTATAAGCGGAAGTTTGGCTTCTGCGCTTGCACTTTCAGAAGTGATTGCGGTGGACGCGTTAGTTGACTGCGACTTGACTACGACCTTTTCAGGAAAACGAGAGTTGTAATAAGTTAATATTTCCGACTTATTGTTAATATAGAAGTCTTCGACTTCCGAATACAAGTCATCTTTAAAGTACGAATCGGTTTCGGGAATATCTGGCGGCAAGTTTTTATGATTATCTTTAAACTCTATCCAATATTCATCAAAGTTTACTAATCTTGTATTTAAGTACTCTTTGGTCTTTCTACTTTCAGAGTCCTTTTTGTAGTTACGTATGAATTTTTGCATTCGACCATACAGATCAGTTTGATGCTTAGTCGTCAAAGTCATTTTTGCGTGTTTAGGCAATAATAAAGAAGAAACTTGACTAACCTTCTATGGCCGTGCGGTTCGACGGACCATATGTCCTGGAGTAGATGGTTATGTAGCAGGTGTTGGTTCTGAGAGGCGCATAGAAGTAGGAATCTTCACATAAAATTGCTTCGATTTAATAAACGACTATTTACAAAAAAAATACATTCAACTACAAAACGGCGAGGCTGGTGCAGACAATAAATAGTACAGCAGAAGATAGTCCAACTTGGTGGAGCTAAGCAGCTGAGATCAACGAACTTTGTCGATGAGCGGAATCAATTCTGCAACAGAAGCGAGTTCAATTTTGCATCTGCCGAACTGAAGAAAGAAGACAGCTTTTTATTCGAGAAGAGTCGCTCCCGTCACTTCAGTTCGGAGTGGAGAGGCGAAGAGGGAAAATTGATGCTGCACTTTGGTTGTCAGCGAGTGCCTGAAGAAGAGCTACCGTTGACTCGAACCTCGGTTCTAGGTCGCAACAGTCGTTTTACTGCGATGGTAGTGCAATGATAACGAAACAAACCTAAAGGTACGTGTGTCAAAGCTGTTTTACTGTGACAGAAGTGTAATGACAAAGAAACATAACAAAAGGTGCGCCGTTGTCAAAATTGTTTCACTGCGTTAAGAACAAAGAAACAAATCTACAGGTACGCCATGTAAAAGTTGTTTCACTGCGTTAGTAGTGTTGTAATAAAGAAACAAATCTACAAGTACGCAATGTAAAAGTTGTTTCACTGCGATAGTAGTCTAGTTATAAAGAAACATACCCAAAGGTACGCCTGTCAAATTCGTTTTACTGCGATGGTAGTGTAATGATAAAGAAACAAACCAAAAGGTACGTGTGTCAAAGCTGTTTCACTGCGACAGTAGTGTAATGACAAGGAAACATACCAATAGGTACGCCTGTCAAAGTTGTTTTACTGCAATAAGAACAAAGAAACCAATTGACAACAGCCATATCTAGGCGTGTCATAGTTGCTTCACTGCGATAGAAGTGTCGTAGTTTTTAGAAACAAACCTAAATAAACGCCTGTTAAAGTAGCTTTACTGCGTTAGTAGTGTAGTGATAAAGAAACTCACCTAAAAGTCCACCTGTCAAAGTTGTTTCACTGCGATAATATTGTAATGACAACGAAACAAACCTAAAGGTAGGCCCCTCAAATCTGTTTCACTGTGATAATAGTGCAATGTCAAATAAACAAACCTAAAGGTATTACTATCAAAGTTGTTTCACTGCGATAATAATGACAAAGAAACAAACCTAAAGGTACGCCGGTCAAATCTGTTTCATTTCGATAATAGTACAACGGTAAATAAACAAACATACATGTACGCCTGACACACTACTCCTTGCTTACTGTTTCAAGGTATACCCCTGGATACATGTTGAGACTTGAATTGGGTCATTCAAGAATATCTTTAGTTTTTATCCGTTTGATTTTAAAATATTGGATACATTTACTTAAGATATCTGAAGAAAGATTTCCTAAAGCCTGTTATTTAAGACTTTATAATTTGTCTCTTTATGATTCTTCTACTAGCAAATTTAACTTAGTTATCTCTGTTAGGAATACTTTACAAAGTGCTGGTTTTTATTTTGTTTGGATATCCCAAGATTACGAAGTAGCAAAACAATATTTATCATTAATTATCCAAACATACAATGATTTTACTGTAATAACCATTTTATTGTAATAACCATTGCCAACCATTGTAAACGGTCTTAGGTCCATTGCAATAAATTTATTATCTATCTATCTACAGGTACGCCTGACAAAGTTGTTTCACTGCGATGGTAGTACAATTGCAAAGAAATAAATCTATAGGTACGTTTCTCAAATCTGTTTCACTGCAATAATAGTGCAATGGCAAATGAACAAACCTCAAGGTATGACTGTCAAAGCTGTTTCACTGCGATAATAATGACGAAGAAACAATCCTGAAAGTACGCCTGTCAAAGTTGTTTCACTGTGAAAGTAGTCAGTAGACAGCGGAAAAATCAATAAGTTCTAAAACAACTAAAATGGCCAACTTTCCTGTTACTTAAATACTTACTGAAATTCTTTTCAGGAAACTAGTAGGTTCGTAACAGTTAGTGTCATTTACAACCGTTTCTATATAACATTTATACTTATTAGAATAAATTTCACTAAACACAGCATCCAGCTATAATTTTAACTTCTTAATGCCAAATTGAACTATTTTCATCAATTTTTCTATCACAAATAAAGATAGTATTACTTATCGTCTGTGAAAGTAGTCAGTAGACAGCGGAAAAATCAATAAGTTCTAAAACAACTAAAATGGCCTACTTTCCTGTTACTTAAATACTTACTGAAATTCTTTTCAGGAAACTAGTAGGTTCGTAACAGTTAGTGTCATTTACAACCGTTTCTATATAACATTTATACTTATTAGAATAAATTTCACTAAACACAGCATCCAGCTATAATTTTAACTTCTTAATGCCAAATTGAACTATTTTCATCAATTTTTCTATCACAAATAAAGATAGTATTACTTATCGTCTGCTTGATTAATTTATTGTTCTACGAATAATTGAACATTTATTTATAACAAAAAACATGGAACTACACCAAAATGCACTTAAAATAAAAATAAAAACTAATCAGTATTACACGCAAAAAAATATGCCTTGCCACTTACTTAGTAAACAAATATTTAACAATCAAATATTACATTCCTGACGTCATTCCAAACTGATTTATGACCAAAATAAATTTTGCTTAAAATAATATTATTTTTGAATGAATAAAGTTTCTCATACCGTTGTTGTGTTCGCAACAGCGATTTAAGTGACTAGATATTGAATTTCAATGTTAATCCAATGGGAAATTCATCGACAAATAGTAGTTTTATGTCCGCCCGATCGTACAGACAGACGGACAAAAAGTATTTAAGTTGGGTCTCTGAGGTGATACCTTTCTAACAAAGAATAAGAATTTTTAAGATCGAATGGATAGAACGGATTTTGGAAAGAGGGAATGGACGGACATCGACCGCATGTCAATATCTACTTTTTCATTTTTTTTAATTCATTCGAATTAAAAAAAAAAGAAATGTAGGCTAAAAAAGAGTAATACTCGTGTTATAACAATTAAAAAGAAAAAAAGAATGATAGTTAACTATTTCTTTTTTAAATGTAACAAATATATTTTTTAATTGAAAATTAGCTTTATTAATTATTATTAAAAACCGTAAAATTGAGCACTTTAAATACACAATACGTACAACAATTCAATATTAATGCATTTTTAATAATGTTTTATTATTTCAATTACTAATACGCAAATACAGGCAACTTCAAGTGTTTATTGAAAAAAAAATGTAAAGTAAAAGTAAGACATAAAAGAATTCGACAAAGAGATAGTGAATATAACAATACAATTACCCTAGTTTATAAATCACAAAAGTATAATCAACGCCTGAAAAATTCTAAATGCTACTAGCGACAGTTCTATAACAGCTTTTTTTTTGGGGGGGGGGGGACGCAATTTTAGTACTCTTTTATTCTACAAAACTCATCGAGCAGATCTCAACACGGCTGCCGCGCCGGCCAGTTTGGTTATTAGCTTCCACACTACGTTTATAACGTAAAAAGTGGAGGGTTTTATAATCGTGCAGTCTGTCCGTCTGTCACCCACTTTCACAGAACGAACCAAAAGTACCACGAACAACTGAGATACGTCCTTTTGAAGCAAAATATCAGTTTAGGCTGCTTTCCAAATATCATCAAAAATTTAATAAGAAATTTATTTAAAATTTAAATAACTAAAAATTTAATCTACATTAAAATAGCATGCAAAACATTAAAATAACATGCAAATTAAATTTCTGTTCAATATTTTCACTGTTGCCATGACATCAAACGTACGAGAAACTTTATTTAAAGTAAAAATAAAATTCTTGAAAATAATATTTATTTTTGTGTAATAATTCAATCTGGATTGTTGTAATATCACAATACAGTTATTTTGAAGGTTCATTGTACATGAATGAAGAAAGTTTCGCTTTCATTTTTAATGCAACATTTACGAATTTATTTTTCGAAATGCAAACTTGTCTTCAAAAAGATATTTATTTAAAAAGTACTTCATAATTCTTCAAACTTAAAAAAAAAATGGCAAACGATAAAGATTAATTAGCAAACCTTCAAAAGAAGATTAAAGACAATTATTAATCCCAACAAAAACATCTCTGTAAAAGAGGGCCAAGTTCTTTAAAAAAAAAAGGTCTGGCCTACAAAAGAAGTGAAATCAACAAAAATACCAAGTTCAATGGAATTTGCTAGTTAAAGTTCTAGAAAAAATTAAGCCTGGATAACCAAAGATTTGAAAACAAAAAAGGATCAAGTTCAATAGAAGTTGATGAGGTTATAAGCCCCAAAACATTTTGTTTTAAGATGCAGCTTAGGTCTAACACATTCTTACTAGCTGTTTGTGTAACTTGGCCAATACGCATTGTGAATATGGAGTTGAACACTCTATGAGTTGAACCCTTCGTACCTGGTTGCATTTCACCTCGGGGGCGTTTGAGTAAGTCTGTATTTGATTTATCCCTAGTTAAGTGGTAAATGACACGCACCTCTTGGGTGGAAAGGAGTAAAATAGTAGTCGTTCCATATGCGTTGCAGGTAAATAATAAAAATAAAAAGTTTTCTTTTGTTGCCAGGATTACCATCACACTTAGTTGGTGATACATATCTGAATGAACATTTAGTTGTTTGCAACTGTTGAAGTGTTTTAATAAGATAATCGTTCTATTTCCTTTAAGAATAGTCAGATTTTCGATATTTTTAGTCATGATCTGAGCAGACATCCAATTTAATTTGAAATATTAGATACTGCTACGGTGAATATTATTTTTTTAGACTTAAGATCCGATATTTTTCCTGCATCTTAGCAGGTATGTGAAACCAATTCCCGTCCGCCATGAGGCTGGTTGCGTGGATCGTTTTTTTTTATTAAAGAGAGGTTTCGCCTTCCAAATAGCCATATTCATCTTCCCCCGGGGTTTTCACCCTATCTGGGACTTACCTTTTGGCAGGACTCTTACGGCTCCGGTGAACATATGTTGCGTACGCCCCCGTCGAACAATAACTGCAATCTGTAAATAAATGTAGCATATCATTAGTAACCCTGAAAAAAAATACTTGTTACAGACAAGACTAAGGCAGTGCTCCATATATTATAGTAAAGCATAGCGGTTTTATTACAAGATTCAAGCATTGAAAAACGAGATGCTACATTTTACTTACGTGATCTAAAGAAATGCTCCAATCTCCATCGACTGTTGTATTGATCTATCTAAAATTTTGAAAACATTTTTTTATTTTATTTGATTATCAAAAAGGTTTCAGCTGAATAAGGAAAAAGACATGTTTTTTCAATTGCAAACAACATTTATTAATATAAAAACACTAACAGAAATGCAATAATATCGAACATATATATACATAAAACTACATAATACAAACAAACTAAATGTGTAAACTTTATAGTTCATTATTAAAAAACTGCAGCACATTATTGTTCTATAGATATACACCACATAGCCATCACCACGTATAATACCACTAGGATTAACCATTTGATTAACTAGGGATAAATCAAATACAGACTTACTCAAACGCCCCGAGGTGAAATGCAACCAGGTACGAAGGGTTCAACTCCATATTCACAATGCGTATTGGCCAAGTTACACAAACAGCTAGTAAGAATGTGTTAGACCTAAGCTGCATCTTAAAACAAAATGTTTTGGGGCTTATAACCTCATCAACTTCTATTGAACTTGATCCTTTTTTGTTTTCAAATCTTTGGTTATCCAGGCTTAATTTTTTCTAGAACTTTAACTAGCAAATTCCATTGAACTTGGTATTTTTGTTGATTTCACTTCTTTTGTAGGCCAGACCTTTTTTTTTTTAAGAACTTGGCCCTCTTTTACAGAGATGTTTTTGTTGGGATTTCACTTCTTTTTGTAAGTGGGAACACACAGTGAAGTATAATGAATAATGTGTTTAGTCAATAGGTAGTATCCTAATAAAATAAACATAGGATGGAGATTTACACTGCGGCGAATACAATATTTACAATTCCTGTGGCAACAAGCAGTAAAAATAGTTTATAACTTTTTAAGTATATTCTGTAACAACAATTGAATTAAAGTCGCACTAGAGCTAAAACCAAACAATATCTATAGTGAAATTATTTCCTGTTCTGACTGCTTTTTAAACAAGAAGTTCTAAAAGATCTAAAATAGCCTACTGATGTCCTGTCACTTTAATACTCACCGAAATTCCTAGAGAATAACAAGTAGGTTTGTAATAGTAACTTTCACCTGGAACTGCTTCCACACAAAATTTATACACCTTAGAAAAAAATAGCCAAACACAACATTTAGTTGTAATTTAAACTTTTATAAACATGACTTTCCAACAAAAAAAATTTTTTAAAAGCGGACGATTAGAACCGAAAGAATGACGGACTGTTTTATAAAGGACAGACGGACAGAAAAAAGTACAGACAAAAAATCAAAAAGTTTGAAATATAGGTGTTTGATGTCATTTCTTTCTAACAAAAAAGAATTTTTAAAATCGGACGATTAGAACCGGAAATATGACAGACCGTCTTATAAAGAACATACGGACGAAAAAGCGTACAGACAGACTGACAAAAAGTATAAAACATAGGTCAAGCCTTTGATATATGTCATTTATTTCTAACAAAAAAAATATTTTTTTTTAAATCCGATGGTACTGTTTGAAAGATTCTGTTCAAGAAATCGTCACTTGACCACGATTTAAAAAATACGAGAATCGCCGCCAATAACCCTTATGTAGCTCTAGTACAACGTTACTGCAAGCAAAATCCTTAAAAAAAAACATTTGCCCATTGTGAAGCATTGGTTCCAACCATTACTCATATGTAGCCCTTGTGCGATGTTAATCCTACCTCCAAACAACCAATGGCTCTTTATAAAACATGGTGCTGGTTGCCAGTTCAGGTGCTGCACTTGAAAACCATTCAATTTAGTCAACATGCTGATTGACACATTAAATTAGTAATATCGTGTGCTAAATCCCACACATGAAAACCTTTAACGTATCTGAAGGCAAATAACTATTTGAATTGTTGGCGACGACGTTTAATCGCCGCTGGTATATCAGCGTATGGAGAGCATTGCAAACTGCTTATGACAAAGGGCGCCAATCAGTTTACGCCCAACCCCGGCTAAAATCTTCGATTTTCGGATTTTTCCTGTTATATGCATGCTCTATTCTATAAGTGTTCCAATTTTCGTAACTCCATAACAAGCCGTTGTACCAAAACATTATGATCGCCCGTCAGTCAGTCAGTCAGTGAGTCAGTGAGGGACATATTTGTCGTTTTTCTGGTTCATTTATCTCTGGCTTAAATGAATTTCGAACGCTGGAAATTTTTTTCTAGATTAAGTCTCACTAGGACACCCAGAAAAAAGTCTAAACTCGAATCTAAAGTGCGTAGAAGAAAAGAACTGGGTCTCCAAAATTATGCCGAAATGGTCCCAGTAAAGGATAGTCAGTGCCGCCTTCGTTATGAACTTGGCGATGCACTGCCGTGCATCCAGATTTTGGTTTATAAAAGTTTGAATTAGAACTAGCTAAAGGTCCTGTTTGGCGAATTTCTTTCTGATATTCTGATAGTGTGTTTCCTGTTGAGCGTAAATATTGTGTGGAAGCGGTGTGAGTCACAGATTCTGTAACAAACCAACTTATTCTTCAAGTTTAAATTGAATAAAGTACCTAAATTACTTAATTTTACAAAAGAAAATTCCGTACTTTTAATCACGAAACTCTTCAAGGAGTATGACGTGTCTCAAAAAAAGTCCAGTATAAAAAAAAAAAAGCTTTATCGGTATTAAAATTATAAATCAACTGGCACTTTTGCCACTCTATTCGGACTCCGTAGTGAGCCATGGCTGCCGATGGCTGCTCAGTACGAGTCGTGCCTCTACCCTACTATGGAACTTTTTGATTTGAACAATGCCATATTTTTTCTACTTTACTGAAACGAATGAATGTTGTTTTCATAATTGTGTTTAAGAAGAAGAACGTCTTATCTATACGTGAACCACTTTAAATTGCTGTCTCATATATAACTTAGCTTAATATTTATTTTCACACCTACATAATATACCGATTTTCCAACTACCAACAACGTAGATGATGCTTTGCATACTTGAAATTTAATCGAATTAAAACGGATAAAGTTTCAGTTTAGTTTAGTTATGTTTAAGTTATCGTCGCACTGGAGCCACATGAGATCTTTTGACGACTGGCGTCGTAATTTAAAACCATAGTCAAGTGACAAGCTGACACCTGAGTAGTCACCAAACGTAACCGTTAAGGGCGACATCGCAAGCAGCGTTGGGACTTTTGAACATTTTTAACGTGCACTCCCTCTAAACGGGGTGTAATTCTTAGGACTTTTTTGGCTTCATGGGCCGTAATGTATTAGCAGTTATTTTTTCGATGCACGGACCCGAAATCGAAATAGCAGGAAGTGCAAAAGTTAAAACACGACAGTTAAATCATTTGAAACTACCCCATATCCCTCATGTAACTTAAGTGAAATGTTAATTCATCTCAAATCAAGTCAGGTATGGTTGTCACTCTTCCTAGGTTTAAAAACAAACAGCGCTTTTACCGGATTTCGATCACGAATTGAAGACGAACCGTTGATAAGAACTCGAAGATCATCTTTTAACGCAACAACAACAACAAAAAAAAAAGAATATTTATAATAATTTTGTTTGGCAACAAACGTTGTTTTAATCTATGCTAACTAATCCCACTACAGCTTACGAAGTGGCGTGATCCCAGAAACCAATCACATTTGAATTTCATTTTTGGTTTACAATAATAAAAGCCTTGGCACGTGCCGATCCAAAAGCAAATTGAAATCGTTGGCAGTCATTTTATTTTAAATTTGGCGACATTTCAAATGTTTCGTTTTGCTACTGTGCTAATGATTTAATAAATTCGAGCATTCAAGCTGAAAAAAAAATTATGTTTTGTTATTTAAGAATGTATTTATGCCGTTTGGGGTGGCCTTGGCAAGGTGTATTAAATAGTCATGTTCACAGGTCCTGTCCTCATAATCCTCATATTACCCATCATTATATAATATCTACCAGGTTATTAAAAAAACCCAATAAATTACGCCTGGTATAGTGCATGTTAAATCTATAGTGGTCCGAAATTCCGATGGTTGTGGAGGATGGCAGCTTGTGCAGCCCTCGTCACTTGATCGTGGTTCAAAAGTTGCAAGTTCGTTGTCATTATACCTCGAGTGCGACGTAAATCAACTTTTTACCGAAAAATATTTTTAAAAAAAAATGCTTTTTCGAATCAGATACTCATTTTATGATGTAAGCATTTACAAACACGTTGTTAATAAAAATTCTACATATCTTTTAATTCAATTTTTTCCCCACCTTAATGCCAAAAAATGCGATCAATCCATAAAGTTGGCTCAATGCAACGTAGACCCCCCGAGGTGGAATCGGAAATGAAGTTTCAAGCCAGACGGAGAGAACGGTCGTTTTCCCGCTCGCTCAGTCATTTTAGTTCTACCAAGGCAAGAAGAGGTACTTCGTCTTCTGCGGTCTCTTTTCAACGTGTTCTTAATTGTAAGTCACTATCCTTTACAATCCTTTTTAGTATTAAAATTGTGCGTATTGCTACTTTAAATTTCCTTATTTTGTGAAAATTAGTATATTAAAATAGTATTATTTAATCGGTGTTCTTGAAAATAACGTTTAACGTATCTTGCTAGTTGAAGTTTTAAAATCATGGAGAAAAATTAAATATTATTGGCGTTATGTTTTGGATATTAATATTCTTTTAGTTTTATTTAATCTTAAAATCATAATTTAAATTTTGCTCTCCTTAATGCTTCTGAAAATAAGTGAATTGTTAAATGGTAGTGTCTGGAGGATGTTAAATTAAAGCTCTTAAAATATTTTTCTTTGAAATTAATTTATTAAACGTGCAAAATAACTAGAAATAATGATAAATAAATTATAATTTTATTTTCTTAAGCTATTTTTTAAGCTAGCTATTTTTTGTTTTGTTTTTGTTTAACTAGAAACTTATTAGTTTTAATAATGCGACAACAATAAATAATTTATTTCTTGTTAGAATAATTTTAAAGACATGATGATTATAGCTTATGTTAATACTAAATATATATTTTTTGAGTGGGTGAATTTACTTGTAAGTTTAAGCTTGAAATGTATTATTGATTGAAGATATTTTCGTATTTTTAGTGTTCCTTATGACATCTATTTCGTTTATTTCTCTACTCTTAATACAAAACCAAAGCAGGTGTCGGCTCGTCACTTGACTGCGGTTCTAAAATACGGCGCCCGTTGCCAATAACTCTCATGTAGTTAGTGCGATGATAATTCTAACTAGGGAAGAGCAAACGGTAACTTAATTTTTTAAAGTTCTGCAACATCAAGTTAAGGAATATGAAGAATTATTAGTTAAGGATCTGGATCTTAGTTTTAAGAAACTGGTAATTTAATAAAAATCGCTTATTTTATTTATTTTTATTTTCAGAAAAGCCGTTAGAGCAGCCTTTCCTGTTCCTGTACAGTGTTCGCACTGCTTATCGGCTCTGACAGGCTGCTTGTAAACTTACGACATGAAGGAAACCATAATACCAAACATACGGTCGTATGATTTTTTTTGTTCCCCATTTTATGATTGTATAAAATTGACTTAAATTAATAATGTTGACTTTTTTTATATTTACTTACGTTTTTGAATTAAACTTTCAAAGATTAGTATCAAAAAGCAAGTTACAAAATTTAGTGATGCTAAAACAAAAGTTGAAGCAATATGAAAAAAAATTGAATTACAAATTTTTAGAATTTAAAGAGTGTTGTTTTCCCGGCGCAATGCAGTCAGTCACAATTATTCCTAATTATGAGTTACAGTTTCAGTAAGTTAGATTTTCGTATATTAGGTGCTGTCAGATTAAAGACTACAATCAAATATATTGAGTGGTTGTGAAACTGACAAAAAAAATTCCAGTCTTGAGACGATTACAGCATTTTTTTTTTAAATATGTACACAGCACTGTAGGAAAGTTAGCCAAAAAATGTAAGTTATTCAAATAAAATCAGTCCAGGTACAAAATATTCGGAATATATTTTAATTGTTACCCCAATTATCTTCCATACAATTCGCTGCAAGTTCAACCATTTTCTGGTATAATTATTAGAAAGCTCTTTCTGACCTTTGCATTTGGCCATTTCAAAGTACCTAGACATTAAGCAATAAGCCCTCATTCAGCAAGGATTCAAAAGGAGTAACAAGCTTGCTTGGGAACTGAACAGTGGGGATTAACTTACTATTTTGACATCACATCTTTTTATTCTTAAAAGAGATGGACACTAGGCTCTGCCCAAATGGGCTGTTTTATCCTGCGTATGAATCCCGCATAATTTAAATTTAATATAAGTTTCATGTAAACAAATTAAATGTACAAAAGTTAGAATTTATTTCTTTCCATAAATTCATTGAATATAAACTGAAAATATTTTAGCTTATATGAAATTTATTCTAATAATTAGCTTTTTAATTATAGTATGAAGTATTTTTTAAAAGATAGTAATAATTAAAAGTCACATCTATACCTATACGCCTATACCTTGTGCTGTGCATCATTTTAAATATGATTGAGATACAATTTGAGGGACAGTTGGTGGCATTGTTTTGCTAATGAATATAATTTTAATACCCATGTTACCTTTTTCACTGAACCTGTGTTTGTATTCACATAAAATTCGTATTTGCAATGTGAGCAACAAATGCATATAATTTGATGATAGTATATGTATAAATTTTATGACCCATACTTTTTTATTATTTGTTGAAATTATTATTTCCGATTATATTACTTTATTTGAAATTTAATCTAAGGTAGATCTAAAATTAATTACTCTTTACACTTAATAAGTACAGTATTAAATGTATGTTTTGCTTTCTACTTATTTGTCCATTTGAACTTTTGGTTTGTTTATTCTTGTTTTTAGTTTCCTTTTGTTTTATTCTTGGTCCTTGTTCCATTAATTCCCATATTCCATTCTTTGTGTTCGGATTTTTGTTCCTTTCAGTCTTGGTCTTTATTTGGTTTTCTTTTCTAATTTATAATTTCATTGTTTTATCATTCCATTGATTAAGATTTTTAGTTATCCATTTCAACTTGGTTTGGGTCATTCCATGTCAAATCAACCAATGGTCTGAACCTTGACCTCTCCGATTTTCCTAATTTTTGGTTTATAGTTAGTACTAATAGAGCTAATGAAAAATCCAAAATTTTAAATTTTTAAAAAAATTATTTTTTAAGTTATGGACTTTCAAAAAGTCAAAAATTGCAAAAATTTGAAAAACTTTGCTACCTTTCAACAGCTGTAAAACAAAATCTTGTTGACATATGGATCTTCAATTTATGCCATTCTCTTCATATTTATATGCTCTTTAAATTGATGTGCTGCATGGTTATTGTTAAAATTTTTCAAATTTTTGGTGCAAATTTTAAAAATTTAAATTTAAATAACAAAAAACATGTACCCTTCAATTTTTTTGAAAAAAATATATGTTATGAAGACATTCATTGACTATCTATATGCCAATTTTCAGGATGGGGCAACAAGGGGTTCATACAAAAATAAATTTTTTTCCGAAACAATTTAGAAAATTTCTTTATGTTGAGATAATTAAAAAATTAACAAAATGAGTTCAATTTGACTGAGAAGTATGTGTAGTATCTCATTTTAAAGGAAATTTTGTAAACTTTAATTTGAAACAAAATTTTAAGCATTAATTTTTTAAAAAAAATTTAGAATTTTAAAATTTTGAAAATTAATTTTTTTCTCTGAAAAAGTATGTGTTGCATATCAAATTAACGGGAATTTTAAGTGCTTTATATTAGTGAAAAACACTTACATGTTTACAAAACCAAATTAAATGTCAAGAATTTTAAAATTTAATTTTTTTAAGTTTTTGCCAAATTTAATTTTTTTAAAACATGCATGTGTTACACATCAAATTAAAGCACTTAAAATTCCCTTTGATTTGATTTTTAACACATGCATTTTCAAAGAATTTTTTTTAATTTGTCAAAAATGTAAAACTTTAAAATTACTATTTTTATTAAATAAAATTTTATTTCAAATCAAAGTCCAAAAAATTTGCTTTAAAATGAGATAATAAAATCCCTCTCAGTCAAATTGAACTCATTTTGTAAATTTTTGAATATCCAAACATAAAGAATTTTAAAAAATAAATTGTTTTGGAAAATATTTTTTTTGTATGAAGCTATTGTCTCTTCATTCTAAAAATTAAATTGGCATATAGATAGCAATAGATTTGATTAAAAGAGTTTTGCAATATACCTTTTGAAATGAAAATTTATTTACTTCAATTTGACTTAAAAATCCAATTGTTTAAAAATTATCATAAAATTTCATTTTCATTGACAAATTTTTCTCTGAATTATAAAATTGATTAAAACTATGTAAATTGATTAAGTAAAATTTAAAAAAATTGCATGGCATAACTAAAATTTAGTTTTGTTTACTAATATTTAAAAATATACAATTTTTAAACTTTTTATGGCCTTTTAAATTACATGTAACACAGTAGTCATTTTTATAAATGTATTTGTTCAAAATTTTCAAAAAAGTATTCTAAAAACAATTTATAATAAAAATATATGCAATATATGATGGGACTTGTACTACTCCTAAAATTTACATTGTTGCACTAATATTCATAAAATTACTGGAATTGGGCATTACAAATACACACTGTCACAGGATAACTATTTATTTTTTGGCTTTTAATAAATATCTTTCCAAAGCAAGAGATGAGAGGTTTAATTCCGACTTAGTTAGGACATACACCCTGCCAGTTGTAGTAGTTGGTTCAACTTTTTGTAACAAAATACTATCTGGGACAGTTAAAATATCATTTGGGTTAGGGTAAAAAAATGAGTTGGCTGGCCCTTTTGGATGTAGGAAACTTATTCTGAATTCACTTCCAATCTTTTCAAGAATGCAAGCAAGCCACCAATGCTTGTCATATTGCACTGTTACAAATCCTGAAGTAATTTCTTTTAGATCAGTGGGTGTAATGTAATCTATAGTGGTTACAGTTTCTGTGCTTGTGTCAGTGCTTGATGAAAAAGGTTTAGTAAGGAGCTTATTTTCAGTCACTGGTATGTACGCATGCAATTTCTGAGTGCCCACTATTGCTTTAGCTTCAATGAATCGAGATGCAAGTTCCTTTTCTACTTCTATATATTGTTCAATATTACAGTACTCGAAATCTATGTTTGAAATGTTTTCAACAGCAAATTTAAAAAGGTCTTCAGGTGTTAAGATTTGATCTTTAAAGGGTCTTTGCAGACTGGCTCTTGCAGCTAATCGTTTGACGGTTCCTCCCAATCCATCACACGCACTCTTGCCATGGGAAGTGGCAAAAAAGTGCCACTCAGCTTCTACGCCAAAGTCAGCCTTGTGGAGACAAAGATTTAAAAAGTTTTTCCGATTCTTGTATTGAGCTGCACTTCCATCAGAAAAATAAATTATTTTCTTCAATTCAAAAGGTAGCTTTTTTTTCAAAATAGAAATTAATTTTCTTTGGAATACGTAAAAAGCTAACGTGTTGTGTTCCAAACAGTCAGAAATAAACACATACTGCAAATGCTTCACTGTCCCTTGCCATTTATAATAAATAATGAAGGGGTGAAGTGTAGCTTGTGTGTTTGACCAATGATATGATTGAACTTCATCTTGCAAAATGAAAGAATACCCAAGTACTCGTGTGACGTCGAATATGACGTGATTTTTTGGTCATGAAATGCCCCTAAATTGACGTCATTTTTTTGGTGACAATGTCCATTTTGAAGACGTGATATTCGACGTCAAATAATGACGTTAATCTGACGTGAATAAATGACTCTTTTGTGACCATATGACGTGAACTTTTCGTTAACAAATAACGTGAATTTCACGTGAAAGGTGGACGTGAATTTCCCGTGATAAGTGGACATGAATTTCACGTCATAAGTGGACGTGAATTTCACGGGAAAAGTGGACGTGAATTTCACGTGACAATACGACACGATTTTCACGTGATCAATTGACGTTAATTTTACGTGACCAAATGTCGCGCTTTTCACGTGATTAAATGACGTTAATTTTACGGGATCATATGACGCTATTTTCACGTAATCAAATGACATTAACCTCACGTGACTATATGACGCGATTTTCACGTTATTTTTTTTTTTATTTCTATATAATTTCAGTCATGGTGTAAAACCAAAATTTGTTTAAAATATTATACAATATTTTGAATTACAGAGATATATCATTTTCAAAATATATTGTCCTTTAAAAGAAATTTCTAAAATAATGACTTAACATACTATTCATAAGTCATTAATTAAAAAAAATATTTTACTACTTATTTTGAAAAAGATATTCTTCATAACTTCAAAATATTCAATAATATTTTAAACAAATTTGTATTTTACACCACGATTGAGATTGCATAGAAATAAGATGAGAAAAGAAAACTGAAATTCAAAAAGTATTTAGTACATAATTAAGAATTTTAATATGATATTCATTTTTTACTTCAAAACATATTTTGGATATTTTCATATATTTGGAGCCTAAGTAGTAATATAAACTTACCTAATTATTTAAGTTTCACCGGAACATTCAGAACTACAGGTTGGCAAATTTAAATCTTGATATTTTAAATAAATACAAATTCATTTGGAAACAAAACATTTTTATTTGAAAAAAAAAAAAACAATAATCTACAAAATAAACAATTGAAGAATTACATAACCATACTTTCAAGGAGAAACTGAAAAAGAAAAACATATGTAAATATATTATAGATGCAAATATATATTCCCAGCATATTTTTTTTAATATAACAGCCTTGTCCATCTAAAATATATGTATAATCAAACATTTAAAGGATTATAATTTTACAGTTTAAAATATTTTCTATATTTCCATAAAAAGATTCAATAACTTTGCCTTTAAATTTTAAAAATGGAAAAGTTTGTTTTTATCACCTCAAAGTATAGATTACACAAAATAAATAAAAAAATATATTAAGACTACTATTTAACTGCTTAGCTGGCATTAAATTCAATGAATATTCAAGGAAATGAACCGAGAAAATGTGCAAGGTATTTGAATTATGGTTCATTGTAATGATTTAATTTGAGAAATATTGGCGTACCACCTGACCCAAATATTTTAATAAACGTATAATATTTACTCTTCTAAAAGTGCTCAAAGGTTTTTTAATGAAATTCCTGAGAAAACTTCGTATTTAATGGTTAGATATTTGCTTATTTGTAACATGCTTACAATAAAGGAGAAATAAAAATATTAAAATGGTATTAATTTACAGTTTTATTTTTTACCTATAGGTCTACAACCATACAAATAAAAAGCTAGTGCAAACTCAACAAAAAATTAATCATCATACAATATATACTTTTATAGTCTTTCTTAAGTGCGAAAATTATTCTTTGCCTGTGATTAAAATATCAACATTAGGAGTAATGTGGAACTTATCTTCACTCTTATAAATAAGTTCTTTTTAACACTTATTCTGCTTATATGTTTATTTACAAGAGTTTGGAAAATAAACTCTCATGCAAGTAATTCCTAACAACTGGCATCAGAAATAACGGAGCTTGGGGGAGTTCAAAGGGTACTCTGTTTTACATTTGATCCAGAATTTAATTAAAGATTTCTCTTTAGATCTGAATTAAAGTTGATATTTAATTTATACTAACTTAAATGAGAAAAATCTAATGCAAATTTGATTTTATTGTTCACATCTTACAATATTGTTTCATTTACAAAAATGTTCACTTTTTCAGAGGTAGTAGTGGGACAATGCAAAATTTCAGGACAGAAATTTAAGAAAAAATCAGGACATTATTTACGTAATAAAATACAGTATAATTCGAACAACGATTTTACTGGCACTGCTATACACGGAAAAAAAATCAAGCCCTACTCAAAAAGAAAGAAATTAAGGAAAACTAAAAAAAAAAAAAAAATACTGCTAGCATAATATCTAAATACTAAAATCGTGTATAAGCTTTTCATTTTTTGAAACTAAAACCTGTAAAAAATTAGATATCAATCCCAGTATAGGCTAAAGCAATAAAAATGTTGAAAAAAAGTTTCAAAGTAAGATAAACCAAAATATTGAACAACATTTCAGCTAGTCTTGTTATCACAAGCTCACGGATACTTGATCAGAAGAAAGTATTCTGGTTGGCCTAACTTGGAATGAACTGGAGCTATGTAAATAACAAGACATTTCTCCTCTCTCAAGATCCTCTTCCGATCACATAGAGCCAGAGAATTGTCAATAATTACAAGGTAATGAGACGTCATAGGTGGATTTTGAGAAAATTACTAGGCAGCAAAATACGTAGATCAAGAAGCATTTACTAGACTTTTGGTCAGGAGAAAATGACTTGGAAGATTGCACTGGCCGTTTGACCAATATTTGAAGATAGCTTAGTGGATCCTAATCTTAATCCATCTTCCAATTTTTATTATTAAAGTTAAATATTTAAACTTGCTTTTTATTGAAATCTGACTAATCTGAGTGTAGTTTTCATTGATATATACCGAGAATATAACAGGGTGGCTACAGAATCTGTGAAAACAAATTCCCTGACTTTTCCCTGATTTTCCAGGTTAAATATAAAAAATTTCCCTGATTAGCGGCAATGAACTATATTAACATGCTGGTTTCCTCGTGGTATTAGTAAAACCACTTTCTAGTATATTTAACATTAAAAGATTTTTTTTTAAAAGCAAATTTAGTTAATGAATATACAATGAACTTTTTACAAATCTATAAAAAAAAGCAAGCGTTAAAGCCCATATAATAAATTTTTTAGTTATGATAAGACTTATTAAGATTATCAAGCTATGATATAAAAATAAAGTATTATTAGGTGCTCGATGTCATCGGTGGACTTAAAAAAGATTGCTAGGCAGCAAAATAAGTTCAATGAGGAAGCATTGTTGGATTGCACTAGAAGTTAGTTGACAAATATTTGAAGAGATCTTAATGCAATTAAAATGTTAATTAATCTTCAAATTTTAATTAGATTTCTCATATCTTAAATTATCTTAATTATAATTATCTTAATAAGCAGTAACTCAACCACTGAAGTGAAAGCCTTTTCGGGATTAAACTTTTTTATCCTTTCTTTTACCGGTTAAAATGGCACTTTTTGAAATTTTTCCTGATTTTTTTAAAAAATCTCCAATTTCCCTGACTTTTCCAGATTGATTTAATTCCCTGACTTTTCCATGATTTCCCTGATCCTGTAGCCACCCTGTATAAGAATTTTCTTTTCGATTGCGTTAGTGTCGTGTAAAATTTTGAGTCACAGGAACCACTATTTACTAATAAAAAAATAATAAATTTTGATTTTTAAATCGCATTGGGAAAATTTTTGATATTCGATTTTGAAAATACCGACCGAATGAATGGTTTGTTTTGTCTTACTCCTGTTTCTTCGTCACAGGAGGAATAAACACAATAAAAAGGCTAAAATAACTGCCGATGGTTAAAAAAAAGATGATGCTTAAGCAGAAATAGTCGCTTTTCTTTGAGGGGGGGGGGGGGGGGTCACAGGAGCTGGATATTTCTCTCTTCTTAAGGCCAATTGACGATGAGGGAAAAAAATACCCCAGTCGATCATTTCATGGAAAAATAATTAAAAAAAAAAACGATTTCAACGGGAACATACCAAATTCGAAACCTTTTTTTATTAAATATGTTTTATTGTAAATTCTGGGCTTACGAGCACTTAAGTGCTATTTTACATGAAACAGGAACCTCCAATTTTTTTTGTATGGAAGTCGTTAAAGAATTTGTCTTTAGTTTCAATTAAAAACACAAAATAATTAATTCAGCAACAAAAACGAATTCTAAGTTTTTGAAAGTAAACATCCTAAAATTTGGTTGACTTATCTGTCCTGAACTAAAACAAAGAAAGAACTTCCGATCCTACGACAATTACATTACATTGCCAAATAGTAAATATTACGAGGAGTTGTGGATTGGAAGACCGATTTTTTCAGAAAACAAAACTGTTTAAAAAAAACCTGTTAAAAAAACCCGAGACACTACTGGTAATAACTAGTAAATATTACTAGGCGCTGAGGCTGGTTGACAAATCTGATCTGATCACAAGTAGAACTATAAAATTAACACTAACCTACTGCGATTATGCGGCTACTTAGCAAATGTTACAAGTCATCATGTGTGTTTGTGTAGATTAAGTTTAGTTTCCGCACAAATAAAAAGCTTTGATCAACATTTGAGAGCCTGTTATTTCCAGAAACCATTGTTTGGAGTTTTAAAAAAATCCTATTAAAAGCATTGGAATTATTCTTCAAGGCAAAAAAAATCGATTTTCTTTTCATTAAATGATAAAAAGTGGCCAACATCAAAACAAAACAAATCTCAAAAATAAATTTTGATGAAAATATGGAAGCAATTGAAAAATATAAGTAGTAGTTGATAGGTATGAAATTATGTTTGTTAGTATTTTTTAAAAAATTTCAGGAATTTCAGGACAATTTGTGAAAATTAAGGACAATTCAGGACACATAAAAAAATTTCAGGAAATTCAGGACAACTACGACCCCTGCTTTTTATAAAAAAAACCACTGTATTTGAAGCATTTTTAAACATTTCTATTAAAAAAATTCAACAAAAATGAAACACATTTTTACTTCTTTTTAACTATGTTAAAAGTCAAGTATCAAGTAATAGAAAAAAATCATTTAACACATTACAACTCTTAGAATTTCACTATTTTTTCTTAAAAAATTTGAACTGACTTTTGTTGTCATATAATAAAAAAATTTCAAAAAGAAAAGTGAATGAAAAAACAAGTTTTACATTGAGATATTATAACAATTAACAATTTATTTGACAAGATGGTCAAGTTACATTATATTTGTTGATTTAAAAAGTAAATTAATTTTACAAAACCTAGTTTTTCTTGCAAAAAAACTTAACCCTCTAACGCATGATTTTTTTTGCATCCTAAATAAATAAATTATATATATATCTTTACTAATACATTATGGGAAAAATACTGAAAAAAAATTTAACTGCTTTAGATATTAAATAATTTCAATTTTTAAAACTCCTCCCATATTACAAAAACCAACTACAAAATTCCAATTGTGATAATAATGACTAAAAAAACTACTAAATATATTTTAAAATAACCCTCTTTTACTATAGTTAAATTTTCAAAGCAATTTATTTGGATTTAGTACTAATATTATTATACTTTGAGTACTGCCAAAAACATAATTTCACCACAGTTAATATAACCTCACTCTCTAAATAATTTTGAATACTTTTTTACTACAGTCATCTATGAGGATTATTAGTAACTAAAACTTCAAATTGGAATGTATTTTTTGAAAAAACACAAATTTGACGAGAGGGAGCTCTACTTAAAGAGAATAAAGTAGATTATGTTACTTGTTGCCAAACGGCAACAGTATGCATTAGAGGGTGGGTTAAGAATATTTATTCTATGTAACGAAAATAACAGTTGAAAAGAGTTGTTTCCCTAAAATGAAATTTCTGACATTGGCAGTCCAAAAAATTATGATATTTCATGCATAGTTTACCACATTTCTTATTTGGTATTTTTAATTACCCTTTCAGTTCCAACTCTTTATTTTTTTATTCAAAAATTTATGAAATAGATTCATTAAGCATCCAGAATGAAATGGTAAAAAACAGGGTTAAATTTTTAACTGAAAGGAGAGTATGATTCCAATTTAGGGGGGAAAATTGGTATCGTACCTTTTTTAATAAATTATAACAATGTTTTCAAGCTAATGTGTTCAATGTTTTTTAGTTAAAATTATTTTTAAACATTTTAAAATGCAAGCATGAAGACTTAAACAAGTATACTTACTAGTACTTTTTGTGCCCTGTGGCAAATAAGGCCTTTGATTTAACATGTATCCCTGCTTCCAAGGGAGACTGAAAAATAAAATTAAAATATTATAAAAACTGTTAATATACACTCCCAGCATCAAAAATTTATTTTAAAAAAACATAATAACCTTGTCCATCTTTATAATATGTAATATCGAAAGTTAAAGGAAGATAATTAATTTCAGGGGTTTTTTTTTTATAAAATAATTTTTACATTTCCATGTAAAGATTCAATAATTTTGAATTTAAGTTTTAAAAAAAATGGAAATGTTTATTTTTATCATCACTACAAAGTATAGATGACACAAAACAAATAAAAAGTACTTAACTTTGATTTTGTTTGCAAAATTTGCAATTTAACTGCGTAACTGACATAAAATTCAACGAATATTCAAGAAATTGAATAGGGAAAAAGTTTAAGGAAATTGATTTTTAGGTCACTTATGTTTTACATTATGAACATCTGAATTAAAGTTGATATTAAAAATATATTAATTTCTGATAAAGGTCACAAAGGAAACAAAAATAATGCCTAATGCAAATTTGACTTCATTGTTCACACCTCACCTTGTCTCTATTATAAAAAAAGGACTACATTTTATTTAAAAAATATTAGTCTTTTAATTCATCTTAGAATACCTTTAAGTAATTAATATTAAAAAAAACAAATTGCACTGAAAGAAAAAAGATTCAAACTTAAATTAAGAGATATTATTATAAAAGGAAAATAATCACATGTATTAGAAAATGTATGCGCCAATAAATGCTTGTAAGAATATACAAGCCTTGTTTAGCGCAGTGAAATAGGCTGTTAAAAAATTAAATTTGAAGATATTTAGCGTTTAATGGTATACAGCTTTCGTAATTCATAATTCAAATATTTCTTTACCTATCCCACTTGAAACAGTTGACAAAATTAAATAATACGGGCATTAATTATAATCTTAAAAACATACACTAATGCTATCTGAAAAAAATATTAAACAGAAACACGAGGAAAAATTTAATTATCTTATTTTAATTAAAATGGTTATTAATCTAATACATTAATTTCATGTCAAATCAAATAAGTCCAATATTTGATTTTGTGACCATATTTATACGATATAATTTTTTAAAGAAGCTTTTAACCAATCTAAAATTTTAAATTATATCTTTATCTGTAAAAAAATTTAATATAATTATCTGTAAATTATTTTATAAAAATAATTCATTTTGTATAAATAAAAAATAGAACTTACATATTATCTGTGCTTGAAGGAAGCTTTCATTCTGCACAGGTCCGGTTTCGCAGCTTACAGCGTTAACATTGAGCTATGTAAAAAAAAAAGGAATTGTAGAACAAAAGAAAATTGCAGGGGAGGGGGGGGGGGGGGATAAGTGTAATTCGATTATTGCAAGCAAACAAACTATTACATTATGAGGGGTTCTTCGTTGTATCGCCCGATCAATTACAGATTGGGTTATTACTGCCATTATATTATTGAAGATTGATTTGTTGTGTTTTCATGTAAATGGAAGATACCAGGGCTAGAAAAATCTTTTTACATGCCCTGTCAAGCATGTCAGTCTTGGAAATACATGCCCGAATAACACTTTTACATGCCCAAGCCCAGGTCGAGTGAAAGGGAGAGGGGGGGGGAAAGATATAACCAAGCATGAGTTAAGCAAAATAACGAAAGCTGAAAATAAAATGCGTAATTGGACGCATTTTTTTTTAACAGTATACTTAATTCACAAAATAAACTGTTACATTATGTAAGTTGGAAAACCAAATTCCCTGACTTTTCCAGGTTTTCTCAGAGAATTTACAGAAAATTCCAGGTTTTGTCAATGTTAATTAAATTATCTGACTTTTCCAGGTTTTCTCAGAGAATTTACAGAAAATTCCAGTTTTTATCAATGTTAATTAAAAATATATCAAACTATTATACCTTAAGAAACCTTGCCAAAGTAACAAGGACTTCGAAAATTGAAGAAAGTGGTGACATTTCCAGGTGCCCACCAGAATTTTATTGATGAAGAATTTCGATTTGAAACCATAATGACAACATTGTGAAGTAACTAATTTAGATTTAAGATTAAAATTATCAATTTTCAAGAAGCAACGAATGAATATGTTGGGGATTTATTAAAACGCAAAATGTTTATTTAAATTTATGGAAAGGTATTTTTGATGGAATGTTTACATGCCCGGTCGGACATGCGAGGCGAAAAAATACATGCCCGATTGGAATTTTTACATGCCCCGAGCATGTCGGGCAATATAATTTTCGAGCCCTAGAAGATACAACAATGTAAAATTCTCGAAAATAATTACGTCTTGACCAATGCCTGTTTAGTTGAATTAAAATTGCACATGCACACAGAGTAAAAAAGTTACACCACGACAATTTAATTTGCACCTGTGCTTTCAACACACTAGGGTTCGTTGATTTAAATCATTTTAAATTTAATTTAAACCAATTTTTAAAATTAATATTTTAATAATGACATTATGATGAAAAAAAAAGCTTATGAATTTACATATATGTATTAAATTTTTAACATGACAATTCCAGAATGCCACTGATAAATTGCCAAAGTGCCACTGCAAAATTTTCAAACATTTTAACAACAGTTAGACTGATCACATAATGAAATAATGGACTAATCATTCAAACACAAGGCTATCAATTTATCAAGTATTGTTTGTAGTTTTTTGTTAATCAAGTATTTACCATTAAGTTAATTAATAAAGTACTGTTTTAATAACATTTTGTAAGTGACATATTTTGTGCATCTGATTTGGAAGATTTTTTTTCTTCAATAAACCTGCAATTATAAATTTCGAATTTTTAGTATTAGTATACATTTTTAATTTTTAAATTATGGTATTATACATATAATTCGGCTTACATGATAAGTAATTTAAGTAAAACAAATTGCCTGGTACTATGTATTCAAAATTCATTAAAAAATTAAACATTTGATTAAAATCTGATTTAAATAAAAAAAAATCTGATTAATTTGATTTTTTTAAAAAAAATCACGAACCCTGCAACACAGTATCAGGTGGTCTAACTGATTGACAACCTTTTTCATGGTTGGAGTGCACATCTTGCAGGCATTTAAAAATATGCATTATTGAAACAGAGGCACGAAGTAAATAAATTAGTGTCCAAGATTGTGAAAGTTTACTATCAAATCAGATCACATGCAATATTGAAGTACAAAGTAGTAAAACTTAGTAAGTATATTGCATGGTTGCCTGAAAGTTATTTATCATTCTTTAAATTCACCACATTTTGCAATTTGTCGTCGGGGCACCGACTAGGATTTTCCCATAATTTTGTTAAATATATATATGGTGTACACTGTACATATACACTTACTATGTGAAAAACTATAAAATAACTTCAAAATGCAATAAAAAGATTCATATATTTAAAAAAAAACGAAATGTTACAGACCCAATCAGCTTTCATTGTCTTTTTTAAAAATTATATTGCACTAATGTCATTTTTTTTTACTATCTAAAGTGTGTTACAAGTTACAATACTTACTTTCTTTTTTCAAATTTTTTAAAAACTTTTAACCTTTCCTTTAAACCTTCAGATTTGGAAAGATAAAAAAACATAAATATAATTAAAGGTACGAGCTTTGACTGTCTAAATTGGTAACAATTATCCTCTGCGCCTCTGCCATGAAGTCGGTACATGAGAAAAAATAAAGCAAAAACGTAACAGTTACCCAGTTTTTTTGCTTGGTGAAGCAAATTAATTTTTTTTTTTTTGTGGAAAGATAGATTGAGGATGAATGTTCCAAATTCCAAATCTTATAATAGTTCACTAGTGACGAAAAAGATATAAATCTTTGTTTTCAGTCGATTGATGCACAACAAAGTGTAAAGTATAATGCAGATTACTTATATCTCAGAAACCCGGATTGGAGCATTATTTTCATATGATATTCAAATTTGTTTACGACCTCAGAACATTACAACCATAAAAAAGCAAAAGGAAACACGATACTACAATGAATACTGAATACATACTATGAAAAGTATTAACTGTAAGGTTAACACTTAATGAAAACAATTTTAAAAAAATAAATACTTACTTTGTCCAAGTTGCCGGTCAAAGTCATTGCAGCATGTAGACTTGTAGAGACAACGACATTACGACAACAATCAACAAGCAAAAGCAAAGCAATGGCGGCGACCTTGGTAGCGTCTCTCGGAAACTCCCGCGCAAAACGAGATCGAAGTAGAAGTTAGTTTGGATGACGCCTAGTCGACGCGAAATCTGACGTTCTTTAGTCAGTTTGGTCATTTTGCGACCGACAACATTGACGTCTTTTGCATCACGTCTTTAGGAGACGAAAATATGACGTCAGGAACGGCGTCAATAAAAGACGTCAACTGAACTGACGAAAACATGACGCCATATTTTTCGTGATTTTTTACCGATTGACGTCATTTAAAAAAATATGACCTTATTTTCACGTCATATTTGACGTGACACGAGTACTTGGGTAGTTCTCAGCAAAATCACAGTTAATTAAAACTTCATTTTCAGATAAGTTTTCTTTAAACTGAGAATAGCTTTCTTTTTGTCTGCTGGCAATAAATGAGTGTGTTTTAAGTTTTAAAAGATTGTCTAAAAATTCTTCTATAAATTCATCTGCGTTTTTAGTGAAGGTCTCCATTGTACATCTGTCTGTAGAAGTCCACTGTTTGTAGGTAAGTTCCTCAATTGATTCAGCCTCAAAAGTGTTGATCATTGATTCTCTTAATACCGTTGTACCACAACATTCTTGGCATTGGTTCATGTAGCACTTTTCTGAAGGAGGGTTACACATTATCTGTGCTAGATAGTCATGATATGTCTTCTGTGGGGTTTCAATTCCTATTAAAGTCATATTCTGAAGGCCAACGCCATTTATCATCAGTTTCATGTTTTGGTGAAGGGTACACACGCAGACTGTATGTGTACCACTTTTCCCAGCCAATATGCAGTTTTTGGGTCGTAATTCACAAAACTTTGAAAATCCGATGCGGAGGGTTGGGAACTTTTCCTTAAACAGTTGGTAGATTTCCGAGATGTTGGCTAAAATTAAACGCTTTTGCACTTGAACTTTTGACCCATCATGACTTCTTATAGTAACAAAGTCTTTTTTTCCTGGCATCATTCGGCTGACATCGTCACTATTGTAAAAACCTTTGATAAGTTCAGCAGTGTTTTCGTTTAACGTCTTGCCTGGTTTTGGGTTTGGTGTTGAGAGTATACCTTTTTCAGTTGCCAATTTTTTTGATGTTCGAGCCATATAATTGCTAACCCCAAATTCTTCTTCAATTTTTTTACAGCTCCAGCTCTGGGGCAATATCGTTAATATAGTGATTTTTTCACTGCGCTTAGATGTTTGAGAAATCTTTGACTTTAACTGAGCTATAATTTCAGAATCTACTTCTTTAACTTTGTTTTGCTGGTCTTCACTAGAACATGTGCTTGTACTGGGTACAAGGTTCTTTTCTATAGTTCCTAATTTCTTCTTAAAAACACTAAGCTTTTGCTTCTTTTGAGGCGACTCCCCAAGTAATTCAAGTGATTGGTTAAAACAATCTTTTGCTGCCTCAGAATCAGTAAAAGGAGTATCAATTTGTGGGCTTGTACTTGGGGATGGAGGCTTTCCAGCATACTTTTTAACATTTTTTCTACATGTAGTGCATATTTTCATATTCATCTTAATACCTAAATCTAGAGAACACATCCATTCTAAAACATTTCTTAAGTTTTGTTTTTTCTTTTGATGATTAACCTCACCAAAAGGGTTACAACATTTAATTTTTTCTTCAAAACTATGTTTCTTCTTTTTGTTCGACATTTCTATTCTAAGTTATTCAACTATTTCCAAATAGTGTTCTACTATTAAGTCATTTAGAAAATGTTCATTCAGGAGCAACCAAACTAACTTGCAGTACAAGTAAAATCAAAATAACTGCGATAATTTAAATATATTTACTATCTATACTATAAAATAGAATCAAATTTGTTGAAGATCTTTAAAATCATAAGTCACCAACTAGTTAAAACTAACTAAAGATACATGCTTACACTTTGACAGTCACATAGAGAATGAAAGAATTCCTAAAAGAATACCCTTCACCCCACCCCCAAATAAAGTCCTTCTTAACCATGTGATCTCATAAATAATTATTCCACTCCTCCCACCTTAAAGACACCCACCCACAAGATCAAAGGGATTCTCATGAGGGCCCCCTAAAAGGCCTCCTCAAAAAGAGAAGAAATATGCAAGTTTGTTTATCTTAGAGAATGTGGGGTGGGATGGAAAGGAGTTGTAGAAAATATTCTCCTTTGTACAAATAGGGTGGCTCTTTTGGCATGGATATTTTATCCATTTCATTTGTACAATTAAAATTATACTAACTGCTAACAAAATTATTTTTTTTCAAATTTTTATTTTTAAATCAATCCACTAGTACTCCACTCTGAAACTGCTATTTTTAAAACTATTAGTACAAACTAAATTTTATAATGTTTTGAAAACTTTTGAAGACACCATTTTTTAAATTTTAAATTCAGAAATTAGACAGCTTAAATAATTTATATTATTTTAAATGCGGAAAACTGTCATTGTAAATGCTGATTTGAGAGGGAAATTGACATTAATTGAATACATAACACTTGTATGTTAAAAGAGAAAAATTAAATTTATCAGAGAATATCTAATTTTTTGATAATTTTTTTTAACAATTAGACTTAAGTCCATAAAACCTACTTTAAAAAGCCTAAAACCTAATTGCAAAACCTTGCTTTGATTTGAAATAAAATTTTAATTAATAAAAAAGCAATTTTAGAATTTTAAATTTTTAACAAATTAAATTTTTCTCATTGAACATGCATGTGTTATACAGCAAATCAAATTGAATTTTAAGTGCTTTAATTCGATGTATAACACATGCACGTTTAAAAAAGTTAAATAAATTTGACAAAAACTTAAAAAAAATTAAATTTTAAAATTCTTGACATATTTAATTTGGTTTTGTAAACATATAAGTGTTATACACTAATATAAAGCACTTAAAATTCCCTTTAATTTGATATGTAACACATGTTTTTTCAGAGAAAAAATTTAATTTTCAAAATTTTAAAATTCTAAAATTCTTTTAAAAAAATTAATGCTTAAAATTTTGTTTCAAATTAAAGTTTACAAAATTTCCTTTAAAATGAGATACTACACATACTTCTCAGTCAAATTGAACTCATTTTGTTAATTTTTTAATTATCTAAACATAAAGAAATTTTCTAAATTGTTTCGGAAGAAAATTTATTTTTGTATGAACCCCTTGTTACCCCATCCTGAAAATTGGCATATAGATAGTCAATGAATGCCTTCATAACATATATTTTTTTCAAAAAAATTGAAGGGTACATGTTTTTTGTTATTTAAATTTAAATTTTTTAAATTTGCACCAAAAATTTAAAAATTTTCGACAATGACCATGTAGCACATCAATTTAAAGAGCATATTAATATGAAGAGAATGGCATAAATTGTAGATCCATATGTCAACAAGATTTTGTTTTACAGCTGTTGAAAGGTATCAAAGTTTTTCAAATTTTTGCAATTTTTGACTTTTTGAAAGTCCATAACTTAAAAAATAATTTTTTTAAAAATTTAAAAATTTGGATTTTTCATTAGCTCTATTAGTACTAACTATAAACCAAAAATCAGAAAAATCGGAGAGGTCAAGGTTCAAAAACGTATTTTTATTGGTTGATTTGACATGGAATGACCCGTTTGTTTTATTTTTGTTTTCAGTTCCTTTTTGTTTTATTCTTGGTTCTGGTTCCATTCTTAGTATTTGGATTTTTGTTCTTCACAGTCTGGGTTTTTATTTGGTTTTTTTTCCCACTTTATTATTTCATTGTTTTATCAGTCTCCATTGATTTAGTGTGAATGTGTTTGGTTTGAGTCACTGGTTTGTATGAGATGATTTAAACTCTGGTTTGGACACTTTTTTTGGTTAATTTTTTTTACCTTGTTTTATAGTTAAATAAGATATTAGTTTTATTATTATATAATTATTTATAATATTTTAACTGATATCAAATAGTTTTTTAGAAACTATATTTAAATAGGGGTCATAACATTTATGCTATGTCATCAAGTTTATGTATATCTTAAATCAATTGTAACAATTTTGTTGTTCCTAATGAAAATATAATTATAGTACTCATCTTGTAAAACAATGAATATATTTTAAATGTGTCGAATTTAATAACATTCATAAAGGTGATCTAAATTTAATTATAAAATTACAAATGCTTCATACTATGATTAATCAGAAAGTGAATAAGGGTAATTTTTTTATTTAATAAACTGAAAAGAAGAACATTAAAATAACCCATAATTTTTTATTGCCTATCTACACATTCATTATAATTAAATGAAAGAGGGTGGGTGAAGACAAGACCAATCAGGGATTATTTTTTTTAAGACTCTTACTCAAAACAATTATAATACATCGGAATTAGTTCTGGTGAAAACAATAGTGAAGTTATAGATGTGTTGCGTTTGAAATGTTTACTTTATGAAAATGTCAAGAACCTCTGTAGGAAATGTTAATTATACATTTTGTGTTGGGTTAGAAGTATGAAAATTGCACCTCCTTTTTTGCTATGGAAAAATATGTATTTCTAAAAAAAATTATTTTTTAAACAAAATTCGAAATCTCAAGAAATTTTGTGAAAATATTCTGGAAATCAGTGAGATCTCAGAGAATTTTAATTTCTGTAGCCACCATGAAGAAATGTTTTTTTTTTTTTTTTTTTTGCAATATAATATATTAATATTATGACAGTAACTGTGTGGTTTTAAAATGTCGAGTGACGCAAGACTCGACATTTTTTCAACAATTTTTTAAATTATCAGAAAGCTATGGAAACCCAGGTCAAACGCTTATTCAGTTATGTTTAAATGACTTTTTAAAAAAATTACTTTGTTATTCCAATAATCTTTTAAAAATATTTTTGAAGTTGCAGTGAATTGTATGTCAAGTTTTTTAAAGGGTAACAATGCTTTTAGTGGCTTCTGTGATTGATATTATTTTTGAACTTAATGTAAGTTTGAGTGTTTGGAAAAACATTTGCTTAAGCCTTTGCTTCATGAGTTGATAACCTATAATATCTTCAATTTTGATGATTTTTGAATGATTTTGCCAATTGGTGATATTGAAAATTGACTATGAGCCAGTGTAGGAGTAAAAGTTTTTATATTGAGGAAAATAAATAGGCTCTTATTTCATTGTATTTATTTTGGGATTATATAACTGAAAAAATACTGGTTTGTAAATATAACATTACTATTATCTGCTTATGCTGTTTGAATATAAGTTGGTCAATCCTACAAAATTATTTGAATGCTTTGGAAAAGCCTGTTATATTATCTTTCTTGTTGTATATTCTGATAAATATACCAAAGCTTGCAATAAACTATATCAAATTAAAGTATGCATGTCACCCATTTTGCAAATAGTTTACACCTATAAATTATTTATGTGACTAGTATGTACGCAAACTTCTTAAGGATATTGTGACTTGCCAAGTAACCCTACTGAGGGAGCTCCACTTCCAGGTTAGAAGTAACTGTGACGATATACAAAGCATCTTGTTACATCAATTTTATTTTCTGCGGTAATCATTATTGATATTTTTAAATATTCATCATTACACTTGAATGAATAATACTAGAAAACTTTTTTTTTAGCATCATTAAAACAATTAGTCACTTTTTCAACATTCTGCATTTTTAAATTTACTCTTGAATGGATGGACTTGTTTTGTTAAAACTTTATCTAGATTTAATTCTCCATCAATTCCAAAAATGTTTTTTATTGATACAATAATTATCAATTTTATAATAATTATATAATTATTATAATAATTATTGATTTTAATTGCTTGAGTGTTACATAACATTAAGATATACATATAAATAAACCATTCTATGACAATATATTGTTTGAAATATTGTTCCAGATATAAACACAAAGCCTCCTTTATCAAAGATGAACCATGATTCCAAGGAAGAAGTTAAATCATTTTTAAAGGTGGATGACATGGTTGGTATGTATACAAAAACTTAATCGAATTTGTTAAGTCATTGAATATTTGGAATTTTTTCATTGGTTTTTATTTGTTATCTATCTCTGACTATGTAAGATTGTGCAGAAATGACCTTAAGGGATAATATATTTCTGCAAGTTATAATTTAAAAATTATTCATTTTTTTTTTTTAAATTAAGCAATGTTTGAAAGAAATTAATTTAGGGTATTCCTAAATGTACTTATAAATCATTGCAATCAGACAAATTTCATATTTAAAGGAATACGTCAATGCTAAACCTATCTGGGGTAATAATAAAACTGTTGATTGTTAAAATTTTTGGTACTTTTTGTGATGTAGCTTAAGTTGTACTATTAAATTAATATCATAGGTCAATGGGCATGATGTTAATTTTGTAATTAAACAATGGTAACTGAAAAATTCTTTTTTTAAATAGGGAAGGTAATTTTTTCCCCTTTAAAAGAACATGTGTATAGAATTTGAAAGTGACCATTGTTATTTAAAACCCATTAACCATATGGTTGTATGCTATGAATGACTTGATGGCATAGCTTAAAATCTGCAGTATAGCATGGTCAGTTTTGTTAGTATATTTACTTTCTAATCTTTTTTTGCAATGGAAAATAACAAATATAAATAAAAAAAGCATCTGTAGTTATTGTTTGGTTATTGGTGTAAAACTTATTTTTGGAGATAAAGTGTGGCTAAATCTCCAAAACCCATTTTCAAAAATATTTAAGCTGTAGTAAGTAAGGTTTTGCTCATTTACAACATGAGATTTTGATGCTCTCAGCTAAACCTGCTTCTAAATGTATGAAACTGAATCTGTTATACAATGCATAGTTGTCACAAGTAATTTCACCACATTCTTTTGCATATTTCAGCATCCCTATGTCTCTGTTGCTGAGTTTCGCTCCTGTACAGTGAGTCGTGCCGTTGACAACTGCTGTTATCCGGTATGTCGCTTTTGAACTTAATTTAGGCTGCTGTTATCAGGTATGTCGCTTTTGAACTTAATTTAGGCTAGGTTGTGTATGGTTCAGCCCCAATCTTTAAATTGTTGTTGTTATATTTAAAAAAAACTGAATTTCATCCCAAACAATCATTGCTAACAGCCAAATTGAGCTTAAGTGAAGTAGTTTATTATGGTCTTACAGTTACTAGCATATTCGAAAAAATAAAGTTTTTTTCTCATAAGCATAGCAAAACAATATCTATCTGTAAACTTGAGCAACTTAAAAAGATTATTGAAATGTCTTTCATGTGTCACAAATTTAACATTCGCTGTTATTGATCCATTCTGTGAGTTTCTTAAACTCCTTGCCATCAGCGTTAGCCCCTTGATGTGTGACAACTGACAGCCCTAGTGATTTGTTTTTGGAGGGGCGTGTCCATGCTACTTTGGCTAGGGATGTCATCGTACATAATGGATGGCCCTACCTTGCAATTGTTAACTGCGGACGCAACCTTAGTATTAAATTTTATTTTGAAGAGTACTTGAAGATAATTTAATATGTAGACGATAGCTAGACGTTCTCATGTTGACAGTTTGTTGGGTGGATCTTTTTTTTTCTTTATGAGAACATCAAAGGAGTTTACTATCAATGTTTGTAAATATAATTAGTGCATCTTTCCTTGAAATTTATCTGTTTTATTTCCCTCATTAAAATTGTAGATTGAGAATTGCTATTAATTTTAGCCTATTTTTGATTTAAAAAAAATCACGCCGAAATAACCTGTAACAATGTTAACTATTATTTCCTGTGTATATTTTTATTTTCTCTTCCTATTTAAATGTAGCTAGCCAAGAATTCTGCGAGACCAAGAATTTTATATTGTAACTGCAATTTCACTATATGTAATTAGTTAAATAAGTGATTTGTTATAACTTGTATGTAATGTATAATCTTGTATGTAATAAGCAAAGTATTTTGTGATTGTGTAGTAAAATAATAGTTCTCTATGTATTACCTGTTGGACTGCAGTTGCAATTTGATTTTCCTTTGGTGGTTTGAATGTGTTTTTTTCACTTGTTTTGTTTGAAATATTTTACCATTGTTTTGGATTACTTGTTTTCCATTCCATTTTTTCATTCATTTAATTTTTGCTCCAATATAATTCGGTTTCGATTAATTCTTCTTGGTTGCTATTGGTTGATTCATAGATTTTCTTTCAAACATCTATTCTTGGTTGTAAAAATAATCATTGGCTTACCTTTGTTAATTACTGTTAGCAGAGCATAGACTGCCAGCGTCTGGTGAATTTGTTTCAGTTCTGTGATAGGTGAATTCACTTTTTTTTTGTGATTTTCTTTGTTGTGTTTTTTTTTATTTATTTGTTCCAATAATTCACTTTTCATCCATTCTTTTTGTGCATGCATTGATTCATTCAGTGGTTTTATGCATTCATCTATTGTTGGTTGTAAATTCATTCCTTTGGTTCCCATAAATTTTACTGGATTCATTGGGCTCTAATCACTTTCGGTATTTTTTTTTTCTCCAGAAGCAATAAGTCATTACTAGATTTTTTTTGTGTGGCATAAATGAATAGTGGTGTAATTTGTTAATAATGTTTCTCATAAATGTGTTGCTATTTTTTGCTGCTGACTTTCATTATGTATTATTGTTGTGCAATGTTTATTCAGTTGATTGTTATTTAAATAAAACCAGTTCTTTGAAATTCTGTTTTATTTCTTTTGATGTCTCTTTCCTATGTGATAAATCCCTTGCAGAGAGTACCAGCTTCTGTCCCTTAACTGGGAAGCTACAGGGGTGATGGCTCTTTGCCAGGCATGTAGGGAATCCTTTGCTATTGGGTACCAGCTTCTGTCCCTTCATTGGGAAAGCACAGGGGTAAGGCCCTTAGCAAAAGACAGGATGAACGATTTACTGTGTACTGTTCTGGGGAAAGAGATATCCTGTGTCTTTATGCATCTCATGTCGGTCAGCTGCAGACGAGTAATTTAAAATTCACATTGCTGCTGGCCCGCATTGGATGCTGTCTGATGAGGGAGGAAAGCAGTTTGCTCCCTCGTCGGGACATATAAGGGAGGCTGGCTTCCCCACTGAATAGGTCAAATTTCCAGCCTCCCGGTCCCACACATTTTGGGGGGTATTTCCAGATTTTTTGAGGACAATTTTTCCAGGTGCAGAGGGGTCACGCCCGAGGTAAGTCCGAGTTTTCCGGGGAGTGAGGGCCTAAGTCCACAAAGTAGGGGTATTACTTCGCGCGCGAGGGACGCTAAGCGGCTCCTCGCGCGCCCGAGCGGGGGCCCGTTGTTGCTATAGCAACGCGTGAACCGGGCCACGCGGTCGTGCCGCTTTGCGTCCCTCCCGCGCGTTATTATTTCAATTGCATTAAGCGTGCATCCTATTTATTGAAATCTATTAACAATGCTTATTGCCGTACAACAGAGCAGCATATCAAAAAGGAACGTCAACAATGATACAGCATAGACAGAGCCGGATTTCCGAATGCTTGCCATTAAGTCGGTGTTGGTCGGTTGCCATTACGTCGGAATTGAGTAGCCATGGAATATTGAGTGGACACCCGCTTCGGATTTCCGAATGATTGCCATTAAATCGGAACCAATGCGTCAATTTCGGAACTTTTTTTTGTTTTTTAATATGGCTTACGATGTAGAATAGGAATCCAACACCATTAGCCCATCATTGTTTTACGTATGTGCGTGAAATGCGTTCATGTCCGGAAAATGCTAGAAAGCGGCCGCGTCGGATTCCTTAAAGTCGCAATTAACTCTGAACCAGTACGTCATTTTCGGAACTTTTTTCTGTTTTTTATTATGGCTTACGATGTAGAATAGGAATCCCACACCATTATCCCATCATTGTTTGACATATGTGCGTGAAATGCGTTCATGTCCGGAAAATGCTAGAAAACTCGAAATTTTTTTTCCGTACTTAAAGTCTCCATTAAATCGGAACCAGAAGTTCATTTTTCGAAAACGTTTTTATAATTAGATATGGCTTTCGATGTAAAACAATGATGGGCTAATGGTGTTGGATTCCTATTCTACATCGTAAGCCATATTAAAAAACAAAAAAAAGTTCCGAAATTGACGCATTGGTTCCGATTTAATGGCAATCATTCGGAAATCCGACGTTGCCTACTCAATGCCCCATGGCTACTCAATGTTCACTTTTTTTTTCATCAAAAAATTGATGGGCTAATTTTGTGGGATTCTGATTCTACATCGAAAGCCACACCATTTTTGTTTCATGGGATAAAATGAATTAAGACATTGAATAGACAACTGTCATGTCATGCACAGGGGCTCCTTTTGCTTGTCTTGATTTCGACACTTTTTTTTGCAGCGCCACCTGGTGACAGTTCGCAGGTTAGATTTGTGTTTTTGCTTTTTGTCCCTGTTTGTTTTGGGGTTGTCCTTTTTGTTGCAGGAAAAAAAAGGAACTTTCAACTTTAAGAATATTTTAGAAATTTGTGTGGAAGATATTAAAATTCCAAATGCATACTTCTGTCTAAAATATATTCATTTGTCTATGCAAGAAAAAAACAATTAATGCACTTATAATATCAAAAAAGCCTTATCCTTTTTAGTAATCTTAAAATTGAAGAAGCGTGAACAGAGATATAAAAAATAGTCGTCCTTTTGAATGATTTAAGGTGCTCCATGTTTTCGCTACACGGCAGAAATCGCACATGTACACGCAGAACAAATCGCATATTCAAAATTGAAAAAGCATTAATCAAAAAGACGCATATTCAAAATTTGATTGCTAAATGAATGATTTATTTTAATTATTTAATATTTTCATTTTCTCCAGAGAGGTCAATTTCATTAGACCCATCACCCCTAAAATTCCCGAATCATGTACAAACTGCCCAGGTTTCAAAATAAGGAGCTGACTTAATAATATCACCTTTAAGACCGAGGTTTTATTCGGTCTCAAGGCTTATCTTTCGCAAAGACCATGCATCCGTCCAAATAGGCTGAAATGTATTTAATTTCACTATTTAACTGAAATGTTAACATCATATATGTGGTATCCTGTCTCTCTAAATAACAATAAATATAAAATTATTCACTCTATTTTGAATATGTAGATGGCGCCATGAAAAATAATTTTAACTTGGTGCGAGCTGAACCCAAGTGTCAATAGCCCAGTGGGTAAGGCGTCGGACTCTATAAGCAAGTAATAACCTAAATTATCATGTACTTTCGCCGCCCAGTGTGTCTAGTGGCTAAAGGCACTCGCTATAGAGCTACTGGTGCCGGGTTCGAATCTGAGCTCCGTTCCAAATAGGTATTTTTCGTTTTTCTATTTATCACTTAGGATAATTTAGCTTAATCGCAGTGCATGTATTTCGTAGCATTTTTTATTTTTAGTAGCTCAATAGTTATTAAATATATTATGGTGTGGTATAATCAATTTTTTTTTTTTAAAATATTTATTTTATGGAATTTATTTTTTGTTTGTGTGAGGGCCTAAGTCCACAAAGTAGGGGTATTACTTCGCGCGCGAGGGACGCTAAGCGGCTCCTCGCGCGCCCGAGCGGGGGCCCGTTGTTGCTATAGCAACGCGTGAACCGGGCCACGCGGTCGTGCCGCTTTGCGTCCCTCCCGCGCGTTATTATTTCAATTGCATTAAGCGTGCATCCTATTTATTGAAATCTATTAACAATGCTTATTGCCGTACAACAGAGCAGCATATCAAAAAGGAACGTCAACAATGATACAGCATAGACAGAGCCGGATTTCCGAATGCTTGCCATTAAGTCGGTGTTGGTCGGTTGCCATTACGTCGGAATTGAGTAGCCATGGAATATTGAGTGGACACCCGCTTCGGATTTCCGAATGATTGCCATTAAATCGGAACCAATGCGTCAATTTCGGAACTTTTTTTTGTTTTTTAATATGGCTTACGATGTAGAATAGGAATCCAACACCATTAGCCCATCATTGTTTTACATCGAAAGCCATATCTAATTATAAAAACGTTTTCGAAAAATGAACTTCTGGTTCCGATTTAATGGAGACTTTAAGTACGGAAAAAAAATTTCGAGTTTTCTAGCATTTTCCGGACATGAACGCATTTCACGCACATATGTCAAACAATGATGGGATAATGGTGTGGGATTCCTATTCTACATCGTAAGCCATAATAAAAAACAGAAAAAAGTTCCGAAAATGACGTACTGGTTCAGAGTTAATTGCGACTTTAAGGAATCCGACGCGGCCGCTTTCTAGCATTTTCCGGACATGAACGCATTTCACGCACATACGTAAAACAATGATGGGCTAATGGTGTTGGATTCCTATTCTACATCGTAAGCCATATTAAAAAACAAAAAAAAGTTCCGAAATTGACGCATTGGTTCCGATTTAATGGCAATCATTCGGAAATCCGACGTTGCCTACTCAATGCCCCATGGCTACTCAATGTTCACTTTTTTTTTCATCAAAAAATTGATGGGCTAATTTTGTGGGATTCTGATTCTACATCGAAAGCCACACCATTTTTGTTTCATGGGATAAAATGAATTAAGACATTGAATAGACAACTGTCATGTCATGCACAGGGGCTCCTTTTGCTTGTCTTGATTTCGACACTTTTTTTTGCAGCGCCACCTGGTGACAGTTCGCAGGTTAGATTTGTGTTTTTGCTTTTTGTCCCTGTTTGTTTTGGGGTTGTCCTTTTTGTTGCAGGAAAAAAAAGGAACTTTCAACTTTAAGAATATTTTAGAAATTTGTGTGGAAGATATTAAAATTCCAAATGCATACTTCTGTCTAAAATATATTCATTTGTCTATGCAAGAAAAAAACAATTAATGCACTTATAATATCAAAAAAGCCTTATCCTTTTTAGTAATCTTAAAATTGAAGAAGCGTGAACAGAGATATAAAAAATAGTCGTCCTTTTGAATGATTTAAGGTGCTCCATGTTTTCGCTACACGGCAGAAATCGCACATGTACACGCAGAACAAATCGCATATTCAAAATTGAAAAAGCATTAATCAAAAAGACGCATATTCAAAATTTGATTGCTAAATGAATGATTTATTTTAATTATTTAATATTTTCATTTTCTCCAGAGAGGTCAATTTCATTAGACCCATCACCCCTAAAATTCCCGAATCATGTACAAACTGCCCAGGTTTCAAAATAAGGAGCTGACTTAATAATATCACCTTTAAGACCGAGGTTTTATTCGGTCTCAAGGCTTATCTTTCGCAAAGACCATGCATCCGTCCAAATAGGCTGAAATGTATTTAATTTCACTATTTAACTGAAATGTTAACATCATATATGTGGTATCCTGTCTCTCTAAATAACAATAAATATAAAATTATTCACTCTATTTTGAATATGTAGATGGCGCCATGAAAAATAATTTTAACTTGGTGCGAGCTGAACCCAAGTGTCAATAGCCCAGTGGGTAAGGCGTCGGACTCTATAAGCAAGTAATAACCTAAATTATCATGTACTTTCGCCGCCCAGTGTGTCTAGTGGCTAAAGGCACTCGCTATAGAGCTACTGGTGCCGGGTTCGAATCTGAGCTCCGTTCCAAATAGGTATTTTTCGTTTTTCTATTTATCACTTAGGATAATTTAGCTTAATCGCAGTGCATGTATTTCGTAGCATTTTTTATTTTTAGTAGCTCAATAGTTATTAAATATATTATGGTGTGGTATAATCAATTTTTTTTTTTTAAAATATTTATTTTATGGAATTTATTTTTTGTTTGTGTGAGGGCCTAAGTCCACAAAGTAGGGGTATTACTTCGCGCGCGAGGGACGCTAAGCGGCTCCTCGCGCGCCCGAGCGGGGGCCCGTTGTTGCTATAGCAACGCGTGAACCGGGCCACGCGGTCGTGCCGCTTTGCGTCCCTCCCGCGCGTTATTATTTCAATTGCATTAAGCGTGCATCCTATTTATTGAAATCTATTAACAATGCTTATTGCCGTACAACAGAGCAGCATATCAAAAAGGAACGTCAACAATGATACAGCATAGACAGAGCCGGATTTCCGAATGCTTGCCATTAAGTCGGTGTTGGTCGGTTGCCATTACGTCGGAATTGAGTAGCCATGGAATATTGAGTGGACACCCGCTTCGGATTTCCGAATGATTGCCATTAAATCGGAACCAATGCGTCAATTTCGGAACTTTTTTTTGTTTTTTAATATGGCTTACGATGTAGAATAGGAATCCAACACCATTAGCCCATCATTGTTTTACGTATGTGCGTGAAATGCGTTCATGTCCGGAAAATGCTAGAAAGCGGCCGCGTCGGATTCCTTAAAGTCGCAATTAACTCTGAACCAGTACGTCATTTTCGGAACTTTTTTCTGTTTTTTATTATGGCTTACGATGTAGAATAGGAATCCCACACCATTATCCCATCATTGTTTGACATATGTGCGTGAAATGCGTTCATGTCCGGAAAATGCTAGAAAACTCGAAATTTTTTTTCCGTACTTAAAGTCTCCATTAAATCGGAACCAGAAGTTCATTTTTCGAAAACGTTTTTATAATTAGATATGGCTTTCGATGTAAAACAATGATGGGCTAATGGTGTTGGATTCCTATTCTACATCGTAAGCCATATTAAAAAACAAAAAAAAGTTCCGAAATTGACGCATTGGTTCCGATTTAATGGCAATCATTCGGAAATCCGACGTTGCCTACTCAATGCCCCATGGCTACTCAATGTTCACTTTTTTTTTCATCAAAAAATTGATGGGCTAATTTTGTGGGATTCTGATTCTACATCGAAAGCCACACCATTTTTGTTTCATGGGATAAAATGAATTAAGACATTGAATAGACAACTGTCATGTCATGCACAGGGGCTCCTTTTGCTTGTCTTGATTTCGACACTTTTTTTTGCAGCGCCACCTGGTGACAGTTCGCAGGTTAGATTTGTGTTTTTGCTTTTTGTCCCTGTTTGTTTTGGGGTTGTCCTTTTTGTTGCAGGAAAAAAAAGGAACTTTCAACTTTAAGAATATTTTAGAAATTTGTGTGGAAGATATTAAAATTCCAAATGCATACTTCTGTCTAAAATATATTCATTTGTCTATGCAAGAAAAAAACAATTAATGCACTTATAATATCAAAAAAGCCTTATCCTTTTTAGTAATCTTAAAATTGAAGAAGCGTGAACAGAGATATAAAAAATAGTCGTCCTTTTGAATGATTTAAGGTGCTCCATGTTTTCGCTACACGGCAGAAATCGCACATGTACACGCAGAACAAATCGCATATTCAAAATTGAAAAAGCATTAATCAAAAAGACGCATATTCAAAATTTGATTGCTAAATGAATGATTTATTTTAATTATTTAATATTTTCATTTTCTCCAGAGAGGTCAATTTCATTAGACCCATCACCCCTAAAATTCCCGAATCATGTACAAACTGCCCAGGTTTCAAAATAAGGAGCTGACTTAATAATATCACCTTTAAGACCGAGGTTTTATTCGGTCTCAAGGCTTATCTTTCGCAAAGACCATGCATCCGTCCAAATAGGCTGAAATGTATTTAATTTCACTATTTAACTGAAATGTTAACATCATATATGTGGTATCCTGTCTCTCTAAATAACAATAAATATAAAATTATTCACTCTATTTTGAATATGTAGATGGCGCCATGAAAAATAATTTTAACTTGGTGCGAGCTGAACCCAAGTGTCAATAGCCCAGTGGGTAAGGCGTCGGACTCTATAAGCAAGTAATAACCTAAATTATCATGTACTTTCGCCGCCCAGTGTGTCTAGTGGCTAAAGGCACTCGCTATAGAGCTACTGGTGCCGGGTTCGAATCTGAGCTCCGTTCCAAATAGGTATTTTTCGTTTTTCTATTTATCACTTAGGATAATTTAGCTTAATCGCAGTGCATGTATTTCGTAGCATTTTTTATTTTTAGTAGCTCAATAGTTATTAAATATATTATGGTGTGGTATAATCAATTTTTTTTTTTTAAAATATTTATTTTATGGAATTTATTTTTTGTTTGTGTGAGGGCCTAAGTCCACAAAGTAGGGGTATTACTTCGCGCGCGAGGGACGCTAAGCGGCTCCTCGCGCGCCCGAGCGGGGGCCCGTTGTTGCTATAGCAACGCGTGAACCGGGCCACGCGGTCGTGCCGCTTTGCGTCCCTCCCGCGCGTTATTATTTCAATTGCATTAAGCGTGCATCCTATTTATTGAAATCTATTAACAATGCTTATTGCCGTACAACAGAGCAGCATATCAAAAAGGAACGTCAACAATGATACAGCATAGACAGAGCCGGATTTCCGAATGCTTGCCATTAAGTCGGTGTTGGTCGGTTGCCATTACGTCGGAATTGAGTAGCCATGGAATATTGAGTGGACACCCGCTTCGGATTTCCGAATGATTGCCATTAAATCGGAACCAATGCGTCAATTTCGGAACTTTTTTTTGTTTTTTAATATGGCTTACGATGTAGAATAGGAATCCAACACCATTAGCCCATCATTGTTTTACATCGAAAGCCATATCTAATTATAAAAACGTTTTCGAAAAATGAACTTCTGGTTCCGATTTAATGGAGACTTTAAGTACGGAAAAAAAATTTCGAGTTTTCTAGCATTTTCCGGACATGAACGCATTTCACGCACATATGTCAAACAATGATGGGATAATGGTGTGGGATTCCTATTCTACATCGTAAGCCATAATAAAAAACAGAAAAAAGTTCCGAAAATGACGTACTGGTTCAGAGTTAATTGCGACTTTAAGGAATCCGACGCGGCCGCTTTCTAGCATTTTCCGGACATGAACGCATTTCACGCACATACGTAAAACAATGATGGGCTAATGGTGTTGGATTCCTATTCTACATCGTAAGCCATATTAAAAAACAAAAAAAAGTTCCGAAATTGACGCATTGGTTCCGATTTAATGGCAATCATTCGGAAATCCGACGTTGCCTACTCAATGCCCCATGGCTACTCAATGTTCACTTTTTTTTTCATCAAAAAATTGATGGGCTAATTTTGTGGGATTCTGATTCTACATCGAAAGCCACACCATTTTTGTTTCATGGGATAAAATGAATTAAGACATTGAATAGACAACTGTCATGTCATGCACAGGGGCTCCTTTTGCTTGTCTTGATTTCGACACTTTTTTTTGCAGCGCCACCTGGTGACAGTTCGCAGGTTAGATTTGTGTTTTTGCTTTTTGTCCCTGTTTGTTTTGGGGTTGTCCTTTTTGTTGCAGGAAAAAAAAGGAACTTTCAACTTTAAGAATATTTTAGAAATTTGTGTGGAAGATATTAAAATTCCAAATGCATACTTCTGTCTAAAATATATTCATTTGTCTATGCAAGAAAAAAACAATTAATGCACTTATAATATCAAAAAAGCCTTATCCTTTTTAGTAATCTTAAAATTGAAGAAGCGTGAACAGAGATATAAAAAATAGTCGTCCTTTTGAATGATTTAAGGTGCTCCATGTTTTCGCTACACGGCAGAAATCGCACATGTACACGCAGAACAAATCGCATATTCAAAATTGAAAAAGCATTAATCAAAAAGACGCATATTCAAAATTTGATTGCTAAATGAATGATTTATTTTAATTATTTAATATTTTCATTTTCTCCAGAGAGGTCAATTTCATTAGACCCATCACCCCTAAAATTCCCGAATCATGTACAAACTGCCCAGGTTTCAAAATAAGGAGCTGACTTAATAATATCACCTTTAAGACCGAGGTTTTATTCGGTCTCAAGGCTTATCTTTCGCAAAGACCATGCATCCGTCCAAATAGGCTGAAATGTATTTAATTTCACTATTTAACTGAAATGTTAACATCATATATGTGGTATCCTGTCTCTCTAAATAACAATAAATATAAAATTATTCACTCTATTTTGAATATGTAGATGGCGCCATGAAAAATAATTTTAACTTGGTGCGAGCTGAACCCAAGTGTCAATAGCCCAGTGGGTAAGGCGTCGGACTCTATAAGCAAGTAATAACCTAAATTATCATGTACTTTCGCCGCCCAGTGTGTCTAGTGGCTAAAGGCACTCGCTATAGAGCTACTGGTGCCGGGTTCGAATCTGAGCTCCGTTCCAAATAGGTATTTTTCGTTTTTCTATTTATCACTTAGGATAATTTAGCTTAATCGCAGTGCATGTATTTCGTAGCATTTTTTATTTTTAGTAGCTCAATAGTTATTAAATATATTATGGTGTGGTATAATCAATTTTTTTTTTTTAAAATATTTATTTTATGGAATTTATTTTTTGTTTGTGTGAGGGCCTAAGTCCACAAAGTAGGGGTATTACTTCGCGCGCGAGGGACGCTAAGCGGCTCCTCGCGCGCCCGAGCGGGGGCCCGTTGTTGCTATAGCAACGCGTGAACCGGGCCACGCGGTCGTGCCGCTTTGCGTCCCTCCCGCGCGTTATTATTTCAATTGCATTAAGCGTGCATCCTATTTATTGAAATCTATTAACAATGCTTATTGCCGTACAACAGAGCAGCATATCAAAAAGGAACGTCAACAATGATACAGCATAGACAGAGCCGGATTTCCGAATGCTTGCCATTAAGTCGGTGTTGGTCGGTTGCCATTACGTCGGAATTGAGTAGCCATGGAATATTGAGTGGACACCCGCTTCGGATTTCCGAATGATTGCCATTAAATCGGAACCAATGCGTCAATTTCGGAACTTTTTTTTGTTTTTTAATATGGCTTACGATGTAGAATAGGAATCCAACACCATTAGCCCATCATTGTTTTACGTATGTGCGTGAAATGCGTTCATGTCCGGAAAATGCTAGAAAGCGGCCGCGTCGGATTCCTTAAAGTCGCAATTAACTCTGAACCAGTACGTCATTTTCGGAACTTTTTTCTGTTTTTTATTATGGCTTACGATGTAGAATAGGAATCCCACACCATTATCCCATCATTGTTTGACATATGTGCGTGAAATGCGTTCATGTCCGGAAAATGCTAGAAAACTCGAAATTTTTTTTCCGTACTTAAAGTCTCCATTAAATCGGAACCAGAAGTTCATTTTTCGAAAACGTTTTTATAATTAGATATGGCTTTCGATGTAAAACAATGATGGGCTAATGGTGTTGGATTCCTATTCTACATCGTAAGCCATATTAAAAAACAAAAAAAAGTTCCGAAATTGACGCATTGGTTCCGATTTAATGGCAATCATTCGGAAATCCGACGTTGCCTACTCAATGCCCCATGGCTACTCAATGTTCACTTTTTTTTTCATCAAAAAATTGATGGGCTAATTTTGTGGGATTCTGATTCTACATCGAAAGCCACACCATTTTTGTTTCATGGGATAAAATGAATTAAGACATTGAATAGACAACTGTCATGTCATGCACAGGGGCTCCTTTTGCTTGTCTTGATTTCGACACTTTTTTTTGCAGCGCCACCTGGTGACAGTTCGCAGGTTAGATTTGTGTTTTTGCTTTTTGTCCCTGTTTGTTTTGGGGTTGTCCTTTTTGTTGCAGGAAAAAAAAGGAACTTTCAACTTTAAGAATATTTTAGAAATTTGTGTGGAAGATATTAAAATTCCAAATGCATACTTCTGTCTAAAATATATTCATTTGTCTATGCAAGAAAAAAACAATTAATGCACTTATAATATCAAAAAAGCCTTATCCTTTTTAGTAATCTTAAAATTGAAGAAGCGTGAACAGAGATATAAAAAATAGTCGTCCTTTTGAATGATTTAAGGTGCTCCATGTTTTCGCTACACGGCAGAAATCGCACATGTACACGCAGAACAAATCGCATATTCAAAATTGAAAAAGCATTAATCAAAAAGACGCATATTCAAAATTTGATTGCTAAATGAATGATTTATTTTAATTATTTAATATTTTCATTTTCTCCAGAGAGGTCAATTTCATTAGACCCATCACCCCTAAAATTCCCGAATCATGTACAAACTGCCCAGGTTTCAAAATAAGGAGCTGACTTAATAATATCACCTTTAAGACCGAGGTTTTATTCGGTCTCAAGGCTTATCTTTCGCAAAGACCATGCATCCGTCCAAATAGGCTGAAATGTATTTAATTTCACTATTTAACTGAAATGTTAACATCATATATGTGGTATCCTGTCTCTCTAAATAACAATAAATATAAAATTATTCACTCTATTTTGAATATGTAGATGGCGCCATGAAAAATAATTTTAACTTGGTGCGAGCTGAACCCAAGTGTCAATAGCCCAGTGGGTAAGGCGTCGGACTCTATAAGCAAGTAATAACCTAAATTATCATGTACTTTCGCCGCCCAGTGTGTCTAGTGGCTAAAGGCACTCGCTATAGAGCTACTGGTGCCGGGTTCGAATCTGAGCTCCGTTCCAAATAGGTATTTTTCGTTTTTCTATTTATCACTTAGGATAATTTAGCTTAATCGCAGTGCATGTATTTCGTAGCATTTTTTATTTTTAGTAGCTCAATAGTTATTAAATATATTATGGTGTGGTATAATCAATTTTTTTTTTTTAAAATATTTATTTTATGGAATTTATTTTTTGTTTGTGTGAGGGCCTAAGTCCACAAAGTAGGGGTATTACTTCGCGCGCGAGGGACGCTAAGCGGCTCCTCGCGCGCCCGAGCGGGGGCCCGTTGTTGCTATAGCAACGCGTGAACCGGGCCACGCGGTCGTGCCGCTTTGCGTCCCTCCCGCGCGTTATTATTTCAATTGCATTAAGCGTGCATCCTATTTATTGAAATCTATTAACAATGCTTATTGCCGTACAACAGAGCAGCATATCAAAAAGGAACGTCAACAATGATACAGCATAGACAGAGCCGGATTTCCGAATGCTTGCCATTAAGTCGGTGTTGGTCGGTTGCCATTACGTCGGAATTGAGTAGCCATGGAATATTGAGTGGACACCCGCTTCGGATTTCCGAATGATTGCCATTAAATCGGAACCAATGCGTCAATTTCGGAACTTTTTTTTGTTTTTTAATATGGCTTACGATGTAGAATAGGAATCCAACACCATTAGCCCATCATTGTTTTACATCGAAAGCCATATCTAATTATAAAAACGTTTTCGAAAAATGAACTTCTGGTTCCGATTTAATGGAGACTTTAAGTACGGAAAAAAAATTTCGAGTTTTCTAGCATTTTCCGGACATGAACGCATTTCACGCACATATGTCAAACAATGATGGGATAATGGTGTGGGATTCCTATTCTACATCGTAAGCCATAATAAAAAACAGAAAAAAGTTCCGAAAATGACGTACTGGTTCAGAGTTAATTGCGACTTTAAGGAATCCGACGCGGCCGCTTTCTAGCATTTTCCGGACATGAACGCATTTCACGCACATACGTAAAACAATGATGGGCTAATGGTGTTGGATTCCTATTCTACATCGTAAGCCATATTAAAAAACAAAAAAAAGTTCCGAAATTGACGCATTGGTTCCGATTTAATGGCAATCATTCGGAAATCCGACGTTGCCTACTCAATGCCCCATGGCTACTCAATGTTCACTTTTTTTTTCATCAAAAAATTGATGGGCTAATTTTGTGGGATTCTGATTCTACATCGAAAGCCACACCATTTTTGTTTCATGGGATAAAATGAATTAAGACATTGAATAGACAACTGTCATGTCATGCACAGGGGCTCCTTTTGCTTGTCTTGATTTCGACACTTTTTTTTGCAGCGCCACCTGGTGACAGTTCGCAGGTTAGATTTGTGTTTTTGCTTTTTGTCCCTGTTTGTTTTGGGGTTGTCCTTTTTGTTGCAGGAAAAAAAAGGAACTTTCAACTTTAAGAATATTTTAGAAATTTGTGTGGAAGATATTAAAATTCCAAATGCATACTTCTGTCTAAAATATATTCATTTGTCTATGCAAGAAAAAAACAATTAATGCACTTATAATATCAAAAAAGCCTTATCCTTTTTAGTAATCTTAAAATTGAAGAAGCGTGAACAGAGATATAAAAAATAGTCGTCCTTTTGAATGATTTAAGGTGCTCCATGTTTTCGCTACACGGCAGAAATCGCACATGTACACGCAGAACAAATCGCATATTCAAAATTGAAAAAGCATTAATCAAAAAGACGCATATTCAAAATTTGATTGCTAAATGAATGATTTATTTTAATTATTTAATATTTTCATTTTCTCCAGAGAGGTCAATTTCATTAGACCCATCACCCCTAAAATTCCCGAATCATGTACAAACTGCCCAGGTTTCAAAATAAGGAGCTGACTTAATAATATCACCTTTAAGACCGAGGTTTTATTCGGTCTCAAGGCTTATCTTTCGCAAAGACCATGCATCCGTCCAAATAGGCTGAAATGTATTTAATTTCACTATTTAACTGAAATGTTAACATCATATATGTGGTATCCTGTCTCTCTAAATAACAATAAATATAAAATTATTCACTCTATTTTGAATATGTAGATGGCGCCATGAAAAATAATTTTAACTTGGTGCGAGCTGAACCCAAGTGTCAATAGCCCAGTGGGTAAGGCGTCGGACTCTATAAGCAAGTAATAACCTAAATTATCATGTACTTTCGCCGCCCAGTGTGTCTAGTGGCTAAAGGCACTCGCTATAGAGCTACTGGTGCCGGGTTCGAATCTGAGCTCCGTTCCAAATAGGTATTTTTCGTTTTTCTATTTATCACTTAGGATAATTTAGCTTAATCGCAGTGCATGTATTTCGTAGCATTTTTTATTTTTAGTAGCTCAATAGTTATTAAATATATTATGGTGTGGTATAATCAATTTTTTTTTTTTAAAATATTTATTTTATGGAATTTATTTTTTGTTTGTGTGAGGGCCTAAGTCCACAAAGTAGGGGTATTACTTCGCGCGCGAGGGACGCTAAGCGGCTCCTCGCGCGCCCGAGCGGGGGCCCGTTGTTGCTATAGCAACGCGTGAACCGGGCCACGCGGTCGTGCCGCTTTGCGTCCCTCCCGCGCGTTATTATTTCAATTGCATTAAGCGTGCATCCTATTTATTGAAATCTATTAACAATGCTTATTGCCGTACAACAGAGCAGCATATCAAAAAGGAACGTCAACAATGATACAGCATAGACAGAGCCGGATTTCCGAATGCTTGCCATTAAGTCGGTGTTGGTCGGTTGCCATTACGTCGGAATTGAGTAGCCATGGAATATTGAGTGGACACCCGCTTCGGATTTCCGAATGATTGCCATTAAATCGGAACCAATGCGTCAATTTCGGAACTTTTTTTTGTTTTTTAATATGGCTTACGATGTAGAATAGGAATCCAACACCATTAGCCCATCATTGTTTTACGTATGTGCGTGAAATGCGTTCATGTCCGGAAAATGCTAGAAAGCGGCCGCGTCGGATTCCTTAAAGTCGCAATTAACTCTGAACCAGTACGTCATTTTCGGAACTTTTTTCTGTTTTTTATTATGGCTTACGATGTAGAATAGGAATCCCACACCATTATCCCATCATTGTTTGACATATGTGCGTGAAATGCGTTCATGTCCGGAAAATGCTAGAAAACTCGAAATTTTTTTTCCGTACTTAAAGTCTCCATTAAATCGGAACCAGAAGTTCATTTTTCGAAAACGTTTTTATAATTAGATATGGCTTTCGATGTAAAACAATGATGGGCTAATGGTGTTGGATTCCTATTCTACATCGTAAGCCATATTAAAAAACAAAAAAAAGTTCCGAAATTGACGCATTGGTTCCGATTTAATGGCAATCATTCGGAAATCCGACGTTGCCTACTCAATGCCCCATGGCTACTCAATGTTCACTTTTTTTTTCATCAAAAAATTGATGGGCTAATTTTGTGGGATTCTGATTCTACATCGAAAGCCACACCATTTTTGTTTCATGGGATAAAATGAATTAAGACATTGAATAGACAACTGTCATGTCATGCACAGGGGCTCCTTTTGCTTGTCTTGATTTCGACACTTTTTTTTGCAGCGCCACCTGGTGACAGTTCGCAGGTTAGATTTGTGTTTTTGCTTTTTGTCCCTGTTTGTTTTGGGGTTGTCCTTTTTGTTGCAGGAAAAAAAAGGAACTTTCAACTTTAAGAATATTTTAGAAATTTGTGTGGAAGATATTAAAATTCCAAATGCATACTTCTGTCTAAAATATATTCATTTGTCTATGCAAGAAAAAAAACAATTAATGCACTTATAATATCAAAAAAGCCTTATCCTTTTTAGTAATCTTAAAATTGAAGAAGCGTGAACAGAGATATAAAAAATAGTCGTCCTTTTGAATGATTTAAGGTGCTCCATGTTTTCGCTACACGGCAGAAATCGCACATGTACACGCAGAACAAATCGCATATTCAAAATTGAAAAAGCATTAATCAAAAAGACGCATATTCAAAATTTGATTGCTAAATGAATGATTTATTTTAATTATTTAATATTTTCATTTTCTCCAGAGAGGTCAATTTCATTAGACCCATCACCCCTAAAATTCCCGAATCATGTACAAACTGCCCAGGTTTCAAAATAAGGAGCTGACTTAATAATATCACCTTTAAGACCGAGGTTTTATTCGGTCTCAAGGCTTATCTTTCGCAAAGACCATGCATCCGTCCAAATAGGCTGAAATGTATTTAATTTCACTATTTAACTGAAATGTTAACATCATATATGTGGTATCCTGTCTCTCTAAATAACAATAAATATAAAATTATTCACTCTATTTTGAATATGTAGATGGCGCCATGAAAAATAATTTTAACTTGGTGCGAGCTGAACCCAAGTGTCAATAGCCCAGTGGGTAAGGCGTCGGACTCTATAAGCAAGTAATAACCTAAATTATCATGTACTTTCGCCGCCCAGTGTGTCTAGTGGCTAAAGGCACTCGCTATAGAGCTACTGGTGCCGGGTTCGAATCTGAGCTCCGTTCCAAATAGGTATTTTTCGTTTTTCTATTTATCACTTAGGATAATTTAGCTTAATCGCAGTGCATGTATTTCGTAGCATTTTTTATTTTTAGTAGCTCAATAGTTATTAAATATATTATGGTGTGGTATAATCAATTTTTTTTTTTTAAAATATTTATTTTATGGAATTTATTTTTTGTTTGTGTGAGGGCCTAAGTCCACAAAGTAGGGGTATTACTTCGCGCGCGAGGGACGCTAAGCGGCTCCTCGCGCGCCCGAGCGGGGGCCCGTTGTTGCTATAGCAACGCGTGAACCGGGCCACGCGGTCGTGCCGCTTTGCGTCCCTCCCGCGCGTTATTATTTCAATTGCATTAAGCGTGCATCCTATTTATTGAAATCTATTAACAATGCTTATTGCCGTACAACAGAGCAGCATATCAAAAAGGAACGTCAACAATGATACAGCATAGACAGAGCCGGATTTCCGAATGCTTGCCATTAAGTCGGTGTTGGTCGGTTGCCATTACGTCGGAATTGAGTAGCCATGGAATATTGAGTGGACACCCGCTTCGGATTTCCGAATGATTGCCATTAAATCGGAACCAATGCGTCAATTTCGGAACTTTTTTTTGTTTTTTAATATGGCTTACGATGTAGAATAGGAATCCAACACCATTAGCCCATCATTGTTTTACGTATGTGCGTGAAATGCGTTCATGTCCGGAAAATGCTAGAAAGCGGCCGCGTCGGATTCCTTAAAGTCGCAATTAACTCTGAACCAGTACGTCATTTTCGGAACTTTTTTCTGTTTTTTATTATGGCTTACGATGTAGAATAGGAATCCCACACCATTATCCCATCATTGTTTGACATATGTGCGTGAAATGCGTTCATGTCCGGAAAATGCTAGAAAACTCGAAATTTTTTTTCCGTACTTAAAGTCTCCATTAAATCGGAACCAGAAGTTCATTTTTCGAAAACGTTTTTATAATTAGATATGGCTTTCGATGTAAAACAATGATGGGCTAATGGTGTTGGATTCCTATTCTACATCGTAAGCCATATTAAAAAACAAAAAAAAGTTCCGAAATTGACGCATTGGTTCCGATTTAATGGCAATCATTCGGAAATCCGACGTTGCCTACTCAATGCCCCATGGCTACTCAATGTTCACTTTTTTTTTCATCAAAAAATTGATGGGCTAATTTTGTGGGATTCTGATTCTACATCGAAAGCCACACCATTTTTGTTTCATGGGATAAAATGAATTAAGACATTGAATAGACAACTGTCATGTCATGCACAGGGGCTCCTTTTGCTTGTCTTGATTTCGACACTTTTTTTTGCAGCGCCACCTGGTGACAGTTCGCAGGTTAGATTTGTGTTTTTGCTTTTTGTCCCTGTTTGTTTTGGGGTTGTCCTTTTTGTTGCAGGAAAAAAAAGGAACTTTCAACTTTAAGAATATTTTAGAAATTTGTGTGGAAGATATTAAAATTCCAAATGCATACTTCTGTCTAAAATATATTCATTTGTCTATGCAAGAAAAAAACAATTAATGCACTTATAATATCAAAAAAGCCTTATCCTTTTTAGTAATCTTAAAATTGAAGAAGCGTGAACAGAGATATAAAAAATAGTCGTCCTTTTGAATGATTTAAGGTGCTCCATGTTTTCGCTACACGGCAGAAATCGCACATGTACACGCAGAACAAATCGCATATTCAAAATTGAAAAAGCATTAATCAAAAAGACGCATATTCAAAATTTGATTGCTAAATGAATGATTTATTTTAATTATTTAATATTTTCATTTTCTCCAGAGAGGTCAATTTCATTAGACCCATCACCCCTAAAATTCCCGAATCATGTACAAACTGCCCAGGTTTCAAAATAAGGAGCTGACTTAATAATATCACCTTTAAGACCGAGGTTTTATTCGGTCTCAAGGCTTATCTTTCGCAAAGACCATGCATCCGTCCAAATAGGCTGAAATGTATTTAATTTCACTATTTAACTGAAATGTTAACATCATATATGTGGTATCCTGTCTCTCTAAATAACAATAAATATAAAATTATTCACTCTATTTTGAATATGTAGATGGCGCCATGAAAAATAATTTTAACTTGGTGCGAGCTGAACCCAAGTGTCAATAGCCCAGTGGGTAAGGCGTCGGACTCTATAAGCAAGTAATAACCTAAATTATCATGTACTTTCGCCGCCCAGTGTGTCTAGTGGCTAAAGGCACTCGCTATAGAGCTACTGGTGCCGGGTTCGAATCTGAGCTCCGTTCCAAATAGGTATTTTTCGTTTTTCTATTTATCACTTAGGATAATTTAGCTTAATCGCAGTGCATGTATTTCGTAGCATTTTTTATTTTTAGTAGCTCAATAGTTATTAAATATATTATGGTGTGGTATAATCAATTTTTTTTTTTTAAAATATTTATTTTATGGAATTTATTTTTTGTTTGTGTGAGGGCCTAAGTCCACAAAGTAGGGGTATTACTTCGCGCGCGAGGGACGCTAAGCGGCTCCTCGCGCGCCCGAGCGGGGGCCCGTTGTTGCTATAGCAACGCGTGAACCGGGCCACGCGGTCGTGCCGCTTTGCGTCCCTCCCGCGCGTTATTATTTCAATTGCATTAAGCGTGCATCCTATTTATTGAAATCTATTAACAATGCTTATTGCCGTACAACAGAGCAGCATATCAAAAAGGAACGTCAACAATGATACAGCATAGACAGAGCCGGATTTCCGAATGCTTGCCATTAAGTCGGTGTTGGTCGGTTGCCATTACGTCGGAATTGAGTAGCCATGGAATATTGAGTGGACACCCGCTTCGGATTTCCGAATGATTGCCATTAAATCGGAACCAATGCGTCAATTTCGGAACTTTTTTTTGTTTTTTAATATGGCTTACGATGTAGAATAGGAATCCAACACCATTAGCCCATCATTGTTTTACGTATGTGCGTGAAATGCGTTCATGTCCGGAAAATGCTAGAAAGCGGCCGCGTCGGATTCCTTAAAGTCGCAATTAACTCTGAACCAGTACGTCATTTTCGGAACTTTTTTCTGTTTTTTATTATGGCTTACGATGTAGAATAGGAATCCCACACCATTATCCCATCATTGTTTGACATATGTGCGTGAAATGCGTTCATGTCCGGAAAATGCTAGAAAACTCGAAATTTTTTTTCCGTACTTAAAGTCTCCATTAAATCGGAACCAGAAGTTCATTTTTCGAAAACGTTTTTATAATTAGATATGGCTTTCGATGTAAAACAATGATGGGCTAATGGTGTTGGATTCCTATTCTACATCGTAAGCCATATTAAAAAACAAAAAAAAGTTCCGAAATTGACGCATTGGTTCCGATTTAATGGCAATCATTCGGAAATCCGACGTTGCCTACTCAATGCCCCATGGCTACTCAATGTTCACTTTTTTTTTCATCAAAAAATTGATGGGCTAATTTTGTGGGATTCTGATTCTACATCGAAAGCCACACCATTTTTGTTTCATGGGATAAAATGAATTAAGACATTGAATAGACAACTGTCATGTCATGCACAGGGGCTCCTTTTGCTTGTCTTGATTTCGACACTTTTTTTTGCAGCGCCACCTGGTGACAGTTCGCAGGTTAGATTTGTGTTTTTGCTTTTTGTCCCTGTTTGTTTTGGGGTTGTCCTTTTTGTTGCAGGAAAAAAAAGGAACTTTCAACTTTAAGAATATTTTAGAAATTTGTGTGGAAGATATTAAAATTCCAAATGCATACTTCTGTCTAAAATATATTCATTTGTCTATGCAAGAAAAAAACAATTAATGCACTTATAATATCAAAAAAGCCTTATCCTTTTTAGTAATCTTAAAATTGAAGAAGCGTGAACAGAGATATAAAAAATAGTCGTCCTTTTGAATGATTTAAGGTGCTCCATGTTTTCGCTACACGGCAGAAATCGCACATGTACACGCAGAACAAATCGCATATTCAAAATTGAAAAAGCATTAATCAAAAAGACGCATATTCAAAATTTGATTGCTAAATGAATGATTTATTTTAATTATTTAATATTTTCATTTTCTCCAGAGAGGTCAATTTCATTAGACCCATCACCCCTAAAATTCCCGAATCATGTACAAACTGCCCAGGTTTCAAAATAAGGAGCTGACTTAATAATATCACCTTTAAGACCGAGGTTTTATTCGGTCTCAAGGCTTATCTTTCGCAAAGACCATGCATCCGTCCAAATAGGCTGAAATGTATTTAATTTCACTATTTAACTGAAATGTTAACATCATATATGTGGTATCCTGTCTCTCTAAATAACAATAAATATAAAATTATTCACTCTATTTTGAATATGTAGATGGCGCCATGAAAAATAATTTTAACTTGGTGCGAGCTGAACCCAAGTGTCAATAGCCCAGTGGGTAAGGCGTCGGACTCTATAAGCAAGTAATAACCTAAATTATCATGTACTTTCGCCGCCCAGTGTGTCTAGTGGCTAAAGGCACTCGCTATAGAGCTACTGGTGCCGGGTTCGAATCTGAGCTCCGTTCCAAATAGGTATTTTTCGTTTTTCTATTTATCACTTAGGATAATTTAGCTTAATCGCAGTGCATGTATTTCGTAGCATTTTTTATTTTTAGTAGCTCAATAGTTATTAAATATATTATGGTGTGGTATAATCAATTTTTTTTTTTTAAAATATTTATTTTATGGAATTTATTTTTTGTTTGTGTGAGGGCCTAAGTCCACAAAGTAGGGGTATTACTTCGCGCGCGAGGGACGCTAAGCGGCTCCTCGCGCGCCCGAGCGGGGGCCCGTTGTTGCTATAGCAACGCGTGAACCGGGCCACGCGGTCGTGCCGCTTTGCGTCCCTCCCGCGCGTTATTATTTCAATTGCATTAAGCGTGCATCCTATTTATTGAAATCTATTAACAATGCTTATTGCCGTACAACAGAGCAGCATATCAAAAAGGAACGTCAACAATGATACAGCATAGACAGAGCCGGATTTCCGAATGCTTGCCATTAAGTCGGTGTTGGTCGGTTGCCATTACGTCGGAATTGAGTAGCCATGGAATATTGAGTGGACACCCGCTTCGGATTTCCGAATGATTGCCATTAAATCGGAACCAATGCGTCAATTTCGGAACTTTTTTTTGTTTTTTAATATGGCTTACGATGTAGAATAGGAATCCAACACCATTAGCCCATCATTGTTTTACATCGAAAGCCATATCTAATTATAAAAACGTTTTCGAAAAATGAACTTCTGGTTCCGATTTAATGGAGACTTTAAGTACGGAAAAAAAATTTCGAGTTTTCTAGCATTTTCCGGACATGAACGCATTTCACGCACATATGTCAAACAATGATGGGATAATGGTGTGGGATTCCTATTCTACATCGTAAGCCATAATAAAAAACAGAAAAAAGTTCCGAAAATGACGTACTGGTTCAGAGTTAATTGCGACTTTAAGGAATCCGACGCGGCCGCTTTCTAGCATTTTCCGGACATGAACGCATTTCACGCACATACGTAAAACAATGATGGGCTAATGGTGTTGGATTCCTATTCTACATCGTAAGCCATATTAAAAAACAAAAAAAAGTTCCGAAATTGACGCATTGGTTCCGATTTAATGGCAATCATTCGGAAATCCGACGTTGCCTACTCAATGCCCCATGGCTACTCAATGTTCACTTTTTTTTTCATCAAAAAATTGATGGGCTAATTTTGTGGGATTCTGATTCTACATCGAAAGCCACACCATTTTTGTTTCATGGGATAAAATGAATTAAGACATTGAATAGACAACTGTCATGTCATGCACAGGGGCTCCTTTTGCTTGTCTTGATTTCGACACTTTTTTTTGCAGCGCCACCTGGTGACAGTTCGCAGGTTAGATTTGTGTTTTTGCTTTTTGTCCCTGTTTGTTTTGGGGTTGTCCTTTTTGTTGCAGGAAAAAAAAGGAACTTTCAACTTTAAGAATATTTTAGAAATTTGTGTGGAAGATATTAAAATTCCAAATGCATACTTCTGTCTAAAATATATTCATTTGTCTATGCAAGAAAAAAACAATTAATGCACTTATAATATCAAAAAAGCCTTATCCTTTTTAGTAATCTTAAAATTGAAGAAGCGTGAACAGAGATATAAAAAATAGTCGTCCTTTTGAATGATTTAAGGTGCTCCATGTTTTCGCTACACGGCAGAAATCGCACATGTACACGCAGAACAAATCGCATATTCAAAATTGAAAAAGCATTAATCAAAAAGACGCATATTCAAAATTTGATTGCTAAATGAATGATTTATTTTAATTATTTAATATTTTCATTTTCTCCAGAGAGGTCAATTTCATTAGACCCATCACCCCTAAAATTCCCGAATCATGTACAAACTGCCCAGGTTTCAAAATAAGGAGCTGACTTAATAATATCACCTTTAAGACCGAGGTTTTATTCGGTCTCAAGGCTTATCTTTCGCAAAGACCATGCATCCGTCCAAATAGGCTGAAATGTATTTAATTTCACTATTTAACTGAAATGTTAACATCATATATGTGGTATCCTGTCTCTCTAAATAACAATAAATATAAAATTATTCACTCTATTTTGAATATGTAGATGGCGCCATGAAAAATAATTTTAACTTGGTGCGAGCTGAACCCAAGTGTCAATAGCCCAGTGGGTAAGGCGTCGGACTCTATAAGCAAGTAATAACCTAAATTATCATGTACTTTCGCCGCCCAGTGTGTCTAGTGGCTAAAGGCACTCGCTATAGAGCTACTGGTGCCGGGTTCGAATCTGAGCTCCGTTCCAAATAGGTATTTTTCGTTTTTCTATTTATCACTTAGGATAATTTAGCTTAATCGCAGTGCATGTATTTCGTAGCATTTTTTATTTTTAGTAGCTCAATAGTTATTAAATATATTATGGTGTGGTATAATCAATTTTTTTTTTTTAAAATATTTATTTTATGGAATTTATTTTTTGTTTGTGTGAGGGCCTAAGTCCACAAAGTAGGGGTATTACTTCGCGCGCGAGGGACGCTAAGCGGCTCCTCGCGCGCCCGAGCGGGGGCCCGTTGTTGCTATAGCAACGCGTGAACCGGGCCACGCGGTCGTGCCGCTTTGCGTCCCTCCCGCGCGTTATTATTTCAATTGCATTAAGCGTGCATCCTATTTATTGAAATCTATTAACAATGCTTATTGCCGTACAACAGAGCAGCATATCAAAAAGGAACGTCAACAATGATACAGCATAGACAGAGCCGGATTTCCGAATGCTTGCCATTAAGTCGGTGTTGGTCGGTTGCCATTACGTCGGAATTGAGTAGCCATGGAATATTGAGTGGACACCCGCTTCGGATTTCCGAATGATTGCCATTAAATCGGAACCAATGCGTCAATTTCGGAACTTTTTTTTGTTTTTTAATATGGCTTACGATGTAGAATAGGAATCCAACACCATTAGCCCATCATTGTTTTACATCGAAAGCCATATCTAATTATAAAAACGTTTTCGAAAAATGAACTTCTGGTTCCGATTTAATGGAGACTTTAAGTACGGAAAAAAAATTTCGAGTTTTCTAGCATTTTCCGGACATGAACGCATTTCACGCACATATGTCAAACAATGATGGGATAATGGTGTGGGATTCCTATTCTACATCGTAAGCCATAATAAAAAACAGAAAAAAGTTCCGAAAATGACGTACTGGTTCAGAGTTAATTGCGACTTTAAGGAATCCGACGCGGCCGCTTTCTAGCATTTTCCGGACATGAACGCATTTCACGCACATACGTAAAACAATGATGGGCTAATGGTGTTGGATTCCTATTCTACATCGTAAGCCATATTAAAAAACAAAAAAAAGTTCCGAAATTGACGCATTGGTTCCGATTTAATGGCAATCATTCGGAAATCCGACGTTGCCTACTCAATGCCCCATGGCTACTCAATGTTCACTTTTTTTTTCATCAAAAAATTGATGGGCTAATTTTGTGGGATTCTGATTCTACATCGAAAGCCACACCATTTTTGTTTCATGGGATAAAATGAATTAAGACATTGAATAGACAACTGTCATGTCATGCACAGGGGCTCCTTTTGCTTGTCTTGATTTCGACACTTTTTTTTGCAGCGCCACCTGGTGACAGTTCGCAGGTTAGATTTGTGTTTTTGCTTTTTGTCCCTGTTTGTTTTGGGGTTGTCCTTTTTGTTGCAGGAAAAAAAAGGAACTTTCAACTTTAAGAATATTTTAGAAATTTGTGTGGAAGATATTAAAATTCCAAATGCATACTTCTGTCTAAAATATATTCATTTGTCTATGCAAGAAAAAAACAATTAATGCACTTATAATATCAAAAAAGCCTTATCCTTTTTAGTAATCTTAAAATTGAAGAAGCGTGAACAGAGATATAAAAAATAGTCGTCCTTTTGAATGATTTAAGGTGCTCCATGTTTTCGCTACACGGCAGAAATCGCACATGTACACGCAGAACAAATCGCATATTCAAAATTGAAAAAGCATTAATCAAAAAGACGCATATTCAAAATTTGATTGCTAAATGAATGATTTATTTTAATTATTTAATATTTTCATTTTCTCCAGAGAGGTCAATTTCATTAGACCCATCACCCCTAAAATTCCCGAATCATGTACAAACTGCCCAGGTTTCAAAATAAGGAGCTGACTTAATAATATCACCTTTAAGACCGAGGTTTTATTCGGTCTCAAGGCTTATCTTTCGCAAAGACCATGCATCCGTCCAAATAGGCTGAAATGTATTTAATTTCACTATTTAACTGAAATGTTAACATCATATATGTGGTATCCTGTCTCTCTAAATAACAATAAATATAAAATTATTCACTCTATTTTGAATATGTAGATGGCGCCATGAAAAATAATTTTAACTTGGTGCGAGCTGAACCCAAGTGTCAATAGCCCAGTGGGTAAGGCGTCGGACTCTATAAGCAAGTAATAACCTAAATTATCATGTACTTTCGCCGCCCAGTGTGTCTAGTGGCTAAAGGCACTCGCTATAGAGCTACTGGTGCCGGGTTCGAATCTGAGCTCCGTTCCAAATAGGTATTTTTCGTTTTTCTATTTATCACTTAGGATAATTTAGCTTAATCGCAGTGCATGTATTTCGTAGCATTTTTTATTTTTAGTAGCTCAATAGTTATTAAATATATTATGGTGTGGTATAATCAATTTTTTTTTTTTAAAATATTTATTTTATGGAATTTATTTTTTGTTTGTGTGAGGGCCTAAGTCCACAAAGTAGGGGTATTACTTCGCGCGCGAGGGACGCTAAGCGGCTCCTCGCGCGCCCGAGCGGGGGCCCGTTGTTGCTATAGCAACGCGTGAACCGGGCCACGCGGTCGTGCCGCTTTGCGTCCCTCCCGCGCGTTATTATTTCAATTGCATTAAGCGTGCATCCTATTTATTGAAATCTATTAACAATGCTTATTGCCGTACAACAGAGCAGCATATCAAAAAGGAACGTCAACAATGATACAGCATAGACAGAGCCGGATTTCCGAATGCTTGCCATTAAGTCGGTGTTGGTCGGTTGCCATTACGTCGGAATTGAGTAGCCATGGAATATTGAGTGGACACCCGCTTCGGATTTCCGAATGATTGCCATTAAATCGGAACCAATGCGTCAATTTCGGAACTTTTTTTTGTTTTTTAATATGGCTTACGATGTAGAATAGGAATCCAACACCATTAGCCCATCATTGTTTTACATCGAAAGCCATATCTAATTATAAAAACGTTTTCGAAAAATGAACTTCTGGTTCCGATTTAATGGAGACTTTAAGTACGGAAAAAAAATTTCGAGTTTTCTAGCATTTTCCGGACATGAACGCATTTCACGCACATATGTCAAACAATGATGGGATAATGGTGTGGGATTCCTATTCTACATCGTAAGCCATAATAAAAAACAGAAAAAAGTTCCGAAAATGACGTACTGGTTCAGAGTTAATTGCGACTTTAAGGAATCCGACGCGGCCGCTTTCTAGCATTTTCCGGACATGAACGCATTTCACGCACATACGTAAAACAATGATGGGCTAATGGTGTTGGATTCCTATTCTACATCGTAAGCCATATTAAAAAACAAAAAAAAGTTCCGAAATTGACGCATTGGTTCCGATTTAATGGCAATCATTCGGAAATCCGAAGCGGGTGTCCACTCAATATTCCATGGCTACTCAATTCCGACGTAATGGCAACCGACCAACACCGACTTAATGGCAAGCATTCGGAAATCCGGCTCTGTCTATGCTGTATCATTGTTGACGTTCCTTTTTGATATGCTGCTCTGTTGTACGGCAATAAGCATTGTTAATAGATTTCAATAAATAGGATGCACGCTTAATTACAATTGAAATAAATAACCGCGGGAGGGACGCACAAGCGGCACGACCGCGTGGCCCGGTTCACGCGTTGCTAATAGAACAACGGCCCCCCCCGCTCGGGCGCGCGAGGACCGCTTTAGCGTCCCTCCGGGCGGCCCGAAGTAAATACCTCCTAACTTTTGTGGACTTAGGCCCTCAACCAAACAAAAAATAAAGTCCATAAAATAAATAGTTGAAAAAAAAAAATTGATTATACCAACACCCATAATAAATTTAATAACTATGACTACTAAAAATAAAAATAGCTACGAAATACATGCACTTGCGATTTAAGCTAAATAATCCTAAGTGATAAATAGAAAAACGAAAAATACCTATTTGGAACGAGCTCCAAGAATTCCGAAACCGGGCACCAGTAGCTCTATAGCGAGTGCCTTTAGCCACAGACACACTGGGCGGCGAAAGTAACAATGATAATTCTTAGGTTATTACTTGCTTATGAGTCCGACCGCCCTTTACCCACTAGGCTATTTGACAACTTGGGTTCAGCTCGCACCAAGTTAAAATTATTTTTCATGGTCGCCACTACAATATTACAAAATAGAAGTGAATAATTTTATATTTATTGTTTATTTAGAGAGACAGGATAACCACATATATGATGTTAACATTTTCAGTTAAATAGTGAAATTAAATACATTTCAGGCCTATTTGGACGATGCATGGTCTTATTGCGAAAGATAAGCCTTGAGGACCGAATAAAACCTCGGTCTTAAAGGTGATATTATTAAGTTCAAAGCTCCTTATTTTGAAACCTGGGCAAGTTTGTCACATGATTCGGGAATTTTAGGGGTGATGGTCTAATGATATTGACCTCTCTGTAAGAAAATGAAAATATTAAATATATAAAATAAATCATTCATTTAGCAATCAAAATTTTAGAATATATGCGTCCTTTTTGATTAATGCCCTTTTTCAATTTTGAATATGTATGCGATTTGTTCTGCTGTGTACATGTGCGATTTCTGCCGTGACAGCGAAAACATGGAGCACCTTAAATCATCTCAAAAGACGACTATTTTTTTATATCTCTGTTCACAACGGCTTCTTCAATTTTAAGATTACTAAAAAGGATAAGCTTTTTTGATATTATTAAAGTGCATTAATTGTTTTTTTTCTTGCATAGACAAAAATGAATATATTTTAGACAGAATAATGCATTTGGAAATGTTTAATATCTTCCAACACAATTTCTTTCTAAAATATTCTTAAAGTTGAAAGTTCCTTTTTTGTTTTCCTGCAACAAAAAGGACAACCCCAAAACAAACAGGAAACAAAAAGCAAAAACACCAAATCTAACCTGCGAAAACTGTCAACCAGGTGGCGCTGCAAAAAAAAGTGTCGAAATCAAGACAAGCAAAAGGACCCCTGTGCATGACATGACAGTTGCTATTCAATGTGCTTAATTCATTTTATCCCATGAAACAAAAATGGTGTGGCTTTCGATGTAGAATCAAGAATCCCCACAAAATTAGCCCATCAATTTTTTTTGATGACAAAAAAAAAGTGAACATTCGGAGTAGCCCATGGGCATTGAGTAGGCAACGTCGGATTTCCGAATGATTGCCATTAAATCGAACCAATGCGTCCAATTTCGGAACTTTTTTTTGTTTTTTAATATGGCTTAACGATTAGAATAGGAATCCAACACCATTAGCCCATCATTGTTTTACATCGAAAGCCATATCTAAATTATAAAAAAAACGTTTTCGAAAAATGAACTTCTGGTTCCGATTTAATGGAGACTTTAAGTACGGAAAAAAAATTTCGATTTTCTAGCATTTTCCGGACATGAACGCATTTCACGCCACATATGTCAAACAATGATGGGATAATGTGTGGGATTCCTATTCTACATCGTAAGCCATAATAAAAAACAGAAAAAAGTTCCGAAAATGACGTACTGGTTCAGAGTTAATTGCGACTTAAAGGAATCCGACGCGGCCGCTTTCTAGCATTTTCCGGACATGAACGCATTTCACGCACATACGTAAAACAATGATGGGCTAATTGGTGTTGGATTCCTATTCTACATCGTAAGCCATATTAAAAAACAAAAAAAATTTCCGAAATTGACGCATTGGTTCCGATTTAATGGCAATCATTCGAAATCCGAAGCGGGTGTCCACCTCAATATTCCATGGCTACTCAATTCCGACGTAATGGCAACCGACCAACACCGACTTAATGGCAAGCATTCGGAAATCCGGCTCTGTCTATGCTGTATCATTGTTGACGTTCCTTTTTGATATGCTGCTCTGTTGTACGGCAATAAGCATTGTTAATAGATTTCAATAAATAGGATGCACGCTTAATGCAATTGAAATAATAACGCGCGGGAGGGACGCAAAGCGGCACGACCGCGTGGCCCGGTTCACGCGTTGCTATAGCAACAACGGGCCCCCGCTCGGGCGCGCGAGGAGCCGCTTAGCGTCCCTCGCGCGCGAAGTAATACCCCTACTTTGTGGACTTAGGCCCTCACACAAACAAAAAATAAATTCCATAAAATAAATATTTTAAAAAAAAAAAAATTGATTATACCACATACCTCCATAATATATTTAATAACTATTGAGCTACTAAAAATAAAAAATGCTACGAAATACATGCACTGCGATTAAGCTAAATTATCCTAAGTGATAAATAGAAAAACGAAAAATACCTATTTGGAACGAGCTCAGATTCGAACCCGGCACCAGTAGCTCTAATAGCGAGTGCCTTTTAGCCACTAGACACACTGGGCGCGAAAGTACATGATAATTTAGGTTATTACTTGCTTATAGAGTCCGACGCCTTACCCACTGGGCTATTGACACTTGGGTTCAGCTCGCACCAAGTTAAAATTATTTTTCATGGCGCCATCTACATATTCAAAATAGAGTGAATAATTTTATATTTATTGTTATTTAGAGAGACCGGATACCGACATATATGATGTTAAACATTTCAGTTAAATAGTGAAATTAAATACATTTCAGCCTATTTGGACGATGCATGGTCTTTGGCGAAAGATAAGCCTTGAGACCGAATAAAACCTCGTCTTAAAGGTGATATTATTAAGTCAGCTCCTTATTTTGAAACCTGGGCAGTTTGTACATATTCGGGAATTTTAGGGGTGATGGGTCTAATGAAATTGACCTCTCTGGAGAAAATGAAAATATTAAATAATTAAAATAAATCATTCATTTAGCAATCAAATTTTGAATATGCGTCTTTTTGATTAATGCTTTTTCAATTTTGAATATGCGATTTGTTCTGCGTGTACATGTGCGATTTCTGCCGTGTAGCGAAAACATGGAGCACCTTAAATCATTCAAAAGACGACTATTTTTTATATCTCTGTTCACGCTTCTTCAATTTTAAGATTACTAAAAAGGATAAGGCTTTTTTGATATTATAAGTGCATTAATTGTTTTTTTCTTGCATAGACAAATGAATATATTTTAGACAGAAGTATGCATTTGAATTTTAATATCTTCCACACAAATTTCTAAAATATTCTTAAAGTTGAAAGTTCCTTTTTTTCCTGCAACAAAAAGGACAACCCCAAAACAAACAGGGACAAAAAGCAAAAACACAAATCTAACCTGCGAACTGTCACCAAGGTGGCGCTGCAAAAAAAAGTGTCGAAATCAAGACAAGCAAAAGGAGCCCCCTGTGCATGACATGACAGTTGTCTATTCAATGTCTTAATTCAGTTTATCCCATGAAACAAAAATGGTGTGGCTTTCGATGTAGAATCAGAATCCCAACAAAATTAGCCCATCAATTTTTTGATGAAAAAAAAAGTGAACATTGAGTAGCCATGGGGCATTGAGTAGGCAACGTCGGATTTCCGAATGATTGCCATTAAATCGGAACCAATGCGTCAATTTCGGAACTTTTTTTGTTTTTTTAATATGGCTTACGATGTAGAAATAGAATCCAACACCATTAGCCCATCATTGTTTTTACATCGAAAGCCATATCTAATTATAAAAACGTTTTCGAAAAATGAACTACTGGTTCCGATTTAATGGAGACTTTAAGTACGGAAAAAAAATTTCGAGTTTTCTAGCATTTTCCGGACATGAACGCATTTCACGCACATATGTCAAACAATGATGGGATAATGGTGTGGGATTCCTATTCTACATCGTAAGCCATAATAAAAAACAGAAAAAAGTTCCGAAAATGACGTACTGGTTCAGAGTTAATTGCGACTTTAAGGAATCCGACGCGCCGCTTTCTAGCATTTTCCGGACATGAACGCATTTCACGCACATACGTAAAACAATGATGGGCTAATGGTGGTTGGATTCCTATTCTACATCGTAAGCCATATTAAAAAACAAAAAAAAGTTCCGAAATTGACGCATTGGTTCCGATTTAATGCAATCATTCGGAAATCCGAAGCGGGTGTCCACTCAATATTCCATGGCTACTCAATTCCGACGTAATGGCAACCGACCAACACCGACTTAATGGCAAGCATTCGGAAATCCGGCTCTGTCTATGCTGTATCATTGTTGACGTTCCTTTTTGATATGCTGCTCTGTTGTACGGCAATAAGCATTGTTAATAGATTTCAATAAATAGGATGCACGCTTAATGCAATTGAAATAATAACGCGCGGGAGGACGCAAAGCGCACACCGCGTGGCCCGGTTCACGCGTTGCTATAGCAACAACGGGCCCCCGCTCGGGCGCGCGAGAGCCGCTTAGCGTCCCTCGCGCGCGAAGTAATACCCCTACTTTGTGGACTTAGGCCCTCACACAAACAAAAAATAAATTCCATAAAATAAATATTTTAAAAAAAAAAAAATTGATTATACACACCAAATATATTTAATAACTATTGAGCTACTAAAAATAAAAAATGCTACGAAATACATGCACTGCGATTAAGCTAAATTATCCTAAGTGATAAATAGAAAAACGAAAAATACCTATTTGGAACGGAGCTCAGATTCGAACCCGGCACCAGTAGCTCTATAGCGAGTGCCTTTAGCCACTAGACACACTGGGCGGCGAAAGTACATGATAATTTTAGGTTATTACTTGCTTATAGAGTCCGACGCCTTACCCACTGGGCTATTGACACTTGGGTTCAGCTCGCACCAAGTTAAAATTATTTTTCATGGCGCCATCTACATATTCAAAATAGAGTGAATAATTTTATATTTATTGTTATTTAGAGAGACAGAATACCACATATATGATGTTAACATTTCAGTTAAATAGTGAAATTAAATACATTTCAGCCTATTTGGACGGATGCATGGTCTTTGCGAAAGATAAGCCTTGAGACCGAATAAAACCTCGGTCTTAAAGGTGATATTATTAAGTCAGCTCCTTATTTTGAAACCTGGGCAGTTTGTACATGATTCGGGAATTTTAGGGGTGATGGGTCTAATGAAATTGACCTCTCTGGAGAAAATGAAAATATTAAATAATTAAAATAAATCATTCATTTAGCAATCAAATTTTGAATATGCGTCTTTTTGATTAATGCTTTTTCAATTTTGAATATGCGATTTGTTCTGCGTGTACATGTGCGATTTCTGCCGTGTAGCGAAAACATGGAGCACCTTAAATCATTCAAAAGGACGACTATTTTTTATATCTCTGTTCACGCTTCTTCAATTTTAAGATTACTAAAAAGGATAAGGCTTTTTTGATATTATAAGTGCATTAATTGTTTTTTTCTTGCAATAGACAAATGAATATATTTTTAGACAGAAGTATGCATTTGGAATTTTAATATCTTCCACACAAATTTCTAAAATATTCTTAAAGTTGAAAGTTCCTTTTTTTTCCTGCAACAAAAAGGACAACCCCAAAACAAACAGGGACAAAAAGCAAAAACCCAAATCTAACCTGCGAACTGTCACCAGGTGGCGCTGCAAAAAAAAGTGTCGAAATCAAGACAAGCAAAAGGAGCCCCTGTGCATGACATGACAGTTGTCTATTCAATGTCTTAATTCATTTTATCCCATGAAACAAAAATGGTGTGGCTTTCGATGTAGAATCAGAATCCCACAAAATTAGCCCATCAATTTTTTGATGAAAAAAAAAGTGAACATTGAGTAGCCATGGGGCATTGAGTAGGCAACGTCGGATTTCCGAATGATTGCCATTAAATCGGAACCAATGCGTCAATTTCGGAACTTTTTTTTGTTTTTTAATATGGCTTACGATGTAGAATAGGAATCCAACACCATTAGCCCATCATTGTTTTACATCGAAAGCCATATCTAATTATAAAAACGTTTTCGAAAAATGAACTTCTGGTTCCGATTTAATGAGACTTTAAGTACGGAAAAAAAATTTCGAGTTTTCTAGCATTTTCCGGACATGAACGCATTTCACGCACATATGTCAAACAATGATGGGATAATGGTGTGGGATTCCTATTCTACATCGTAAGCCATAATAAAAAACAGAAAAAAGTTCCGAAAATGACGTACTGGTTCAGAGTTAATTGCGACTTTAAGGAATCCGACGCGGCCGCTTTCTAGCATTTTCCGGACATGAACGCATTTCACGCACATACGTAAAACAATGATGGGCTAATGGTGTTGGATTCCTATTCTACATCGTAAGCCATATTAAAAAACAAAAAAAAAGTTCCGAAATTGACGCATTGGTTCCGATTTAATGGCAATCATTCGGAAATCCGAAGCGGGTGTCCACTCAATATTCCATGGCTACTCAATTCCGACGTAATGGCAACCGACCAACACCGACTTAATGGCAAGCATTCGGAAATCCGGCTCTGTCTATGCTGTATCATTGTTGACGTTCCTTTTTGATATGCTGCTCTGTTGTACGGCAATAAGCATTGTTAATAGATTTCAATAAATAGGATGCACGCTTAATGCAATTGAAATAATAACGCGCGGGAGGGACGCAAAGCGGCACGACCGCGTGGCCCGGTTCACGCGTTGCTATAGCAACAACGGGCCCCCGCTCGGGCGCGCGAGGAGCCGCTTAGCGTCCCTCGCGCGCGAAGTAATACCCCTACTTTGTGGACTTAGGCCCTCACACAAACAAAAAATAAATTCCATAAAATAAATATTTTAAAAAAAAAAAATTGATTATACCACACCATAATATATTTAATAACTATTGAGCTACTAAAAATAAAAAATGCTACGAAATACATGCACTGCGATTAAGCTAAATTATCCTAAGTGATAAATAGAAAAACGAAAAATACCTATTTGGAACGGAGCTCAGATTCGAACCCGGCACCAGTAGCTCTATAGCGAGTGCCTTTAGCCACTAGACACACTGGGCGGCGAAAGTACATGATAATTTAGGTTATTACTTGCTTATAGAGTCCGACGCCTTACCCACTGGGCTATTGACACTTGGGTTCAGCTCGCACCAAGTTAAAATTATTTTTCATGGCGCCATCTACATATTCAAAATAGAGTGAATAATTTTATATTTATTGTTATTTAGAGAGACAGGATACCACATATATGATGTTAACATTTCAGTTAAATAGTGAAATTAAATACATTTCAGCCTATTTGGACGGATGCATGGTCTTTGCGAAAGATAAGCCTTGAGACCGAATAAAACCTCGGTCTTAAAGGTGATATTATTAAGTCAGCTCCTTATTTTGAAACCTGGGCAGTTTGTACATGATTCGGGAATTTTAGGGGTGATGGGTCTAATGAAATTGACCTCTCTGGAGAAAATGAAAATATTAAATAATTAAAATAAATCATTCATTTAGCAATCAAATTTTGAATATGCGTCTTTTTGATTAATGCTTTTTCAATTTTGAATATGCGATTTGTTCTGCGTGTACATGTGCGATTTCTGCCGTGTAGCGAAAACATGGAGCACCTTAAATCATTCAAAAGGACGACTATTTTTTATATCTCTGTTCACGCTTCTTCAATTTTAAGATTACTAAAAAGGATAAGGCTTTTTTTGATATTATAAGTGCATTAATTGTTTTTTTTCTTGCATAGACAAATGAATATATTTTAGACAGAAGTATGCATTTGGAATTTTAATATCTTCCACACAAATTTCTAAAATATTCTTAAAGTTGAAAGTTCCTTTTTTTTTCCTGCAACAAAAAGGACAACCCCAAAACAAACAGGGACAAAAAGCAAAAACACAAATCTAACCTGCGAACTGTCACCAGGTGGCGCTGCAAAAAAAAGTGTCGAAATCAAGACAAGCAAAAGGAGCCCCTGTGCATGACATGACAGTTGTCTATTCAATGTCTTAATTCATTTTATCCCATGAAACAAAAATGGTGTGGCTTTCGATGTAGAATCAGAATCCCACAAAATTAGCCCATCAATTTTTTGATGAAAAAAAAAGTGAACATTGAGTAGCCATGGGGCATTGAGTAGGCAACGTCGGATTTCCGAATGATTGCCATTAAATCGGAACCAATGCGTCAATTTCGGAACTTTTTTTTGTTTTTTAATATGGCTTACGATGTAGAATAGGAATCCAACACCATTAGCCCATCATTGTTTTACATCGAAAGCCATATCTAATTATAAAAACGTTTTCGAAAAATGAACTTCTGGTTCCGATTTAATGGAGACTTTAAGTACGGAAAAAAAATTTCGAGTTTTCTAGCATTTTCCGGACATGAACGCATTTCACGCACATATGTCAAACAATGATGGGATAATGGTGTGGGATTCCTATTCTACATCGTAAGCCATAATAAAAAACAGAAAAAAAGTTCCGAAAATGACGTACTGGTTCAGAGTTAATTGCGACTTTAAGGAATCCGACGCGGCCGCTTTCTAGCATTTTCCGGACATGAACGCATTTCACGCACATACGTAAAACAATGATGGGCTAATGGTGTTGGATTCCTATTCTACATCGTAAGCCATATTAAAAAACAAAAAAAAGTTCCGAAATTGACGCATTGGTTCCGATTTAATGGCAATCATTCGGAAATCCGAAGCGGGTGTCCACTCAATATTCCATGGCTACTCAATTCCGACGTAATGGCAACCGACCAACACCGACTTAATGGCAAGCATTCGGAAATCCGGCTCTGTCTATGCTGTATCATTGTTGACGTTCCTTTTTGATATGCTGCTCTGTTGTACGGCAATAAGCATTGTTAATAGATTTCAATAAATAGGATGCACGCTTAATGCAATTGAAATAATAACGCGCGGGAGGGACGCAAAGCGGCACGACCGCGTGGCCCGGTTCACGCGTTGCTATAGCAACAACGGGCCCCCGCTCGGGCGCGCGAGGAGCCGCTTAGCGTCCCTCGCGCGCGAAGTAATACCCCTACTTTGTGGACTTAGGCCCTCACACAAACAAAAAATAAATTCCATAAAATAAATATTTTAAAAAAAAAAAATTGATTATACCACACCATAATATATTTAATAACTATTGAGCTACTAAAAATAAAAAATGCTACGAAATACATGCACTGCGATTAAGCTAAATTATCCTAAGTGATAAATAGAAAAACGAAAAATACCTATTTGGAACGGAGCTCAGATTCGAACCCGGCACCAGTAGCTCTATAGCGAGTGCCTTTAGCCACTAGACACACTGGGCGGCGAAAGTACATGATAATTTAGGTTATTACTTGCTTATAGAGTCCGACGCCTTACCCACTGGGCTATTGACACTTGGGTTCAGCTCGCACCAAGTTAAAATTATTTTTCATGGCGCCATCTACATATTCAAAATAGAGTGAATAATTTTATATTTATTGTTATTTAGAGAGACAGGATACCACATATATGATGTTAACATTTCAGTTAAATAGTGAAATTAAATACATTTCAGCCTATTTGGACGGATGCATGGTCTTTGCGAAAGATAAGCCTTGAGACCGAATAAAACCTCGGTCTTAAAGGTGATATTATTAAGTCAGCTCCTTATTTTGAAACCTGGGCAGTTTGTACATGATTCGGGAATTTTAGGGGTGATGGGTCTAATGAAATTGACCTCTCTGGAGAAAATGAAAATATTAAATAATTAAAATAAATCATTCATTTAGCAATCAAATTTTGAATATGCGTCTTTTTGATTAATGCTTTTTCAATTTTGAATATGCGATTTGTTCTGCGTGTACATGTGCGATTTCTGCCGTGTAGCGAAAACATGGAGCACCTTAAATCATTCAAAAGGACGACTATTTTTTATATCTCTGTTCACGCTTCTTCAATTTTAAGATTACTAAAAAGGATAAGGCTTTTTTTGATATTATAAGTGCATTAATTGTTTTTTTCTTGCATAGACAAATGAATATATTTTAGACAGAAGTATGCATTTGGAATTTTAATATCTTCCACACAAATTTCTAAAATATTCTTAAAGTTGAAAGTTCCTTTTTTTTCCTGCAACAAAAAGGACAACCCCAAAACAAACAGGACAAAAAGCAAAAACACAAATCTAACCTGCGAACTGTCACCAGGTGGCGCTGCAAAAAAAAAGTGTCGAAATCAAGACAAGCAAAAGGAGCCCCTGTGCATGACATGACAGTTGTCTATTCAATGTCTTAATTCATTTTATCCCATGAAACAAAAATGGTGTGGCTTTCGATGTAGAATCAGAATCCCACAAAATTAGCCCATCAATTTTTTGATGAAAAAAAAGTGAACATTGAGTAGCCATGGGCATTGAGTAGGCAACGTCGGATTTCCGAATGATTGCCATTAAATCGGAACCAATGCGTCAATTTCGGAACTTTTTTTTGTTTTTTAATATGGCTTACGATGTAGAATAGGAATCCAACACCATTAGCCCATCATTGTTTTACATCGAAAGCCATATCTAATTATAAAAACGTTTTCGAAAAATGAACTTCTGGTTCCGATTTAATGGAGACTTTAAGTACGGAAAAAAAATTTCGAGTTTTCTAGCATTTTCCGGACATGAACGCATTTCACGCACATATGTCAAACAATGATGGGATAATGGTGTGGGATTCCTATTCTACATCGTAAGCCATAATAAAAAACAGAAAAAAGTTCCGAAAATGACGTACTGGTTCAGAGTTAATTGCGACTTTAAGGAATCCGACGCGGCCGCTTTCTAGCATTTTCCGGACATGAACGCATTTCACGCACATACGTAAAACAATGATGGGCTAATGGTGTTGGATTCCTATTCTACATCGTAAGCCATATTAAAAAACAAAAAAAAGTTCCGAAATTGACGCATTGGTTCCGATTTAATGGCAATCATTCGGAAATCCGAAGCGGGTGTCCACTCAATATTCCATGGCTACTCAATTCCGACGTAATGGCAACCGACCAACACCGACTTAATGGCAAGCATTCGGAAATCCGGCTCTGTCTATGCTGTATCATTGTTGACGTTCCTTTTTGATATGCTGCTCTGTTGTACGGCAATAAGCATTGTTAATAGATTTCAATAAATAGGATGCACGCTTAATGCAATTGAAATAATAACGCGCGGGAGGGACGCAAAGCGGCACGACCGCGTGGCCCGGTTCACGCGTTGCTATAGCAACAACGGGCCCCCGCTCGGGCGCGCGAGGAGCCGCTTAGCGTCCCTCGCGCGCGAAGTAATACCCCTACTTTGTGGACTTAGCCCTCACACAAACAAAAAATAAATTCCATAAAATAAATATTTTAAAAAAAAAAAATTGATTATACCACACCATAATATATTTAATAACTATTGAGCTACTAAAAATAAAAAATGCTACGAAATACATGCACTGCGATTAAGCTAAATTATCCTAAGTGATAAATAGAAAAAACGAAAAATACCTATTTGGAACGGAGCTCAGATTCGAAACCCGGCACCAGTAGCTCTATAGCGAGTGCCTTTAGCCACTAGACACACTGGCGGCGAAAGTACATGATAATTTAGGTTATTACTTGCTTATAGAGTCCGACGCCTTACCCACTGGGCTATTGACACTTGGGTTCAGCTCGCACCAAGTTAAAATTATTTTTCATGGCGCCATCTACATATTCAAAATAGAGTGAATAATTTTATATTTATTGTTATTTTAGAGAGACAGGATACCACATATATGATGTTAACATTTCAGTTAAATAGTGAAATTAAATACATTTCAGCCTATTTGGACGGATGCATGGTCTTTGCGAAAGATAAGCCTTGAGACCGAATAAAACCTCGGTCTTAAAGGTGATATTATTAAGTCAGCTCCTTATTTTTGAAACCTGGGCAGTTTGTACATGATTCGGGAATTTTAGGGTGATGGGTCTAATGAAATTGACCTCTCTGGAGAAAATGAAAATATTAAATAATTAAAATAAATCATTCATTTAGCAATCAAATTTTGAATATGCGTCTTTTTGATTAATGCTTTTTCAATTTTGAATATGCGATTTGTTCTGCGTGTACATTGCGATTTCTGCCGTGTAGCGAAAACATGGAGCACCTTAAATCATTCAAAAGGACGACTATTTTTTATATCTCTGTTCACGCTTCTTCAATTTTAAGATTACTAAAAAGGATAAGGCTTTTTTGATATTATAAGTGCATTAATTGTTTTTTTTCTTGCATAACAAATGAATATATTTTAGACAGAAGTATGCATTTGGAATTTTAATATCTTCCACACAAATTTCTAAAATATTCTTAAAGTTGAAAGTTCCTTTTTTTTCCTGCAACAAAAAGGACAACCCCAAAACAAACAGGGACAAAAAGCAAAAACACAAATCTAACCTGCGAACTGTCACCAGGTGGCGCTGCAAAAAAAAGTGTCGAAATCAAGACAAGCAAAAGGAGCCCCTGTGCATGACATGACAGTTGTCTATTCAATGTCTTAATTCATTTTATCCCATGAAACAAAAATGGTGTGGCTTTCGATGTAGAATCAGAATCCCACAAAATTAGCCCATCAATTTTTTGATGAAAAAAAAAGTGAACATTGAGTAGCCATGGGGCATTGAGTAGGCAACGTCGGATTTCCGAATGATTGCCATTAAATCGGAACCAATGCGTCAATTTCGGAACTTTTTTTTGTTTTTTAATATGGCTTACGATGTAGAATAGGAATCCAACACCATTAGCCCATCATTGTTTTACGTATGTGCGTGAAATGCGTTCATGTCCGGAAAATGCTAGAAAGCGGCCGCGTCGGATTCCTTAAAGTCGCAATTAACTCTGAACCAGTACGTCATTTTCGGAACTTTTTTCTGTTTTTTATTATGGCTTACGATGTAGAATAGGAATCCCACACCATTATCCCATCATTGTTTGACATATGTGCGTGAAATGCGTTCATGTCCGGAAAATGCTAGAAAACTCGAAATTTTTTTTCCGTACTTAAAGTCTCCATTAAATCGGAACCAGAAGTTCATTTTTCGAAAACGTTTTTATAATTAGATATGGCTTTCGATGTAAAACAATGATGGGCTAATGGTGTTGGATTCCTATTCTACATCGTAAGCCATATTAAAAAACAAAAAAAAGTTCCGAAATTGACGCATTGGTTCCGATTTAATGGCAATCATTCGGAAATCCGAAGCGGGTGTCCACTCAATATTCCATGGCTACTCAATTCCGACGTAATGGCAACCGACCAACACCGACTTAATGGCAAGCATTCGGAAATCCGGCTCTGTCTATGCTGTATCATTGTTGACGTTCCTTTTTGATATGCTGCTCTGTTGTACGGCAATAAGCATTGTTAATAGATTTCAATAAATAGGATGCACGCTTAATGCAATTGAAATAATAACGCGCGGGAGGGACGCAAAGCGGCACGACCGCGTGGCCCGGTTCACGCGTTGCTATAGCAACAACGGCCCCCGCTCGGGCGCGCGAGGAGCCGCTTAGCGTCCCTCGCGCGCGAAGTAATACCCCTACTTTGTGGACTTAGGCCCTCACACAAACAAAAAATAAATTCCATAAAATAAATATTTTAAAAAAAAAAATTGATTATACCACACCATAATATATTTAATAACTATTGAGCTACTAAAAATAAAAAATGCTACGAAATACATGCACTGCGATTAAGCTAAATTATCCTAAGTGATAAATAGAAAAACGAAAAATACCTATTTGGAACGGAGCTCAGATTCGAACCCGGCACCAGTAGCTCTATAGCGAGTGCCTTTAGCCACTAGACACACTGGGCGGCGAAAGTACATGATAATTTAGGTTATTACTTGCTTATAGAGTCCGACGCCTTACCCACTGGGCTATTGACACTTGGTTCAGCTCGCACCAAGTTAAAATTATTTTTCATGGCGCCATCTACATATTCAAAATAGAGTGAATAATTTTATATTTATTGTTATTTAGAGAGACAGATACCACATATATGATGTTAACATTTCAGTTAAATAGTGAAATTAAATACATTTCAGCCTATTTGGACGGATGCATGTCTTTGCGAAAGATAAGCCTGAGACCGAATAAAACCTCGGTCTTAAAGGTGATATATTAAGTCAGCTCCTTATTTTGAAACCTGGGCAGTTTGTACATGATTCGGGAATTTTAGGGTGATGGTCTAATGAAATTGACCGCGAGGGTGGGGTCTCTGGAGAAAATGAAAATAGGGTTTTAATAATTAAAATAAATCATTCATGTAGCAATCAAATTTTGAATATGCGTCTTTTTGATTAATGCTTTTTCAATTTTGAATATGCGATTTGTTCTGCGTGTACATGTGCACCATGATTTCTTTCGGGCGTCCCCGTGTAGCGAAAACGATGGCAGGCACCCATCTAAATTCATTCACCCCCCCCCACCCCCTACCCAATTCCCTCTCAGGCCCCCCCCCCCCACAAACGGAACCCGACTATTTTTTATTGCCCCCCCATTTTATATCTCTGCTTCACACGCGCCGCTTCGGTCCAATTTTAAGATTACTAAAAAGGCATAAGGGCATTTTCCCCCCCTTGAATATTATTATAAGTGCCCCATTAATTGTTTTTTTCCCCCTTTGCAATAAGACAAATGAACCCCCCCATCATATTATTTTACGCCCCGATACAGAAGTATGACATTTGGATAAATTTTAATATCTTCCCCCCCCCCCCCCCCCCCCTCACCGACGACAAATTTCTAAAAATATTCTTAAAGTCCCCCCCTTGCAATGAAAGTTTCCCCACATTTCCCCTTTTCCTGCAAACAAAAAGGCCACGAACCCCCCCCCCCAAAACCAAACAGGGACAAAAAGCAAAAACACAAATCTAACCTGCGAACTGTCACGCAGGTGGCGCGCAAAAAAAAGTGTCAGAAATCAAGACAAGCAAAAGGAGCCCTGTGCATGACATGATAACAGTTGTCTATTCAATGTCTTAATTCATTTTATCCCATGAAACAAAAATGGTGTGGCTTTCGATGTAGAAACTAGAATCCCACAAAATTAGCCCATCAATTTGTTTTTGATGAAAAAAAAAAGTGAACATTGTGAGTAGCCATAGGGGGCATTGAGTAGGCAACGTCGGATGTTCCGAATGATTGCCATTAAATCGAAACCAATGCGTCAAAATTATTCGGAACTTTTTTTGTTTTTTAATATGGCTTACGATGTAGACTAGCCTAGGAATCACAACATCCATTAGCCCATCATTGTTTTACCATCGAAAGCCATATCTAATTATAAAAACTGTTTTCGAAAAAATGAACTTCTGGTTCCTGATTTAATGGAGACTTTAAGATACTGAAAAAAAAATTTCGAGTTTTTCCTAGCATTTTTCCGGACATGAACGCAATTTTCCACGCACATATGGTCAAACAATGATGGATAATGGTGGTGGATTCCCTATTCTACATCGTAAGCCCAAATTAAAAGAACAGAAAAAAGTTCCGAAAATGAACGTACTGGTTCAGATTTAATTGCGACGTTAAAGGAATCCCGACGCGGCGCTTCTAGCTTTTCCGGACATGAACGCATTTCACCACATACGTAAAACAATGATGGGCTAATGGTGTTGGATCCTATCTACATCGTAAGGCCATATTAAAAAACAAAAAAAAGTTCCCGAAATTGACGCATTGTTCGATTTTAAATGGCAATCATTCGGAAATCCGAAGCGGGTGTCCCACTCAGATATCCATGCTACTCAATTCCGACGTAATGGCAACCGACCACACCACTTAATTGGCAAGATCGCGGAATCCGTGCTCTGTCTAGCTGTATCAATGTGAACGGTTTCCTTTTTGATATGCTGCTCTTTTACGGCAAATGCATTGTTAATAAGATTTCAATAATAGGATGCACGCTTATGCAATTGAAATAATAAAGCCCGGAGGGACGCAAAGCGGCACACCGCGTGGCCCGGTTCACGCGTTGCTATAGCAACAACGGGCCCCCGCTCGGGCGCGCGAGGAGCCGCTTAGCGTCCCTCGCGCGCGAAGTAATACCCCTACTTTGTGGACTTAGACCCCCACTCCCCGGGAAAATCTTGGACTTACCTCGGGCGTGACCCCTCTGCACCTGGAAAAATTGTCCTCAAAAAATCTCGAAATGCCCCCCAAAATGTGTGGGACCGGGAGGCTGGAAATTTGACCTATTCAGTGGGGAAGCCAGCCTCCCTTATATGTCCCGACGAGGGAGCAAACTGCTTTCCTCCCTCATCAGACAACATCCAATGCAGGCCAGCAGCAATGTGAATTTTAAATTACTCGCTGCAGCTGACCGACATGAGATGCATTAAGACACAGGATATCTCTTTCCCCAGAACAGTACACAGTAAATCGTTCCGTCTTTTGCTAAGGGCCTTACCCCTGTGCTTTCCCAATGAAGGGACAGAAGCTGGTACCCAATAGCAAAGGATTCCCTACATGCCTGGCAAAGAGCCATCACCCCTGTAGCTTCCCAGTTAAGGGACAGAAGCTGGTACTCTCTGCAAGGGACTTATCACATAGGAAAGAGACATCATATAAAATAAAACAGCATTTAAAGAACTGGTTTTATTTAAATAACAATCAATTGAATAAACATTGCACAGCAATAATACATTTTCATTTAGGAAAAGTTACAATGAAAGTCAGCAGCAAAAAACAGCAACACATTTATGACAAACATTATTAACAAATTACTATTCATTTACACCACACAAAAAAAAAACAAATCCTAGTAATGACTGTTATTGGTTCTGGAGAAAAAAAAAAAACCAAAAGTGAATAAAGCCCAATGAATGAATCCAGTAAAATGTATGGAAACCAAAGGAACGAATTTACAACCAACAATAGAAGAATGCGTAAAACCACTGAATGAATCGATGCAGGCCCAAGAAGAATGGATGAAAAGTGAATCATTGGAGCAAATAAATAAAAAAAACACAACAAGAAAATCACAAAAAAAAAGTGAATTCACCTATCACAGAACTGAAACAAATTCACCAGACGCTGGCAGTCTATGCTCTGCTAACAGTAATTAACAAAGTAAGCCAATGATTATTTTTACAACCAAGAATAGATGTTTGAAAGAAAATCTTAATCAATCAATAGCGACCAAAAAGAATTGATCGAAACCGAATTATATTGGAGCAAAAAATAAATGAATGAAAAAATGGAATGGAAAACAAACAAGAAGAATTGATCGAAACCGAATTATATTCGGACGCAAAAATAAACGAATGAAAAAAAATGGAATGGAAAAACAAACAAGAAGAATTGATCGAAACCGAATTTATATTGGAGCAAAAAAAAAATGATGAAAAAATGGAATGGTGAACAAGTAATCCAAAAACAATGGTAAAATATTTTAAACAAGTGAAAATAACACACACATTCAAACCACCAAGAGATCAAAATTGCACGGTACTGTCCGACAGGTGAATACATATGAGAATACCTTTACTACACAATCAAAAACTTCTTCACTATATTACTACAAGATTAGACATTACATACAAGTTATTTAAATTAATTAAATATAGTAAAATTTGCAGATTACATATGTAAAATTCTGGGTGGTCTCGCACAATTCTTGGCTTAGCTACATTTAAATAGATAGGAAGAGAAAATAAAAATATACACGGAAAATAATAGTTAGCATTGTTACAGGTTTTATCGGCGTGATTTTTTTTACATAAAAAAATAGGCTAAAATAATGGAAAATACTTTCAATCTACAATTTTAATGAAGGAAATAAAGAAGATAAATTTCAATGAAGTAGGCTTTAATATTATTTACTAACATTGATAGTAAAGCTCCCTCGATGTTCTAATAAAGAAATAAAAAAAACGATCCCCCATCGTTTCTCGCTGATTGGATCAGGGAATTTCGTGGAAGGATTCAAATGTTCAGGAAAAAATTATAATTAATTACTATTACTATTAAAATTTTAATACTAAGGTTGTGTCCGCAGTTAACAATTGCAAGGTTGGGCCTCCATTATTGTACAATGACATCCCTAGCCAAGGTAGCATGGACACGCCCTTCAAAAACATATCACTAGGGCTGTCAGTTGTCACACATTTCAAGGGCTAACGTGATGGAAAGGAGTTTAAGAAACTCACAGAATGGATCAATACCAGCTAATGATTAAATTTTGTGGGACACATGGAAATGAAGGACATTTCAATAATCTTTTTTAAAGAAATAACTTTTTTTTTTTTTAGCTTAGGTCAATTCTGTCAAGTGCTATAGGTCTAGCAGAAGATTGCTTCAAGTTTACAGAAATAGATAATTGTTTTTTGCTATGCTTGATGAGAAAAAAACAAAAACTATTTTTTCTAAATATCACTTAGTAACTGTTTAAAGACCATTAATATAACTACTTCACTTAAGCTCATTTTGGCTTGTTAGCAATGATGTTGTTTGGGATGAAAATTCAGTTTTTTTTTTTATTGCAATAGATTGGGGCTGAACCATACACAACCTTAGCCTAAATTAAGTTCAAAAGCGACCATACCTGATAAACAGTAGACGTCAACGGCACGACTCACTGTACAGGAATGCGGAAACTCAGCAACAGAGACTATTAGGGAGGCTGAAATATGCAAAAGAATGTGGGTGAAATTACTTGTGACAACTATGCATTGTTATAACAAGATTCAGTTTTCATTTATTAGTAAGTAGGTTTAGCTGAGAGCATCAAAATTCATGTTGTAAATGAAAAACCTTACGTATACTATTGTAACTACAGCTTAAATATTTTTGAAAAAGGGTTTGGAGATTTAGCCACACTTTATCTCCAAAAAATAACGTTTTACACCAATAACCAAATTTAACCATGTAATAACTTACAGATACTTTTTTATTTATATTTGTTAATTTCCCATTGCAAAAAATGATTAGAAAATAAACTATACTAACAAAACTGACCCTTGCTATACTGCAGATTTTTAAGCTATGCCATCAAATTCATTCATAGCATACAATCAGAGGGTTAACAGGTTTTATATTAGCAATGGTCACTTTAAAAATTCTACCATTACATGTTCTTTTTATATGGGAAAAAAAATTACCTTCCCTATTTAAAAAAAGAATTCTTTCACAGTTTACATTATTTAATTGACAAATTATTTTTTTTAAATGAATTTTTTTTAAAATTATAACTTGCGAGAAATATATTATCCCTTAAGGGGTCAAATTTCTGCACAATCTATACATAGTCCGTGATAAGATAACAAATAAAAACCAATTGAAACAAAAAAAAAAAAAAATAAATTTAAAATATTCAATGACTTTACAAATTCGATAAAGTTTTTGTATACATTACAACCATGACATACACCTTTAAAATTGTTTAACAAACTTCTTACTTGGAACCATCTTTGATAAAGGGGGCTTGTGTTTATATCTGGAACAATACTTCAAAAAAATTTTTGTCATAGATGGTTTATTTAACTATTGAAATTAACTAAACATATCTTAATGTTACTCAAGCAATTTAATTAAATTAAGCATTAACTTTTGAAATAACTAAACATATCTTATGTTATGTAAACACTGAAGCAATTAAATGTTTAACTTTTGTATCAATTAAAAAACATTTTTCTTTGGAATGATGGCGTATTAAATCTAGATAAAGTTTTACCAAAACAAAGTCCATCCATTCAAGAAGTAAATTGAAAATGCCGGGTAATGTTGAAAAAAGTGGACTAATTGTTTTTAATGATGCTAAAAAACAAGGTTTTCTAGTTATTTTGTTTTATTCAAGTGTATGATGAATATTTAAATATATCCAATTACTGGAATACAGCAGAAAATAAAATTGATGTAACAAGATGCTTCAGTATATGGTTCACAGTTATTTCTAACCTGGAAGAGGAGCTCTTCCTAGTAGGGTTACTTGGGGCACGTGTCACTTAATATCCTTGAAGAAGTTTGCGTAATCATACTAGGCCACATAAATTAATTTTATAGGTGTAAACTATTTTGCAATGCTTTGGTTATATTTATCAGAATATACAACAAAGAAAGATAATATAAACAGGCTTTTCCAAAGCTATTCAAATAATTTTGGTAAGGATTGACCAAAACTTATATTCATACTGCAGAAGGCAGATATTAGCAAGGTTATATTTACAAACCAGTATTATTTCTCAGTTATATAATTCCCAAAATACATATACAAATGAAGGGATAGGCCATCAACTTGCGGGCCTATAATGTTGCCTGCTGGAAAGTTTCAAAACTTATTATTCATACAAAGGACATAATTAATTTTATCCAATCGCAATTTTTGAAAAAAAATGAAATAAGGGCCTAATTTATTTTCTTCAATATAAAAGTTTTACTCCTACACTTGCTCATAGTCAATTTTCAATATTTCGAATTGGCAAATTTATTCAAAAATCATCAAAAAATGAAGATATTATAGGGTTATTAAGCTCATGAAAGCAAAGGCTCTAAGCAAATGTTTTTTCCAAAACACTCATCAAACTTATATAAGTTCAAAAATAATATCAATCACAGAAGCCACTAAAAACGCATTGTTACCCTTTAAAAAACCTTGACATACAATTCACTGCTACTTCAAAAATATTTTTAAAAGATTATTGGAATAACAAAGTAGTAATTGTTTTAAAAAGTGCATTTCAACATAACTGAATAACGCGTCTTGACCTGGGTTTCCATAGGCTTCTGGATAATTTAAAAAATAGTTGATATAATGTCCGAGTCTTTGCGTCACTAGACATTTTAAAACCACCCACAGTTACTGTCATAATATTAATATGATTACGAAAAAAATTTTTTTTTTTCATGGTGGCTACAGAAATTGAAAATTCTCTGAGATCTCACTGATTTCAGAATATTTTCACAAAATTTCTTGAGTATTTCGATTTTGATTTAAAAAAAAAAACTAATTTTTTTTAGGGCAATACATATAAAAATAACTAAAACACAAAAGATAAAATGACTAAATTTGCATTTATTTTCCATAGCAAAAAAGGTGCGATTTTTTTACTTTTAACCCGACACAAACATATATATTTAATATTTCCTACAGAGGTTCTTGACATTTTCATAAACATTTCAAAGCAACACATTATAACTTCACTATTGTTTCCACAGAAAACTAATTCCGATGCATGAGAATTGTTTTGAGTAAGAGTCTAAAAAAAGAAAATCCTGAATGGTCTTGTCTTCACCCACCTGTTTCTTTTAATTATAATGAATGTAGATAGGTATAAATTATTATGGGTTTGGTTATTTATTTGTAATGTTATGTTTTCAGTTTTCTGAAATAAAAAATTTACCCTTATTCCTTTCTGATTAATCATAGTATGAAGTATTTATATTTTATAATTAAATTTAGATCACCTTTATGATGTTATTATATTCGACACATTTAAACCCGATATTCATGTTTTACAACTATTGTTTTACATATTTTTACAATTGTTTTACTATAATTAAATTTTTCAAATAGGAACAAACAAAAATTGTTACAAATTGATTAAAGATATAATAAACTGTGACAGAGCAATAAATGTTATGACACCTATTTAAATATAGGTTTCTGAAAAAACTATTTGATATCAGTTTACAATAATTTATACAGTAATTATATAATAATAAAATAATATCTTATTTAACTATAAACCAGGTTAAAAAAATTATAATCCAAAAAAGTGTCCAAACCAGAGTTTAAATCTATCTCATACAAAACAGTGACTCTAAACAACACATTCACCACTAAACAATGGAGGACTGATAAAACAATGAAAATAATAAAG